>JAJHSJ010000007.1:29385699-29685699 GCA_021015155.1 Magnolia officinalis
GAAATGTATTTCAAGCTGGCCAATACTCCTGTTCTGTTTTCTATTGATTTCATAAAATTAGTATCATTCCTTATTTTAGTAAAAAAAAAATGAAAATTCAATTGATGATGAGGACCATTGTGTGAATGTCTTGCAGGTATTTTTATCACTAATCTTGAACCAATGAAGACGATTGAATTTGTAAACTCTACCATTCTTACCTGCAGGTTTTATGAAGATGTTGTGCAACCTTATAACCCAGGAAAGAAGAAACATGTGGTAATTAACTATGAGACTTGTGTACTTCTATTAATTATCCATGTCCAAACTGTCCCCTTTCTTAAAGACTTGTTGAATGATATTTGCTTCAAAGATACTATATGACGATGGAGATGTGGAAGTTCTTCAGTTATATAAGGAGCAGGGGGAGGTTATTAGCGAAGGTTCCGATCCTAGCAAGGTATTGATGTATGTATTATAGAGTAATCTTTTCTTCTTTAGCTAAATTGTAAATTTTTAGAACGGAATATAATGTGTTCAACCTTTTTCCAGTGACTTAAATCATCGAATGTTTCCCCATCCAAAGGAATGTAAGTATCACTGTCAAAAGCTTTTCTTTCCATGATTCAGTTTTATGTCATTTTGTTAAGTAAAATATAGTTTGGGCTTTTATATCTCGTTGCTTGTAAACAGGCTGTTGCATAGGTAATAACAGAAGCTATGAAAACAGTTCTTATGACATGATTTTACACTGATTTTCTTCTCATTGTTTTTATGTCTTGGCTTCAAATAGGCTTGAGCAGCTGCAGATGTTGTCAGTCCCACTGATATGGGACTTTTGAGGTTCTAACCACAAATGGAGACCCATCTTGGAGGTATGACCCTCACTATTTTCCATTGGTTTTCTAGTTTAGTGGATTGAGGATCATTGAATAAAAAAAAGTTAAGCATTCTCCATTTCTCATTAGTGAATGCAACTTGATATAAATCAAAAAGATAAAGTCATACCAGTCAGGGAGGCTAATCTTTGATTTTTCTTGCACCTTTGTAAACACAAGTTCTGAGAGAACCTGGCCTTGTATGACTAGATGAAAACACAATCAATAAGTCAGTCCCTTTATCCAAACTGATACATAAGTCAGCCCCTCACATTATTCTTGGTGCTTGCCTTAAGGATCTGTGGATTTTTGCCTTCACGTGGACTGAGGTTCACGATCTTTCCCACCTACAGATCATGTTTCAAATTAATGAGATTTTTCCCACCATTTTGTTATGATTTCTTTAGCTAATTGGTGACATGTGTGGATCGAGCAATTTTCTTACCTTGTATAGAAATTAACGGACTATAAAGGAAGGAAATTTAGAAGAAAAAACTAGACTAAGGATTATTTCCTTTTCCTCTTCCTATCACCAAAAAAAAGGAAGAAAAAAAAAGTATTAAAAAGGAAAAAAAAAAAAAAGAAGAAAGAAAGAAAAAGAAAAATAACTCTTGTTGTCCATAGAAAAAGGAAAAGTATGAAAGTTCCTTGCATTAAATATGCTTGGCATGAGTTTTTTCTTGATCTTCCTCTTGGTCCATTTCCTATGGACAACAATATGGGTGGCCTGGCCATTTGGATTTCTTTTATAGGGTAATCGTAAAATGCATTATACTTTTCTTGAAAATCATGTTTCAGATATTGGATACTCTTTAGTGCACATTCATTGTCAAGAATGCACATGATTGGAGTGGCCTGGCCATTTGGACAGGCCGTATTTATGTATTTGTTCGAAATTGATGGAGCAGACCCGGATGTGCGTCGGAGCTATCCGGAAGAGCGGGGGTCCCTGGAAGGTGGGAACCGCTGTTATGACCATGATGAAGCTGCCCATTTCCTATGGATAGCATTGGAGGGGCCTGGCCATTTGGACAGGCCGTGTTTATGTATTGCTCGAGATTAATGGAGCAGACCCGGATGTGCGTCGGAGCTATCCGGATGAGCGGGGGTCCCTGGAAGGTGGGAACCGCTGTTATGACCATGATGAAGCTGTCCATTTCCTATGGACGGCATTGGAAGGGCCTGGCCATTTGGACAGGCCATGTTTATATTTGTATTTGCAGGGACCATACCCTTAACCTAAACCCGAATCCATTTTCAAATCCAAAAACCTATAACATAAACCTAAACCTTAACCTAAACCTATAACCTATAACCTAAATCAAAACTAAAACCAAAATCTAAACCTATAACCTATAACCTAAATCAAAACCTATAACCTATAACCTAAATCAAAACCTAAACCTATACCAAAACCTAAACCTAAACCTAAACCAAAACCAAAACCTAAACCTAAACCAAACCCGCTTTCCTAAACCTAAACCTGAACCTATTCTCAATTCCCTAAACCTTAACCTAAATGTATTCTCAAATCCCTAAACCTAAACCTACGCCTAATCCTAATCTCAACTCCCTAACCTAAACCTAAACCGAAACTTGAAAACCCAAACCAAAGCCCGATCCTGAATCCAAACCCGATTTCCTAAACCTAAACCTTAACCTATTCTCAATTCCATAAATCTATAACCTAAACCTATAACACAAACCAAAACCTATAACCTTAACCTAAACCAAAACTTATAACCTAAACCAAAACCTATACCCTAAACCTTAACCTAAATGTGTTCTCAAATCCCTAAACCTAAACATACACCCAATCCTAATCACAACTCCCTAACCTAAACCTAAACATAAACTTGAAAACCCAAACCTAAACCCGATCCCGAACCCGAACCTGTTTTCTTAAACCTAAACCTTAACCTATTATCAATTACCTAAATCTATAACCTAAACCTATAGCCTAAACCAAAACCTATAACCTTAACGTAAACCAAAACCTATAACCTAAACCTTAACCTAAATGTATTCTCAAATCCCTAAACCTAAACCTACACCTAATCCTAATCTCCACTCTCTAACCTAAACCTAAACTTAAACTTGAAAACCCAAACCTAAACCCGAATTCGAACCCGAACCCGATTTCCTAAACCTAACCGTAAACTATTCTCAATTCCCTAAAACTTAACCTAAATGTATTCTCAAATCCTAAAACTAAACCTACACCTAATCCTAATCTCAACTCCCGATCCTAAACCTAAACCTAAACTTGAAAACCCAAACCTAAACCCGATCCCAAACCCGAACCCGATTTCCTAAACCTAAACCTTAACCTATTCTCAAATCCATAAATCTATAACCTAAACCTATAACATAAACTAAAACCTATAACCTTAACCCAAACCAAAACTTATAACCTAAACCAAAACCTATACCCTAAACCTTAACCTAAATGTGTTCTCAAATCCCTAAACCTAAACCTACACCTAATCCTAATCTCAACTCCCTAACCTAAACCTAAACCTAAACTTGAAAACCCAAACCTAAACCCGATCCCGAACCCGAACCCGTTTTCCTAAACCTAAACCTTAACCTATTCTCAATTACCTAAATCTATAACCTAAACCTAAAGCCTAAACCAAAACCTATAACCTTAACCTAAACCAAAACCTATAACCTAAACCAAAACCTCTACCCTAAACCCTAACCTAAATGTATTCTCAAATCCCTAAACCTAAACCTACAACTAATCCTAATCTCAACTCCCTAACCTAAACCTAAACCTAAACTTGAAAACCCAAACCTAAACCCGATCCCGAACTCGAACCCGTTTTCCTAAACCTAAACCTTAACCTATTCTCAATTACCTAAATCTATAACCTAAAGCTAAAGCCTAAACCAAAACCTATAACCTTAACCTAAATCAAAACCTATAACCTAAACCAAAACCTCTACCCTAAACCTTAACCTAAATGTATTCTCAAATCCCTAAACCTAAACTTACACCTAATCCTAATCTCAACTCCCTAACATAAACCTAAACCTAAACTTGAAAACCCAAACCTAAACCCGATCCCGAACCCGAACCCGAACCCGAACCCGATTTCCTAAACCAAAACCTTAACCTATTCTCAATTCCCTAAATCTATAACCTTAACTTATATCCTAAACCTAAAACTTAAACCAAAACCTAAACCAAAACCTATAACTTTAACCTAAACAAAACCTATAACCTAAACCTTAACCTAATTGTTTTCTCAAATCCCTAAACCTAAACCAACACTTAATCCTAATCTCAACTCCCTAACATACACCTAAACCTAAAATTGAAAACCCAAACCTAAACCCGATCCCGAACCCGAACCCGATTTCCTAAACCTAAACTTTAACCTATTCTCAAATCTGTAAACCAAAACCTACGCCTAATCCTAATCTCAACTCCCTAACCTAATCCTAAACATAAACTTGAAAACCCAAACCTAAACCCGATCCCGAACCTGAACCTGTTTTCCTAAACCTAAACCTTAACCTATTATCAAATACCTAAATCTATAACCTAAACCTACAGCCTAAACCAAAACCTATAACCTTAACCTAAACCAAAACCTATAACCTAAACGTTAACCTAAATGTATTCTCAAATTCCTAAACCTAAACCTACACCTAATCCTAATCTCAACTCCCTAACCTAAACCTAAACCTAAACTTGAAAACTCAAACCTAAACCCGATCCCGAACCCGAACCCGATTTCCTAAACCTAACCGTAAACTATTCTCAATTCCCTAAAACTTAACCTAAATGTATTCTCAAATCCCTAAACCTAAACCTACACCTAATCCTAATATCAACTCCCTATCCTAAACCTAAACCTAAACTTGAAAACCCAAACCTAAACCCGATCCCGAACCCGAACCCGATTTCCTAAACCTAAAACATAACCTATTCTCAATTCCCTAAATCTATAACCTAAACCTATAGCCTAAACCTAAACCTAAACCAATACCTATAACCTTAACCTAAACCAAAACCTATAACCTAAACCTTAACCTAAATGTATTCTCAAATCCCTAAACCTAAACCTACGCCTAATCCTAATCTCAACTCCCTAACCTAAATCTAAACCTAAACTTGAAAACCCAAACCTAAACCCAATCCCGAACCCGAACCTGATTTCCTAAACCTAAACCTTAACCTATTCTCAAATCCTTAAACCAAAACCTACACCTAATCCTAATCTCAACTCCCTAACCTAAACCTAAACCTAAACTTGAAAACCCAAACCTTAACCTGATCCCAAACCCGAACCCGATTTCCTAAACCTAAACCTTAACCTATTCTCAATTACCTAAATCTATAACCTAAACCTATAGCATAAACCAAAACCTATAACCTTAACCTAAACCAAAACCTATAACCTAAACTAAAACCTATAAGTTAAACCTTAACCTAAATGTATTCTCAAATCCCTAAACCTAAACCTACACCTACTCCTAATCTCAACTCCCTAACCTAAACCTAAACTTGAAAACCCAATCCTAAACTCGATCCCGAACCCGAACCCGATTTCCTAAACCTAAGCCTTAAGCTATTCTCAATTCCCTAAACCTTAACCTAAATGTATTCTCAATTCCCTAAACCTAAACCTACACCTAATCCTAATCTCAACTCCCTAGCCTAAACCTAAACCTAAACTTGAAAACCCAAACCTAAACCCGATCCTGAACCCAAACCTAATTTCCTAAACATAAACCTTAACCTATTCTCAATTCCCTAAACATTAACCTAAATGTATTCTCAAATCCCTAAACCTAAACTTGAAAACCCAAACCTAAACCCGATTCCGAACCCGATGTCCTAAACCTAAACCTTAACCTATTCTCAATTCCCTAAACCTTAACCTAAATGTATTCTCAAATCGCTAAACCTAAACCTACACCTAATCCTAATCTCAACTCCTTAACCTAAACCTAAACCTAAACTTGAAAAACCAAACCTAAACCCGATCCCAAACCCGAACCCGATTTCCTAAACCTAAACCTAAACCTTAACCTATTCTCAATTCCCTAAACGTTAACCTAAATGTATTCTCAAATCCCTAAACCTAAACCTACACCTAATCCTAATCTCACCTCCTTAACCTAAACCTAAACCTAAACTTGAAAACCCAAACCTAAACCCGATCCTGAACCCGAACCTGATTTCCTAAACCTAAACCTTAACCTATTCTCAATTCCCTAAACCTTAACCTAAATGTGTTCTCAAATCCCTAAACCTAAACCTACACCTAATCCTAATCTCAACTCCCTAACTTAAACCTAAACTTAAACTTGAAAACCCAAACCTAAATCCGATCCCGAACTTGGACCCGATTTCCTAAACCTATAAATAAACCTTAACTCATAACTTATAACCTAGACTTATAACTGATAACCTAACCTATGAATTTTGCTATAGTTTAGAAGATTTGTAGGTACATTTTTTATTTCTTCATATATAATTATTTTTTTCAGTTTTTTTTTTTTTTTTTTTTTTTTTTTTTTTTTTTTTTTTTTTTTTGGGATGTGTACAAAGGCATGCTTATTTGATTGTGTCTATTATTGTTGTTCTATATAGGCTGACAAGCTAAAGAAGTCAGTGGAGGATGAAATTCATTTTCTTAAGGGAAGGGTTTCAGAACTTGAAAGTGATCTTGTGTCGAAGTCCACAGAAGTTACATCTGCAGTTTCAAGGAAAGAAGAAGCTCTATCTTTTGTGTTTGGTGAATTTGATCGTCTGAAGAAAGAAAATTCTGTAAAAGCATGAGTATTATTTAATGCATGAGGGCACGCCTTAGTTGTAATTCTTATGATAGGTTGAGCAACGTGAATTATTGTTTATTTAGAAATGTGAATGTAGGATGCATTGTAGATTTGATTGCTATTGTAATAAATGCATCTTTTTTTTTTCTCTGATTGCATTTTATGTACTATTTCTATTAGCATTAAGCTTAGATGAGTTATCAATCATAGCAGGTTCTTGCAATGGAAACAGGTAAAATAACTACGAATATAATCCATAGCTAAGCTACGGCTTTTGTCAGTAGCTATTGCTGTCTATTGCTACAGATATAATTCATAGTTATTGGTATGTATTGCTACGGATACGATCCGTAGCTATTGGTGTCTACAGCTACGGATATACTCCGTAACTATTGATATCTATAGCTACGGATTATATCCGTAGCTATTGGTATCTATTGCTACGGATATGATCCGTAGCTATTGGTGTCTATTGCTACGGATAAGATCCGTAGCTATTGGTACCTTTCGCTACGGATAAGATCTGTAGCTATTGGTATATTTTGCTACGGATATAGTCCGTAGCTAGACCTTTAGCTACCCCACCAATTGCGACGGACGTGCTACGAACTAGATCCGTAGCAAAAGGGTTTTTGCTACGGATTTTGGCCGTAGCCTTTGCTCGTTTTTCTTGTAGCTTTATGTGCTTGAATGAACCTCTCATAATCCATACGATATAACTGATCTCCAAGCCAAACAATCCCTTGGCTTACATGCCACATTTCTATATCATCAATCCTGTTCTAAAATATTGTTTTTGACAGATTAGAGGAGAATTGAATGCAATACAGACAAATAAAAAAGGGCATATATGCAATGCAGACATATACAATGCAGACAATTGCAATGCAATCTTAATAGTTTCAAATCATAATTTTATGCATGGTTAAGTAGATTAAACCAGGGATTGCAAATTTAACAAAGTATAGTTATAGAGAACAACAAAATGACTAGACATAAAGACAATTAAAAATGGTGAAAACTACAATTTAGTACATCCATGTCACTACGAAACCTATTTTCCAAAAAAAAAATGCAATTAATATGAGACAAGTTTTCTTCAAAAACTTTACCGGTGTTGGTGAGGGTAGATTCTAGGGATTGGGGAGGAGTTGTGGAGAGGATTTGGCAGAGGAGTTTGATTTTGGGTGAGAGGTTTGGGGTTTCAAGGTAGGATGGGAAGGTGGGGGGTTTTGGGTTGTTTGGTTGTGGTTGTTGTTGTGGGAGGGTTGTGGGGATAGCGGTTGTGGGTGATTTGGGGTGGTGAGGTTTTTGGTGGTAGGAGGAGGGGATTCGTTGTGGGAGCATTTTCTGTTGTGGGACATTTTATTTCGGATGCTGCCGGTCTTGCTGTGTGTGTGTGTGTGTGTGAGAGAGAGAGAGAGAGAGAGAGAGAGAGAGAGAGAGAGAGAGAGAGAGAGAGAGAGAACTGGAATATTGGAAGGGGGAAACGGACGCGAATTGCCTATGCCCCCGCCCACATGAAGTTTCCGTGGTCGAAAGCTTATGTGGGGCCTACAGCCCGTGAGGAATCCACTCCGTTCATCAGTTTCAAAGCTCCTAATAGGACTGGAGACCAAAAATAATTTAGATCCAAAATTCAGGTGGACCACGCCACCCCCGAACAGCGGGGATTGAATTAGAGCTGGGCTGTCGGTCAGGCTTTCAGGCCTGGCCCACATTAGGCCAGCTTCAGCTGAGGTATAAGCCCAATGACTGGGCTTGGGCTTAATATTCAGGTCCATTTTTAATTGGGTCAAGATTTACAGTCAGGGGTGTATATGAGTCCAACCGAGTCGAGCTTAGCACAGCTCAACTTGGCTCGGCCACTAGCTGACCCTAACTCAAACTTGGCTTGCCTCAATCCTTAAGGCTAAGCCAGCTCGGCTCGGTTCTGTCAATATCTCGGCTAGTTCGAGCCAAGATTGAGCCTCTGCGGCATTTTCACAAACACACGGAGTGCCCTTTTAATTTATCACTGTATGTAAAATAGCAGCAGTCATTTATAGATATTTCATCAAATACCTTGTGGGCAACATCAAAATATATATTTTTTTAAAGTATTTGTTTCTGTAACATCCCGGATTTTTGCCAACCTGGGATTAGACGTCCTTAGGCAATGGGTTGCTCCTAACACCTTATTAATTCGTCAGAACTGAACCTCACAGTCTAAAATCGCTTCTGAACCCATTTCCTTTCACAAATCTCACCCTTCACTACCTTGTTCTTTCAATTTTTCTAAGCACTTTCATCCTAGACACAAACTTAAACTAGTTAAGTAGTAAAACTTGGATCACTTTATATACAAACTACAAAGGCCTAAGTACCATCTCAACCAGAAAACAATTAGGATTAAATCCTTTAGAAATTTAACAAAGTTAACTAAGTACAAAACTCGATTAGCCATGAAATCCGTTGGGATCGCTTTAAATACGATCTGCAAGACCCAAAACTTGCAAAATCAGTGACTCTAGGTTACCCTAAAGTTTAGAACCAAACTCATTTCCCGGCTGCTCTCGGGAATGAAATGAAACTTCGTATTAGGTCTAGACCGCACCTCGGAAGTCCGATTAACACGAAGTTAAGGAACTAGGACCGCCTCACTGGGCTTGACGATCATCTCGAAAATCAGGTCCAGCCGATGTCCCACGGCCATTCGTTTGGATCCGGAGCGAGGGAATGTGAAAAACACTATTCCCTTTACAAAATAAATATCTGGAATAGTGATCTGGCACCATTCGCTTGCGCATCAGTATTAAGCAACCAGACCGTCAGAATCAGACCAAATTACACCCTCGGATCAGGAAAAATTTCAAGAACATTTACATGTACTTGGAATTTCGGATCGTGGCCCACTGACCGTTGAACTGAAAATGGTCCGCCGCGTGCGATCTGGGAATCCGATCGAGTCGAAAGCGTAATCCTACGTAGATCCATATGTGGTGAACTTAAGTCTGACGTTTGGCTCAAGGAGGGCCACCAGAACCTCTCTTTTGAGCTGGAAAAGTGACGAAATACCTATATTAGCAGTAACCCTTGAACATGAGTCTATTTCGGTGAGTTTTGAGACTATATAAGGACCTTAAACCCTCTCTCATGGCAGCCATACGAATTTGGGATTTGAGAGAGGGAAAAGAGAGAGAAAGTGAGGGAGAAGTGGAAGAATCTCCCTACTATCGTTCCCTGCCACCACACGGGCTGCACCATCCCTTTCTTGACACTTTTCCTGGCGTTTTCGGTGTCGTTTCTAGGTAAGAAACCCTAACCCTAATCTGTTTTGGGGTTTAGACTGTTGTAGGTTGTGAAATAGCTAACCTATTTCGTTCTATAGGTTGCCAAACTGCCGAATACGGAAGCTTAGCAAACCTATCGATTCCGTTGCGATTCTACGACAAAAGGTGCGGACTTTAGGTGTATAGGTTATGGTTTTCAACACTTTCAATGTCAGATAATGATAGATTCATGATCTGCATGCAATTGCACATGTACAAAGTGCTTTCCGTTTCTTGTTTCGATTAAAGATGCAAAATATGGAATTATACATACTCTGGGTATTTGTAGAAAGTACGGTATACGTATATTTTTTGGAAATGTGTTTGACATTTTAATTGTTGTATGAATATATGATATATGGATAAAATACTAATTTAGCAAAAGAGTTCGCCCTAATACATTTTTGCTAACATACACTATGTATGTTGGAATAGTGTATTCTAAGTGTTTGTTGAAATGACTAAGTAAATATGGATTTATGATCTATGTTTGTCATGTGTATTGAATGTAAGAACATGATTGAAACGTACTAGTTACCCCTTCACGAAAGGATTTACCCTAAATCACGCCACGGTCAATACACTACATATGTTAAAGTGTGTAGTCCAAGTGTTTGTGGAAATGACTGAATGAATGTAGAACTTGGACCCATGCTTGCCATGACTATCCATCGTGGGTGCACGTGTGTTATAATTGGGGTAGCTCCCTAGTAGAAGGATTTGGCCTAATACCTATGTGATCAACATATGTCATGTAAGTGATGTATGTAGTTCAAGTGTTTCTTGAAATGTCTGAATGAGTAGTAGTTAGCAAATTGTAATGTATAAGGGTGTTGAGATATGATTCTCAACCTCTTTTAACTATGTGTATGATCTCCTTTGATAGTTGTGTGATTAGGAATTGAACATGTACAAACTCATGCTTGTGTTGTGATTCATAACATGCTCACTGGCTTCATGATTTTAACTATGTAATACATATGTTTAAATTTATATTTACGTTGTATGATCCGTCATGGGTGATGGGGGAGCAGAGCAACGAGTGCGTGCAATAGCCCTGGTAGCCCTAAACGGATAATATCAGACTTGATTGTATGAGTTGAATCTTGATCCATTACTGCTTATCTATCTGCAATTGGTTGTGTTTGGGGCTATGATTATAGTCCAGGCAATCGGTAACGGGATTGAATTCGTGGCTGAGATTCATTTGCCACGTGGGATGTGTTCGACGAACTCGAGTCGTGCATTGCCTGTCGGCAGTGGTTAGGCCACACGAAGTTGTTTATGCACTTCATGTCGTGCAGCTCAACGGGCGATCGTGCTACTCGACCTCGTCAAGTAACCCGATCTGCCTTATGCATGTTCACTCTGGTTGGACGCTACTGCTTGAACCTAGGGTACCAAACTTACCAGTGAAACCCTTTTTAACCATGGTACCTCGATCCGCTAAGACGCATGAGCCGGGCATGGTGGTATGGAACACCGTGGTCGAGCTGTCGGCCTACGCTGGGGCCATGTGCCTCCCCGTAGTGACCATTGTGCAACCAGACTCATGAGCAGAATATGGTGGTATGGGACACTGTATTCGAGCTGTCGATACTTACGGCGAGAGCCGAGTACGGTGAGACCTGTATTCGAGCTGACGGCTAGTGATTGAGCCGAGTACGGTGAGACCTGTACTCGAGCTGACGGTCAGCAATTGAACCGCATACGGTGAGATCTGTATCCGTGCTGACGGGTGACAAGCCCTTTGCGATGCCTTTGCGATGCCTCTCGAATCATAATACCGTATGAGATTAACTAGGATTGACGACCCTAGAATGGATCATGTTTGGGAATGATACAAGGGAGGTACCTTAGTTTCCCAATACTGCTGTTTGAAACAGACTAATAACAACTCGGAAATCATGCGCATCATTGCACCGCATGTGCCTTGTAGATGTGGAGCACTGAGGGAGTTATGCATTCGCGAACGTAAGATGATGTCGCATGAGGGTGGTTTGGCAAGGGCATACATCATGTCATTTCATACTTGCATTAAATAAGAGTAGTTAGAATTGTTTGATTGTACTGCTTTATCATTACTGTTTGATTGAATTGATAACATGTTAACCTATGCTTTACTGTTCCACTGAGTTGATCACTCACTCCCACGTTACGGGACGGTGTTGTACACACCAACCAGATTTGTTGAGTTTCAGGTGATGGCGATGCTTGTGAAACGGAGCCGGACTACTTCTATGATGATAGGAGGAGTTCTCCTATCTGTATCTCTCTAGCAGGTCAATGAAGACCTGATATTGTATTGACGGGGCTACGGTACTTGGGATAGGAGACATTACACTTCCTCACATTTGGTATATTTTAGAACTGTACTTGAAATTATTTAACCTGGTAATGTTATCACACTCTGGAGACTCATCATAGTTTATATATTTTATCTATCTATCACAGTCTTCCGCTTGCAAATTTAACTGTCTCTGGAGTATGATATGCTGTTTTGACTTAATCTCACTCATGTTCAATGCACGAATACTGTCAACATTCAATCATCATTCATTTTGTTGCATAAGTGATGTTCTGGAACTCGGGAGTTGTGTTTATGCTCGACCCCCGATTTTCAGGGCGTTACAGTTTCATATACACACCTTCCTTGCCACTAGCCGACACTTTGTTGAGTCATTTCATCAAACACTTGGTGAGCAATATCAATATCAAAGTAACCGAGTCACCGAACTAGTTCAATTTGAGTTAGGCTTCGATCCGAGTTGAGTTGAGTAAAGATTGAGAAGGCTTGAACTCAGTTCGAAATTTTTTGGAGCTCAAAAAATCAGCTCAAACTCGGCTCAAACCCAACTTTGAAAAAAGTCTAATCAAGCTTTTTGGAGTCGATTTGAGCTAGCTAACCGAGCTAACTCAATTCGTGTACACCCCTATATACAGTATTGACTGTTTTGATTTTGGCCATTCATTAATATCCACCAATTAGCACCGTTCAAAAACGAAAAACAAATAAAAAATCCACTAATTAGCCAGTTAAAAAATTAGATCAATGCAATTTTCTGTTTAAGATCAATCCATATCAGGGTCCATGATTTTTTACAGTTTAGTTTTGAGTTTATCATATGACACATGGACAATTTATTAGTGCCTGCATATCAAGATCATGCTCTGCTAGAGTACCCAAGTTTTTTCCATTGTAAAAGGGCATGGGAGCGTCACTTAGCAGACATGGCTTCACCAAATTAACTAAATGGCCTTCCTTTTCATTTAAAATCCTTCCCATATTCCTTAATAATCCATAGTTTTAGCAATTCGTAAAAGTAATTGCATGCAAATTTTTGTTCATGGCCATTCTCATAATGTGTAGTACAGTTATTACCTATTGGTTAAGAAAAGGAAAACAAATGGTCAAAATTGAATTTTTTAAATCACGACTCCCATTACAAGCCAAAAATATTCATTTTCTGTTTGAATCCTAAAAAACCATAAAAAGTGAATTGTAAGTTGTATGATTCACCTCCAAAATTTTACATGTTTTACGGCCGAAGCTTTGATCAAAATTTATGGCAACAAGAGAATCAATAGATGAAACATGAACAATCGACATTGACAGAACTTAAAAGGGAAAGCATCATTTTGTGAAAAATAATTCTTCTAATCATTCCTACATGTAATAAAAAATCTCAATGGATTGGTAACTTTTTCTTAGCTATCTGGATATCAATTCTTGACCCAACATGGCAAAATTTAGTGCCATGAGGAAAAAATGGTATTTCATTTAGGAGCTTACAGCACTTGCGATGCCTCTTGTGAATTTAGGGGGCAAGGGATACAAGAATACATTGTGGAACAACAGTTATAGTAGTGATTTCCAACACAATTGTCATCTAGGCTATACTAGTAATATCATGACGCTGATCCTTCCTATTTAATAGTTATCATGCAGTTTACATGTCATTTCCAAAACCCTGATCTTGCTGATCTTCTTCACTTGCATTACCAAACTACAATGCAAAGAGAAAAAGGAACAGGCCAATTGATAGAAAGCCTCTGATCCTTTTTGGGCACAAGGTTCAGATTCTAAAGAAACAAAACACCTACAGATGACATCATGAGTCGTTTCATATCCACCCACAGGAAACAGAAATGGTAAGAAGCTACGTGTACAAGTATTTTCATTCCCATAAGGAGTTTATAGTGCATAAAATTCCACATGATTAAGTGCAAGGACATCCCGAGATGGACAAGATTTAAAGTATTGGGGTGGGAAGACTAAAAGAGAGAAATGTGGCTCTTTCAGGCAAATTGCTGGGAACATTACACTAAAACGATGGACTGGAACTACAGAAAAAACAAATCTGCAATAGAATTTTATCTACCTCTTAGAGCGCATATGTCTTGAACATACTGCCTTGGAACTCAATGATTCCAAAGAAGAACCTTGACATTTCGCTGCCTGATTTGACTTTCAACATTCATCTCAAGTTCAACAAATGCACCTAGCGAATCCCAAGAGATGAACCTTATCCTACCTTGACATTTCGCTGCCTGCATCATGACTCCTCTATTGGACTCCTAGCGAATCCCAAGAGATGAATGCTTATCCTACCTTCCAATCAAATGCACCTACCTGGAAGGAAACGGATGGTGATTTTGGCATCCAAAAAAAAAAAAAAACAATAGAAGCCCATTCAAAAATATAAAACTGAACCCTTTGCACAATGGAATCCCGCCCTTTAGATTCCCCTCTAAAGCATCTCCCATTTCTCTCTTCCCACATCGCCCCACCAAATAGCCGCAAGAGATAATCTCCAAATTATAGATTTTTATTTTCCAAAAGAAACGCCATGCCAGGCCTTTAGCAGCTGACCTGTTAAATTGGGAGGAACCCAAGAAAGATTGAACCAGGAAAGGAGATTAATTGCTATATGCGGAACTCTATTCCTCTTTTCAGCTTGAAAAACTAATTGTGCGGTGAATGTCGGCAGTTTTAAAATTTTCAGGTGGGAGTGTTTTCCACTGACGAGGTTGTTAGGCTGTTTGGATGGGTGGATTTCACATAGTAATCATTACTCTTATTCACAATTAGAATTCTTTGGCACAAGAAATGATGCGACCATTGTTGGATGAATTTGAGGACTTCACTTGCTATCTAAACAGCACTCCCTTTTGGAATCCATGTTTCTATGATCAGCAGCATCATCATCTAAGCCTTATCCCAGTTAAATGGGGTTGGCTACATGAATCCTGTTCTGTCATTCCACTCTATCAAGGGCCAGACCTTGACCTTCAGTTAGACCAATGACCATAGGCCATCAAGTCTTTTCTTACTACCTTCATCCACATCCTTTTGGGCCTCCCTTACCCTTTTAGAATCCATGTTTTGTAAACAGTGAAATTATCATTGCATGGTCATTACATTTTTTCAAAGAAAACCTATGAATTCCACATATACAAACATGTGTCATATCTAGTAATTGGTTCACTTACTCACAAATTGATAAGAACTATGAATATTTAGAATAAAAAAATTCATAAAAGAACTATGTGAAATGTTTAGTAATGAAGATTGGTTGTCTTTGATTGTGATCATCTTGTGTCATGAAGAAATTAAAATCTGTTGGTGAATGTAGATGCTCTTGTTTGTTGCAGGTGATGAGGGTTAGTGAAGAGTGTGTGCTCCGTCAGGAGGCCTACATTCTATTCTACAAAAGGAAAGGGGTGCCCTGGTTTTCAAGCTTAATGGAAACACAAAAGATATGCCAAGATTTGAACAATGCCTCTACTTCACCGAAGTCAGTGCTGGATGTCTCAGAGAGCATCTCTGTTCCATTTTCTATGTCAGTGGTCAAAGACAGCAGCTCAGGTGGTGAGGCTACAGATGCCATGGATTTTAACCCTACCACACCACCCCATAGATCTTCAAGCCCCAAGATGGTCTCTGAAGAGCCTTTAAGTAAGATGATTCCCCTGACTTCATTTCTCATTCTTTACCCTTGTTGCCGTTCTGTTGTGTGTGCTCTCTAGGATTGTTAAGAAATCCAAATTTCCATTTATATTTCATGCATCAATTCTTTACTAATGGGAGCAACTCGGGTGGGATAGGGGTCAACCCGAGCCCAACACAATATCAAGAGGACCCACCTACAACCAGACCCAACCCAAAGTGACCAACTTGACCCAGCAGCATGCATTGTTCAACATAGGCTTGAGCCTGGCCTGCCTATGATGGCCAAAATAGTTCATCCCAAACCCAGCCTGAAATGTTTATGTTGGGCTCAAGCCCGAGGGTTGGTCTAATTGAAGTGTGTAGAGGGAGAGAGATGGGAGACATGGGTTGGAGCAGTAACATGAGTGAGGATTTTTACATATTGTGTATGTTACAAAATTGCCCCTGCAAAATCTAATGGGCTGGGCTGATGGTCTGTTGCACATGGTCCAAATCCAGAATGGTTGAGAAATGGGCCTGAATTTTAAGCCTGAGCCTAGCCCATGGGCCTGATCGTCCAGCCCATGCCAGGTCAGAGTGGGCAAGTCATTAAAGCCTGATGCGTTAGCTTGGCCTGTATACAGCTGTAGATCCGACCTGACTCAAATACTTGTGATTATTTGCTCAACCCAAATTCAAATTGGATTGATGTTTTCAACCTGACCTGAACTTGGGTTGGGTTAGCTGTAGCAGCCCTAGTTTTAAACATAGCAAGGCTATCCGTTGAAGTTTATTCTTAACAGCAAAACTGCCTGCAACCTGTCCCTTGAATGCACCATTCTACTTATCTATTATTTGCATGGTTAGGCTGTCTATATTTGCAGCTGACCTGTTGAATTGGGAGGAACCCAAGAAAGATTGAACCAGGAAAGGAGATTAATTGCTATATGTGGAACTCTATTCCTCTTTTCAGCTTGAAAAACTAATTGTGCGGTGAATGTCGGCAGTTTTAAAATTTTCAGGTGGGAGTGTAGCGGTTGATTGTGGCTGAATTTCACCAGTCAAAGAGTTTCATTAACGCATGAAGAAAGGTTTATGATCCCATTTTTTCTTTCTACAGGTCCAATAATGGAACGTGCAGCAGGAGAATAAACATCAGCCTTATCCAATGCCCAGGTGTATCTTGGATAAAATTGGTAGTAATAAAATTTTCACAGGGGAGTTTAGTTGATCATGACTGAATTTTACCAGTCAAGTGTTTAATTAATCCATGAAGAACAGCTTAGGATCCGAACTGTTTCCTTTTGAGGGTTCCTAAAATGGAACCTGCAATCGTTTATCATAAGAGATATAGTTGTTAGTGAAAACACATATACTTCCATTCAATCAATTACTCAAACTCCTGCAACAGTTAACATACAGATCAGCCTATCCATGGATCAGCACCAAAATATGCAAATATGTTTAACTTTATATACATCCGTAAACACACAAACCAAAAGGAACCTTGATTATTATAAATGCATTTTAGTAAATTTATTGCTTTTATTGCCAGCAGATTTTTTTTAAAAAAATGAACTGCATATTTTAAAGGTTTAGAGAAGAGAAATTCCAGATTATCATGTAACATTAACTAATAAAGCAAAATAGACTCTTACCTGGCACATGTTGAAATCGCCTCGTCCTTTGTGAAAGTATCCTCTTGTGTCCCGGCGTCATGCAAATACAAACAATCTAGATTGCCACAAGGCTGGACCAGTAAAAACCCTACCGGTAAACAAAATTTATACCATAGGCCAAAAAACTATTTTTCGATTTCTACAGAAATGAAAAGGATTTGAGCGTTGCCCACCATATTTCTCAGCCATGCATGACAGTACTTTGTGGTGCCAAAACATGCTCTGCAAAAGAAAATATGAAAGAGAATAACAATCATATAATGCGAAAACAAGTATGAATTTCACCAGTCAAAGAGTTTCATTAACGCATGAAGAAAGGTTTATGATCCCTTTTTTTTTTCTTTCTATAGGTCCAATAATGGAATTTGTCTTGAATCCATTGCATGTAAACAACTTGATATCAGTCCCAAAGAGATAGTGGCCGACCATTGTCTGTGCTCATGTTCATACTGAAACAACCATTTCAGTAGAAACTTTGATGCAATAGATGTTACTACTACTTTCTTATAATCATTCTTACGGATGGAAACCATGTGTATAACAACTCAAAAACCCACCACTCCAAAACACCTGGTTCTACGTGTCTGCATGTATATATGTATGTATGTATGTATGTATGTATGTATGTATGTTTAAACAAAATTAAAACTCACCTTGATCCCTTGATTCCATACATATACACACATGCATATATGTATATCTGTATATACTTAAGATGTATGTATATGTATGTATGTACATATGTACACAAACATCATTTCAAAAGCTGAAAACCATGTAGAGAACACCAAAAACCATTTTAAAACAAGAAACTCACCTCTCTCACCTTTCATCTTAAAAACCCACTATTCCAAATCTCACCTTCCTTTCTTCTTCCATACAAACACACATGTATGCATGTGTATGGTATATATGTATGAACTCATCCACACATCATTTCCAAAGCTGAGACCATGTACACAACAACAAAGACCACTTCAAATCACCAAACCCATCTCTTTTACCATCTCAACTCAAAAACCCATCACCTAAACCTCACCTTCTTCTTTGTGTCTACACAAACACACATGTATACATGTATATGTATGTATGTGTACAAAAATCACTTCAGAGGCTACAACCCATGTGTACAGAAACAAAAATCACATCTCTTAGCATCTCAACTCAATAATTTATTTTTTTAAAAAATGCAAGTGAAAAAAAAAAACATGATCTATTTGCTTCCACAAAGAAAAAACATTTTCTCATTTTAAGTTGTAGGTTTTGGGATTTAATAAAAGGTTGAGGTTATAAGTATTAGTTTAGGTTATAAGAATAGGTTTAGGTTAGGGTTTATGTTTAGGTTAACGTTATAGGTTTAGGTTATAGGTTTAGGTTTAGGTTATAAGTGTAGGCTATAGGTTTAGGTTAGGTTATAGGTTAAGGTTTAGGGAATTGAGTTTAGGTTATAGGTGTAGGTTATAAGTTAAGGCTATAGGTTTAGGTTAAGGTTTAGGTTTTGGGATTTGAGAATAACCTAAACCTATTCTCAAATCCTTGAAACCTATAACCTATAACCTAAAACCTAAACTTGAAAACCCTATCCTAAACCTAAACCCAAATTTTAGGTATAGGTTTCTCTATCTTAAACCCTATCCTAAACCTAAACCCTAAACTTGAAAACCCTATCCTAAACCTAAACCCGAATGCTTGCGCAAGAACTTGTTGGAAAGGCCTTTAGCAGGAAACCGGCATCGACTGAAATCTCGCTACTCGTCGGGCAAATCAAATCACCGCACTAATTTCTCTTCCTCAGTCGGGGCAGAAGTCACCTCGTCGCCATTTCTCTCTCTTTCTCTTTAAAATGTACTCATTCTAGAGTGAGCGGCGGTGCAAGCTCTGCGTGTGAGTTTATTTCAACCTTCGTAGCGTCACTCGCAAGCATGAATCTTTTTACTAGATCTACAGCGAAAATAAAAGTCGATGGTGAAATTTTTCCAAAGGTCCCTCCAGGTTTTATTGAAGAAGACGATGACGTTCTTTTTTAAGAAGATGGTGAAACCTAAACCTATAACCCAAACTTAATTCACTTAACTTCAACCTACACCTTAACCCAAACTTTCAACCTGAACCCGAACCAAACCTAAACCCGAATTCCTAAAGCAGATTCCGAAACCTATTCTCAAATCCCTAAACCTATAACCTAAACCTATTCTCAAATCCCAAAACCTATAACCTAAACTTATTCTCAAATCCCTAAACCTATAACCTAAACCTATACTTACAACCTAAACCTATAACCTAAACCTAAACGTAAACCTAAACCTACACCTATTCTCAATTGTTTCCTCTCGTGTGGCCCCATCTTAGAGGAATAACTTGATTATGAATAACTTGTGAAATTTGATCTGAAGACGGTCCAACATAATTTTTAGAAGCACTCCCTTCAAATACTAGCTTCGACCAGCTGATGATGTTTCTGATTCCAGTACCATGTGCCACTTGTTTGCCGTAGATCTGCTATTATTCCTAGCTTTCCAACATCTCCCTAACGAAGGAACAATGCACATAAGAGTTCGCAACTAGATTGTTAGCGGAACCTCTTCACAGCCACCTATCAACACAACGGAATGGAAAACAATCTCTTAAGTTTACACTAAGAAGATCCCCGAATAATAATTCCAAACCTGATTTGCCAACTCGTTTCCACATAAGAGATGATGAATGCTCTCAACTTGAGGTATCCAAACGACATTGACATTTAGGGGGTGTTTGAATCGTAAGTTACTTTGGATAGGCTACTTATGCCATACGTAGCTTGTCTTGGCTTCTACTTATTTAGTTGATAAGTATATTTGGTAACGAACATACTTATCAATCAAAAAGTAAAAAAACATGTTTGGTTTCCAACATCATAAGCAATTATCCCCCAAGTTTGTTTGGCCCCCCTCACATACACCATCCATCATACTTATCAATCATAAGCAATTATCCCCTAGGTTTAGGTTTCACCATTTTCTTCAATAAGATCATCATCATCTTCTTCAATGAACTCCCGGAGGGATCTTTGAAAAAATTTCACCGTCGACTTCCATTTTCGCTGCAAATCTAGTAAAATGATTCATGCTTGCGATCTTACTACGAAGGTCGAAATCAAACTCACACGCAGAGCTGGCACCGCCGTTCGCTCTAGAATGAGAACATTCTAGACAGAAAGATGGATAAATGCGGCGAGGTGACTTTTGCCCCTCTCGAGGAAGAGAAAAAACAAGTTTACCTTGGGAACAGTTATTGGGATAGATCTTAGCACAACCTATTCGTGTGTTAGTGTTTACAGGAACGGTCATGTGAACTGAAAATCATAGCCAATGACCAAGGAAACCACATTACCTATAACCTAGGTGGGAATCACGGATACTAAGAGACTGATTGGAGAGGCCCCAAAGAATCAAGCGGTTATCAATCCTGAAAGAACCATCTTTGATGTCAACAGACTGATTGGAAGAAAGTAATATTTCAGTCCATTACATTGTTAAGAGAGTGAACTTCTCTCCCTTTTCTTTGCGATGTAGGAAGAAATGTGCCTTATTAAAGCATCAATGCGTTTGCTTGGCAGGTTTGATGACAAAGAGGTGCAAAAGGATATGAAACTTGTTCCATACAAGATTGTAAACAAAGATCATGGAAAGCCATACATACAAGTCCAAATTAAGGACGGCGAGACTAAGGTTTTCAACCCTGAGGAGATTAGTGCTATGATTCTAACCAAAATGAAAGGTACAGCGGAAGCATTCCTTAGAAAGAAGATTAAGGATGTTGTTATTACTGTCCCTGGTAAAGAAAGCTCTTCAGTTGTTGTTATGTACATTTATAGTGTATGTTGGTCAGGGTTGGGCATGGGTGTGGATGTTTTATATGCAATTCAATATAGTCAGGGTTGGGTATGCCCTTAGCTCCATATTTCATTTCCAAACCCAAGTATAGTGGTGTCAAGTTGGATGGGGTCCATCAGCCCGACCTACTTACACTTAAATGGGTTATGCTTGGGCTTGAGGGATCTTAAGTGGGTTGGCCTGGGCTACATTACTGGTTGGGTTTGGGCCGAACTTTTTGGCCTCTTTAGTATATGGGCTGGGCTTAAGCTAACCTAACCTGAGCCATTGCCACCTCTAACCAAGGGTAGAGCCATCTCTCGGCAGCACACGTGGCATGATGACACATAAGTCTATGCTCTGGACCTTAACCGTGATGGCAAATTGTTCAAAGTAAACATCCATCAGATGATCTTAGACATCTAATCAATGCCTATGGTTTGGGTAAGAAGGGTGAGGAGAATAACATCCTTGTGTTCGACCTTGGGGGTGGGATGTTCGATGTCAGTTCTTGACAATTACTCATGTGATTTCACTCTCAAAATTAATTGATTATAAACTAGGTAAATTATATATAAATAAACCCAAATCAATTGTATATAAAGTTCAATATATCAATACACATCCATGTTTTCAAATCATTTTAGTGTTTCAGCCCAAAATTAGGGTATATCGAAAGCTCAAGTGGACCATACCATAGGAAACCGTGGGGTCCACTCGAACTATGAATCTGCTTCATACTTTGGCTCAATCACAAGAAGTTTTTAATGTTGGATATTCAATCAACACCATTGAAATGTGGTGTGGTCCAAATACTTAGATGAATAGGAACCTATTATTTGATCTGACTGAGTCTCGGTCGAACTCAACATTATCCACAATCCTCACCATCAACCAATGTGCCTTTGCTTTGTGAAATATAGACCCTAGCCTAGTTTTTTTTTTAATATTCCAGTTTCAGGATTCCGATCAAACACCAGCAAGTCTGGAACATTCCTGCCTATGTGTGGCCATCCATGGTGGACCAATGGATGAACAGTTTAGATGATCAAACACAGCTGTGGTCACGTGAAAATGATCATGCACATTAGATTATTCCTCTTGCCACTAATTAGCAACCATATCGACTCAGAACAAAGTTGGTGGATTGCAAAAACTAATTTGAAATGAATACAAATTCCCAGCTTTGTAAAGGTATTTGCTTAATTTTAAGGCATTCATATAAACTTTCTAGATGGTTGGAATTTTCAATCCAGAATTCCAAATCATATGGGAATTCCAAATCCTCAGAGCAGTCCATCATTATTTGTAACTCTACATAAGTTGTAGTTGATCTTTTCTTTTGTTGACATCCTTGATTGAGAGTTACAAATCTTAAAATTTGCAGATATGTTATTTGATTAACAAAGTTAATCAGAAAAGAATTAAATGCACCTATGATGCGAGCAAAATAAATAATAAAAAAAGACAGAGAAGATACTTACATGGTTGAATGATTCCAATGCAATGTTCATATGAAGGCCTTCAGAGATGAAGCCGGCGTTGCTTGGGGTTGAAGGGAGGACAGCAGCAGACTGGTCAATAAGGGATTGTGCAATAAAACCTTTTTTTAGGGAAAATGTCAATTCCTACATTCAGGGATTAGTGGTATATAATGAATAAATACACCATGATATCAAACTGTTTGGTAACTGAACCAAGTGATCCACTTGCCCCCCATCTCCACAAACTGAAAACCCAGATTGTATTTTACAACTTTTCATTCAAGCATTGTATAGCACCTCTATGAAAAAAAAGAGGTTATGCCCAGTTCGAGTTTACAACACTTGCAGCATTAAGTTCACTGCGCATCGCTCATCACAATTTGATATTGAGTGATGGGCCCCACTTATAAATTTCATAGAGGTATAACAAATAATTCACAATGACTCAATGAGCAACTTAATTCATATAGAGGAAAAATAACTTATTTCAATTCCAGGTGCTTAATATTGGAAAACAAATGACTCAGTTTCAGTTTGTGGAACACACTACACCAAAAAAACAAAATTGGAAGAAAGGATTTGGAAAACCTCATTAAACTACACAATAGTCCATTCCAAAGGCTTCAGGATCGATTCTTTTGAGTTCATGTTTGAATGCAATGAAACCATGATGACGGAATTTAATAAACATAATCAGCAAAGAATCACCTGGAAAGTATTCTATCTAAGAGCTCCCCACCTTCACATAACCTGAAATATACAACAAATGAATCATGAGGATTTCAAACTACCATCTTTAATTTACGCAGTTCATTTATCTCAAATAGCCACACATTATTTCCATGCACATGATAGAGGAATTTCAGTGACTATTATATCCTATTAGAACTATTCCATGATAGATAAGATTGACACTAAAAGTTCAACAATGCCAAGTTCAAATGTTCCACCATCTGCCATCAATCGCATGTATTCACTTGATGAATTACATGCCTTAGAAGCAAGTTTTGCTATTGGAAAACAATGGAGAGAGGGATTTCAGGATTGTAGCATCCAACTGAATGGTTGGAATCATTCTGTCAGATTGATATTTGGGGTATGCTCCATTCCAATTGGGCCAATCTGTATGATGATCAATATATTGCATATGCTCCTTAAGCCTAGGGCTGTTTCAACCACTCACAATTCAGAATGCATCACAAAGTCATAACATTACATCACTATAAAAGCTTATAAAGGTTCATATACCTACCTGAATTCACGGAGATCCACATAAACACACACAGAGCAGAGCTCATGCCAAAGATAACTACCTGAACAAGTTGGTCCTCGTTTAGAGCTGACAAACTAACGAGTATTGGAAACCGTCCAATAAATTCTGGTATCAAACCATACGCAATAAGATCACCGCGTTGACGACCTAGATAAAGTTGGATCGAATTTCCAAAAACTAAAACTAGCAAGCATTTCTCTTTACAACCTCTTCCCTGCACATCCAAATACAAAATTGACACAAGGTAACACCGAAAGCATCCACATGGATCACAAAGAAAAAGGGAATAAAATCAAAAGTGGAAACCAGTCACAGGTCACATACCAGATGACATGAATAAGACTACCAGTAGATGTTCCAAGGGTCTTCTTGCAGAGAATGCCAGCAAGCAGCTCGCCTCTCTTTATTCTAACTTGTCTATCTCCTGGAGTGATAAATCCTGTTTTCGCTTCCGAGTGCCATGCCGAGGTTCTTATGAGGTTTATCTGCTTAGGAATGATCAGATTGAACACTTGCTTTCTTGTCCAAAGAGGTCTAAGCTTCAGAATAGTTGGAGCAGGTATTTTCCCATCAAAATCCTCCCACCACATCAAGATATTCATAAAGACATCCTGCCAAAATCCAATCCGTATTTAATTTCCCACAATCTTAAAAGTCAATACTACTAACGGCAAAGAAGACAGAAATGAAACCAAATCACATGATATTTACCTTCTCAATGATGGTATCTCTTTTAGTTATCTTCCGGCATCCTAAGAGTGTATCCTAGACCATACCCATAACAGGGCGATTTGATTGAGGCGAGACAATGCATTTTGGTACCATCATCAGCTCCAAGACTTCTGCTCTAGTTTCAAATGACTGAGGAACATGCAAGTTCATTTCATCCCCATCAAAATCAGCATTGTATGGAGAAGTTACAGACAAATTCAAGCAAAAAGTTGAGTATGGCATGATTTTGATTCAATTTGATCTGAAGACATTTTGTGAAGATTAGGTTGCCAATTGAAAAGAACAAAGTCCCCATCATTCAAGTGCCTCTCCACCTGCAAACAAGATTGCACATTTTCAATAAGGTGAAACCATGGTTGCACACAATAAAGAATGAAAAATAGATAATCGTGTACCTTATAACCAAGCTCCAGATGATGATCACTATTTTTCAAATAAAGAATGAAACCATGCTTACTGTCCAAATTTCTGAACATCAGTCCTATTATAATGCAACTACAAAAGTGTTTCTTCAGGAAGCATCTCTGACCTCTTCACTTTGTTCTGTGACAATTGGAAACAAAAGCTTCGGTCAAAGGCTCAACGGACTAAGCAATCCCCGAAGGAGATGACTGGATAAATTAAAGAATCTGCAGGAATATACATCAACAGCTACTAAAGCCTAGTCACCACAAGGTTTCATAAGATGGAGTTAATGGTTGCAACATCGCTATGAGAAACAAAGGCAGCTTATTTGTAATTTAGAGAACAAGAAAAGGAAATCCAGCTAACCAGATTTCACCTAACAAGAAAATGGATGACAAAAACTACTAATACAGTTGAATAAATACAGAGTCTGAAATGACGGCTACATGTTTTACCAATTTTGCATCCTGGCAACTCCATTGCCACATCGGTTCTTCTTTGATTTATTTCAACTCATCTTTGAAAATTACAAAATAAAAATAAAAAATAAAGTCAAATAAGCAACGCAAATTGACAAACTTACTGGTTATGTAAAGAGCTAGGAATGAGGCTTGAATACGACAGTCAAGACAAATATAAAACTAGCATAATAGAAAAGAATTCATAGTGTTTATAGTGAACTAGTCTTGTTTCCTCCTAAAAACAGAATCTTTAGCTGTGTCGAGAGATTAGCAATGAGGGGTGGTTATTCCCTCCAGATTATTAGTAGTTGCACCTATAACTTTTAGACGGGTGCAGTTGGTAAGTGAATTGAGGAAGCTCGGCTCATCACCTTCTCTGCTTCCAAGCTGATTTTTCTTGATATTGAAATGGTAGAGACCCGAAAGACTTCCTAGATTCAAAGGCACATGTCCACTAAAACTGTTGGAGCTAAAATCAACTAATTTGAGACTTGACGCATTGGACAATGAAATTGGCAGCCTTCCAGTGAATTGGTTTATAGCTACAAAAATCTATTGCAGGTGTGGAAACACAAGGCCTAGGTTGGGGGGAATTGACGCAGGACAGCCCTAATTATGATGCATGCTCATGAACATAATTAAACAACGGAAATAAAAGGAATAAATGATCTAAAATTCTAACAGTAATCATCATAACTGAGAAAATCATAAAGGAAACATGAAATGGAGCGGGCCATCATCACAACCATGGAGTATGGAATTCAATTATTACTTAGGTTGGATCCGGCGAGGGATGAGACCTCCCGATCTTGCATGGTCACACCCAATCGATCAATGAAGATCACTAGTCCGAAGAACCAAGAAGTTTCTCGGATTAGGGATTTGAGAATTTGAGGATTTAGGGTTTAGATCGATTCTCAAAGTTTTGATCGAAGAAGGATTAGCCAAAACTAGAAAAGAGAAAGAAGGAAATAATTACCTTGAGGAAGTTGGAGGGGCACAAGAAGAAATTAGAAGAAGAGGATCAAGGGAAGAGAAGAAGCACCATTAGAGAGAAGAGAGAAGAGGGCAACCAAAGGGTTTGCTTTTTATTCATCAATAGTTCAAATTCGGATTTAGGGCTTTAGCCCACTTAAATAAGCAAATAAAGACATAAAATTACTAAAATACCCCAGAATAAGCAAATAAAGATATAAAATTACTAAAAGACCCTAACTTAAGCAAAAACACGCAAATAGACCCCTAACTTAAGCAAAAACGTGCAAATAACATAAGTACGGGAAAGTTCGGGCGCTCGGTCTTCTTTCTCCAATCTTCCTTCACATGTGTCTTCCCTGAGTGGGGTCTTCTATATGTCCTAATCACATGTGAAAGGTCTTCAGCTCCTCAATAGTCGCCTATCCACAAGGACGACACTTGTGATTGCGCTTTCTTCGTTGGTACACCTTGAATGCGCTTGTGTCCGCATCAATTCCCCTTGGGTGAGAAAAACTCGACTCCGACGAGTTGAAACTTTTGTAGCGCTCTAGCAGATCTGGATCAATACCCTGCAATGTGTCGCCCGACAGGCACGTAGATTCAGACGACGGTTTGTTCTTCCACTTGACAAGATACCTTTGGAAACCTCCATCTCTCGGATACTATCTCGTCATCCAAGATTTCCTCAATTTCTTCTTTATGGGTAATGGGTGGAGGAGGGGGTGGAAGGGGTTGGGTAGCAAACTCAGAAAAAGGCCATGAAAGGGATGATGTATCAACAATGGGGAGTATGGGCACGGACTAGATCTTCCACATTAAAAGTTGGATTAATGCCCATTTTGGGTGAAAGGTCAATCCAATGCGTAGACCCAACCTTTTGTAATATCTTAAATGGTCCAGCACTACGCGCTTGTAATTTTTTAGCAGATCTTGAGAGAATCGCTCTGGCCTTATTCGCATCATTACATAGTCTCCTTCTTGAAATTCTTGCACTCTACGATGAGAATCAGCTGAAACTTTACAATCATCATTGCTCTTATTTAACCGTTGTCTAATATGTGTATGCAAATCATGAATATGGCGTGCAAATGCATCGGCTGACTCAGAAGACCTTTGGGTAACAGACATAGGTAAGAGATCTATGGGCATTCTAGGTTTATAACCACTTACAATCTCAAAAGGACTTATTTGATTATATTACCATGCTCGACGAGATTGGTTCACATTTATTGGACAACCGAAATGAAAAATATACAAGGGTCCTGATTCAGCAAATAAGTGTACATGGATCAGATGTTAGAATCTTTGAACCAGTCTAATTTTGGAGCTGTGACTTAATTACAGTGCTGATTTCCAAATTTTAGGTGGTTTAAATCTGAGTTAGTGCATGCCTCATGTATAATTTATGTTTGCATGCATATCAAGCTCAGAAGCTGTCAGAGTATCAAATAACTCTCCTTTTCATTTTAAATGACCATGCTTATGGTTCAAATCTATATAGTTTAGATCATGGTCAAAGTAGTTCATACTTATAGAAGAAAATTGGGTTGTTTTTTGTGCTGGGATCCACTGGAGCTTTGGATTTAACTCATTCTTTGGATATTGACCTAAAATGATCTCTCCAAATGGATGGAAGGTGTGGATACAAAACATACAGCATGATGGGGCCTACGGAACTTGGTGACTTCACTTCAGTAGCCAGTCTCGCTACTCAACCTGTCAGCAGCTAATCCGCGCCCCAAATATCAGCTTGATCCAAAATTTCTACAGCCTCCAAGAAGTTTTCAACGGTAAGCATTCAATCCCTACTGTCTACTTGAGCATTCGATTTGCCTCATTTTTTTGGCTCATACTTAAAATGATCTAAAAAAATAGTGATATGAAAAAAATGTATGAACGGTTTGTATATGATATCATCGTGGGGCTTACAAAATTTTTGCGAATTTCCTTTTCTTTCTTGAAATTCCAAAACGCATTTTGAGAATTTCCAATCACAAATACAACCATTTGAGATTGTTTCAAAGAAAGAATGATAAGGATTGCAACCTTGTTAGGTGAATTTTTACGTGTGGATGGTTGTTTTGCAATCCAAAGATGGTGTTTTCATGTATGACGAGGATTATTAATGTTTTTTTTTTGGTCTATGAGCTTTTCTTTTGTGCATTTGGTTATGGTTTATGTTTTGGTGTGAATGCGCATCGAGTGCATATGGGAATTGCTATAATTTTTTGTTGATTGGGGTGATTTGAATCTTGGGCTGCGTTTGGATGTCTGGAAAAGTCCGTTTGCTTGGAATATGGAAGTTGCTAAGGGATTTGTTTCTAGAAGCAACAAATTACCTGAGAAACTGATTCTGTACATGGAAACAAATTCTGTTAATCATGTTTGCCAACTTGGAATTTGATTATGCAGAATACAGAAATTGAAGTTGGGTGTTGAGAAAGGGAAGGTTTATGCAGTTGTTTTTGTAAATGGAATTCGAAAGTATGACTGTTGGAGGGAATTCATTCCCTTGGAATTTGCAATGCACCCTCTGGGCAGGAATCGAAAACAGGGTCCAAGCTGGAATTTGATTCCAACTGGAATATGTTTCAACCTTTTTTCAGCCATCCAAACGCATGAATTAAGCCCTGGAAATGGATTCAATTTCCAGATATGTACTTTTCCAGGGGTGCCAAACAATCCCTCAGGTTGGACCTGAAAGGTTATGGATAATCACTTGGAATGGAAAATGAAAAATTGTGATTATGTGTAATGCAGTTGCCAAAATCCCTTCTACCCCAAATGTCCGTCTATCCTACCAAAATATCTACATTTTTGAGAATTTTTAGCCTGTTTGGTATTTTTTAGACCACATTAATTTAGGAATGTTCACCAACAATGCATTGCATGGGAACTTCATGTGTGATGGGCGCACATTTTCCCACGTCATATAGGATACCTGGAAGATTTCCTAGTGCAACAATCAGGCCAGTCCACTCATCAGACGGGCCACCTGCATATGTTGAATCAAATCATTAGCCTGCTGCGTGAATGGACCAGACTCACTTTTGCACCAGGTGACATTTTGGTCGGGCTCACCTTTCTCAACACTTGGATGACGTGCCCGGTCACGTGTTGACACATGAAGTTTGCATGCAATGCATTGTCCATAAACCTATCAACAGAAATGCGAATTGAACAAAATATTAGCTTGGTGTAGAAAACAATGGCAATTGATTTTTCTTTTTATTATGGTTTTCATGATATTGCAATCTCAAGATGTAATAGTCCTTGAAACTATGCAGCATGTTGTAGAACTAGAAAAATGGAATTTACTGTCTACATTCAATTGCAAAGTTGTCAAATGTCGTTTGGAAGTTAGAACACTATTTAACAGAATTGTGTGTCCAAACACTACCCTGTCATCTATTCCTGCATACTTGTGGCTAGACTTAGACTTGCTGCCCTGTCCTCTCTTTTCTGTAACCCCACTGAAAATAAAGAGTTTTATGTGGAGATGACTGATATGTATACAATAAACATGAGCTAATAAGCGTTTAAGTATTACAAACAAAACACTAATCTCTAAATGTACTCCTGAATCATGGCACACTCCACACAACTATTTCAATCAAACAACAAATGCCAGATGCAATGTTCTCACTAAGAAAGCTGTCAACAATTCTGATTTTATCCACAATCCATGAGAAGTATGATAGATTGAAATACTTAACCTATAAACCTCTACTTTGACACGAATCTTTCTTCCCCGATGATTTGTCTTTTGTTAAGCATCAGGTCGGATTTATTTTGTGCATGTTGTTTTCACAAATCACCATCCATTTTAAGTGTCTTTGAGAGCAGATTAAGTGTCTTTGAGACCTCACCCAACATGACGAGTCCTTGACAGTGGGGACCACCTAGATGCATGTATTGTATATCCATGTCGTCCATCCATTTTAACAGATACTTTGGTGCATGAATCCAAAAATCATGCCAGCCTCATAGAAAAAATTGATGTTAATGGAGTGGAAATATATTCTAATTTTGGATTAAAATGCCAGCCTCATAGAAAAAATGCATGCTCAAGGTTTTTATTCAAGCCAACATTTGTACAGGTATGGTCTTCATAGATCTGGTTGATTCATCGTGCAGGCCACAATATGGATTGGGAATGAACTGAAGGGCTACTCCATTGAACTGAAGGCCACAAGGTTTTTATTCAACCTCCTATTGCATATTACGTGTTGAGCCTGTTGGTCATATTTTCATTTAAATTGTACATTTACAGGAAAGTCGTTGGCTGGCTAGGATTAAATTGCATATTACGTGTTTTTATTTCTCTACCATTAAAAACTTCATAAGGCTTATCATAATGTTTAAATAAAATGAGCGAAAAAATGATGCAAATCCAAATCGAAAGTGAACCATACATCATGAAACGGTGGTTATTGAATGCTTGTAGGCCGTAAACGTTTTGAATTTTAAATCTTGGTAGAATTTTTAATTATAAAGACTTTGTTGGTGGCAACAGGTAAAGAAAGATTCATATTGATTTGTTACATTTGTTTTCTTTACCCTTCTTAAGAATTACTGTGATACCTTTTTTTTTTCTTCTAGAATTGCCTAATCCACAAAACAACTAGTTGTTTTCCAAGTCCAACATCCATATGAATTTTCTTTAGCATTTCCTTGACTAATTGGTTGTATGTTACTAGTATGTAGTAGATAATACTAGGTTCAATAGTAGAAAATAGTATTCAAAACATCATTTTCTGAGTGCCCCTTTCAATGCCTTACGGTGTGTTTGGTTGCACCAGATTTTATTAAATATCATAAAATTCTAAAACTCATCAAAACTCCAAATGAGATTGAAAACAAATATCTATAAACGTACATGACTTTTCCATTAAAACCCATCAATGCCTCATGGTGTGTGTGTTTTTTTTAATTGTCTTTTCTGTCAATAATACATACTTGTCTGGGTGTCAGGTTCAAATATGCCCTGTATGCCGCAAGCAATTGATGTTATGAGGAAGGCTAAAGTTCTGATTGTTCCAGAAAAGGCTGCCAGTGCCGGAGGGGTATGAATATTTTTGGACAGTTAAAAATGAAAAATATCCTATGGGCCTTTTTCAACAAACCATTAGCCTTTTGTTTAATGGGCCTTAAGTCCTAAGTAAATATGTTGGAGAGACTGAAAAGAATGTAAGGGACCTGTTTGCTAATGCTGAGAATGACCAACGGACTTTGGGTGAGCAGCTTTGCTTAGAGAAATGTCATGTTTTATAGTGATGGCTATGCCATACATGCTTGTTTTGATAGTATAATTTGTATTCCTTTCTTTCCTTGTTTTAGGTGATCAAAGTGATCTGCATGTTATCATTTTTGATGAAATTGATGCTATTTGCAAGGTACGTACCTTATTAAACTTCCACTTCAATGTACGTCAATTTATCGTTACTGTAAATGGAGAAAGAGTATATTGCACTGGATATGGATGAATTTCAACAGTGATAGCATTTCAAAATTGTACTTATATTTATGTATATGTATATGTATATATGGGAAATGGTACTATGAGATCGACCTCATGGGAACTTCCCATGAGGTCAAGTTGTGTGGGCCCCACCATGATGTGTGTTGAACATCAACACTGTGCATTTGATGGGTCATATACGGAACTCAGGTGGGATATGATGGGTCATATACGGAACTCAGGTGGGATATCCCAAAAATCATTTGTGCGTTTTAGAGAACCACTTACAATGAACTAGTGTAATTGAATTCTAACAACAACAAAGTGCTTATAACTTTCATGTTTTGAGATGGAAATTGATGTTCTGATTTAACTTCATTGCAGATTATAGAAGTTAGGAGCCCTTGAGTGGAACAAAGTGGTATTGAGTATTGAGTACAATACTATTCCAACAAGGTGAGTATTGAGTATAATCATTGCATTTTTTTCATGCAGTGATTGCACCATTCATGGGATTTTAGCTGCATTTATTTAGTCCATCCATCTTGTTATTGCAGTGGTTTTGCTAATAGTTGGGTAAGTGCTGGGTATGTATTTCAGTCGGCATATTTATAGGATTAAAAAAAGCAAAAAAGTTTTACTATTTCAGTAATCTTCATACCATTTGTCTAACTACGTTCATTTAGTTCGCGAAGGATTATGGTTAAACCCCAATTTAAACCTGATAAGGGGACTGCTCCTAGTTGGCTTGAAACTTGATTGGATACATTCTTGTTTTCACTTCTCTGATATTCCATTGTATTAAAGAAGTCTTGTACTAAGAAAGATTTGATTCACAACTTGGAAAATCACAAAACAACAATATTTTTGTGAATTCAAATTCCTCATGTTTGAAGTAACCTTGGATTCAAGCATGGCTTAAACTAAAATTCCTTCAATGCAAAAGTAAAGAAGAAGAAGAAGAAACTTTCTTTACATTCATCATTTCATTTATCTGATATTCAGTTGTAGTAAAGACGTCTTTTACTAAAAAGATTTGGACGGTGGGAAGTTTTTGTGAACTTGAATTCCCTATGTTTGTTTAAATAATGTTGTATTGCTCAATGAAGTTTTCTTTCCTTGCATTCCTATAGTTTACATTCAATCAGTAGCGCCTTACCTTTTAATTCCTTTTTGTTTGGTGCTAATGAGATGCTTATACTGGCAATTAAAAAAAATAAATAAATAAAAGGAAAAAAAAAAAAAGAGATATGTTTTGGCATCATTGCCATTTGGAATCCAACAAACAAACGGTTAGCTAGCACAAATTCGGAGATCCTCTGAGATTGGAGGATCCTAACTAACACTTTGGATGCTTTTCAACTGAATGTGGTCTGCCGTTGTATTTTCTTGTTAACTTTCAATTCCTAGATTGGGGTCAAGTTGTGTTGTTTATTAATTTCAAGAAGGGGCATCCCTTTCTTGTTATGCTTTGTGGTCTAATTCCTTTTTGTTTGGTGCTAATGAGATGCTTATACTACCAATAAAAATATGTAAATAAATAGAAGTAAAAGAAAGAAGGAAAAGAGAGACAGGAAGGCATTGCCACATGTGCGCTAGGACCCTCTAATTCCTGTTTTTTCTTTGGCCCATCTGGGACTTAATTCATCTTTCTTAGTACATCTTTGTTACATATTTTGACTTAGAAGTTATTGTATCAAATGACAAAACTTCTATTACAAATTTACAATTATATGCCACATGTGCAATTTGTAAGTAATTTCTAAGCTTTTATACCAACTTCGACTGAATTAACAGAATTTTCATTCGAGGCCAATAGTCTGTACAGATGGGGATATTTTGCATTAATGATGATGATACATATCATTCGTCTGGTGGATCCCAATGTTAATGTTCAACAGATCATAAATCTACTCTGTTGAACAATCACGGCTATCTGATCGGTGGACTTCCTCGAGTTGCATATGTATATCTCTAGTGCTGCATCATTTCATCTACAATTTGATGTTTACAAATGTTTCTGCATCATAAATACTAGGGATGTAATTACAATTTGATCATTGCCGGTCTACAATTTGATCTTTCCTATTAACTAAATTATGTATTTCAAGGTTATTTTCTCCATCAACGCAAGGCAGAGATGACAGATTTCCTGAGAAAGGTCAGTTTTTTTTCATACGAAACTAAAGAGCAATGAGTGTGTATGCTCACTAGTTCTGTTTTGGCCAAAAGTTGTTGGCTGGGGCTCATCTTCAATTGGAGATTTACTTATTGTTTCTCTTCAACATCAGTTGGCTATTCATTAGTTATTAAGTTGGTTGAATTTGATGCTTTCTCTTTCACTAATATTTGACTGGATGCAAGTGGGCTTTGTAATAGTACAAGTTCTAAGTAAGGAAATCCAAGGAAATGCCCAAGAAATACCCAAGCTGATTTTTTATTTTTTACTTTATTTTTTATTTTTTTATTTTTATTTTTTAATGGACCTCTTAGTTGAATTTGTGCATCTATATCTGTACATGATATACTCTTATTTGATGTTTTTTTTTTTTTTTTTTTTTTTGTGGAAAGATTCCTTTTGAATGTTTATCTATACTTTCAAAGAACAAAAATTATATTTAGTAGTTCTCAATGAATGTGGGTATTGGTGCTTTCAGGTAGGTGTTGCAGAACTTAAAGTTGCAGTCGAAAGGTATGGCTTAGAATTTCAATCCTTCTATGAGTAAATTCCATCCTTGTTGGCATATTTGAAATTTTATTAGGGTTCTTAATGAGAAGTTGGGGTTCTCTGTCTTGGAATTGGTTGTGTGAATAAAAGTAGGATACCTTGTTTGCTTCTATATGATCCAATTCACAAAGTTACCAGTTGATTTATTTAAAAAATGGGTAATTTCCTATTTGGCTTGTGAATCGAAATGAACCAACAAAATGAGCACCGAAAAATTGCATTTACATGATGTTGATAAAACCTAATTCAATTGCAATAGTCAGTCCCAGGTTATTACTGTAACATTCAGATTCTAGTTTTTCCTCCAGCTTTTCCTGTTTGTGTTTTTGTTTATTGAGTTGAAGTGATATATAATTGATGATGTCTTGGAGAAATTTGCCATCCTCAGGCATTCCTCAAAAACTTATTTGGTTTCTCAAGAGCCACTTTGCAAAGCAAAAGCCAACTGCATTGTTTTGCAGGCTTCTTCGGTGTAAACATAGGCTTGATTCTTCCATAACACAAATGTTGATTTTCTCCTCTTTAATTCAATTATATTTGCTGACCAATTGAAAAGGAGTTTTGAGTCTCATGGTTCAAGCCAACTACATTGTTTTAACGTGTCTCTTGCTTGATTTTATACATTAAGGATCTGTTATCATATTCAATTTGTAAGATGCTCCAAGTGTACAAGTATGAGGCCTTGATTCCATGAGGAAAGATTTTAGAGAACTGGAAAACAAAATAAGAAAAGTTATTTCCTACTGGAGATTTAATGTCATATGAAATTGGATGAGTGTACAACTTGAAGCATCTCGTTACTTTTCTTGTTAAGCTGCTTCCTGTTACAGTAGTTGATCGGATCTTGAAACTTTTGTTGTGTACTGTAAGATGGCCCAGTTCCATGTGAGCTGATTTTTCACTAGGGCAGTTTCTTTTAATTGAAAGTGATTACTGCTGCCTATTCAATTGGTTTTCGCACTTGTGCATCGCTGCTGCCTATGCAATTACGTGTGTGTGAACACTATGCTTAACGTCATTTGCTTTGTTGATGCCCAGGTAGTAAAATATGGTATTTTAGACTTCTGTGGCAGCAATTAATTGTTTGTTTTGATCTAATGGCAATTGTCATTTCTTCCACAGGGTGACCCCCTTCCAGTGAAAGTGAACAAGCTTTCCTCCACAAAGACACAACTTCCATATCATTACTATTTTCTGAATTATTGCAAACCCCCCAAAGTCGTGAACAATGCTGAGAATTTAGGAGAGGTTCTTCGAGGTGACCGCATAGAGAACTCAGTTTATACAGTGAGTTCCTTGCCCCGTCTAATCTGCCCACCAGCTTCCGCAGTTTTTCATTCTTCTAAGTTGGTTCTGCTCTCTTGGTAATAAAGCAAAAAAGTTTGTCTTAGCTACCATTTTCTTTTCGTAGTACCCTCATCATAAATATTTCCATGTCTCTAAATGTATGAACTGCAACCAGTTCCAAATGAGAGAAGAACAGTCATGCAAGGTAGCTTGTCGAATAAAGCTTGACCCCAAAACGGTGAAGAATTTCAAGGAGAAAATCGATGATGAATATCGAGTGAACATGTAAGTATCTAAGATTATGTGATGTCCCTCATTAAAATTAGAAGTGGAATATTTGGTTGTATGGTTGTTATCTCTCATTAAAATTAAAAGTCAAACGTTTGATTGTATGCTTGTAACCATTGACTCTCAAGTTGTACACTTGTAACCAAAATTTTCATCATTGGAGTGTAACTCTATTACAGGCTTGTTCATTTTTGATGTGATAATGTATAGAGTTATAAAACACCCACATTACACCCAACATCTCACGGATTTTTCTGTGAATCCGTGAGATGAGCAGCAGTTGGCTGTGAATGTGAATGTGAATATGATGAAATATGGATGTGAATATGATGGCTGTGAATGTGAATGTGATATGATGAAAATGGATGAATATGATGGCTGTGAATGTGAATGTGAATATGATGAATATGGGTTGTTTATATTGATGTGAATGTGAATATGATGAAATATATTAAATAATAGGTGTATATCAGGAAGAATATGATGAAATATATTATAACAGGTGTATATCAGGAAAAATATTCCAGCAATTTTGTGCTGGAATTTTTTTTTAAAAGTGACTTTTAGCTACAAAAATTTTCGTTGCTAAAAAGTACCACATTGTTTTTATTTTCGCTGCTAATAGTCTTACAATAATTTTTAAGTGGAATGATTATTTTTAACAGCGTAACTTTTCGCTGCCAAAAGTCTTCCATAGTTTTGTTAGTGACAAAAATTTTTGCTGCCAAAAGTCTTGGAAATTTTGCTGCTAAAAAAGTCATGGGTATTTTTTTTTGCGGCGAAAGTTTTCGCTGCTAAAAAGTCATGGGAATTTTTTTTGCAACGAAAATTTTCGAAGCCAAAAGTCTTGGAAATTGTTTTTTGGCAGCGAAGATTTTCGCTGCTAAAAGTTTTCGAAATTTTGCTGCTAAATGTCTTGAGTACTTTTTTTGCGGCAAAAATTTTCACTGCTAAAAAGTCATGGTAATTTTTTTTGCAGCGAAAATTTTCGCTGCCAAAAGTCTTGGAAATTGTTTTGGCAGCGAAAATTTTCGCTGCTAAAAGTCTTTGAAAATATTTTTGGCGACGAAAATTTTCGTCGCTAAAAAGCTTACATTTAGCGGCGATTTCCTTTTTCGCCGATAAAACCCTCTTACATCGGTTAGCAACTTTTAGCAACGAAAATTTTCATCGCTAAAAGTTTGTAGCTACGAAAATTTGACTTTTAGCGACGAAAATTTTCGTCGCTAAAAGTGGTCTTTCTTGTAGTGTCACCTTAAAGGAGCACTACATGCAAGGTAGTTGATCTTGGAGTTGTACCATCGACAAAGCATCAACATCATGATCGGGGGTACAAAGGGGACGTGAGACCCGTATCCTAGACCGTACCGTTCCGTAGGCTTCCACGGTCCTCCCGGTCGAATTCTGATGACTCGCGATCTGTGATTGGTAGTTGTGCCCAACCCTCAGTCATATCCTGTATTCCAGAGTCGGCTCGACCTGAGACTTATATCCTTGCGACTGCGCCGTCGCCACGGTTCCGACGCCGCATCTCGCGCTCCGAGGCGATACCCATGCCAGGAGATGTAGGCTCGCGTTCAGTTCGAAGAAAAACGCCACGTAAGAGAATCTCTACCAAATGTCAAATCAATCCCATCAATCAATGAAAGTACAACCCATCACTCCATCCCATCCTAAGTACACAAGTCATTCCCCAAGTCAACTCTCTCTTACACAACCCATACCACCCATCACCCATCATCCATCACTCCATCCATCACCCATCTCTCTCCCTTACATCACTCCTCTTTCTCTCTCTCTTCACTCCATTTTCTCAACCAACCCAAGAGAGAGAGAGCCAAACGTCCAAGCTTCCCATGTGAGAGTTTAGAGTGTTGCCCACCTTCCTACCCCTAGATCTTCCATCTCCACCCTCCAACCTTCATCATCCTCCATCAAATGGCAAGCCTAAGAGATAAGGAGTCCATGGAGCCTAGAAGAAGCAGAATCGGTTGGCGAACTACCGTTGATTCTTGATTTAAGGGCCCACTTGTTGTGGGACCCACATGATGAATGCATTGTGTAAGGGAGGGCCCGATAGTGGCGGGTCCCTCCCCTTCATGTTTCTCTCTCTCTCTCTCTCCCCCTTATAATGGAGTGGACCCCACCAATATATGTGTTATATTTACTTCGTCCATCAAACGGTGTGGCCCACCATATTACAGGTGAAGATCCGCACCATCCGCTGTTGGGACGGTGGGAAATCCCACACGCTGGACTATGTTGTATAATATAATATATTATAGATGTTATATATATATAATATAATATGATATATTATATAATATCTAGGTGGGCCACACCCCATGTGGGACCCACCTTTGTTAACGGCCAAGTGGCCAACGCACCTACAACAGGCACTATAGCTGCTGTGTTGCCATGATCGATGGATGATCATGGCCTCATCCACACCGTCCACACCACAGTATGGTGGGACCTAGACGTACAACTGCTGTACATGCAGCAGCAGGTTGTGGGGACCACCATGATGTATGGTTCATCTGGGCCGTCCCTTGCTGGTGGGATCACCTGGACGCTACTCTTTTTTTTTTAAAAGAGATATATATATATATATATATATATATATATATATATATATATATATATATATATATATATATATATATATATATATATATATGCATGAGAGGTGGGCCCCACACGAGACCCACCCATCTGGTTTGGATGGCTAGTGTGGTGGACCCCACCGTAACGTGAGGTGTCCTCCACATCGTCCAGCACACTAGATGGGTAGGACCTTCCAGCTGATGTACGTGTTCTGTCCATCTGTCCATGTGGACGGTGGTAGATGGGGCCCACCGCTAATGTATGTGATACATCTAAACCGTCCATCCATTTAGCAAGCTTGTCTCAAAGCTTGAGACTAAAAATAAGACAGATTTATTATCATGTGGACCACACTGCAGAAATAATGGAGATTGGATGTCTACCATTGAAACCCTTTTTGGGTCACAAAAGTTTTTGACCAATATGATATTTGTTTCTCAGGTTGGTTCAGGTCCTTGTGACTTATGAACAGACTGGACAGAAAATACATGTCATGATGGCCCCTGTGAAATTTTGTACAGTGGAAATCACTGTCTCCACTGCTATTTGTGATGTGGTCCAACTAACCTTTTGATCACTATCACCACTATTATTTGTGGTATGGTCCAGATGATCTTTTGATATGATTCATTGTTTGGATAATGCTCTAAAATGATCTCTATAGATGGATGAATGGTGTAGTTGATGTGGCCCTTGTATTGGCCCATTGTGATGTATTCCCATGCGTTGGAGCAATGTTGGTTAAATGGCCACATTGATGGGCAATGATGGTTTAATGTCCACATTGTGACCTTCCCTTAGGTCTTGTTCGGCTGATTGTTGAGATCGATTATGATTGTCGAGGCCGATTGTTAAGGCTAATTCCAATTGTCGAGGCTGGTTGTCCAGGCCAATTCTGATTGTTGAGGCCGATTATCAAGGTCGATTTCAATTGTTGAGGCCGATTCTGATTATCGAGGCTGATTCCGATTGTTCAGGCCGATTTCGATTATCGAGGCCGATTGTTGAGACCCATATGATGTATATGCGGCCCGTACTTGAGGCCCATTGTGATGCGTATTTGGCCTGTGTTTGAGGCCCAATGTGATACATATGCGGCCCGTGTTTAAGGCCCAATGTGATGTATATGCGGCCTGTATTTGAGGCCCATTGTGATGTGTATTCAGCCCGTGTTTAAGGCCTAATGTGATGTATATGAGGCCTATTTGATGAGGCTCATTGTGATGCATTTGAGGGCCAGGCGATGGAGCCCGTTGTGATGTATATTAGGCCCATGCGAGAGGCTCATCGTGATGTGTATTAAGCTCTTGAGTGAGGCCCATGGTGTTGTATATTGGGCCCTTGTGTGAGGCCATGGGTCCACCATATGTTAAGCTCTATGTGGGCTATTCCTTGGGGGCAATGTTGGTTGAATGTCCACGTTGTCGAGGCCGGTTGTTGATGCTAGTTATTGATACCGATTATGAGTATGTGACAACATAGCATCATGATACATGCCCATACGCATCATCTGCATGTTTATTATGACATGTGATTGACTATTGCATATGTCATAGTACAGATGGTTTATGAGACTCCCTGATAGGTGGAGTTATCCCACATGAGTGCACAATATGTGTAGGATCGATGCATGATTGGACTATATGACTCGTGGATCTTACATTATGTGATTGTGATTACTATACGCCCTAGCGACATCAGGGCTGTGACCTCCACAGGCATGTCATGGATGACCAGATGTGTCATACCCCAAACTCAGAAAACGGGCTCACAAAATTTCTGATCGCCGAATCCAGCGCCGACAGCCTCCGTAGTGCCCCATTCTCAGATCCCAGCACTCATATGCCAGATTCCGATCCTGGGATCCTACAAGGAGGATTTTCAGTATGATTTTTTTTTTTGTAATGGAGCATAACCACAAGCATAACTAAGTCACAAAACAACATCACCACATATCCACTATATCAAAAATTTAAAGTACAATGCGGAAAGGGAAATACAAGGTGATCAAAAAGCTCCAAAATAATCCGATACGCACTCTTACCTCAGCGCTGCTGCAATACAATGACACCTACACGCAACGGTCGTGCATAAGCTTACAAAAGCTTAGAGGGTGGTGTAAGTGTGTACGCAAGGCAAGTGTCAAGTGTATAATATCAGAGTAATGCGAAAATATACGGTAAGTCCATGAATACTATCAGCCGTACCAAAGTTATGCGATGCAAGGCATGAATGCTATCAGCCATACTAAGGCCATGCGATACGAGACCTATGTAGCCAAATGTCATATGCGAGATGCAAAACAAGCATGTCAGTCCTCATCAAGTACACATATCAGTGCAGTTTTACTCTGGGATATCACCAGGGTCTAATACACTTCACACTGACTGCCGCCTCCCTAGCCGCACAGCCCAGCAAGTGGAAGAGACCACACTGTCCGCCTGACTAGTAGTCTGCCAATACATACCCAGCTCATCGATAGCGGACTCATTTGTGAGCTGGTCAAACTCAGCCTAGTTTACAACCCCCTCACTCGGACGAATAAGGCCACACCCCCTTCCAACCGACCACGACACAGTGGGAGACGAGACTTACTAGTATTCGGCACTCCTACGCTTGTGTATTCACTCAGTCTAAATGTTGGAGCATCTCCTGGTACCAAAAGATTCTGGGACTTTCACCCAAGGACATCCTAAGTGCCCACAGTACTAGAACTAAACATTTTCGGTATCCGGTACGACCATCCACAATGTGCCTGTGGAGGCCACGACCATAATGTCACTAGGGCGTACATTGATCATGTCACACATATGCGAGATGCATGAGTCATACTATCCAGTCTTGCAGCAATCCTGTGCGTACCATGCGCTCATGTGGGTAACTCCGATCAGTGAGTCCTATAAATAATCTGCTCAATGGCATATGCTATGATCAGTCACTCATATCAAGCATACATATGATGGGAATGGGTATGAAGTATGGAATTATACTGAGCATGTTATATGGTGATGAACTATCCTCGCAACGAAGATGGGCCTAGACGGCCTACACACAATAAGTATGGGCCTATCAATGGGCCCTAAGGAGAGTTACAATGCGGACATTTAACCAACATTGTACTTACAATGTGGGCGTCAAACCATCATTGCTCCCAAGGCATAACCCGTCATAAACATCATTAGATTAACCATGGTGGAATCACACATTGCAATGGATTTTATATACATCCCATTGGGCCTCGACCCATGGGCCTAAAATACATCAAACGGGCCGCATCACGTGGGCCTCATATATATCAAGGTGAGCCTCATCAATGGGCCGCACCAATGGGCCTTATATATTCCCATTGTAATGGGTCATAACCCTTGTAGAGATCATTCTAGAGCATTTCATAAGGAATGAATCGTATCAAAAGATCATCTGGACCATACGACAGCTAGCAGTGGTGATCATGATTTCCACCGCTAATAATCCTACAGGGCCCACCACAAAAAACAGTGAGAGCACCCACACCCATCGTTAAAACATTTATAGGACCCACTGATATGTATTTTTTTGGGATCCAACTTATTCATAAGTTAACATGGAGATAGATAAAGTGAAAGCAAAAACATCAGCTTGATCGGAACTACCATGGCCCTTAAGAAGTTTTGAATGGTGAATATCATTGTCCTCACTATTTTCAATGGTGGGGTCTACTTGAACTATAGATTTGTCTCATTTTTCTCATGCCATAAAACGATATCCTAAAATGGTTGGGTGGTATGGATACAACACATGCATCATAGTGGGTCCCACTGTCTAGGGTCTGGACGGTGTGGCTACACAAAACATACATCATGGTAGGGTCCACATGGGTGGACAGTATAGATATAGCACATACCTTGCGCGTGGGGCCCAAATGGTTTGGGACGTCAATACAGCAACTATTATACTGCTGTATGCATACACCAGCCCATCCTCTAATAGGTGGGTCCCACGTGGAGCCCACTATAACGTTTATCTGCCATCCAATTTGTTAATAAGGTCATACAGACCCGGGTGAAGAGGAAAAACAAATTTCATAAGGATCCAAAACTTCTATGACCCAAAAGGGTTTCAATGGCAGATGTTCAATCCCACTGTTCCTGTGATGTGGGCCACCTGAGTTATGTATAGACTAATATTTGGGGGCACCCCATATATAAAGGGGACCCATTAAATGCACGGTGTTGATGTGCAACACACATCATGGTGGGGCCTGCGACTGAGACCCACGGTTTGTACCCCTCTCACCTGTAAAGCAACAGCAACAGGACGCTGCTGCAGCGTCCTCTGGACGTCAGCGGCAGCACCTGCTGCACTTATATTTATTTATTTTTTCTAAGGTTTTTCTTAGGTGGGGTCCACATCAGTAAAATCTAACCCAACCATTGGTTTTTATGGCTCAAGACAGACCCATTAAGCCCAATATTCAATGTGTTTTGGTGTATAGAAACATCAGGGTAGATTTCAATGGTAAAACACTGTTTTCTATGCTATGTCCCGCCGGATAGTCTGATTGGACTCATTTTTCAGCTCAACGCCTAAAATGATTTGGGGAATGGGATGGATGGCTTGGATTAGATCCATACATCAAGGTGGGGCCTGCATGAGCGACTCACCCAAAAAGCATAAACCAAGCTATTATATATATATATATATATATATATATATATATATATATTGTTGCAATGAGTACAACCCACTGTCTATTCACACTCCACTACACGTCCAGCGTCCAGGGACGCTGGATGGTGTGAATACAACTCATCCAAGTGGGTCCCACATGGACGTGGTCCACTTAATTGTATCGATCTGGTATTTGTCTTCCCATCACCATAAGGTAGGGCCCACATGGCTTGAACGGTGTAGATCCAACACATCCATTAAGTGGGTCCCGTGAAGACGGACAACATGGATACATTGCATACATCATGGGGCCAACAATCAAGGGAAAAGAGAGAGAGAGAAAGAGAGAGATCGAGTGATGGAGGGACCCCGACACTATGGGTCCTCCCTTCCGTAATTTACAACATACATCAAGTGGGTCCCATTACATATGGGCCCACTGAATAAAATCAACGGTGGAGATCCTTTCTCCACCGAAATGCAAGGTCTAGATGACCCTATCCATGAAAGGAAAATAAACATCATGATGGGGTCCATGGAGAATGGCCCCATCATGGAATGATCATGGGAATTAAGGTGGGCTATCGGCCACATCTAGGATCCAAAGTGAGATCCATACCATCAATCGGTAGGCCTCACTTGGCCCATCATAAAAACATGAAATCTAGGCCTATAAAAACACCCGCAGTTCGATCTTCTTGGTCCGATGGAAAACCAATCTTCTTGTGTCTCACTTTGATGGAAGATGATGAGAAAGGAAGAGCTAGGATGATGGATCTTGGGGTGGGAAGTGGGCCACACAAAACACACTTTTCTCTCTTAGAGGTGATTGGACGTGCACCTCTTTAGTTGCTTGGAAAATGTGAAGAGAAAGAGAGAGAAATGGTGGTTGTAAGGGAGAGGTGATAGATGTACTTGACTTGAGAGTTGACTTGGTAGGTTGCTTGACTTGGGGAGAAAGAAAGCATGGGTGTGTACTTTGATTGATTAATTAATGGGATGGGTTGTAGAGATTCTCTTGGGTTCGCAAATGTGTGGTGTTTTTTCAAAATAAATATGGGCCCACATCTCCCGGCCAGGGTATCGAATCAGTGTGCAAGATGTTGCGTTGGAAGTGCGGTCGTAATAGTACAAGTATCAGATTAAGTTGAATCAAATCTATGAGATATGACTTAGGGTCACATGTAAACGTCGATTATAGGTCGCAGTTGTCTGAATTCGAAGGGAAGGATCACGGGAGTTGACGGAACAGTACGGACTAAGATACGGGCCTTACAAGATGGGACACCGAAAATGTTTGAGTTCGAGTATCTGAGCACTTTGGATGTCCGTGGGTGAAAGTCCCTAAACCTTCGAAGTCAGGAGACGCCCCAGCGTCGAGACCGAGTTGATACATGAGCTCCCGGGTGCCGAATACTAGGAGGTTGCGTCTCCCACTATGTCGTGGTCGGTTGGGAGGGGGTGTGGCCTTATCCGCCTGAGTGAGGGGGCTGTAAGCACGGCTGAGTTTGACCAGCTCCCAAATGGGTCCGCTATTGACGAGCTGGGTAGGCATTGATATACTATTGGCAGGCGAGTAGTGAGGTCTTTTTCACTCGCTGGGCTACGCGACCGGCTGGGGCGGTAACCAGCTTGGAGTGTACTAGACCCCGGTGATGATCTCAGAGATGTACAGTACTGATACATGAACTTATTGAGCAGGAGTTGTATACTCATTCATTCATCCATTCACTATCCACTCGGGCTGATGGTGCGCAACTATTTGTTACGTGTACCTTCACAATGGTCAGAATTTCGGTTGGGACGCACGACTAACCTGAGATTAGGAGTTTAGCACATTGAGTCTGACTATCCAAATTTAGGTATGAGACTAGTTTGGATAGAAGTCCATTGTGGTAGATCCCGTAGCCTGCGATACTACGTATTATCATCTCGACTTCACACTCCAGCATGGACATTCCATTCGCACCGCATATTACATTACATCCGTGACATATGACATTTTGGGTTACTATATTTCTACATGGCCTAGATATGGCTGACGATATTGGTGAACTCATTAGGAATTGCATATTGCATTGAATCCTTGACATCTGATATATGGCTCTTTATGACTCCTCATTTGCATAGATGATCTGTATTGCGTACTCTGTTATTGTATGACTCGTGGACTTACTAGTATATTTCCATTTACTCTGATATCGTATGATTCATGATCTTATCAGTATTTTCATTTATTCCGATATTGTATGATTTATGACATTGTATTGAAATACTTGACACTTACCTTGTGTACACACTTTCACCACCCTCTAAGCTTTTTATAAGCTTATGCACGATAGATGCGTGTAGGTAACGTCAGGATGCTGCCGAGCTAAGGCAGGAGCGTGCGGTTGAGCTTTCGGAGTTTTCTTGATATCTCTATATTGTATTTCCCTTTCAGCATTGTACTCGAAAGATTTTATTAGTGGATATGTGATGATGATGCTGTTCTTGTGATTTGGATATACTTATGGTTATGCTTCTTATGAGACAAATTTATGTTGAAAATCCTCCTTGTAGGATCCCAGGATCGGAATCTGGTGTGTGGGCGCTAGAAGCCGAGAATGGGGTACTACGGAGGTTGTTGGCACCAGATTCGGCAATCGGAAATTTTGTGAGCCCGGTTTCCAAGTTTGGGGCATGACTGGGGAGCTGATTGGTGCATGGGAGAACATCGATCAAGTAACTCGAGACGACGCTACAAAATGGGCTCAATTCGATGAGTAAGTTGTCATATGTAAGAGTCTGTATACTCTCCTTCCTTATTTAGGATTGAGGGTAAGAGTTTATGACCCAAAGTTGACTATATTCTTGTGTAGGACCTTGTGACGCAGGGATGAACGTGATGAGGTCAATCACCGTCTTCCTTAAGGATAACATATCCGAATCCACGAAGCTTCTCTGGACTCCTTACAGTAAGAAAATAGAAATAAATTCTAATAAATTCGTAAATTGATTGATGAATGAAAAATACGAGTTCACAACCCTTTAAATAGGGATACCAAGCAATGGAAGAGAAATCAGAATTAAACTACAACTAAAACTCCTAGAATTCGTAACTTACTATTCACAACCCCAAGTGTAGGGTCGCGATGTAGTAATAACTCAGTAAGACCGAGGTCGAATCCACAGGGACTATGTATTCTGAAATAACTAGAAGTAGAACTAGAAAAAGTTCTAAATCTAAATCTGGAATGAAGGAGAGTAATTATAAATGAAGTTGATTAAAACTTGTGAATATAAAGGTGGGAACTAAGGTGCCAAGGATATACTTGTAGCTATTAAGATGCTACCTTGCTTGATTCAAAGAACACAACTGGAATTGGAGTCCTATCCTATCCAATTGAAGATAAAACAATTAAATCAAATCTGAACTTTTCATTGACCTAATTCTCAACGGAAAAGAATTGTGATGAGTGGAAGTGATTCCATCACCCTACCATGCCCAGGAGACATGATGAACAACAGGATTTATCAATCTCACAATCTCAAAATGGAAAAAAATATACTCAAAGCTATCACAACATCTATTGTAATTTGAGTCACAATAAACCATAGAAAACTGAAAATATTCCTTAAATTCAAACTAGAAGTCAATGAAGTTCATCATAAACAAGAATCAAAGCAAAATAAATATCCAAACACGCTACAAGCTTCACCTCTTAACCCTATCTAAGAGGTTTAGCTAACTAAAGACATGACTGAACTAAAAAACTCTTAAAAAAAACATAAAAACTAACTAGAAGAAGAAGATTGAGGAAGAAAGAAGGACTCATTGAAGTTCTCCAACACTTTGCCCTATTCTTCCATCCCTAATTTGTGCTTATAAATAATTAAAAGACCCATATTTATAGTATTTGCTTGGACCGACTTTGAAACCGCCTCAAATTTGCATAAAAAGTTACGCTTCGGTCAGAACGAAGTTGGGTTCAGTCCAGCCGAATTAACGTTGAAAATCACACTTTCTCACTGGACAAAACTACATGATTTCGGTTAGACCAAAGTTGGCTTCAGTCGGACCGAAAGTCTGTTTCAGGAAAATTCTACTTTATACTCAGAATTCCAGAATATGTTTTTTTCGGACAATTTTCAGGACAATTTTCAGGATTCCTTTTCTTCATTTCAAATCTTTGATTCTCTTCATTCCTTGGTTTCCTAGGATCTTTGGCATGTGAATTCTTCATTAATGACTTTCAAATCTTCAAATCTTCATTTAGTAATCTTTTGAGCATAAATCTTCCTTTTGGCATCAATTTTACCTTACGCTCTCGAAATCACCTTGCACATGAAAACATGGATAATTAGATCGATTAAGCACTATCATTTATAAAACCAAGGTATAAATAGGGGAAAATATGCAATATTTCACACTCAACACACCCCCCCAACCAGCATTTTGCTACTCCCGAGCAAAACATGAATGAAGATATCCTCAGTTCTCAGTGTGAAAACCTCTTTTAGAAAATAATCTTTTGTGTAATCAATTATGAATGATTAGAATCAAGATGAGAAAGTGGAATTTTCAAAACCTAGATCCTAATCACGTAAGCAATCAATCAAAGGTTCTATATCAATCACTTAGGAGCATAAATTATATATCAAGTTTTTCAATGTGCTTAGTGAATTTCAACTTACTTTCCATAAAAATAATATCATTTCAAAATATTAGCCATGATCATCACTTTAAGATTAATTAAATAGTTAAGTGTTGATTCCAAACTTATCTCCTTTTTTCTTCTTTTTCCAATTTTTTATTTTATATCAACGGTCCCTTTTATTTATTTATTCTTTTCAGTATTTTCATTCTTTTTAAATCGTACGTGACCTTTTTGTCAATCTTTCTATTTTTTTAACTGGTTCTTTTCATCTTTTTAAGGTGGACAGAATTTTCCAGACTCAATTCTCAACATCTGTCAATGATAAACATACTAGCAATAAATTGTTTTAGCATTATTCACAGGAAGCAAATCGAAGGTGTCATGTGACTTAGATCAACATGATATTCAAACTTCCTATTAATCAATTAAATGAAAGAACTTAAGTGATAGTCTACTTAGTTGATCGAACTCTCACAATTCAAAATTCAATCTCTATCTTATCATCATACTTAAAACATTCTTAAGTGCACAAACTATCGCTTTCCAAACAGGTTTTTAGCTTAAAAAATTGAAAATTTTCAAAAATTTTGCTCAAAACTAAGAAAACACTGATTCATCTACCTAATCCACACCCCCAACCTAAAATCTACATTGTCCTCAATATATAAACATAAGAAGTAAGAGAAAAATTGCGAGCAATGAAAATAAAAGGGAGTAGATAAATTTCTCATCTAGCATGAATGTTTCCTCCTCCGGTTAGTATCTTGATAAATTTCTCAGTAGGTTTCTCAACAAGATCATACAAAAGCCCTTTTTACAGTAGGCTTGGACGTCCTGGAGCATGAATGTCGAGAGAAATTTATGGATCCCAACAAAAAGTTTTCTTTTAATCCCCTGAGGTATACAAAGTACATATGATTCACCTGTGATAAAAAAAAGTATCAATGTTAGTACACCACGGTGAATCAGAGACTACGAGTAGATGAAATTTAAAAAAATTCTCAGTAGGTGGTGTAGTCTCAACACATTCCGAAGTTTCAGACTTTGGTTCAATTTTTAGCTCATCCTCTTTTAATGGTAAACACTCAGGATCTGTGGAAGGAGGTGCTTCAAAAGAATGATTCCCTCTGTTAGTATCAACTACCGAGGAATTATCTTACAGGACATCTATTATGTCTTATATCATATGTGAAAGTGCCCTGGTTTGTCAATTAGCATGAGTGTTGAGTCAGTTAGACTACAGAGCCTTATAGGAAGATCAATTCAAGCGTCTGCCTCAACCGGATGTGTACAAGCTTGCCACAAGTAAATCTAGCCTCACGTCCCTTCTCCCAAAGCACCAGGTATATAAAACCCATAAAAAAAACTAGAACATCATAGGGTTTTTAAGTTAAGAAAACTTTTTTCACAATAGAAAAATTCTCTAAGTTTTCTTGCACATCTCGATATGATCGACCTGCGCTGTCGATGTCCTCGATACCTAAACGATATCATCGATATAAGGACAAAATATGCCCAACAACCACATACTCATCTGGACGGAATTATCGATACATCGATATACTATCGATATCATCGATATACTATCGATATCATCGATATTCAAATCTCGAGTCCATTGAAGGTGACTCGATAATATCGACAGGCAGATCTCCGGCGCCCCTGATTTTTCTTAATAATATCATATATGCATCGATATATCAAAGCCTCCTCGATACTATCGAAGTTCAAATTTCAATGATATCGGAAGGCACTCGATGATATCGGTCTTGGGTGCCAAGTTCTTCCAGTAAAATAATTCTAGGTGGTTTATCTATGATCAGGGGTCACTCGATAGAATCAATATTCAAATATCGATAATATCGGTATGGTTTCGATGACATCAAACAAAGACAGAAACTGTCCAGCAAACTTAAACGAAAATCCCCTGGATTTATCGATGCATCGACACCGTATCGATATCATTGACATTCAAATTCCGATGATCTCGATGGTCCCTCGATCATTCTTGAAAACCTGTAATATTTTATAGCAAGTCTTTCTCATTATTCAAATGTCGATGAATTGACACTAGTATCGATAGAATCGGAGTTCAAAATCCGATGACATCAACACCTGTTTCAATTCCATCGACCAGCTGGTAAGAGGTTTCAAAAGCGTATGACATTTAAGTTTGTGTAATCGAGCGGACCATCGATGCCATCGAGAGTTTACGCTTGATGATATCGAACTCTGTCATAAATGTGACCGTTTTATATCCGTTGGAACCTTTTGCCTATATATAGAGGACTTGTCTATTATTGTTGGTAGAGAAAGAAGAGAGTGCTTTTGTGTGTTTTACCTTAGATTATATACCTAAAACCCTTTCTCTCAGGAAAGTTCATCCTCCAATCCACCCTCATCATTGACATTCAATAGAGTGGATTGGGGAATGAACTTCTGTATTCAAGGATCCTCCAACTACTACCTTAATGGAAAATCATTAAGCTGGGATGCCTTGAATGCATAATCGGAATCACTCTATCTTCCTTATAGGAAAACACTTTATAGAGTAGGATTCCGTCTTAACCTTGACCCAACCCGAAGCCTCGCATTGGTACATCATTTGTGTTGTGGAATAAGGAAGCCAAAGATTCTTCATCAACAAGGAGGAGATCTTCGTCAACGTGTTGAATGAGACTCATCCATTTATTTGTACGTTATTAAATTCCAGAGGACACTTGTGATCATTCCTTTTTAGGATTGGGTCTTAGGTGTTTTTCACCCTTGCAAGCCCTCGTAGGAGGCCTCTGGCCAGAGTGTACGTGGTGGGTACATAGTGTTGACCCTTGCTCTGTGGAGAGCATAAAGTTTCGGTTGAAGGTGAACCTGTCTAAAACCTTAGGTTTGAGGTGATCCAAGTGAAACCTCCATTAGGGTCTTACGGAAGATCCTTGGCCAGTGTGCCTAAAAGTGGGTACGTTGTGTTGACCCTTGCTCGTGAGAGCATAAATAGTCACCCTCAGTGTAGGTAGTAAAGAGGTGAACCTGATTTAAAACCTTAGGTTTGAGGTGAACCGCTATGAAACCTCCTTAGTGAAATCCGGTACACTCAAGGGTTGAGTGCGGTTACCGAGAGTGGAGTAGACAAGTTGTCAAACCACTATAAAAATGACTGTGTTTGAGATTGTTATTCTTCTGTTTGTGTGATTTACTTTAATATTTTCATATCTGAATATCTGAGATCACACCTCACACACATACACAATCATATCCATCATAAACTAGTTTGCATATTGTTCACTTCTTAAATAGTTTGTGATTGGATCCTCTACCTGGCTTGGAAGCCAGTAGAGTTACTTTTGAGTAATCCTAATATGTGCTTGTTGTTAGGATTAGTGTAATAGGATTTTGAATAAACCATAAAAATTTTAAAAAGTCCTATTCACCCCCTCTAGGACATATTGACATATTCCTACTTCAACTAAAGCGGTCTCCACCGCTATTTCTATTGGTATCAAAGCGGGTCTCTCTTTAAGGCTTCACCGCCTAGAGAGTGATCTTGACTGAAGTTGGGAATATGGCCAAAAAAGAGGGCTCATCAGTCATTAGACCTCTAGTATTTGATGGATCAAATTATGCATACTGGACGGCTAGGATGCACTACTTTCTGAGATTTTTGGATCACAGTGTTTGGGATATAGTTGAAAGTGGATATGTACCACCAACTGAACAAATTGTACTTGACAATGACACAACCATCACAAAACCCAAAGACAAAGAGAGGTGGACGACGTTCGTTAAAGAAAGACAAACTACTGAAGCTAAATATATGAACGTCATCTACTGTGCCGTGTCCCAAGATATTTTCAATCAAATAAGTATGTGTGGGACATCCAAAGAAGCATGTGATCTATTGAAAATAACCCATGAAGGCACAAGTACTGTGAAGAGATCTAAACTTCAACTCTTGGCTTCACAATTCGAAAGTCTCAGAATGGAAGAGCATGAGACTTTTATGGAGTTTTTCACTAAGCTGAATATCATTTGGAACTCCATGGGTGGATTGGGAGAAAAAGTTCCAGTTCCTAAAATCTGTAGAAAAATACTGAGATGACTACTGGAACGGTTTAATCCCAAAGTAACAACCATTGAAGAGTGTAAGAATATTGATGAAATGAAAGTAGAAGAACCGGTAGGTTCCCTACAAACTTTTGAACTACACTTCAAACAAATCCCTAAATCCAAAACAACTGTCCTAAAAACTTCAAAGAAAATAACAAACGAGGACAGTGAAAGTGAAAAAGATGATGAAGATGAGGAAGTGGCTTTGCTGGCACAAAGATTTAGGAAATTCTTTCAGAAGAATCGTGACCGTCCTACTAGAGGAAGAAAGAAGGACAATAGAGCTTATACAGGCAAATTTGGTAAAAACTTAGAAGACCACAATGTTATGCCTGTTAGAAATATGGACATCTGTCTACTGAATGCCCAAACAGAAAAACTAAGGGCAAGACGATGACTACCACATGAGATGATACAGAAGAGTCAAACTCAGAATCCAGTGACTCAGAGAGTGATGGGGACCAGAAATCCTTGAAAATTCTTATGGTCTCTACTACTCCAATCATTCCCAGCGAATTTGAGAACGAGAAAGAACAACAAGCCACTGAATCATTTCCGTCAGATAATGAGGAAACTGAAAAGGAAGAAGAAGAAGAACAAAACAAACTACAAGATGCTTACAATCAACTTTATATCCATAACATCAAAGTGGTTAAAAGACTTGGAATATCTGAGAACAGAAAAGGAATTGCTGCAAAAAGATTTGGATAAAATTCTTGAAATTATTACACATCTAATCAATTATTTACAACAATGTCACTCGGATAATGATAGACTCAAGAAAATTAACTCCTTCCTCAAAACTGAGTCTGAAAAACTAAATAAACAGGTTAAGCAATTAAAAGACAAAATATGCTCCTTTAAAATGAAAATCACACACTCCTGTTTGATCTAGAAGAGTCCAGAAAAATTGCCAAGCTAAACTGCAAGTTTTCCCAAAATGGTGAGAAGTTAGAAAGACTTTTAGGTATGGGAAGATCTGAAAAAGACAAAATGGCTTAGGATGTGAACAAGCTAAAGAAAAAACTGGATATGGAGCTCAAATAGAAAAATCTGGTGCTACCAAAAGAAATACAAGAACTAACAGGATGAAGAACCATTAAAGCAAGTGGGTGAATTGAAAAGGCCTAGCTATATGTCCTAAAAATGTTAACAAGTTGTGTTTTAGCCCCTTAACATTTGAGATATACTTAACAAGTTGTTTTAACCCCTTAACTTTTGAGATATACTTAACAAGTTGTGTTTTAGCCCCTTAACATTTGAGATATACTTAACAAGTTGTGTTTTAGCCCCTTAACATTTGAGATATACTTAACAAGTTGTGATTGTTATTGCATATTTGAGATATACTTAACAAGTTGTGTTTTAGCCCCTCAACATATAAAACATATTTGAGATATACTTAATAAGTTGTGTTTTAGCCCCTTAATAAGTTGTTATTGTATATTTGAGATATACTTAACAAGTTGTGTTTTAGCCCCTCAACATATTTGAGATATACTTAACATATACTTAACAAGTTATTTTCAAATAAGGTTACCTGTCAATAATAAGGGAAGATTATAGAGTTGATGTAACGCCCTGAAATTCGGGGGTCGAGTATGAACTCAACTCCCGAGTTCCAACGCCTCACTTATGCAACATAAATAATGATGGTTAAATGTTGTCTGAGTTAGAACAATAAACATGAGTGAGATTATACCAAAACAGTAATTCATACTCCAGTTCAATTGTATAAAGGTAAGCGGAAGACTGAAATTTTATATATAAGGTATGTAAAGAAACAAAATTTTTATGAACATCAGAGTATGAACGCTAACTAAGTACCCATATACATGTACTGTTTCTGAGTCAAAAATCAAAATACCATCTAAAAGATGGGGCCTGAAATCCCCGCGATGCAGTCGGCCTAAGCAAAGCCGTCCGAGTACTGCATGAATGAGAATTCATCCTGGTCCTCGTCGAAATCAGGCTCCGTCTCCTGAACCGACGTGCCGTCTATACCTGTGACAGAGTCTAGTTGGTGTGTACAACACTGTCCCGTAACGTGGGAGTGAGTAGCTAACTCAGTGGAACAATAAAGCATAGGTTAACATGTTATCAATTCAATCAAGCAGTAATGATAAGGCAGTACAATCAAACAAGTTTAACTACTCTTATTAAGTGCAAGTATGAAATGACATGATGATGTATGCCCTTGCCAAACCACCCTCATGCCACATCATCTTACGTTCGCGAATGCATACCTCCCTCAGTGCTCCACATCTACTAGGCACATGCGATGCGATGATGAGTATGATTACCGAGTTATTATTAGTCCATTTCAAACAGCAGTATTGGGAAACTAAGGTACCTCCCTTGTATCATTCCCAAACATGATCCATTCTAGGGTCGTCAATTCTAGTTAATCTCATACGGTATTATGATTCGAGAGGCATCGCGAAGGCATCGCAAAGGGCTCGTCACCCGTCAGCACGGATATAGATCTCACTGTATGCGGCTCAATTGCTGACCGTCAGCTCGAGTACAGGTTTCACCGTACTCGGCTCAATCGCTGGCCGTCAGCTCGAATACAGGTCTCACCATACTTGGCTCAACTCATACTCTAGTTGCTGTGAAGGGCTCATCGTCAATCACAGACTTTGGAGTATACTCGAAGATACTACAGAGGACTCGTCGCCCGTCAGCACGAGTATAGGTCTCACCGTACTCGGCTCTCGCCGTAAGTATCGACAGCTCGAATACAGTGTCCCATACCACCGTATTCGACTCACGAGTTTGGGTTGCTCAATGGTCACTACGGGGAGGCACATGGCCCCAGCATAGGCCGACAGCTCGGCCACGGTGTCCCATACCACCATGTCCAGCTCATGAGTCTTAGCGGATCGAGGTACCATGGTTAACGGGATTGCCACTGGTAAGTTTGGTACCCTAGGTTCAAACAGTAATGACCAAACATGGTGAACACACATTCGACATATCGGGTTACTTGACGAGCCTGACTAGCTCGAGCGCACAACAAGTTAGACGATATGAAGCGCAAAAGCACTCCGTGTGGCCAACCACTATCGCCAACCGAAGTACGACTCGGGTTCGTCTGACACATCCCTTGTGGCGACATGAATCTCAGCCACAACTTCAAGTCTGGTACCGAATGTCTGGACTATAGACATAGTCCCAAACTCAATCAATTCTCATCCGTAGCATGGGGAGTAAAGCATGATAAACAAAGTAATACAAGCATGCTAGTAGGCATGTCATAAGGCATGTTATAAAGCATGATATAAAGCATGTTGTAAAGCATGTTATAGAGTACTATACAAATAGGGATACAAATTCATATACATCATAAGTGAGTGGTTAGAGTAAACAACCACATGGAGGGAATCCTACATGTCTCTAAGGTAGTCGAGAATTCCATCTCAGCACCGACCTACGGTACTAACACCTAAGCGTTTACACTCACAAGCATTTACACAAACACTTAGAGTACACTATTTCAACATATATGACGTATGTTAGTAAAATATGTATTAGGACTATCCTTTCGCCAAGCGAGTATTTTATCCATGTATATCATAATCACACAGCAATTAATCATGACAATTGCATTTCCAAAATTTATACATATACGGTATTTCTAGAATACACAATTTCAACATACATAGTGTTTATAAGCAAACATGTATTTCGGCAATTCCTTTCGCCCAACAAGTATTTTATCCATATATCGTATAACCATACATCAAATAAACATGTCAAACACTTTTTCAAAAAAAATACGTATACGGTATTTCTACGTATACCTAGAGTATGTGAAATTCCATATTCTACAACTTTAATCGAAACAGAAAACGGAAAGCACTTTGTACATGTGCAATTGCATGCAGATCATGAATCTATCATTATCTGCCATTGAAAGCGTTGAAAACCGTAACTTATATACCTCAAGTCCTCACCTTGCTCCTTGGAATCTCAACGGATCAGCAAGGTTTGATGAGCTTCCGTATTCGGGAGTTTTCTAGCCTAAAGAGTGAAATCGGTTAGCTATTTCATAACCTATAACCTATACACCTCAAAACAGATCTAGGGTTAGGGTTTCTCACCTTAAAACGGAACCGGTATCGCCGGAAAAGTGTCTGGAAAGAGGCGGTGTAGCCCGTGTGATGATCGAAAGCAGTCGGAGGAAGGTGCTCCCACAAATCCCAAGCTTTCTCTCCCTTTTTTTTCTCTCTCTCTCCTTAGGGTTTTTATCCCAAATTCGTATGGCTGTGAGAGGGGCTGTTCTAAGGCCCTTATATAGCCTAAAACCTCTCCGGAATAGACTCCTGTTCAAGGGGTACGTCTATCATAGGCATTTCAGTGTTGTTCCAGCTCAAAAGAGGATTTCTGGCGGCCTTCCTTGAGCCAAACGTCAGACTTAAGCTCACAACTCATGGATCTACGTGGGATTACGTTTTCGTCTCGGTCGGATTCCTAGATCACACATGGCGGACCATTTTCAGTTCAACGGTCAGTGGGCCACGATCCGAAATTCCAAGTACATGTAAATGTTCCTAAAATTTTTCCTGATCCGAGGGTGTAATTTGGTCTGATTCTGACGGTCTGATTGCTTAATACTGATCCAAAAGCGAGTGGTGCCAGATCACTATTCAAGATATTTATTTTGTAAAGAAAAGAGTGGTTTTCACACTCCCTTGCTCCGGACTCAAGCGAATGACCGCGGAACGACGTCTGGACTTGATTTCCAAGATGGTTGTCAAGCCCAGCGAGGCGGTCCTAGTTCCTTAACTTCGTGTTAATCGGACTTTCGATGTGAGGTCTAGACCTAATACGGAGTTTCAATTCATTTCCGAGAGTAGCCGGGTAATGAGTTTGATCCTAAACTTTAGGGTAACCTAGAGTCAATGATTTTGCAAGTTTTGGGTCTTGCAGATCGTATTTAAAGCGATTCCAACGGATTTCATGGCTAATCGAGTTTTGTACTTAGTTAACTTTGTTAAATTTCTAAAGGATTTAATCTTAATTGATTTCTAGTCGAGGTGGTACTCGAGCCAAAGTACGAAAATTTACGGGTCGTTACAGTTGACATATACTTAACAAGCCTTGTCAACATTTGAGCTAACAAGTATTATTACCTGTTAACAAGTATACGTAACAAGTATAAGGGAATATTATAGAGTTGACATATACTTAACAAGTATTATGTCAAGTATACGTAACAAGTATTATTACCTGTTAACAAGTATACGTAACAAGTGTACCTGTTACTAAGTATACGTAACAAGTATACCTGTTAACAAGTATACATGTTATGTATACTTATTAACAAGTATACCTATTAACAGGTAATAATACTTGTTAACAGGCATACCTGTTAACAAGTAATAATACTTGTTAACAAGTAATAATACTTGCTAACAGGTATACGTAATAATACTTGTTAACAGGTATACGTAATAATATTTGTTAACAGGTATACTTGTTAACAGGTATACCTGTTAACAAGTATATCTGTTAACAGGTAATAATACTCGTTAACAGGTATACTTGTTAACAGGTACACGTAATAATACTTATTAACAGGTATACCTATTAACAGGTACTAATACTTGTTAACAGGTAATAATACCTGTTAACTGGTAATAATACTTGTTAACAGGTAATAATACTTGTTAACAGGTATACCTGTTAACAAGTATACATAATAATACTTGTTAACAGATATAACTGTTAACAGGTAATAACACTTGTTAACAGGTATACATAATAATACTTATTAACAGGTATACTGTTAACAGGTATACCTGTTAACAGGTAATAATACTTGTTAACAGGTATACGTAATAATACTTGTTAATAGATATACCTGTTAACAGGCATACTTGTTAACAAGTATACCTGTTAACAGGTATTCGTAACAAGTATACCTGTTAACAAGTATACGTAACAAGTATACCTGTTAAAAAGTATTATTACCTGTTAACAAGATTATAGAGTTGATATATACTTAACATTTGAGTTAACAAGTATTACTACCTGTTAACAAGTATATATAACAAGTATAAGGGAAGATTATAGAGTTGACATATACTTAACAAGTATACGTAACAAGTATACTTAACAAGCCTTGTCAACATTTGACATATACTTAACAAGTAACATGCCTTGTCACCAAATGTAACAAGCATACTTAACATGTATACTTGTTAACATATACTTAACAAGTATACTTAACATATACTTAACGGTTCAACATTTGACATATACTTAACAAGTATACTTAACAAGTTGTGTTTAAATAAGGAAAGATTATAGAGTTGAACTGTACATTGGCCAATAATCTTGCAGTTGCTACCATCACTAAATGTGACTGACCCATCAGTCATATCTTTAAGGTCGGTGAATAAAGCCTTGTCACCTGTCATATGCCTGGAGCACCCACTATCTAGGTACCACTTTGTATGGCTTGTCGCTTTGAATGCAGTGTGGGCAACCAAGCAGATAACCTTAGGAACCCATTTCATAACTATTTTGGGTTTAGGAGTATAGTTGGTCTTCTTATGTTTGTAGTTGTTGTAAGATTGACCCACTGAGTTAGATTTTAAGAGCTCCTTAAGTAGATCGACTATTTTTGTAATTGATATGGTTACCTTTAGTTTTGAAAGATTGAAAAGTTTTAATATTTTTAAAAAAACTTTTGACTTGAACTTTTCTCTTTTGAGTTAGAGGACTCTCCTTTCACAAACTTGGGAGGAATATTCTTCTGTTTAGGAGGAATATTTTTATCGTAGCCCAAACCGGATCGGTCGCCACATTTTCTTGATCCAGTTAAAAGTTTTTCTAATTTTGGATCACCTTGGACATACTTCCATTTACCCTTTAAACTCAAAAGGGAAGAAACTTCAAGTTTAAGTTTATCATTTTCAGATTTCAGATTTTCAATAAGGGTGGTTTTGAAATTTAGATCACATTTGCATTTTTCAAAACAATCTGAAAGATGAGATTTTTCTAAAATAAGAGACTCAAATCTTTCTCTAAGACCTGAAAACCTTTCTTTTTGAAGCTTTAGTTTTACCGCAATCTTACAACTTTCCATGTATAGGGCATTGTAAGCATCTTGAAGATCTTCTTCATTATCATGATCACTATTTAGATTTTCTTCACTGGTTGAATCATCATGATCTGAAAAGGTGAACTTGACTAGAGTCACAAGGGCTTTGACTTCATTGCTTGACTCGGTTTCAGAATCTTCTGATTCAAAAGAGGCTTCAGTGCCAGAAGATTCATACCAAGTAGCCAACATTCCTTTCTTTTAGGTTTGTCCTTTTTATGACACTTATTTGCTAGATGCCCATATTCTTGGCAGTTGTAACATTGTCTATCTTTCAAAGATTTCCAAGATTTAGATCTAGATTTAGATCTCTTCTTATCATTTGATTTTTGAAAGTCAACCCTCTTTTTACTTTTGAAAATCTTATAAAATTTTTTCGCTAAGAGAACCATATCATTTTCAAAATTTTTAAAATTAGAATTTTCTTGAGAAATACATTTGAAAGACTTAAGGGTTATAGATTTACCTTTAGGAGCTTTAAAGTTTAACTCATAGGTTTGTAAAGACCCAACTAATTCTTCTACCCTCATATTGTCCGTATCACGAAGTTCCTGGATCGCGGTCACCTTTAAGTTGAACCGTTCAGGTAGTGAGCGTAGTATCTTTGCACACACTTTACTTTCTGGGATTTTATCGCTAAGATCCCACATAGAGTTTACAATGTCATTCAGTCTAGTATAGAAGTCCATGAACATTTCATTTTCTTCCATATGTATTTCCTCAAATTTAGTTGTGAGGATTTGGACTTTAGACTTCTTAACAATTGATGTACCCTCGTGTGTCATTTCTAAAATATCCCAAGCTTGCTTTGTAGTATCACAGGATATAATTCTTTCGAACTCATCCGGTGATAGTGCGCAAGTGATTGCATTTAGTGCTTTTACATTGGCACTACTCTCACTTTTCTGAAGTGTGGTCCAAGAAAAATAAGGTGATATTCTCATTGATTTTGATCCATCGATACCAGTCACTTCAGTGGTATGAGGGATCCATTCGGTCACTATGGCTTGCCACACACTCTCATCCATTGATTTGAGGAAAATCCTCATTCTGGCTTTCCAATAGGCATAGTTGGAGCCATTAAATGGTGGAGGCCTAGTGACTGAAAGGCTATCAAAATTTGACATCTTATCAATAGCTTAGATAGCTAAGGAAATAAATCCAAATAATAATAATTAAAACGAGCTATTAGGATTTGATACCACTTGAAAAAACTGGATATGGAGCTCAAATAGAAAAATCTGGTGCTACCAAAAGAAATACAAGAACCAACAAGATGAATGAACCATTAAAACAAGAGGGTGAATTGAAAAGGCCTAGCTATATGTCCTGGGGGGGAGGGGGGGGGGGGGGGGGGAGGGGGGGAAGGGGGAATAGGACTATGCTAAATTAAAACTTTAACAGCGGAATTAAATGAATAAGATAGCCTTATAAATAATTGAATGAAGGATAAAACTTTAAACAAATCACAGTATTGAAATGTAAACCAATAAAATAGAGAGGTTGATGCCAATGTTGTTCTAAGGACAACCTTGCACCATAAAAACCAAAGGTTTATGGCATGACAACCTTACTAGAACAATTTGAACATAAAAAACTCAAACTGAAAGGAAATAAAAGAAATAACAAGAAATTAAATTCTAAACTATTACAACATTCCCCACAATGCTTGAAATGTAAAAGATTACAACATTCACATCCACATATACATTCCACAGCTTTGAATGATAAAAGATGTAGAAAATCAAACAAACATTCAAACCACAAAACACAAAGAATTAAAATGGTTCACCTATGTGTACACCAACTGTTAAACAATAGCCACACAGATTGCTACTCCACTCCTAATATCCTCACACAGGGGATATCAACGTTCACTATAAAAATAGGTTTCACAAGTTCACCTAAAACCTTCACAATTATGTCTTTCAAATGGGCTTACACAATTCAAAAACCCCACTTACGAGTTTTCTGGCTCTCCTCAGATAACCACTAGATTGAGATTTTTCTGGCTTAATCTCAAACAAAAATCAAAAGAATAGAAGATTTACACAAATGTAAAATACCTGGATTTCTCCTTTTGTAGCAGCCCGGAAGAACCAATCGGAGTAGAAGTTTGAATATAGAAGTTCAATTTTCCAATACTCACTTTGATATGGTTCTAAGTTCTAATTGATTTTAAATTAAACTAGTTGGGCTAGCTCTATTTGATTTTGATTCCAAGAAGAAGGAATACAGTAATTCCTCTTTTCAATTTAGATTGGAATGCAGAAACAAAATCAAATAAATAAAGCCAACAAAAGAGAATATGAAATATGCACAATGTAGCTTAAATAACACAAACTTATCTCAGAGTGATGCCTTGATTTTACTTAAATTGAATTCTTGAAAAACTCTGAAATTCATGTTCAATTTATAGATGAAGAAATCGCGTCTACGACTGGTCCTAGGTCGAACTGCATTTTGAAATTTTAAGCGCGATCGGATAAACCGTTTTACGACTAGTTTGAGGATGTCCATGAGTGGTCATGAGGCCTCCACTACTGGTCGTGACCATCCCATGACAAGTCGTGAGAAACCACGAATGATTATTAGAGTTTAAGTCGTAGCTGCAGGACTGGTCATGAACGAGTCGGCACTGTTCCTATGACCGGTCGAGCAAACTCTATGACTGGTCGTAGCTCAACCAAAAAATTCTGAAAATTTGCAACAACTTAGGACTGGTCTTGGAATTTCTTGGACTGGTCGAGCCAGTTCTAGGACTAGTCGAACAAGGTGCAGGATTAGTCTTAGAACAAACCAAACACTTATAAAATAATTCAGTTCGAATTATGTATTTAAAACGACCTACCTTAAGGTCAAACTAAGGTCATGCAAATCTTAAATGTGAAGTATGGACATTGAGTCTTCCCTTCTTATAACGATGGTTGACCTTTGAAGATTGTGAAGCTTAAGATCTCTGATGTAGCTTGAACTTGAGATCTTCTTAAGCTTGGACTTCATCTTGTACTCTAGTCTTGAGTTGTACTTGAGACTTGAACAAGAACATGCCTTTTGATGTAGCTCTTGTGAAACTTGCAGAAGTAGTCAAAGAACATGAACTTGAATTTCTTGAAGTAGATCTTCAACATGCTACACAAGACATAGATTGTGTTTTTGGAACCACAAAATTTGACAACCAAAGGGGCAAATAACAATTGCACTTACATGAATCAAATGAGAAAGCTAAAACTACCATAACAAAAAATTCTGTTAGAAAATGGGTAATTAAAGAAAAGAAAAATTGCCTCACTACTCACACAAATCCTTTGACAGGCAAGAATATTAAGTGGTACTTAGACAGTGGTTGCTCAAGACATGTCACAGGTGACAAATCCATTCTTTCAAACTATACAGATCTTTATAATGGGATAGTCACCTACGAAGATGGAACCACCGCTAAAGTAATTGGACAAGGAATCATAAGAGGAATTAATTCGCTAAAAAATGTAACATCCCGGATTTTTGCCAACTTGGGATTAGACGTCCTTAGGTAATGGATCGATCCTAAGACCTTATCAACTTGTCAAAACTCAATCCCACAGTCTAAAATCGCTCCTTAACCCATTTCCTTCACAAATCCCACCCTTCACCACCTTGTTCCTTAAATTTTATAAGTACTTTCACCATAAACACTATCTTGAACTAGCTAAGTAGTAAAACTTGGATCACTTTATATACAACTACAAAGGACTAAGTACCACCTCAGACAGAAATCTTACGGACAAATCCTTTAGAAATTTGGCGAGATTTAGCTAGTGTTAAACTAGAGTGCCTGTGAAATTAGCACCAATCACTTTAAATACGATCTGCAAGACCCAAAACTTGTAGAATCATTGACTCTAGGTTACCCTAAAGTTTAGAACCAAACTCATTACCCGGCTGCTCTCGGGAATGAAATGAAACTTCGTATTAGGTCTAGACCGCACATCGGAAGTCCGATTCAAACGAAATTAAGGAACTAGGACCGCCTCACTGGGCTTGACAACCACCTCAGAAATCAAGTCCAGCCGATGTCCCACGGCCATTCACTTGAGTCCGGAGCGAGGGAGTGTGAAAAACATTATTCTCTTTACAAAATAAATATCTGGAATAGTGATCTGGCACCATTCGCTTGCGGATCAGTATTAAGCAACCAGACCGTCAGAATCAGACCAAATTACACCCTCGGATCAAGAGAAATTTCATACACATTTACATGTAGTCGGAATCTCCGATCGAGATCCGCTGACCGTTGAATTGAAACTGGTCCGCCACGCGTGATCTGGGTATCCGACAGAACCGAAAACTTAATAGAACGTAGATCCAATGTTAGTGAGCTTAAGTCCGACCTTTGGCTCAAGGAGGCCCGCCAGAAGTGCTCCATTGAGACGGAACAGGTCCGCTTTGGACATAACCTAAGTATACTTTGTTCCCGAGTCTATTTTGGTGAATTTTTAGGCTATATAAGGACCTTAAACCCTCTCTCATGGTAGCCATACGAATTTGAGTTTGAGAGAGAGAAAAGAGAGAGAAAAGAGAGAGAAAGTGTGGGAGTTTGGGAAGATCTCCCCGCCGCTCTACCCTGCTGCTATCGGTGCTTAACCACCTCATTCTTGTCTTTTTTCCGGCGATTCCGGCGTCATTTCTAGGTAATAAACCCTAACCCTAACCTGTTTGGGGGATTTGATAGTTGTAGGTTATGAAATAGCTAACTTATTTCCTTCTCTAGGTTGCCTAGTTGCCGTATATGGAAGCTAGACAAACCTATCAATTCCGTTGCGATTCTACGACAAAAGGTGAGGACTTTAGGTGTATAGGTTATGGTTTTCAACGCTTTCAATGTCAGATAATGATAAATTCATGATCTGCATGCAATTGCACATGTACAAAGTGCTGTCTGTTTTCCGTTTCGATTAAAGATGAAAAATATGGAATTCTACATATTCTAGGTATTTGTAGAAAATACCGTATACGTATAAATTTTGGAAATGTGTTTGACATGATTAATTGTTGTATGAATATATGATATATGGATAAAATACTAATTTGGCGAAAGGATTCGTCCAAATACATGTTCTACTAATATACACTATGTATGTAGAAATACTGTATCGTAGAAAGTACCGTATACGTATGTATTTGGAGATAAGTTTGCCATGATTATTCGTTGCATAAATATATTATACATGCGTAAATTACTAGTTTGGCGAAAGAGTTCACCCTAATACATGTTTGCTAACATACACTATGTATGTTGAAATAGTGTATTCTAAGTGTTTGTTGAAATGACTAAGTAAATATGGATTTATGATTTATGTTTGTCATGTGTATTGAATGTAAGAACATGATTGAAATGTACTAGTCAACCCCTTGACGAAAGGATTTTCCCTAAATCACGCCACGGTCAATACACTACATATGTTAAAGTGTGTAGTCCAAGTGTTTGTGGAAATGACTGAATGAATATAGAACTTGGACCCATGCTTGCCATGACTATCCGTCGTGGGTGCACGCGTGTTATAATTGGGGTAGCTCCCTAGTAGAAGGATTTGGCCTAATACCTGTGTGATCAACATATGTCATGTATGTGATGTATGTAGTTCAAGTGTTTCTTGAAATGTCTGAGTGAGTAGTAGTTAGCAAATTGTAATGTATAAGGGTGTTGAGATATGATTCTCAACCTCTTTTAACTATGTGTATGATCTCCTTTGATAGTTGTGTGATTAGGAATTGAACATGTACAAACTCATGCTTGTGTTGTGATTCATAACATGCTCAACTGCTTCATGATTTTAACTATGTAATGCATATGTTTAAATTTATATTTACGTTGTATGATCCGTCATGGGTGATGGGGGAGTGGAGCAACGAGTGCGTGCAACAGCCCTGGCAGTCCTAAACGGATAATATCAGACTTGATTGTATGAGTTGAATCTTGATCCATTACTGCTTTATCTATCTGCAATTGATTGTGTTTGGGGCTATGATTATAGTCCAGGCAATCGGTAACGGGATTGAATTCATGGCTGAGATTCATTTGCCACGTGGGATATGTTTGACGAACTCGAGTCGTGCATTGCCTGTCGGCAGTGGTTAGGCCACATGAAGTTGTTTATGCACTTCATGTCGTGCAGCTCAATGGGCGATCGTGCTAGTCGAGCTTGTCAAGTAACCCGATCTGCCTTATGCATGTTCACCCTTTTTGGACGCTACTGCTTGAACCTAGGGTACCAAACTTACCAGTGAAACCCCTTTTAACCATGGTACCTCGATCCGTTAAGACGCATGAGCCGGGCATGGTGGTATGGGACACCGTGGTCGAGCTGTCGGCCTACTACGCTGGGCCCATGTGCCTCCCCGTAGTGACCATTGTGCAACCAGACTCGTGAGCCGAATATGGTGGTATAGGACACTGTATTCGAGCTGTCGATACTTACGGTGAGAGCCGAGTACGGTGAGACCTGTACTCGTGCTGACGGGCGACGAGTCCTCTGTAATATCTTCGAGTATACTCCAAGGGTTGTGATTGGCGACGAGTCTTTCACAGCGACTAGAGTATGAGTTGAGTCAAGTACGGTGAGACCTGTATTCGAGCTGACGGCTAGTGATTGAGCCGAGTACGGTGAGACCTGTACTCGAGCTGACGGTCAGTAATTGAGCCGCATACGGTGAGATCTGTATCCGTGCTGATGGGTGACGAGCCCTTTGTGATGCCTTCGCTATGCCTCTCAAACCATAATATCGTATGAGATTAACTAGGATTGACGACCCTAGAATGGATCATGTTTGGGAATGATACAAGGGAGGTACCTTAGTTTCCCAATACTGCTGTTTGAAACGGACTAATAACAACTCAGAAATCATGCGCATCATTGCACCGCATGTGCCTTGTAGATGTGGAGCACTGAGGGAGTTATGCATTCGCGAACGTAAGATGATGTCGCATGAGGGTGGTTTGGCAAGGGCATACATCATGTCATTCATACTTGCATTAATAAGAGTAGTTAGAATTGTTTGATTGTACTGCTTTATCATTACTGCTTGATTGAATTGATAACATGTTAACCTATGCTTTACTGTTCCACTGAGTTGATCACTCACTCCCACGTTACGGGACGGTGTTGTACAGACCAACCAGATTTGTTGAGTTTCAGGTGATGGCGATGCTTGTGAAGCAGAGCCGGACTACTTCTATGATGATAGGAGGAGTTCTCCTATCTGTATCTCTCTGGCAGGTCAATGAAGACCTGATATTGTATTGACGGGGCTACGATACTTGGGATAGGAGACATTACACCTCCTCACATTTGGTATATTTTAGAACTGTATTTGTAATTATTTAACCTGGTAATGTTATCACACTCTGGAGACTCTTCATAGTTTATATATTTTATCTATCTATCACAGTCTTCCGCTTGCAAATTTAACTGTCTCTGGAGTATGATATGCTGCTTTGGCTTAATCTCACTCATGTTCAATGCACGAATACAGTCAACATTCAATCATCATTCATTTTGTTGCATAAGTGATGTTCTGGAACTCGGGAGTTGAGTTTATGCTCGACCCCCGATTTTCAGGGCGTTACAAAAAATGAGAATGCTTTCTGTATAAAAAGGATTAGCACATAATCTACTAAGCATATCTCAAATCTGTGATAATAAGCACGTGGTTACATTCAACAAAGACGAATGCAAAATCTTAGACCTATCAATAAAAACAGTTATGAAGGGCTATCACACAAATAACCACTACTATGTCATCAAAGGCAAAGATAGGGCTGATTTCTATGCCTAAAAATGTTAAAATATGAAATGAACAAGTCCAGGTCATGCATCTAGGTCTGGATATTTGCTTAAATGATGCAAATTTTACTTAGCTTCAAATGATATATCTGAGGTTCCTCACCTCCATCTTTTGTATATAAACATTCAAATGTTTATAATTTTGATGTGTACAGTAATTGTACATAATTTTGTTGAGTATACTATTGACTCCTAAAAACACTAAAAGTATACTTGAAAGGTCGTCTGTATGTTGCAAAGGGAAAATATTCATCTTCGATATATCCCTCGATATGTCATTCTCGATTAATCGATCAAGCGTCGATCGCATCGACGCCTTTTTGGAATGTAAAGTGCCATATGATCGAGAATGATATCAAAGACGGTCTCGATAACATCAGGGGAGCTACATCGATATCATCAAAACATTGATCGATGATATCAAAGACTGCTGCCCGATAAAAGGCGGTCGAGCAAAAAAATTTATTTTCTTTCTGAAAAAAGTTTTTCGTTTTCCTTCTGCTCAAATCCTCAGCCAAAAATACATGGTGGGTCCCAGAAGCTATTAAAAAACTGGTACTATCCTTCCATTCCTTCCATCTCAGAGTTTATCTTGCTTTTTGGTCGGATATTGTCGGTTTCTTTGAAAGAGGAATTTTTTTTGTTCTTCCTAAATCTGTCTTTATGGGTAAGGACAAAGAAACGTGTCAGGTCCTAGGGAGTCGTCCAGACCCTCTCGACGAAAGACCCTTACCTCAAAAGAAAAGGCAAGTGCTCCCGAACGTGGGATCCCCACTTGCCAGAGATATCGACAAACTTCACGTGGTGGGTCCGAGTCCGAAACTCCAGCACCTCTATAGCTAGTTAAATCCACGTCTAGGAAAATATACGGGGAGGAAAGTCATTCACGAGAGAAAGGTAGACAGGGATTGTCTAAAACCATACAATCTCGAATCCCTGTTTGCTGCAATCGATTGGTTGCCCGTTCTAGATTTTGGTGGGCCCTGCCAACTCGAAATAACACGCAACTTCCTTGCCGCATGTCACTCACCCATGTCTGATCCTCCCTCTACCATGGTCTCTCTGGACGGTGATGATATACTCATCACACTGCTACAATGGCAAATATCCTCGGACTGATAATGACACCAAAGGGTCTCCCTGAAATGGACCTTGAAAATGTTAAAATTCGGTCCATGGTAAGTAAGTACCTGTCATGGTAGGAACATCCCTTGGTATCAAGGGAATGCATTGAAATCTAGGTACATGGAACTGAAATTTCGAGTCATGCACGGTATCTTCACAACAAATATATATCCCATAAGTACCAACCGATCCGATCTCACCGGTTTTATGATCATGTTAGTATACTCAATCGCTAAAGGGATAAGGATTTATCTTCCGACTCTGCTTGTTTATTAGTTGGTAAACGTTGTACATACATCCGGGGACCTCCATCTGCCCTATCCCTGGATCATTAACATAGTATGCAATGTTAGCGGCTTTCCAAAGACCAATGATCCGGTTCTTCCTCTCTGAATCTTCAACAAAAACAACATTCGCAAAATGGACTTGAAGTTCCACAAGTACCCTAAGGATCCAGAGGAAGGTACTCAAGAAGAAGGAGATGCTAGTGTCGCTCCCATTGAATGGACTGAAATGGCCAGAGATGAACCTTTTGGACCTGATCCAGCAGCGTCAACTTCAACGCCCGGGTATGCCAAACGATTCAAGCTAGACATGATTGGGGAAATTCAGAGGGATGTCCACTCAGTGCACGAGAGACTTACCATTTTGGAACGGATGGTCCAAGGAGTACAGCAGACAGTACAACAGTTGGTCGAGCTGTTCACCTGTCGTCGTAATGATACAATGCCATCTTCCTCGGCTCCATAAGTACTGGTCTCTGGGCTCTATTATATACATTTCACTCTCATTATTGCTTATGAACATTAATATCTTTTTGGATGTTCTGCGCTCTCATAAGTGTATGTAATAGCTCACTAACCTGCACAGTCTAAAACATTTTTTTTTTTTGGGTATTGCCCATGGATGGGCCAAAAACTGAGGGTGCCCATGAATGGGCTTGTTAATTTTGTTGGGATGACTGTTTATTGACTACCACACTTGGGCAGTACATATAGTTTTTTTATATGGCTGGATGTAATTCACATATTTACTACCATTTTTATGTCTCATAGATCCCCTGGTTTATCTGATATGGAATGCATGTGATGTCTCTTAATGATTATCCTATTTGTTATATCACTGCTCTATATAATCTGCTATACATACATACCTACTACAAATGATGTCTGTTAATCCACTATTAAACATTTTACATCTATCTATTCTATTCATATTCCTCTGGTTGTCGGTTCTCCCACGTTATTTTAACTTCAGTCAATATCAACTGCTATATCTTTGTCAATGACTGACAAAAAGGGGGAGAACAGTCCAAACACCTCGAATGGAAAATTGTGTATCTGCTTGAATTGTGTTGCATGTGTTAGGGGGAGCAGCTGCACCAAGACAAGGGGAGTTTAAAGTCAGGGGGGCAGATACTAGGTTGTGTACATGTCTTCGCTAGAAATTATAAAATTGTGTAAAATGCATGTACACACAATTTAGGATGTGTTTGTCTAGATACTGTTGTAAGGCGTTTTGGTATTTTGTCACGTAATTGACAAAGGGGGAGAATGAAAGTGCCCTGGTTTGTCAATTAGCGTGAGTGTTGAGTCAGTTAGACTACAGAGCCTTATAGGAAGATCAATTCAAGCATCTGCCTCAACCGGATGTGTGCAAGCTCACCAAAGGTAAATCTAGCCTCACATCGCTTGTCCCAAAACACCAGGTATATAAAACCCTTAAAACAAACTAGAACATCATAGGGTTTTTAAGTTAAGAAAACTTTTTTCACAATAGGAAAATTCTCTGAGTTTTCTTGCTTTGTCGATTTTATCGATACACATCTCGATATGATCGACCTGCACTGTCGATGTCCTCGATACCTAAATGATATCATCGATATATGGACAAACTACGTCCAGCAACTACATACTCATCTGGACGGAATTATCAATACATCGATATACTATCGATATCATCGATATTCAAATCTTGAGTCCATCGAAGGTGACTCGATAATATCGACAGGCAGAACTCCGACTCCCCTATTTTTTCTTAAGAATATCATATATGCATCGATATATCGAAGCCTCCTCGATACCATCAAAATTCAAATCTCGATGATATCAGAAGGCTCTCGATGATATCGGTCTTGGGCGCCAAGTTCTTCTAGCAAAATATTTCAAGGTGGTTTATCTATGATTGGGGGTCACTCGATAGAATTGATATTCAAATATCGATGATATCGGTATGGTTTCGATGACATCAAACAAGGACAGAAACTGTCTAACAAACTTAAACAAAAATCCCCTGGATTTATCGATGCATCGACACCGTATCGATATCATTGACATTCAAATTTCGATGATCTCGATTGTCCCTCAATCATTCTTAAAAACCTGAAATATTTTATAGCGAGTCTCTCTCATTATTCAAATGTCGATGAATCAACACTAGTATCGATAGAATCGAAGTTCGAAATCCGATGACATTGACACCTGTTTCGATTCAATCGACCAGCTGGCAAGAGGTTTCAAAAGCGTATGACATTTGAGTTTGTGTCATCGAGCGGACCATCGATGTCATCAAGAGTATACGCTCGATGATATCGAACTCTGTTATAAATGTGACCGTTTTATATCCGTTAGAACCTTTTGCCTATATATAGAGGACTTGTCTATTATTGCTGGTAGAGAAAGAAGAGAGTGCTTTTGTGTGTTTTACCTTAGATCATATACCTAAAGCCCTTTCTCTCAGGGAAGTTCATCCTTCAATCTACCCTCATCATTGACATTCAATAGAGTGGATTGGGGAATGAACTTCCACATTTAAGGATCCTCCAGCTACTACCTTAATGGCAAATCATTAAGCTGGGATGCCTTGAATGCATAATCGGAATCACTCTATCTTCCTTATGGGAAAACACTTTATAGAGTAGGATTCCGTCTTAACCTTGACCCAACCCAAAGCCTCGCATTGGTATATCATTTGTGTTGCGGATCAAGGAAGCCGAAGATTCTTCATCAACAAGGAGGAGATCTTCGTCAACGTGTTGAATGAGACTCATCCACTTATTTGTAAGTTATTAGAGTCTAGAGGACACTTGTGATCATTCCTTTTTAGGATTGGGTCTTAGGTGTTTCTCAGCCTTACAAACCCTCATATGAGGCCTCCGGTGGGAGTGTACGTCATAGGTACATAGTGTTGACCCTTGCTCTATGGAGAGCATAAACTTCTGGTTGAAGGTGAACCTGTCTAAAACCTTAGGTTCGAGGTGATCCGAGTGAAACCTCCGTTAGGGTCTTATGGAAGATCATTGGCCAGTGTGCCTAAAAGTGGGTGCGTTGTGTTGACCTTGCTCGTGAGAGCATAAACAGTCAGCTTCAATGTAGGTTGTAAAGGTTGAAGGTGAACCTGATTTAAAACCTTAGGTTTGAGATGAACCGCTGTGAAACCTCCTTAGTGAAATCCGGTACACTCAAGGGTTGAGTGCGGTTACCGGGAGTGGAGTAGACAAGTTGTCGAACCACTTTAAAAATGACTGTGTTTGAGATTGTTATTCTTCTGTTTGTGTGATTTACTTTAATATTTTCATACTTGAATATCTGAGATCACACCTCACACATATACATAGTCATATCCATCATAAACTAGTTTGCATATTGTTCACTTCTTAAATAGTTTGTGATTGGATTCTCTACCGGGCTTGGAAGCCAGTACAGTTATTTTTGACTCATCCTAATTTGTGCTTGTTGTTAGGATTAGTGTAATAGGATTTTGAATAAACCATTAAAACTTTAAAAAGTCCTATTCACCCCTCCCCCTCTAGGACATATTGACATATTCCTACTTCAACTAAAGCGGTCTCCACTGCTATTTCAATATTATCGTTTGAATCTGCAAAGTGTGCCAAGCAAACTTCTAAAGAGTCCAGGCATTCAGTTGAGAGGAGCTCATTTTCCACATTGAGGTCTATGATGATATGTCTGAGGACTCCTTTATCTTCTTCTAGAGTAGAAATGAACATACTTTCTTGGTCTTTCTCAAGGTGGGATGAAATCACCACCGGGTATGTCTGTCCTTGACTTAAGTAAACATGTTTAAGATCAACAAGTAATGATTTCAGGTTAAGCTTTGGTGTCTTGAGACTAGATGGTAGAGGCACTACATTGGTTTGGGGAAATTTCTCAAATTATGACCTCCACCGATTAACTCTAAGTACCGGCGCATCATTAAGCATGACTTCCATCTCCCTAATCATGTCATCATCCAAATCAAGGGAGTGGGCCAAGCACATCTTTAGAGGATCAGAGTATAGATTCAAGGTTGTTCTATCTTCCACGAAAGAGTCGATCATGTTAATGTCATGGATATCGTCAACATCTTCTGATTATTTGCTCATGTTGAAAAAGATATTGAGATCTAACATCATGTTTTCGAAAGATAAACTTATAACTCCATTCCTACAATTAATTATGACATTTGATGCAGCTAGGAATGGACGACCGAGAATGACAGGGATTTGAGTGCTCATATCTATGATGGGTTAAGTATCCAGGATGATAAAATCTACTGGATAGAAGAATTTGTCAACTTGGACTAATACATCCTCGATTATCCCTCTCGGTACACAGACCAAACGATCAACGAGTGGTAATGTGGTCCGGGTGGGTTTTAATTCACTTAGACCCCATTGTTCGTATACTAAGAAAGGAATCAAATTAACGCTTGCTCCTAATTCGAGAAGTGCATGCTCTATCCGGTGATTCCCAATTATACAGGTGATAGTTGTGCTACCAAGATCTTTATATTTTTATGGCACATCTTGCTTGAAGATGACACTCACCTTTTCTGTCAGAAAAATTCTCTGCTGAGTATTCTACCGTCTCTTGGTTGTACATAAATCTTTTAAAAATTTGGCGTAAGAGGGAATTTGTTTCACAGCGTCCAACAGAGGAATGTTGACTTTCACTTGTTTTAACACCTCTAGAATATCCTGTGAGTTAGCTAGAGGTTTTGGTGCAATTAACCATTGAGGTAATAGCGCAATCAGCTTACTTTGGGGTTTCGGTTCTAACACATGTGGGACAATGCTATGTCTATCATTCGTATCTTCTTTTGGATCCTTAGACTTTTTGACCCTTACCAGAATAGATTTGTCAATTGTCTTTACGCTCCTAAGAGTGGTGATAGACTTAGCCTGCTCTATTTGATTTGAAGAGCTTGGGTCACTAATTTCATATTGCGGTTTTGGATTTGGTAGAGGTTGGGCTGGAAGAGTCCCTCTCTCTCCAATCGTTAAGTGTGAATCAATTCGTTGAATGACCTTAGTAAGGTCTTGAAAGGCTTGTTATGTGCCTTGATTGAAAAGCTCTTGGTTTTGGATGTGTTTTAAAACCGGATCCTCCTGAGGCCTCTTTTGATTTAAGAGTTGAGTCAGGGCCTCTTGAGGGTTAGCCATTTGTCCATTCCTCCAGCTGAAATTTAGATGGTTCCTCCAGCTAGAATTGTATATATTTAAGGTGGGTCCATTGAAAGGTCTTTGGTAGTTGTTCATGGCATTCGATTGCTCATTCGATATTTCTTGAAAAGTAGGTATTGCTGGACAATTTTCAGTTGTATTTATGTTGCAACCACAAATACCACAAACAACTTCCTTAGTCTTATCCTTCTTAAGTTCCATGGCCTCAATTTTCTTTGTGAGATTGGCCAATTTAGCATTTATATCATCTTCCTCTTTCAAAATATATATTCTTCCCCTCTCCTTTGATTGAGTACACTTATAAGTGGTGCTAGGTCTTGGGGAGATGTCCCATGATTGTGCATTTTCAACATGTTTGTCAAAGTAACCCCACACATCATCGACATCTTCATTCATGAATTCCCTATTGCACAACATCTCGACCAATTGGTGCATGGAAGATGTCAGTCCATCGTAGAAGAAATTCGCTATGCGCCACATTTCAAAGGCATGTTGTGGGCATGAACTAACAAGAACCTTGAATTGCTCCCAACATTGGAAGAATGCCTCATCTTCTTTTTGGGCGAAGTTCATGATTGACTTCCTGATGGTATTCGTCTTATGGTATGGGAAGAATTTCTTTATGAACTCTTTTGTCATGTCGTTCCATAGGCCAATGGATCGTGGTCGTAGTGAATGCAACCAAGTCTTGGCTTTTTCTTTTAAGGAGAAGGGAAAAAGTTTCAACCTAATCATATCATCAGACACATTAGGAAAGTGTGAAGTGGCTATTATCTCATCAAACTCTTTCATGTGTAGATACGGACTTTGATATTCAAGTCCATGAAACTTCAGAAGGAGTTGGATCACCCCAGGTTTAATATTAATATTTCCTGCATTGTCTGGAAAAATCATGCAGGAAGGTGTGCTCACCCTCGCCGATTGTAAATAATCTCATAGAGTACGAGGTGGGGGTGCATGATGCACCTCATTCTCATCCTGGGCTTCCTCAATTGGGTGTTGAGGTTGATATGCAGCCATCACTTCTATTAACTGAGAGGATCTCAAGTGGTGTCTAATCTGGTGATGGATAGACAACCCTTTGACTAATCCTCTTTTACTTAAGAGACGAATGGTGTTTTCACACCCACTTCGGCATGAAATACTCTCAACCAATAAGAGATCAAGAAAAGATAAGAGAAAGGGTTGGAGCAAAATTACCGAATAACAGTTGCTATGTTAGGATCCTACAAACAGAAAACAATGTTAGTTTTTTTTTAAAAATTCACAAAAAATCATAACTTAAAAACAAGGCAAAAAGTTAACCCTAATCTTAACATAATTCTAATACTAATTATTTCCAGTAAAACGTACCCGTAGTCCCGGGCAACAGCGCCAAAAACTTGTTCATAACCCCAAGTATAGGGTCGCGATGTAGTACTAACTCGGTAATACCAAGGTCAAATCCACAAGGACTAAACTTGTACATATTCAGAAATAACTAGATGTAGAACTAGAAAAAGATCTAAATCTAAATCTGGAATAAAGGAGAGTAATTGTGAATAAAATTGATTAAAACTTGTGAATTTAAAGGTGGGAACTAGGGTGCCAAGGATCCACTTGTAGCTATCAAGGTTGTAACGCTCCGAATTTCGAGGGTCGAGCAAAGTTCAACTCCCGAGATCCAACACATCACTTACGCAACATGGATAATGATGTTTAAATGTTGTCCATATTAATGCATTAAACATGAGTGGGATTATACTAAAACAACATATCATACTCTAGGTGTAATTAAATTAAGCAAGCGGAAGTCTTAAGTATGTGTATTTAAACATGAGAGTGTTTCACAAACTCCGGAGTATGAATATGTACCAGGCTGAATATATACAAGTGTTGTTTCAAAATATACTGTAACGTCCCGACTTTTTAGGATCCGAGTATATGACTCGTTTCCTAAAAACTCGAGTGTTAGCCTTAAAGGATGGTCAAATTCGAGTATATATATATATATATATATATATATATATATATATATATATATATATATATATATATATATATATATATATATTTTCAACTATCAGAGTAAGTAGGTGAGTGTAGAATGGACAAGTAAGCATAAAGGAAAATTGTAATTACATTTACAATATACAAGAGGTTGCCCATAATAACTTATACAAACCAATGTCTCAATGTTAACAATTACAAAATTTATATACATGGGAAATATAAAAGAAAATATATAAACGAAAGCCGCAAGATCGCGCAGCTTCCTTGACAAGTACAACCACACATCCTTGACCATCAAACTACTCCTCATCAATCTAAACCTGCATATCGCTTAAGCCACCTATACTACCTGTACAATTGTATATTTGATGGATGAGTGGCCAACTTAGTGTGATTTTCCCTCAAGATTACACACCGTCGCCTTAGCTAAGCATAGTTAAAAATAACAAGGCAATCAAAACAATACATGATGCAGTCTTTTTATATACATGGATGCGTGAATGCACATCGACCTGGGGATGCACATCTAGTCGGACTTGGTCTCATCACCCATCAATCATCGACCTGGGAATGATCATCCAGTAGGAACAATAGGTCGATAGTCGGTGGTCTGGGAGCTAGAGAAATGATACCCCAATAACTTTAGGGCATGTGCTACAACATCTAGAATTAGCCACACGTCATCACCAATATGTCATGGATGCATGATTAGCTAAACCATTATTAGTCCAGTTGCAATCAGCCAATTTAAATATGATCAAGGTCACTACTGGGGCTCGTCACCAGCGTAGGCCGACAGCTCGAGCATAGGTCCCATACCACCATCCCCGACTCATGAGGCTACCATCTTAGGATGTTTAATGGAAACCTGTCGACTAGTGGCCAATCATATTACAATATATGGGGCTTACCATCTATGGTTGCACGATATAAAACATTGAACCCATATAGGGCAAATACCAAAATAAAGTCACATAGGGCGATATCAAAACAAGCCACATAGGCAGATATTAAAATAAGCCACATAGGGCGAGTATCAAAACCATGCAATAAAAGACCATCCTTGAAAACCACTTAAACACAACAACTCATGGATGGTAGGCCCACATCAATAATCCGTCTAGACCACCATGCAATAATCACCAGATCGAAGGTCCATTACAATCACCATCAATCGAGTTACATCCCAAGTATGGGTGTACATTTATAAGTGAGGGTTTCCCACTAATGTACCAGTTTAAATCCTAGAAGAAATCCACAAATAATCCAATATCATGAATTAAATATACAGGATAACATTAAGCATGTGATGTAACAATTCAATTACACAAGTGAATATAAGATGAAGATAACAATTATCAATTTGAATTAAAATAAAACTATAACTTAAGCTAATGGGAAAATGGAAAGCTCAAGGGGAAGAAATCATCACCTGTAGGGTCGTGTTCACGCTCTTGATCCAAGTTCTCTTGCGGTCCAAAGTCACCCAAGGAATCTCCTAGAATCACGGTTTGTGTTCGTCAGTATTCCCACGGTTTGTCCAACTAACGTGAGGGTCCGAAGGGATAATAACAAGGCCCTTTAGGTTTACGTTAGAGGGAATGACCCACCATATTTATATCCAAACAAGGTGGCCCTACTGGGCTCAAGCTCATCATCATCTATGGGCTAATTGGGCCTGTTTTGGCCTAGTTGTTGGGTCCATATTAAACCCAAGTGTTTGGGCCAGACTGGGCCATCTCTGGCCCAAGTATGGGCTTGGTTCGACCCATGCTGACCTAAGATGAGGCCCACCGTTATGTGGTGTGTCCTACACTAAAATGTACAGGGCCCACTGAGGTTTGAAACTCAGGTGCGGCCTACTACTTTATGTAGCCCGCCTACTGTTAGTGTGTGGCCACCAACACGTATGTTGTGGCCCACTTATTGATATAGTGTGTGGCCCGCCAACACGTATGTTGTGGCCCACTTATTGATATAGTGTGTGGCCCACAGCCTTATGGTGTGTCCCACCTGATAGACGATTGGATATAACATATACATTACGGTGTGGCCCACTGGTCTCTCACACACCTCAAGGTGGGCCCACGTGGCAGGGATGAGCATTTACAACAAACATGGGACCCCCAGAACTTGGGACGTGACCACAATTGCAACATAGCTAGTGTATACATACACCAGCCAACCTCTTCACAGGTGGGTTCCACGTAGGATCCACCATATATATATATATTAATATCATTTTTTTGTTAAATAACGTCCAAGCCTGCTGGCCACCGTCCAGATGGACGGTGGGCGTGGATGAAACTCATACATCTTTTGGGTCCCACGAAACTTGCTGACGTCATAGGGTCCACTGATGGACGATATAGATGAAGCATATACATCGTGCGGTGGGTCCCACAGAATTCGCTGGCGTCAACAGAATGGACGGTTGAGATATAACACACACTTCACGTGGGGTCCACACAGATGGATGGTCAGGATAAATCACACACATCACGTGGGGTCCACACATCATGCTGACGTCAACACGTCAGCTAGCAGCTGGTGGGAGGTATCCCAGCCAGTCCGATTTAACAGGTGGGTCCCACGTGGGGCCCACCACATACATACATATATAATATTATACATTTATTTATTATATATCTCTTCCTTTTTTTTTTTGAAAAGGTCCAGCGTTTGGTCACTGGACGAATGGTGTGGACTCAGAATACACCCATCAAGGTGGGTGGGTCCCACCATCCTAGTTGGATGGTGAGGATACAATATACCATCCCCTTTGGTCCAGTGCATGTCGTGTACAGCAACACAGGGTGCACATGCACCACATGTGGGGCCCATCGTGATGGTTGTGTCGCATCCACTCCATCCAATCATCTTGGGGGTTCTACTAAAGTATCTTGGGCCATTGATCAGGCTGATCTAAGGCCTAGGTGGGGCCCACAACTTGATTTGGGTCATATTGGTGGGTTTCTGTTAACCTATTATCTTATTTTATTTTCCCTTAATTTGTTGTTGTGGGTCATGTTTATTTATTCGTCCACTCAGCTAGAGCTTGGATGGAAGTAAATAAATAAATGAGTCATTTTAGTTTGTAAGTGGGCCGTAGTTTAAGTTAACGATTAGATTTAAGAATTTGATGTCCCGAATATTGAAACTAAGTATGATGGGTCATCCTATAGGAAATTGGGAACTAAATGGATAGTTTGATCCATCTGTCAAGTGACTGAGACGTCTATGAAGCTATGATGGACGGTTGGATTAACAAGTAAATGTCCTAACACTGTAATCTAATGGCTAACTCGCCTGATAAAATTATGTGGACCTGATGATCAGTGGATCTATTGATTTGAGTCCCGAAACTGGTGACGTATGGTTTGATCTATGGGTATACATTCCTTACGTGGACTGATTTAAGCTCCATCGTGGGGATCACCCCTTGAGTTATTGAGGATTCAATGAACAGTAGGTTGTGCAACTTACTATCTTAGACTTGTGGCATGTGGTTTAGTCTTAGAGTGATGTAATGGCTCATCTTGGGAACGTAGCGGAAGGATGTGTTAGTCCATGTATGAAGATTACTCCTAACTATCCAATCACATCAAGTTTATGTTTATACTAAACTAGGTCTTCCTCGTAACTCCCGAGTACTAGAAGGTACGGGGTGTTACATATACAAAATATCAAAATGTAAAGTGTTCGACTAATTAATATATCCTTGTAATCCCGTCAAATCAGTACAAGGTCTACATAGACCCGCCTGACAGCTGAACATAGGAGAATTCTTCCTCCTCATCCATGAAGTCCATTTCGGCTGCATAGACTCCGTCATCACCTGCATCTATAACAGAGTCTAGTTGGTGTTTTAAAACACTATACCAGAGTGAGAGTGCGTGATCAACTCAGTGGTACTATAAGGCAAGGGTTAACATGTTATCAATTCAATCAAGTAGTAATGATAAAGAAATACAACAATCACTTCCTAGCTACTCTTGTTAATGCAGGGATGGTGTGCAGTAATGATGCATGCCCTCGCACAAAGCTCCCTCAAAAGTGACTCTGTCAACCGTTTGCGCAAGATATACTCTCTAAACGTGCAACTCCTCGCCAAAGCACATGCAATGCGGTGCATGGTCGTGTTAGCCAAGTACTTAATTAGACTTATTCATACAATATATTCGGGAAGCTAGGGTACCTTCCTTTATATCATCAACCCAAACCGAAGGATCCATCTAGGGTCATCAATCCTAGTTAATCACATACGATAGGAAAGTTATAGAGCATCACCCCTAATGAAAAGCAGTGGATAAGAAAATTCAAGAGTTTATACTCGAGGTCACTACGGGGAGGCTCGTCACCTCAGCGTAAGCCGAAAACTCGAATACAGTGTTCCATACCACCGTATTTAGATCACGAGTTTGGGTTGCTCACTAGTCACTACGGGGAGGATCGTCACCCTAGCGTAGGCTGACAGCTCGACCAAGATGTCCCATACCACCAGGCCCAGCTCATGAGTCTTAGCGAATCGTGGTACCATGATTGAAACGGGTCTTTACAATGGTAAGTGGTACCTTATATTCAAGCAGTGATGTCCATACATGGTAAACACACAATAGGCCAATCGGGTTATTTGACAAGTTCGATCGGTATGGGCGTACGCTGACTTAATTGACATGAGCGCATAAGCACTCCACGTGGCCTAACCACTGTCGACAATCATCGTACAACTCGGATTCATCGAACGTATCCAATATGGCGAGACTAGCTAGCCACCCAAACAGGAGTTGTTACCGATTGCCTGGACTACGTTGTAGTACCAATCTTACTCGGATGTAGCATGTAAATACATGTGAAAGTCATATCAGCATTTGACACACAATTCAAATCAATATCTCATTTGAGCATTTCATCAAACATATTGAACATGTTACCAACAATGCATTTCACCCATAAATTGCGTAGTTGAAGTTAAGTTACATGAAGGAAGCTATACACATAGATAAGGTAATTGAAAATCCTACCTCAATACCCTTATTAAATCCAATTCATAAATAATTTCTCATTCAGACATTTTATCAAACACTTAAGACTACACATAACTAAATACATATACTAGATTAGTTACGACATGAACTATAACAATTCCTAACCCAAAGAGATCGTGATACACACGACAAACATGAATCTTAGATTTATAGTCATGACAAGCACAAATCACAATTTCATATTCATTCAAACATTTCAACAAACACATGGAATGCATCATATATTCAACATAGTTCACATATGTATAATTTCTCGAAAACCTCGTAACTAAGATCATATGACAGCAAATAAGCTAGCCATAAATCATTAGCTGATATTGAAAGCCTTAAAAACCATAACCTAAATGGTTATAGTTAGCACCTTTCGTCGGAATACTCGTTTCGAACTCAGTTCGAATCCTACGCTCCCAATACAAAACAACGGGTACCTAAATCACGAAATAGGTTAGTTATTCCGTTGATTACTCAATCTGGCTTTCTAAACTAAGGTTAGGGTTAGGATTTCTTAGCCAAATCGTAGTCGAAACGGATCGATTAGCTAGATGTAAAGGCGATTCGGTGAGTGGAGTAGCAGGAAAGAATCACTGCAACAAACTCTAAGGATTTTTCCTCGCTCCCTACTCTTTTCTCTTCCTTTCTCTCTTCTCTCTCCTAGAGTTAGAGAAAATTCGTATGGGATAGAAATGTGGTCGTTTAAGGGCTTTATATAGGCCCAAACTATTGCAAATGGCCTCAGAGCCATGGTATACTTAGGTTATAGCCAAAGGGCATCTGTTTTGGGCAAACGGAGCTCATTGGGAGGTCCATTACTCACCTACATCACAGAGTAAGTTTCCTGACAATGGATGTAGGCCAGGATGTGATTTCGGCGTGATTTGATAGGCCGATCATCCGTGAAGGACCTGTATCAGATCAACGATCGTTGTCACTCGATCAGGGCCACAAGTATATAGATATGTGCAGGGAAATTTCCTCGATCCATGGGTGAAGTTCAATCCAAAACTGATCCAAAATCTTCAATTTCACGCATAAGCAAACGGCCCAATTTACTTAAGTTTCATTACGTTTTCTAAAGATATTGTGTTTCTCACACACTTTGTTCAGGGCTCAAGTTGTGCGTTTCTGGATACTATTTGGGCTCGATTCCCGCGATGGTTGTTAAGCCCAATAAGATGGTCATAACCTTATAGTTTCGCGGTCATCGGACTTTCAACGTGCGGTCCAGGTCCGATACGGAGTTTCAATGTGCTCGCGAGAGCAACAAGCTTTTGAGATTTCTCCTAGGTTATTAGGTAGTGTTGAGTCAGTGGTTTTGGGTCTTGCCATTTGTATAAATAGTGGATCAAGCTAAATCCACCGATTAATTTAGTTTAGTACTTAATTAATTTTTGTCTAATTTCTATAGAATACGGTCCTCAGGGATTTCTACTTGAGGTGGTACTTGAGTCTTGGTACAGATTTTTTCCGAGACGTTACAATCTACCCCCTTAAAGAAAAATTTCAACCCCGAATTTAGTACCTTTTTATACTCCTCGAGGATCTGAGGGTAGTTCTTACGGACCTTGGCTTCTGTTTCCCAACTAGTCCTCTTCCTCAGTGTGGTTTGTCCATAATACCTTCACGAGTAGGATCACTTTGCTGCGTAGCACTTGTTCCTTCCTATCTAGAATACGTGTTGGTCGAAGTACATAAGTAACATCTTCACTTAGCTGTACTTGCTCCCATTTGATAATGTGAGTAGTATCAGGAACGTATTTCTTCAGCATCGATACGTGAAATACGTTGTATACGCCTGTGAGTGGTGTGGGCAAAGCAAGGTGGTGTGCTACCACACCCACTCGGTCTAGAATATGAAATAGACCAATAAATCGTGGCGTGAGTTTCCCTTTCTTGGTAAACTGGAGGACTCCCTTCATGGGGGAAACTTAAGAAATACATGGTCCCCAACTTCTAATTCCAGCTGCCGTCATCTTGTATCGACATAACTCTTTTGTCTGCTCTGGGCTGCAAGAAGTTGATGCCTAATAATATCAATTTTCTCTGAGGTTGCCTGTACTAATTCTGGGCCAACCAAACTCTTCTCGCCAACTTCTGCCCAACAATGTGGAGCTCCACATGGGCGTCCATACAGGGCTTCGTAAGGAGCCATGTCAATGCTTACTTAGAAGCTGTTGTTATACACAAACTCGGCATAGGGAAGACAGTCATCCCAACTATCCTTAAAATCGAGCACACGCTCGTAACAGGGCTTCTAATATCTGATTTACCCGTTTCGTCTACCCATCGGTTTGTGGGTGGAATGCAGTACTGAACTTCAGTTTCATTCCCATTGCTTCCTAGATTCGAGTCTAGAAAATGGACGTGAATCGCATGTCTCGATCCGACACAATCTCCATAGGCACTCCATACAGCCATACAATCTCCTTAATGTACAGCTTCGCTAAATCATCTGCGGAGTGAGAAATTCTGATCAGGAGGAAATGGGCCGATTTCGTCAATCGGTCCACAATCACCCAGATGGAGTCATGCCCCTTTCTCGTCTTTGGTAACCCAAAAATGAAATCCATAGATATGAAATCCCATTTCCACTCAGCTATGGGCATGGGCTGAAGTAAACTAGGAGGTCAGCGATGCTCGGCCTTAACCTGTTGGCACGTGAGACAACGGGACACATAATCTGCTATCTGGGCCTTCATGTTGTCCCACTAGTATGAACACTTCATGTCTCTTTACATCTTTGTACTGCCCAGATGCATTGCCATCCTTGAATTGTGAGTGGCTTCTAGGACTTCCTTTCTCAAGTCATGAGATTCGGAACGCATAGGCGGCCGCGATATCTCAAACCTCCATCTAAGCCAATCTTCCATTCGGAGTCTTCATTGTCACTTTCTCACTCTCTCATTTTCACCAACACTTCATCTTCTTTCTGTGTCGCAATGATTCGGTCATCAATAAGCGACTGTACGTGAATGTGTACGATGCTCTCGAATAGCTCCTCCACTGTCAGCTTCTATTTGAAATCCCACACAAACTCTACCATATTCCATTCTTCTATTATCAACGGAGCTGCAAATTCTATTGTCTTCTTATGGTTCAACGCATCAACCACAAGGTTGGCCTTGCTAGGATGGTAAGAGACCTCAAACTTGAAGTCTTTCAAGGTTTCCATCCATCGTCGCTTGTCTCATGTTCAGATCTCTCTGCGTGAAGATGTACTTGAGGCTCTTGTGTTTCCTCAACTATCGTGAAGTATAGGCGATCACCTTATCCTTTTGCATAAGTACACATCCCAAACTAACACGAGAGGCGTCGATGTATATAACATATCTAACCCCTTGCTCTGGTAATACTAGCACTGGTACGGACGTCAACTTGTCCTTTAATTCCTGAAAGGCTGCTTCTGCTTTCTCATTTCAGGCAAACTTAAGATCTTTTCGAGTGAGTTGAGACAACGGTCTGGCTATCTTAGAAAAGTCCTTGATGACTAGCTGATAGTAACCGACAAGTCCAAGGAAACTCCTCACTTATGTAACCGAACCAGGCTGCTCCCAGTCCTAAACAGCGGTCACCTTGGCAAGGTCCACGACTATTCATTCCTTGGAAACTACGTGTCCCAAGAACTTGACTTCTTCTTTCCAGAAGTCGCATTTTCGTTATTGTGCAAACAACTGATTCTTCCTGAGAGTATCGAAGACTGCTCGCAGGTGCTCTTCGTGATCTTTCTAACTCTTGGAGTATATCAAAATGTCATCTATAAACACGATGACGAATTGGTACAGATAAGGCCGAAATACCCTGTTCATGAGGCCATGAATGCAGCCGGTGTGTTCGTAAGTCCAAACGATATCACTAGGAATTCGTAGTGCCCGAAACTAGTCCTGAATGTTGTTTTCTACATGTCTTCATTCCTAACGCGCAACTAATGATACCCAGACTGCAAGTCTATCTTTGAGAAATACTGTGTCCCCTTCAACTGGTCAAACAGGTCATCTATCCTGGGTAGAGGATACTTGTTCTTGACCGTGACATGATTTAGCTTGCGATAATAATACACAATCTCAGCGATTCATTCTTCTTTTTCACAAATAACACTGGTGCTCCCCAAAGAGATACGCTAGGCCGTATAAAACCTGAATCCAACAGATCATCAATCTGTCTCCTTATTTCCTCCATTTCACATGGAGGCATGCGGTATGTTGGTAAGGAAATAGGCATCGCACCAGGTACAAGGTCGATAGTAAAGTCGATCTCACGCTGAGGACGTAATTTAGGGATCGTTCTGAACATGTCCATGAATTCTTGAACTACTTGCATGTTCCCAAGTGTCGGACTATCGAAATCTTCAAATAAAGATGTGTAACAACGAATGCTGTAAAGATAATTGACCTGAACTGGAAAAGTAAAAGTCGTGTTCTCGGGCCCATGCGCTGTCATAATCTGGTATTGTAGTCAATCTTGGCTTTCATTTCGGTGTGTTAGTCCATGCCGAGGATGACATCGTAATGATATAATGAGGTAACAATCAGGTCAATAGATACCACCCTATTTCCTAAGTCTATCAAGCAACCCTTACATAGCTTAGTGGCATCAGTAAAAGTCCCCGCTGCTGCGATAACTCTCACCCCAACCATAGGGGTGGCATTCAGGCCTAACCGTTTGACCATGGAGCATGCTATCATCGAAATAGTGGATCCCATGTCCACCAACAAAAAAACTGTTATACCTTGGATGTGGGCAGTGACTTCGAAGGCTAAAGGCACTGTAGCTATTGACTCAGATACTTCAACACAAGTGCATGTACACGCACTTGTTGAGAACGGTTGGTATGCACTGCCATAGGTCGTTGAGGAGGCCTATTTCGAGGTACGGGTGGTTGATAAAATGGCTGTGCTGGCGGTGCCGATCGTAGAGGTGGGGCTGATATAACTTGTGGTGGCTGACGGTTGATCTTCTTAGGCGGCGTAAAACCATTGTCCCTCATCTTAGTAAAGAAAAAGGGATCGTTATGGCCCGTCTTCTTACAATAGACGCACCAAAGATTTGATCACTTCTGCTGGGTCGGTGGAGCCATTAGCTTGGGGGGTGAATCTGAACGCGGCCTCTTGTTGAGGAATGGTCGGTTCGGCAACTCAGGTCGAGGCCTCGGGCCCATGGGTATAGGTGTTCAAGACACTCTCTCACCATCCTGCTCAGCTCGTAGGGATATGTTCACTAGCTCAATATAGTTGGGAATGCTAGCGCAATACATCTTAGTGTGGATATTGGGCCGCAGACCCTCTGAAAACCGCTGCATTCTCATCGGCTCATTTGCCAGGATCAATGGAGCATATCTAGCCAGCTCTGTGAAGCAATTCTCGTATTCAGCCACGGTCATTCCTCCCTGTCGGAGGTGGAGAAATTCACCCTTTTTTTCATTATGGTAAGTAAGGGGGAAGTACTTTTCATGGAAACGAGCTTCGAATGCCTCTCACGTCCAAATATAACCTGCAGGAACGGTTCGTAGGATGCTATCCCACCAAAGACTAGTCTCCTTCTCGAACATATAGGTAATAAGCTCCACTTGCTCTACCTCAGTGCAGTGCAACGACTTCATCATCTTGGAAATATGGTCTAACCAATACTCAGCCTCCTCGGGTCGGTGAGTTCCTGTGAAAGTAGGAGGAAGGAAACGCTGAAAGCGCTCAAATAGACCACTCGCATTCATAGTTCCAGTGGGCTGCACAGGTGGTATAGGCGGGACCATATTCATGTTTTGGGCAATGGCCCCCGCAATAGTAGGCAAGACTTGTTGTTACTGCTGCATTAGGAACATCATCTGTTCCAACTTATCAGGAGGAGGAGCCGCCTGAGGCACGTGTGGCATCGACAAAGATGCATGGTTCTGTCCTAGAACCGGTGGTGTACTAGGTGTTGGCCCATTAGTAGGCTCAGTGGCTGGCTGTGAATCCGACATGGTCTCGATATCCGGGCCCAGACTGGGGTCCGTATGACTATCGCTCTAGGGAGGTGCCTCGTCAATCGATCTGCTAAGTGCGAGACGTGCTATATTCCAAGTGTTTTTAGGAGGTATTCCCTATATACAACATAGGGTGTAATATGTGTGAGATTAGGATAATATTATTCACTTGTCCACACAATCTACACATTCCAAATCAAAAGAAGCTTCACGCATTTCATTTAACCAAAATTGTCACGATACACATGACGTAACATTACATGAATCATGACAGAGAATGCATGTGAGCTAAGTTTAATAAAAGTTTCAACACTAACTATTCTAACATCCAACTAAGCTGATAAGGGCTATTACATAGAAAAGCAAGAAACAAAGCAAACCAACAGAGGACTGCAACATATGACTAGTCCGCTGACTCTGGCGAAGGTGGAGGTGCCCCATTATCCTGCATGCAACACAGGAGGGCCTTTAAGGTGAGTTACATCTTCTTGAATTTCTGTTTCAGATAAGCCTAATTCTCTTCAAACTTTTGCTTCAACTCGGCCTGGTTTTCTTCTATCTTGGCCATACGGGTTTCTAAGGCTACCCGATCATGGCAGCCTTCATGCGTAGTAGGCGGTCCCCCATTTAAATCTTGGGACTCCTATTCTTCTTGTTCTTCTCCTTCACTGCCTTCCTCATCATTTCCTTCCTCATCCGCACTACCTTCTTCCTCTTCACTCTCTTCTTTTATCTCATCCCCGAACTCATCCAGCCTTGCTTGTCATTGCCTGGGGCCTATGCCCATGTTGTTGAGTGTCGTGTCACTAATGATATGGATCGGGGCATGGTTATCCATATAGAGTCGAAAGCCAAAATTTCGGGGTATCTTACAAATAAGTCGACCAAAAGGAAGTGAGGCATCTCCTCGCATTGATCATGTAGTACCGATAATCTGAGACAAGACAAGAGTAGGCAGGCACAACTTGTCTCCTTGACCAGCTCTATACAAGAAATCTACCATGAATCGAGTACATTTCGTGCGGTTACTCCACCTGGGATATACGTTATATGTACATATGTGGTGGAGCAGACGAAAATCATTTGTCATTTTGGTTGATGCAAGGCAATTTCCTTGCCTCCACCGCTCAAGCTGGCCGCAAAGGAAACGTGTGCGGCGATTTCTTTCTCATTCACTAGTAAGGTTTTTCTCATTGGCATGTACAAGTCCACGTTCAACTCCCATGATACCAGCCATAACATCCACATTGACTATGGCTTCTTGCCTCCCCAAAGGGATAGTAAACTAAAGACGCTCCAATAGTGGGTTCCGTATGTGGGCATAGAAGGCTCGTACGGTGCCTTCACTTGCATGAGTATTTTCGTTGAATATGGGACCCCACCCATTTTCCAAGAGCATGTCAATTACTGGATATAACCCGAAGAGCTTTTTATCAATATGAGCCTCAAATACAACTTTGCGGTCATGAAACTTACCAAGTTCGTCGCCCGGCGGTAGAGACCTTTCAATGGGGATTCGAGGGTTGAGATCCCATTTCGATCTTCTCTCTTGATCGACACTTGAGCTAGCCTCAACGTTCGTCTTCGTCCTTGAACGGGTTGGGCGGCTAAGCCTGGCTTCATCCGAGGCCGCCTTCTTCTTTCCCATAAGGGAAAGGAGTGTGGAGAGGGGAGAAAATAGTGGTGACTAGATCAAAAAGATCCATTGAGTTGAAAAAGCTTGAAGGGTGAGATGGGTTTGTGGGTTTGGAAGGTTATGAGACACAAAAGAGGGATTTTGTGCTCAAATAGGTGGAAATAGGGAAGATGGAGAGATGAAAATGAGGAATAGTGAGGTAAGGATGAATAAGGTAGAGGATTTGAAGGTTTTGAATGCATGAAAAAAGGGAATGAGAGGGAAAGGAAGTTTTGGAGGGTTTGGGAGTGAATATAGAGTTGGAGGGGTGTGAAATGGGTTAAAGCAACCAAAAAGGAGCTTTAGAGGGGTGATGGGCTGGTCCCACAAGTGAACCAAGCCCCACACAGGTGGTTGGTGGGCGGCGCACCTCCACTGCCATGGGGCCGCCGCTGTCTGTCGGGGAGGCCGGCAGTGCGCTGCCATACGGACGGTGCCGCTACGCCCCTCTGGGGTCGCCGGCGGTATCCATCCCCTCCCGAGGTGGTATACACGTGTGTGGGTCCCCCTGGGCCCCACTAGATTTTACGGTTTGGGCATTTAAGCTTGCGTGGTGTGTTTTCCTACCTGTACACCATGTATTCATGTGTTTTTAGGTCGGCTTGTGATTTAGATTTGTCAACTACTGGTTCGAGCCCGTCAATTGATAGTCTAATAGGGACTGAGATCATTTCACATGATCTCGGACGCGTACGAGCTACATTACAACGGTCAATTTCGCCCGTCGATAAAACCTTGGGATCCTACGATCATTACTACATTTGATCGCTCCCTCCTAAGTCAAAGTGCGTCAGAGTACGTTGTGTTACCATAACCCAAGTCCAATTTAATCCAAATCATGCTTTGATACCAACTTGTAACGCCCCAAATTTTGAAGGTTGAGCAAAGCTCAACTCCCGAGATCCAGCATATCACTTATGCAACATGGATAATGATTTTAAATGTTATCCATATTAATGCATTAAACATGAGTGGGATTATACTAAAACAACATATCATACCCCAAGTGTAATTAAATTAAGCAAGCAGAAGTCTTAAGTATGTGTATTTAAACATGAGAGTGTTTAACAAACTCCGTAGTATGAATATGTACCAGGCTAAATATATACAAGTGTTGTTTCAAAATATACAAAATATCAAAATGTAAAGTGTTTGACTAATTAGTATATCCCTATAATCCCGTCGAATCAGCACGAGGTCTACATAAACCCGCCTGATAGCTGAACATAGGAGAATTCCTCCTCATCCATTAAGTCCATTTTAGCTGATAGACTCCGTCATCACCTGCATCTACAACAAAGTTTGGTTGGCGTTTTAAAACACCGTCCTAGAGTAGGAGTCAGTGATCAACTAGGTGGTAGTATAAGGGAAGGGTTAACATGTTATCAATTCAATCAAGCAGTAATGATAAAGCAATACAACAATCACTTCCTAGCTACTCTTGTTAATGCAGGGATGGTGTGCAGTAATGATGCATGCCCTCGCACAATGCTCCCTCAAAATCGACTCCGTCAACCGTTCGCGCATGACAAACTCTCCAAATGTGCAACTTCCTCGTAAAAGCACATGCAATGCGGTGCATGCACTACAAAAAATAGGGTTTTTATTGACAAAACTTTTAGCGACGAAATTTTTTTTCGTTGGTAAAAGTTTACTTTTAGAGACGATTTTTTTTTCATTGCCAAAAGTTACTTTTAGTGATGAAAATGTTCGTCGCTAAAGGGTGTTTTCAATTTTTGAAAAAAACAAAAAGTCGAGAAGTTTCCTTTTAGCGACGAAATTAATTTCGTAGCTAAAGGTGGCTTTTAGCGATGAAAATATTCGTCACTAAAGGGTGTTTTGAATTTTTGAAAAAACAAAAAAGTCGAGAAGATTCCTTTTAGCGACGAAATTAATTTCGTATCTAAAAGCCACCTTTAGTGACGAAAATTTTCGTCGCTAAAGGGTGTTTTGAATTTTTGAAAAAAAAAAAGAAGTCGAGAAGTTTCCTTTTAGCGATGAAATTAATTTCGTAGCTAAATGTGGCTTTTAGCGAGGAAAATATTCGTTGCTAAAGGGTGTTCTAAATTGTTGAAAATACAAAAAAGTCAAGAAGATTCCTTTTAGCAACAAAATTAATTTCGTAGCTAAAAGCCACCTTTAGCGACAAAAATTTTCATCGCTAAAGGGTGTTTTGAATTTTTCAAGAGAACAAAAAAGTCAAGAAGTTTCCTTTTACCAACGAAATTAATTTCGTAGCTAAAAGCCACCTTTAGCGACGAAAATTGTCGTCGCTAAAGGGTGTTTTGAATTTTTGAAAAGACATAAAGTCGAGAAGTTGCCTTTTAGCGATGAAATTAATTTTGTAGCTAAACGAGGCGTTTAGCGACGAAAATATTCGCCACTAAAGGGTGTTTTGAATTTTTGAAAAGACGAAAAAGTCGAGAAGTTTCCTTTTATCGACGAAATTAATTTCGTAGCTAAAAGTCACCTTTAGCGACGAAAATTTTCGTCGCTAAAAGATGTTTTGAATTTTTGAAAAAAATAAAAAAGTCAAGAAGTTTCCTTTTAGCGACAAAATTAATTTCGTAGCTAAAAACCACCCGTAGCGATGAAAATTTTCGTCGCTAAAGGGTGTTTTGAATTTTAACAAAAACAAATTTTGCACTGTTTTGGAAATGTTCGCGAGTATGACTTTTACTGACGAAAATATTCATCGGTAAGTGTTTTGCCTAAATCTTTTTCCCAACGGCTAAAAACCGTCGGTAATAATGTAAAAATGTTTTATTTTTAAAAATTTTGTTGGTAAAAATGTGTGTCTATATATATATATATAATATATATATATATATATATATATATATATATATATATTATATAATTAAAAGGTAATTTTAAATGATTTGTAATATCACATGAAAAAGAATATTGAAAAGTTTAGAAATTTTAACTATGTTTAAGAAAAATTTTGAGAACAAAATAATGCTTTTGAAGAAAAAAAATTAGCATTTGTAAAATTTTGAGAAAAAATTAAAATATGAGAAAATTTTCGAGATTTTGAAAATAAAAATTCAAATTTTGTATTTTAAATATTTTTGAAATATTTTATAATAAAAATGATATTTAGTTAAAAGAGTAAAAAAATATACATTTTGAGAAAAAATGTTATTTTTAAAAGGAAATTGAAATTTATTTATGAAAAATAAAATTATCAAATTATTAGGCACATCCACTAATTGAACCTTTAATCGTTTTTGGACAATCTAATCAGTTCAAATTGAAGAGTAAATAACTTCAGATGTTTAAATCAAAATTCACTGAAATCATTGATCAATCTTGGTATGCCCAATATGTTTTCTCATATGTAGCCTGATTGAGGCGAGTAACTAGTCAAATTGAGGGTAATGATCAGTAAAATAGAGTGAATGGACCAGACATGTAAAATGGGCCCATCATGATGTATGTCTAACATCAACACCGTGCATTTGATGTCTCCCCTTTAGCTTATGAGATATCTCAAAAATCATCCGTATACGAAACTCAGGTGGGCCATACCAACTAAAACTATGTGAAGACATCTAAAAAATATATAAACAGTACAATATTAGATGTCGTAGCATTTTAGGGCCATAAAAGTTTTGGATCAAGCTGATTTTTATTTTTTCCCTTCATCCAGCCCTGTATGACCTAATCAACATATTGGATGTTAAATAAATAGTACAGTAAGCCTTAGGAGGATTTTAGTGATGGATATCCAATTACTATTGATTTCATGTGGTGTGGTGCACCTGAGATTTCTGTGGTGGGGTCCACTACAGATTTTTATCTGCCTCATTCTTTGGCTCATGACGTAAAATGATATCTTAAAATGGATAGATGGTGTGGATATAACAAATACATCATAGTGGGCCCCACAAAACTTGGTGGATGTTGGTCGGTGCTCTATGGGTCCCACCATGATGTATGTGTTCCATCCATGCCGTCCATCCTTTTTTACAAATCATATTAGGGCTTGATACTAAAAATGAGAGGGATATAAATCTCAGGTGGACCACACCACATAAAAACAATAATGATTGGATATCCACCATTAAAACCCTCCTAAGGCCCACTGTACTTTTTATTTGACATCCAATTTGTTGAATAGGTCATACAGGCCCAGATGAAGGGAAAAAATATTAGATTGATCCAAAACTTTATATGGCCCCCAAAAGGTTTTTAATAGTCGACGCTCATTCAACACTGTTTCCTATAATGTGGTCGAGTTGAGATTGGGATATACCTCATTTTTTGTCTCATACCATAAAATGAAATGGAAAAATAGATGGATGGCAAGGATGAAACACATACATCATGGTGGGGCCCACAGAGCACCGACCATGTGACCCATGACCGCTCGTGAGAGAGACTTGAAGTCTCTCTCGCTCTCTGTCCTGTCTCACTCTCACTCTCGCGCCCTCTCTCACTCTCTAGCTCTCTGTTCTCTCTCTCTCTCTCTCTCTCTCTCTCTCTCTCTCTCTCCTCTCGGTCCTCTCTCCACCACGCCCTCTCTCTCTCTCTGTCTCTCTCGGTGCTCTCTCTCTCTCTCTCTGCGCGCATCCTCTCTCTCTCTCTCTCGGTCCTCTCTTTCTCTCACGCATCGTCTAAAGCTCGGTTGATCGTGATCAGGGTTCCAACTCAAACAGGCATCTCTCTCTCTCTCTTAATCTCTCTCAATCTCAATACCGATTGAAACGATTTGGGGATTTAGGGATTTAGGGATTTGGGGTTTGGGGATTTAGGGATTTAGGGATTTAGGGATTTGGGGATTTGGGGATTTAGGGATTTAAGGTGGGCCCTACTGAGTTTACTCAATACAATAAGGGCCTGTTTGGCAAGGCAGATTGGATGAGATTGGATGGTATTAGAGTGGATTGCATGGATTTCAAGGTAATGCTAGCTGCGTCAGTGGATTGGTGCAAGATCTATTGGATTGCTATATCATGGGATTACTATATCCTGTTTGTTTGGCATGCCCGGCCAATCCCGGGATTAAGCCTTCCAATCCCTTTCAATCCCTTGAACCAAACACGTCCCAAGCAATTTTGAAGGGATTAGGGTGGATTGGATGGTATTTAAAGGTAATGATGGTGATGTCAGTGGATTGTCTTAAGATCCATGGGATTGCTATATCCCGGGATCAGGATCTCGTGTCTGTTTGGCACGCTTGACCAATCCTAGGATCTATCTTCCAATCCCTTCCAATCCTGTAATCTTCCAAAAAAGAAGAAAAATAAAAGAAATTCAAAATTAGATAATGAATTTAAAAAACAAACCTCCATGTGAACTTATGCACATATCTAAGCTTCCTATCATACTATAGCAACATTGAAGGAACCCGAAAACAACCAGTGTTTCCTTCTTGCCTTGTGTTGAAATTGGCAATGCTCTGTTTATATTAGAGCCTATATTCTCAAGCATTCAATAAAGCTTTGAGGTTTGTCTATCTGATTGTTTTAATCTGCCTTGCTGTCTGACAGTGCTGGTAAAAGTTTTGTTGCTGAGATACTGATGTTGCGGTGAGTCATATCAACTAGAAAAGTGGCATTGCTTGTCCTACCATATGTATCTATTTGTGCAGAAAAGGTCTTTTTATTTTCTTCTTGAGACCAATGGCTAGGTCTGTCAATGGGCCGGGTTTTACTGTACCGAAGCCCCTTTCTATGTCAGGTCTGAGCTCCCGGGCACAACCTGAGGGATGAAGATAAGGCCTCAGAATGACCATGAAATCCATAAATGGGCCTGGATCTAGGCTTGATCAGCCCACAATAGAAAACACTGTCAAAGATGGGAGAGTGCCCGCCAATTACTTTTTGGGCAAAAAAAAACAAACTGAGGCACAGCTCGTGGTCTTAAGTATGTGATCCAAGACTTCCATGTGGGTGGGCTGGTCATACCCACCCAATCCATTGATAGCCCTATTAACAACTTTTATATTTAGTTCTTATTTATTTATTTAATGACTGCAGCTGACTTCCATTTGCTGCAGGTTGAACATCTGGAAGGAATTCTTGAGCAACTTGGCAAGCATGTTCGAAGTTTTTATGGCAACTGGGGTGGTGGAACACTTCCTAAAGACACTTCTGTGGCTTTTTGTACAATAGAGAAGGCAAACTCCCTTGTTAATAGATTGCTGGAAGACGGGCGTCTTTCAGAGGTTGGAATTATTGTGATAAATGAACTTCATATGGTAAGCTATGTCTCCATCTTTGTTTTTGGTAGTCTGTCTTCTCGTACTTCCAGCATTTCTTTATACTTCAGCTCTTGCTGTCTTCACGTGATCTCTTGTTGATCGAGCCTATTCTACTTTTTAAGTTGTTTATATGGAATCAGCGTGCAACATCAATTCCAATTATTTAAGCAGCCGAATCTCCCATCTGTTCTGTATTTTGATGTTTGAGAACTGTGGAAAGCCTCTTTCCAGGCCTTGTTTAACATTTGCTAGTTCTTGGGATAGTTTTATTCCCTGTAATCTATGGTTTTTCAGGGTTAGTCTTGTCATTCAACTGATTTGAAGTGGTCTCTTATTGTGGTTGGTTTCCTAGTAAGTTACCAGCTTACAACTAGGTTTAGAGTTTATAATCTATATAATATTTGCTTTAGTGTCTTGTAATGGAGTCCTTTGGTAGTTCCCTTTTGAGTCGAGGGTTGGTTGTTTCTTGAGCTGTTCAGAACACTTTAAACAATTATTTGTTGTCACTCTTCACTCTTCACTCTTCAGTGACCAATGGAAGTTCTCAGCTCAATTAATGGTTTTATTGTTTTCTGTGCACTTTCTTTGGCCCTTGTGCACTTGTTGGTTCACTGCTTTACTTCTATGTTTTGATTTTTGTGCAGAATCTTATGCATTTTTCTTTTTTGAGTTTTCCCTTAGTTGTCTTGCATCTATTCACCATGCTTTGCTATTTTGCATTATAGACTAGCATAAATTTTTGGTACTTTAATGTTGCCATTGTGTTATGAAGACAAAGTGGAGCGCAAATCAGTCCTAGTTTGTTCTGATGAGAAGGTCAAACCAAAAGTAATAAGAGTTATTAAACTCCCATGTAATTTTACACGCTTCTCGAAGAATGGAAACGATTCTCACTATTCAGAAAATGAGATGTATACATCCTCTTGCATCTATGATGTACTTTTTTCCTCCAAATGACACCTCTTTCCTATTAGCTTTTTTTCTTTTTAAGATCGATTAATATTAAAAGTGCATATTTTCCGTCTGTATCATGTTTTCTTGTTTCTATATTAGCTAGTGTGTTTTTGTAGAGATGGCTGTGGTGCTCAAACATCAGCACCATCTTAGTTTTCCTCCGAGCAATTTGGCATTGGCTTTTATAGAATTTGTGGTGCTCAAACATACAATTGTCTACTGCCTTGATAGGTTGGTGATCAGAACAGGGGCTATCTTTTGGAACTTATGGTGACAAAGCTTCGGTATGCAGCCGGTGAAGGCAATACAAAATCATCTAGTGGAGATAGCTCGGGTACAAGCAGCAGGAAAGCTGATCCTGCTCATGGTTTGCAAATTGTTGGGATGAGTGCAACCATGCCAAATGTAGCAGTTGTAGCTGATTCGCTTCAAGTGAGTGTCGAAAGTGCCCTGGTTTGTCAAGTTACGTGAGTGTTGAGTCAGATTGTCTACAGAGCCTGATAGGAAAATCAATTCAAGCGTCTACCTCAACTGGATGTGTGCAAGCTCGCTACAGGTAAATTTAAAGCCTCACATCCCTTGTCCCAAAACACCAGGTGAAAAAAACCCTTAAAAATAAGTTAGAAGAGCATAGGGTTTTTAGGTGAGAAAACTTTTTCAAAATAGGAAAATCTCCAAGTTTTTCTCGCCTTGTCGATTTTATCGAAGCACCCTCGATATGATCGACCTGCGCTGTCGAGTCCTCGATGCTTCATCGATATGATTGGAAAGAGGACCAAATATGTCCAACAACTTCACAACATATCTGGACGAATTATCGATGTATCGATACACTTATCGATACCATCGATACTCAAATTTTGAGCCCATCGAAAGTGGCTCGATAAGATCGACGGATAGATTTTCGGCACCCCTGTTTTTTGAGAAAATTTCAAATTTCTTCGATATATCGATGCACGGTCCGATATGATCTAAAATCAAATATCGATAAGATCGGAAGTCTATCGATGATATCGACCGTGGACGCGCATTTCTTTCAGCAAATATTTCAGGTTGTTTTTAACTTTGATCGGGGGCCATTCAAGGAAATCAATATTCATATGTCGATGATATTGAGGCCGAGTCGATTGCATCGAAACTGGACACAAACTGTCCAGCGAGTTTACTGGTAAATCTATTGGATTTATCGATGCATCGACACTGCCTTCGATATCATTGATATACAAATTCGATGAAATCGGCTGACCCTCGATCATATCCTAAAAACCTGAAATATTTCATGTCAAGTCTCTCTAATTTTTCAAGTGTCGATAGATCGAACCTACCATCGATGGAATCGGAGTTCAAAATCCGATGATATTGACAGTGGTTTCGATTCATCGACCACTGGCAAAAGGTTTCAAAAGTGTATGACTTTGAGTTCAAGTCATCGAGCAGACCATCGATGCTATCGAGAGTATACGCTCGATGATATCGAACTCAGTTATAAATGTGACTGTTTTATATCAGTTAGAACCTTTTGCCTATATATAGAGGACTTGTCTATTGTTGCTGGGAGAGAGAAAGTAGAGAGAGCTTTTGAGTGTTTAACCTTAGATCATATACCCAAAGCCCTTTCTCTCAAGGAAGTTCATCCTTCAACCCACCCTCATCATTGATATTCAATAGAGTGGATTGGGGAATGAACTTCCGCATTCAAGGATCCTCCAGCTACTTCCTTAATGGCAAATCATTATGCTCGGATGCCTTGAATGCATAAGATTGGAATCGCTCTATCTTCCTGATAGGAAAACACTTTGACATTGACCCAACCCGAAGCCAAGTACTGGTATATAATTTATGTCGCAGATCAAGGGAGCAGAAGACTCTTCGTCAACAAGGAGAAGGAGATCTTCAGCAGTGCACTTATCGGGACTCATCAACTTATTTGTAAGTATCTAAAGTCCAAGAGGACACTTGTGATCATTCCTTTTTATGATTGGGTCTTAAGTAGTTCTCACCCTTTGAAGTCCTCAAGGAGGCCTCCTGCGGGAGTGTACGTGGTGGGTGCGTTGTGTGGACCCTTGCTTTATGGAGAGCATAAACATCTGGTTAGGAGTGAACCAATACAACTCCTAAGTTAGAAGTGAACTGTGTAGAAACCTCCAGTAGGGTCTTATGGAAGATCCTTGGCCAGTGTGCCTAAATGTGGGTGCGTTGTGTTGACCCTTGCTCGTGAGAGCATAAATAGTCAGCTTCAGTGTAGGTTGTAAAGGTTGAAGGTGAACTTGATTTAAAACCTTAGGTTTGAGGTGAACCATTGTGAAACCTCCTTCGTGAAATCCGATACACTCAAGGGTTGAGTGCTGTTACCGGGAGTGGAGCAGACAAGTAGTTGAACCACTATAAAAATGACTGTGTTTGTGATTGCTTTTCTTCTGTGTTTGTGATTCATGTCGATGCATTCATATTTATATATCTGATCACACCACACACACATTTACAGTCATATCCATCATAAACTAAGTTATATACTTCTACTTCTTGAATAGTTTGTGATTGGATCCTCTACCAAGCTTGGAAGCCAGTAGAGTTACATTTAAGTAATCCTAATATATGTCTGGTGTTAGGATTAGTGTAATAGGATTTATAAGTAAAGTTGTAAAAAACTTTAAAAAGTCTTATTCACACCCCTCTAGGACATATTAACATATTCCTTCTTTAACTAGTGCAGTCTTCACCGCCATTATAAGTGTAAAGTTAACCCTATCCTTGTTTCTTCACAAGGATGTCGCTAGATTTTGAGAAATAAATCTCTTTATTTTACTCAAATTCTTGGTTCCATCTCTATAAATCGCTCAAATTGTCCCATTTTGGACAGTTCAAGGTTAGATGGATAGTATGCTTTCACATAGTCGATTTAAATGTTCATGCCTGATCCACAGTCAATCTCTTCTTTTCTCTCTGGATTTGTTTCTTCCGTTCCGTATTTAATGCCAAATATTTTTAAATTGCTTTAGATATTTGGCATCGAAATGTAACGTAAGATTAACTTATCTGGAGAGGTATGGGGAGATGCTGCCGAATTTTTGGCATGGACGTTTAAATGAGAATATGAAAGTATTACAATCTATCTAACCTTGAATGAGTAACTAATTTAAGATTTAATTGTATTATCTTAGAATTGATGGAGTAGACCCGGATGTGCGTCCGAGCTATTCGGATGTGGAGTGAGGGTCCCTGGAAGGTGGGAACCGCTGTTATGACCATGATGAAGCTGTCAATTTCCTATGGACAACATTGAAGTGGCTTGGCCATTTGGACAGGTTGTGTTTATGTATTTACTTGAAATTAATGGAGTAGACCCGGATGTGCGTTGAAGCTATCCAGATGAGTGGGAGTCCTTGGAAGGTGGGAATCGGTGTTATGACCATGATGAAGCTGTCATTTTCTATGGACGACATTTGAGTGGCCTAGCCATTTGGACATGTCTTGTTTATGTTTTTGCTCAAAATTAATGGAGCAGACCTGGATGTGCGTCGGAGCTATTCGGATGAGCGGGGGTCCTTGGAAGGTGGGATCCGCTGTTATGACCATAATGAAGCGGTCATTTCCTAAGGACAACATTGGAGTGGCCTGGCCATTTGAACATGCCGTGTTTATATCTGTATTTGCAGGGACCACACCCTTAACCTAAACCACACCCTAAACCTTAACCTATAACTTAACCTAAACCTAAACCAATAACCTAGACTTATAACATAAACCTAAACCTAAAAATAAAACTTAAACCTAAACCTATACTTATAACCTAAACCTATTCTCAAATCCCGAAACCTATAACCTAAACCTAAACCTTAACCTAAACCTAAACCTATAACCTAAAACCTAAACCTAAACCTACACCCATAACCTATAACCCAAACCAATAGCCTAAACCTAAACCTAAAACACAAACGTAAACCCGATCTCGAACCCGAACACTATTTCCTAAACTTAAACCTTAACGCATTCTCAAATCCCTAACCTAAAGCTACACCTAATCCTAATCTAAACTCCCTAACCTAAACCTAAACCTAAACTTGAAAACCCAAACCTAAACCGGATCCCGAACCAGAACTAGATTTTCTAAACCTAAACTTATAACCTTAACCTAAACCTATTCTCAAATCCCAAAACCTAAAACCTAAACCTAAACCTAAACTTAACCGAAACCTAAACCGGAACAGAGAACCTAAACGGGAACCGAGACCTTAACGGAGAACCTAAACCGAGAACCGAAACTCAATTCCCGAAACCGGAACCGATGAACCGAACCGAAACGGAAACCGATAACCCACACTTATTACCGAAACCAAAACCTATAACCTAAACCGAACAGAAAAGCGAAACCTTAACGACACGGAGAACCTAAACCTATACTTATAACCTAAACCTATTCTCAAATCCCAAAACCTATAACCTAAACCTAAACCTAAACCTATAACCTATAACATAAACCTAAAACCTAAACCCTAAACATACACTTATAACCTATAACCTATAACCTAAACCTAAAACCTAAACCCTAAACCTACACTTATAACCTATAACCTAAACCTAAACCTAAAGCCCAAACGTAAACCCGATCTCGAACCCGAACCCGATTTCCTTAACCTAAACCTTAACGTATTCTCAAATCCCTAAGCCTAAACCTACACCTAATTCCAATCTCAACTCCTTAACCTAAACCTAAACCTAAACTTGAAAACCCAAACCTATACCCGATCCCGAACCCGAACCTGAACCCGATTTCCTAAACCTAAACTTATAACCTTAACCTAAACCTATTCTCAAATCCCAAAACCTATAACCTAAACCTTAACCTAAACCGAGACCTAAAACGGAACAGAAACCGAGGCGGAAATCCCAAAACCGGGAGAACCTGAAACCGAAACCGAACATATAACCTAAACTTAACCGAGAACCGGAACCTAAACGAGAACCGGAACCGAAACCGAGGCTCAAAGCCCAAAACCGATACGGATAACCGAAACCGACACCGGAACCGAGACGATAACCGGAACCGAAACGGAGAACCGGAACCTAAACCGATTCTCAATCCCCAAACCGAGAACCGAAAACCGAAAACCGAAACCGGAACGGGAACCGCCTAAAACCTTAACATAAACCGATTCTCAAAGCCCAAAACCGTTAGAACTAAACCTAAACCTTAACCTATAACCGAAACCTATACCTAGAACCTTAACCTAAACCTATTCTCAAATCCCAAAACCTATACGGGAACCTAAACCGAAACCGGAACCTAGACTTAGAACCGGAACCTAAACTTAGAACCGGAACCTAAACCTATTCTCAAATCCCAAAACCTATAACCTAAACCTAACCGAAACTTAGAACCTAAACCTTAACAGAAACCTATTCTCAAAGCTCAAACCGGGAGAACCTAAACCTAAACCTTAACCGATAACCGAAACCGATACCTAGAACTTTAACCGAAACGGATAACCTTAACCTAAACCTATTCTCAATTCCCAAAACCTATACGTAAACCTAAACCCAAACCTTAACCTATACTTATAACCTTTACCTAAACTTAAACCTTAGCCTAAACCTATTCTCAAATCCCAAAACCTATACTTATAACCGAAACCTAAACCTTAACCTAAACCTATAACTTAGACGGACAACCGGAACCTAAACTTAGAACCTTAACCTAAACGGATTCTCAAATCCCAAAACCTAGACGGAGACGGAAACCTAACCCTTAACCTAGAACCTAAACCTAGACTAGAACATTAACCTAAACTTATAACCTTAACCTAAACCTATTCTCAATTCCCAAAACTTATACTTATAACCTAAACCTAAACCTTAACCTAAACCTAAACCTAAACCTATAATTATACCTATAACCTATAACCTAAACCTAAACCTTAACCTATAACCTAAACTTATAACCTAAACCTAAACCCGATCCCGAACTTGAACCCGATTTTCTAAACCTAAACCTTAACCTATTCTCAATTCCCTAAAGCTATAACCTATAACCTAAACCTAAAACCTAAACCTAAACCTAAAACCTAAATGTATTCTCAAATCCCTAAACCTATAACCTAAACCTAAATCTATTCTCAAATCTCAAAAAATATACTTATAACATAAACCGAAACCTTAACCTATAACCTAAACCTATTCTCAAATCCCAAAACCTATACTTATAACCTAAACCTAAACCTAAACCTATAACTTATACTTACAACGTTAACCTAAACTTATAACCTTAACCTAACCTATTATTAAATCACAAAACCTATACTTATAACCTAAACCTAACCTTAACCCATAACCTAAACCTATACTTATAACTTTAACCTAAACTTATAACCTTAACCTAAACTTATTGTCAAATCCCAAAACCTATACTTATATCCTAAACCTAAACCTCTGCTTTCATCTTTGTGATTTTTTATATTTTTGTTTATGATGTTAAGCTTATATGTATTTATGCGTGAATGAATGTGATGTGGATAAGATTGTTTGTGTCTGGATGAATGTAGTTTATGTTTGGATGGATTTACTAGTTTGGGTTTAGATGGATGTGAATGTGAATATCATGAAATATATTATATAACAGGTGTATATCATGATGAATATGATGAAATATATTATAATAGGTGTATATCAGGAATTTTGTGCAGAAATATTTTTTTTTTAAAAAAAGAGACTTTTACCTATGAAAATTTTCGTAGGTAAAATTTTTGTAATTACTTTTAGCTACGAAAATTATCATCGCTAAAAGTTTAACATTTATTTTTTAGCGACGAAAATGTTCGTCGCTAAAAGTTTTGTAATTATTTTTCGCGACGAAAACTATCGTCGCTAAAAGTTTAACATTTATTTTTTAGCGACGAAAATGTTCGTCACTAAAAGTTTTGTAATTATTTTTAGCGACGAAAACTATTGTCGCTAATAGTTTAACATTTATTTTTTAGCGATGAAACTATTCATCGCTAAAAGTTTTGTAATTATTTTTAGTGACGAAAACTATCGTCGCTAAAAGTTTAACATTTATTTTTTAGTGACAAAAATGTTCGTCGCTAAAAGTTTTGTAAAAGTTTTTTAGCAACGAAATAATTCGTCGGTAAAAGTTTTTTTTTGCGACGAAAAAATTTGTCGCTAAAAAGCTTGCCTTTGCCGACGATTAAATTTTTTCGTTGATAAAAACCTTTTGCATCTGTCTTTTAGTGACAAAAATTTTCATCAGTAAAGGTGGGATTTCTTGTAGTGATTGTCGTGTTAGCCAAGTATTTAATTAGGCTTATTCATACAGAATATTCGGGAAGCTAGGGTACCTCCCTTTATATCATTAACCCAAACCGAAGGATCCATCTAGGGTTGTCAATCCTAGTTAATCACATATTATAGGCAAATTATAGGGTATCACCCCTAATGAAAAGCAGTGGATAGACAAATTCAAGAGTTTATACTCGAGGTCACTACGGGGAGGCTCGTGACCTCAGCATAGGCCGACAACTCGAATACATTGTCCTATACCACTGTATTCATCTCACGAGTTTGCGTTGCTCACTGGTCACTACGGGGAGGTTCGACACCCCAGCGCAGGCCGATGGCTTGACCACGGTGTCCTATACAACCATGCCCGACTCATGATTCTTAGCAGATCGTGGTACCATGATTGAAATGGGTCTTTACATTGGTAAGTCGTACCTTAGATAAAAGCAGTGATGTCCATACATGGTAAACACACAATAGGCCAATCGGGTTATTTGACAAGTTTAATTGGTACGGGCGTATGCTGACTTAATCGACATGAACTGCATAAGTACTCCACATGGCCTAACCACTGTCGACAATCATCGTACAACCCAGATTCATCGAACGTATCCAATGTGGCAAGACTAGTTCAGCCACTCAATGGGAGTTGTTACCGATTACCTAGACTACGTTGTAGTCCCAATCTTACTCGGATGTAGCATGTAAATACATGTGAAAGTCATATCAGCATTTGACATATAATTCAAATCAATATCTCATTCTAGCATTTCATCATACATATTGAACATGTTACCAACATTGCATTTCACCCATAAATTGTGTAGTCGAAATTAAGATTACATGAAGGAAACTATACACATAGATAAGGTAATTGAGAATCCTATCTCAATACCCTTATTAAATCCAATTCATCAACAATTTCTCATTCAAACATTTTATCAAACACTTAGACTACACATAACTAAATATATAGACTAGATTAGTTACGACATGAACTATAACAATTCCTTACCCAAAGAGATCGTGATACACGCAACAAACATGAATCCTAGATTTATAGTCATGACAAGCACAAATCACAATTTCATACTCATTCAAACATTTCAATAAACACATGGAATGCATCATATATTCAACATAGTTCACACATGTATAATTTGTCGAAAATGTCGTAACTAAGATCATATGGTAACAAATAAGTCAGACATAAATCATTAGCTGACATTGAAAGCCTTGAAAACCATAACCTAAACATTTATAGTCTGCACCTTTCATCGGAATACTCATTTCGAACTCGGTTCGAATCCTACGTTCCCAATACAGAACAACGGGTACCTAAATTAAGAAATAGGTTAGCTATTCCGTCAATTACTCAATCTGGCTTTCTAAACTAAGGTTAGGGTTAGAATTTCTTACCCAAATCATAGTTGAAACAGATCGGTTAGCTAGATGTAAAGGCGATTCAGTACGTGGAGTATCAGGAAAAAATCACTGTAGCAAACTGCAAGGATTTTCCTTCGCTCCCTACTCTTTTCTCTTCCTTTCTCTCTTCTCTCTCCTAGGGTTAGAGAAAATTCATGTGGGATAGGAATGGGGTGGTTTAAGGGATTTATATAGGCCCAGAACTAGTGCAAATGGCCCCAGAGCCACGGTATACTTAGGTTATAGCCAAAGGGCGTCGGTTTTGGGCAAACGGGGCTCATATGGAGGTCCATTACTCACCTACGTCATAGAGTAAGTTTTCTGACAATGTATCTAGGCCAGGATACGATTTCGGCGCGATTGAATAGGCCGATCAACCGTGAAGGACCTGTATCAGATCAACGGTCATTGTCACTCGATCAGGGCCACATGTATACAGATATGTGCATGGAAATTTCCATGATCCATGGGTGAAGTTCGGTCTGAAACTGACGGTCTGAAATCTTCAATTTTGCACGTAAACAAATGGCCTAATTTACTTATGTTTCATTATGTTTTCTAAAGATATTCTCGTTTGTCACACACTTTGCTTAGGGCTCAAGTTGTGCATTTCTAAATACTATTTGGGCTCGATTCCCGCGATGGTTGTCAAGCCCAATAAGACGGTCATAACCTTATAGTTTCGCAGTCATCAGACTTTTGATGTGTGGTCCAGGTCCGATACGGAGTTTCAATGTGCTCCCGACAGGCTTTTGAGTTTTCTCCTAGGCTTTTAAGTAGTGTTGAGTCAGTGATTTTGGTGGTTTTGGGTCTTGTTGTTTGTATAAATAGTGGATCAAGCTAAATCCACTGATTAATTTAGTTTAATACTTAATTAATTTTCATCTAATTTCTACAGAATACGGTCCTTAGGGATTTCTACCTGAGGTGGTACTCAGGTCTTGGTATGGAGTTTTTCCGAGTATGGTTGTTGTGATGGATGATTGATTAAAGCAGATGCCATTGGGTTGAGATATTTATGAGACTTCTTGTTTGTCGGAGTTATCCCCACATGATCGCGCGATACGCGTAGGTTTGATGTATGGCCCAGATGAGGTTGATGGTATTCATGGTTCTTCAGGATTTGCATATTGCATGGCATCATCGACATCTGATATTTATCTCTCTATGATTCCGCATTTGCATAGTCAATCCACATTGCATATTCTGATATTGAATGATTTATAAACTTGCAGTATGTTTCCGCTTACTCAGATATCGTATGATTCATGATCTTGCCAGTATTTTCGACATTGTATGATTATGACATTATATTGAACACTTGACATTATATTAAACTTATGCACGATAGATGAGTGCAGTTGGAGTTAGGTCACAGCAGAGTTGAGCTTGGAGCGTGGAGTGGTCTTCTAGAGCTTTAATTTTCGATATATGTATTTCCCTTTCAGCACTATATTCAAATATTTATATTAGTGGATATGTGATGATAATGTTGCCTTTGTGATTTGGGTAAACTTATGGTTATGCTTAGTATGAGTTAAATGTACATTGGAAATATCCTCATTGTAGGATCTCAGGATTGGAATCTAGCGTATAGACACTGGGAGCCGAGAATGAGGTACTACGGAGGCTGTCAGCATCGGATTCGGCGATCGGGAATTTGTGAGCTCGATTTCCAAGTTTGAGGCATGACACGGTCAACTTCAAGTACCGGCACAATATTAATCCATCTCCCTAATCATATCATCATCTAAATAAGGGGAGTGGGCTAATCATGTCTCTAGAGGGTCAGAGTATAGAGCTAGGAGTGCTTATTCTTCCACAAAAGAATCGATCAAGTTAATATCGTGTGAATCATCATTATCCTCTGACTGTTTTCTTGTATAACAAAATATATTCTGCTCCAATCATATTCTTGAAAGATAAGCTCATGATCCCATTCCTACAATTAATAATTGCATTTGATGTAGAAAGGAATGGACGACCTAGTATGACAGGGATTTGAGTGCTCACGTCCATGATGGGTTAAGTGTCTAGGACGATAAAATCTATTGGATAGTAGAATTTGTCAACCAGGACCAACAATCTTCTATTATCCCTCTCGGTACACGAACTGAGAGATCACCAAGTTGTAAGGTGGTCTTGGTGGGTTTTAATTCACCTAGACCCAGTTGTTTATAAATCGAGTAAGGAATCAGATTTACACTCGCTCTTAAATCAAGAAGTGCATGCTTAATCAGGTAGTTCCCAATTACGTAAGCAATTATTGGGCTACCGAGATCCTCGTATTTTTATGGCACATCTTGCTTTAGGATGACACTCACTTTTTCAGTCAAAAGTTCTTCTTTTATATGTTTTGCCGTATTTTGGTAGTGCATAGATCTTTCTGAAATTTGACATATGAATGAATTTGTTTAATGACATCCAGTAGGGGGATGTTGACCTTCACTTGCTTAAGCACCTCTAGAATATCCTGAGAGTTAGACAAAGGTTTTTATGTGATCAATCGTTGGGGGAATAGAGCAATTGACTTACCTTGAGGTTTCGGTTCTAAATCTAGTGGAGTAGTGCTAGATCTATTATTATTGTCCTCTTCCGGGTCCTTAGGCTTTTCATCCCTAACCAGAATGGTTTTGTCAATGGTCTTCTTACTCCTAAGAGTGGTGATAGACTTGGCTTACTCCATTTGATTTGAAGAGCTTAGGTCACTAACTTTGTATTGTGGTTTAGGATTGGGGAGAGGTTGGGCTGGAAGTACCCCTTTCTCTCTAATCGTCATGTGTGACTCAATTCGTTGCACAACCTTGGTAAGATCTTGAAAGCTTGCAGTGTGCCTTGATTAAAAAGCTCTTGATTTTGAATGTGTTTTAAAATTGGATCCTCTTGAGGCTTCTTTTGATCTAAAAACTGGTTAAGGATCCCCTGCGGAGTAGCAGTTTGCCCATTCCTCCAACTAAAGTTCGGATGGCTTCTCCAGCCGGAGTTGTATGTATTGGATGTGGTCCCTTTGAAATGCCTCTGATAGTTGTTTACGACATTCGATTTCTCATTCAAAATTTCTTGAAAAGCAGGTATAGTTGGGAAATTCTCAGTAGTGTGCGCATTGCAGGCACAAATACCACAAACTACTTCCTTAGCCTCGTCCTTCTTAAGTTCCATGGCCTCGAGTTTTCTTGTGATATTGGCCACTTTAGCATTTATATTATCTTCCTCTTTCAGAACATACATTCCACCCCTATCCTTTGATTGAGTTAGTTTAGAAGTGGTATTGGGTTTTGGGGAGATGCTCCATGACTGTGCGTTTTCAGCAAGTCTGTCAAAATAATCCCACACATCATCGACATTCTTGTTCATGAATTCCCCATTGCACATTGTCTCGACCAGTTGGCGTATGGAAGATGTCAGTCCATCGTAAAAGAAATTTGTTATGCGCCACGTTTCAAAACCATGTTGTGGTCATGAACCAACAAGATCCTTGAACTGCTCCCAATATTAGAAGAATATTTCATCTTCCTATTGGGAGAAGTTCATACTGACTTTCTGAGGGTGTTCGTTTTATGGTATGGAAAGAATTTCTTTATAAACTCCCTTGTCATGTCATTCCATCTACCAATAGATCGTGGACGTAGTGAATGTAACCACGTCTTATCTTTTTCTTTCAAAGAAAAGGGAAAAAGTTTTAGCCTGACCGTGTCCTTAGTCACATTAGGAAAGTATAAAGTGACTATAATCTCATCAAACTCCTTCAAGTGTAGATATGGACTTTTAGATTCAAGTCCATGAAACTTTGGAAGGAGCTGGATCACTCCTAGCTTGATATCCATATTTCCTGCATTATCTGAAAAAATCATGCAGGAAGGTGTGCTCATCCTTACCGGTTGTAAATAATCTCGTAACGTACGAGGCGGGGGTACTTGATGCACCCCATTCTCATCCTGGGCTTCCTCAACCGGAGGTTGAGGATGATTTGGAGGATTCACATGTTGATTTGTAGCTATAACTTCAGTTAACTCTAAAGATCTCAAGTGGTGACTAATCCAGTGATGGATAGGCAACCCTTCGACCAATCCTCCATCACTTAAAAGACGTCAAGTGTTGTCACGGACACACTTGGGCATGAAACACTTTCAGCCCTCATGTTAAGAAACTAAACTTATACCTAAAAGAGAAGTAAACTAAAACAATTAAGAAAGCTAGAAAAGAAAGAAGAGAGAGAATTAAAAAGAGGTTACCAGATTGGAAGTTTCTATGTTAAGATCCTACAAAATAGAAAAACAAGTTAGTTTCTAAAAACAAATCAGAAAATTCTAACCTAAAATTAGAAAGTGTATAAAACCTAAAACTAACCTAATTCCAAAACTAATCAATTTCAGAAAAACACAACCGTTAGTCCCTGGCAACGACATTAAAAACAACCCCAAGTGCAGGGTCACAATGTAATAATAATCTCGGTAAGACCGAGGTCGAATCCACAGGGACTAAACTCGTCTGTATTCTAAAAGTAACTAGAATCAGAACTAGAGAAAGATCTAAGTTAAAAATCTGGAAATAAGGGAAGTAATTGTGAGTAATTTTAGAAAAACTTGTCCATTCAAAGGTGGGAACTAGGGTGCCCAGGGATCCACTTGTAGCTTTTAGGATGTTTCCTTATTTGATTCAAGGAACACAATTGGAATTGGAGTCTTATCCTATCCATTGGAAGATATATGAATAAAATCAATCTGAACTTTCATTGACCTAATTCTCAATAGATGAGAGTTGTGAGGATTGGAAGGGATTCCATCACCAAACCATGCCCTAGAGACAATGGCAAACAATAGGATATACCAATCCCATAATCGAACATAGAAGAATTATGAAGGATAAAAGAGATTCCATCACCCAACCATGCCCAAGGGACGAAGGTGAATAACAGGATTTACTATCTTCACATTCTCAAAACAGGAAAAGAAGATACTTAAAGCTATTGCAGATCTATTGTAATTTGAGTCACAATAAACCATTAAAAACTAAAAGTATTCATTAATTATCAAATTAGAATCAAAGAAGTTCAACAAGAACAAGAATCAAATAAGAAAAATATCTTAATCATGCTATAAGCTTCACCCCTTAGCCCTAGCTAAGGAATTTAGCTAACCATAGACATGATTGGATCTAATATCCTCCAAGCAAGCATTAAAAACTAAGAAGAAGAGAGGAATAAACTCTTGGGAGACGGCTCCACCCCTTTACTCTGCTCCTCAAAACCCTGGATATACTAAAAAGACTTAGAAAACCCATATTTATATACTAGGTTTCACAAAATCGCAACATCGTATCAAATTTACGCAGTCTGCGTAACTCTGTGTAACGCCTTTGATGTCATCGAAGGGGTTTGAATCTGGAAGTCGCGCCTTTTCTCCTTTCACACTTCGTAAGTCTCTGTGTCATCGAACCTTCCTTCGATGTCATCAAGCGTATCTTTGAGTCATTGAACAGGTCCTCGAGTAATCGAAAAAGCATCTAAAACATTCTAGCAAGTTGCTTCGGAATTCTTCAGAAAATTGATGGCATCGAACTGTGTTCGATGTCATCGAGCAACTCCTCGATGTCATCGAGAGAGTCTTCGAGTAATCGAGAATGGCACCGAATATGTCCAGTGACCAACTTGATTTTCATGTAAAAATTTGATGTCATTTAGTTGTGTTCGATGTCATCGAATAATGGTCGATGACATAGACGAATGAAGTGGAATACAACACTTTGTTCTTTCGACTTTCTTCCTTCTCCACTTAGTTTTCTTGGATCTTGGGGTCTTGAAATCTTCAATCTTGGTCTCCAAAGATCCATTCTATGTTGTAACGCCCTGAAAATCGGGGGTCGAGCATAAACTCAACTCCCGAGTTCCAGAACATCACTTATGCAACAAAATGAATGATGATTGAATGTTGACTGTATTCGTGCATTGAACATGAGTGAGATTAAGCCAAAACAGCATATTATACTCCAGAGACAGTTAAGTTTGCAAGCGGAAGACTGTGATAGATAGATAAAATATATAACTTATGATGAGTCTCCAGAGTGTGATAACATTACCAGGTTAAATAAATACAAGTGCAGTTCTAAAATTTACCAATTTGAGGAAGTGTAATGCCTTCTATCCCAAGAACCATAACCCCGTCAATACAATACCAGGCCTTCATTGGCCTGTCAGAAAGTTACATGTAGGAGAACTCCTCCTCCACATCATAGAAGTCCGGCTCTACTTCATAAGCATCGCCATCACCTGAAACTCAACAAATCTGGTGGGTGTTCGGAACACCGTCCCGTAACGTGGGAGTGAGTGATCAACTCAGTGGAACAGTAAAGCATAGGTTAACATGTTATCAATTCAATCAAGCAGTAATGATAACGCAGTACAAATCAAACATTTCTAACTACTCTTGTTAAGTGCGAAAATGAAATGACATGATGCTGTATGCCCTTGCCAAACCACCCTCAAGCGACATCATCTTACGTTCGCGAATGCTTACTCCCTCAGTGCGCCACATCTACAAAGCACATACGGTGCGATGATGCTCATGATTACCAAGTTTTTATTAGTCCATTTCAAATAACAGTATTGGGAAACTAAGGTACCTCCCTTGTATCATTCCCAAACATGATCCATTCTAGGGTCGTCAATCCTAGTTAATCTCATACGATATTATGGTTTGAGAAGCATAGTGAAGGCATCGCAAAGGGCTCGTCACCCGTCAGCGCGGATACAGATCTCACCGTATGCGGCTCAATTGCTGACCGTCAGCTCGAGTACAGGTCTCCGTACTCGGCTCAATCACTAGCCGTCAGCTCGAGTACAGGTCTCACCGTACTCGGCTCCACTCATACTCTAGTTGCTGTGAAAGACTCGTCGCCAATCACAGACCCTTGGAGTATACTCGAAGATACTACGGAGGACTCGTCGCCCGTCAGCACGAGTACAGGTCTCACCGTACTCGGCTCTCGCCGTAAGTATCGACAGCTCGAATACAGTGTCCCATACCACCATATTCGGCTCACGAGTTGGTTGCGCAATGGTCACTACGGGGAGGCACATGGCCCCAGCGTAGGTCGACAGCTAGACCACGGTGTCCCATACCACCATGCCCGGCTCATGCGTCTTAGCGGATCGAGGTACCATGGTTAAAAGGGGGTTTCACTGGTAAGTTTGGTACCCTAGGTTCAAGCAGTAGCGTCCAAATAGGGTGAACATGCATAAGGCAGATCGGGTTACTTGACGAGCTCGACTAGCACGATCGCCCGTTGAGCTGCACGACATGAAGTGCATAAACAACTTCGTGTGGCCTAGCCACTGCCGACAGGCAACGCACGACTCGAGTTCGTCGAACACATCCCACGTGGCAAATGAATCTCAGCCACGAGTTCAATCTCGTTACCGATTGCCTGGGCCATAATCATAGCCCCAAACACAATCAATTGCAGATATATAAAGCAGTAATAGATCAGGATTCAAATCATACAATCAAAGTCTAGTATTATCCGTTTAGGGCTGCCAGGGCTGTTGCACGCACTCGTTGCTCCGCTCCCCCATCACTCATGACGGATCATACAACGTAAATATAAATTTAAACATATGCATTACATAGTTAAAATCATAAGGCAGTTGAGCATGTTATGAATCACAACACAAGCATGAGTTTGTACATATTCAATTCCTAATCACATAACTATCAAAGGAGATCATACACATAGTTAAAAGAGGTTGAGAATCATATCTCAACACCCTTATACTTTACAATTTGCTAACTACTACTCATTCAGACATTTAAGAAACACTTAAACAAACATACATCAACATACACGGCATATGTCGATCACATAGGCATTAGGCCAAATCCTTTCATTAGGGAGTTGCCCCAATCATAACACGCGTACACCCACGACGGATAGTCATGGCAAGCAGGAATCCAATTCCATATTCATTCAGTCATTTCCACAAACACTTGGGCCACACATTTTAGCATATATAGTGTATATTGGCCGTGGCGTGACTTAGGGCAAATCCTTTCGTCAAAGGGGTATCGCCAATACATCAATCATGAATCCATGACAACTAGTCATGGCAAGCACGAATGAGAATTCTATACTCATTCAGTCATTTTCACAAACACTTAAAATACACTATTACAACATACATGACGTATGTTAGCAAAATACGTGTTAGGGCTAACCTTTTGCCAAGTGAGTATTTTATCCATGTATAGCATAATCATACATCAAATAATCATGACTATTGCATTTCCAAAAATTACACGTATACGGTACTTCTAGAATACACAATTTCAACATACATGACATTTACACATGAACATGTATATTTGCGATTCCTTTCGCCAAACTAACATTTTATCCACATATTATATAATCAAACATTAAATAAACATGTCAAATATTTTCTCAAAAAAAATACGTATACGGTATTTCTACGTATATCTAGAGTATGTGAAATTCCATATTCTACAACGTTAATCGAAACAGGAAACGGAAAGCACTTTGTACATGTGCATTTACACGTAGATCATGAATCTATCATTATCTGACATTGAAAGTGTTGAAAAACGTAACTTATGCATTTAAAGTCCTCACCTCAGCCCTTGGAATTCCAACAAATCAGAAAGGGTGTTGGAGCTTCCATATACGGGAGTTTCCTAACCTAAAGAGCGGAACCGATCAGCTTTTTTCATATCCTACAACGATCCTACCTTAAATCAGATCTAGGGTTAGGGTTTCTTACCTTCAAATGGCATGGACACCGCCGGGAAAACCCCTGGAATAGGGCGGTGTAGGCCGTGGGAGGAGTGGAAGCAGCAGGAGGAAGATCAGCTTCGATCTCCAAGACTTTCTCTCTCTTTTCTCTCTTTCTCTCTAAGGGTTTGCACCCAAATTCGTATGGCTGTGAGAGGGGCTGTTCTAAGCCCTTTTTATAGCCAAGAACATGTCCAAAATAGACTCAGGTTCAAGGGTGGCTGCACATGTAGGCAGTTCGCCACTTTCCAAGCTCAAAAGGTATGTTCTGGTGGCCCTCTTTGAGCCAAACGTCAGACTTAAGCTCACCATCTACGGATCTACGTGGGATTACGTTTTCGACTCGATCGGATTCCCAGATCGCACGTGACGGACCACTTTCAGTTCAACGGTCAGTGGGCCACGATCAGAAATTCTAAGTACATGTAAATGTTCCTGAAATTTTTCTTAATCCGAGGGTGTAATTTGGTCTGATTCCGACGGTCAGGTTGCTTAATACTGACGCGCAACCAAAAGGTGCCAGATCACTATTCCAGATATTTTATTTGGATGGGAATAGTGTTTTTCACACTCCCTCGCTCCGGATCGAAATAAATGGCCGTGGGACATCGGAATCGCCTGATTTTTGAGATGATTGTCAAGGCCAGTGGGGCGGTCCTGGTTCCTTAGCTTCGTGTTAATCGGACTCCCGATGTGCGATCTAGCCCTCATACGAAGTTTTATTTCAGTCCCGAGAGCAGACGGGTAATGAGTTTGGCTCTAGACTTTAGGGTAACCTAGAGTCACTAATTCTGCAAGTTTTGGGTCTTGCAGATCGTATTTAAAGCGATCCCAACGGATTTCATGACTAACCGGGTTTAGTACTTAGTTAACTTTGTTAAATTTCTAAAGGATTTAATCCTATGTGTTTTCTGGTTGAGATGGTACTTAGGCCTTTGCAGTTTGTATATAAAGTGATCCAAGTTTTACACTTAGCTAGTTTAAGATAGTGTCTAGGACGAAAGTGCTTTGAAAAATTGAAAGCACAAGGTAGTGAAGGGTGGGATTTGTGAAGAAAATGGTTTAAGACGGGATTTGAGGCTTTGAATTGAGCGTTTGAAAAGTTAATCAGGTGTTAAGATTGACCCAATGCCTAAGGATGTCTAATCTCAAGTTGGCAAAAATCCGGGATGTTACATATGCCTTAGCAATTCTCGAGCATTAAATCCATGTTTTTAGCATTCTTTTCAATCCAAGCTCTTAAAATCACCTTGTAACACAAACATGTATAAAATACACCATTAAGCATTATCATGTTCACAAAACCAAGATATAAATGGGAAAAAATATGCAATATTTGAGTCTCAACAGTCTTCAATCTGTACGTCACCTGCATCATCTGTACGGTGGAGAGGGTCAACGCCCTACTCATAGTGATGGTCATCCTTCAAGATTAACAATAATTCAAGAGATTCATAAAAGCAATATAAAGGTTCTGATATGTCTCGTATTCTACAACAATGAGACATATTAATATACACAATGTTCACAACCCCAAGTGAAGGGTCACGATGTAGGAGTAGTGGAAATCCATAGGTGTAGTCCAAAGTCTATGCTTATACGCTAGATGATTTCACATCATTTCTAATACCGGAAGGGTTTTATCACTTAGGGTCAAAGTTGTCTAATTAGAACTGAGTTGTCTGTACTTGACGCTCGAGCATTTCACATATGCTCATTCCAACTAAGAGGGTCCTAAGGTTCACATTATAAATTTGTTAGATTTCCTATACGGTCAGGCCTGTCGAAATCTAGGAGCATCGCTCTAGGTCCAAAACTCTAGGGCCTATTGTCTTAAATGGGACTGCATTGCTAATCTCACTTCGGGATTGGGAATGACATGTTTAGTAGGAGGGTGGGTGGGATAAGAATTAATTTTATAGGCTTTGGAAAATGAGCCTGTTGTTGGAAAAGTGTGAGATGGGATTTCTAAATCCCAGGATAATGAATTTCTAAGTGTAATTTGAAAGGAAAATACCGGATTTACGTTTAACTGCATACATTCCAAACAAAGTATCAGAAACCATGGGATACACCCAATTTAGGGACATACCTTACACATACATTTATTGTTACTTTACAATTCTATCCACCTTAAAGTCACCTAATGAAATTTGGTTGAACGGGCCCTAAACGTCCTCAAACATCTAAAACATTCTACTAACTACTACACCCATCAACATGAAAATAAAAATATCCAAAGACGGTGACCCATGCAAACTACAAGACAACAGTATGGATGATTAGGACTCCAAGAAAATGGCCGTACAAGCTTGGATAAAGCCATGGAAAATGAGGGCTGGAGTTTTTGGTTATCCACGGACTTGAGCCTCAACAGGGATTGTAAAGGCCCAAAAGGCATGGTTTGAAGAAAAAGGGTAGAAAATGAATGGGTTAGAGAGCTTACATGAATTTGAGCTTCAAATGGGGGGTGTAGGAGCTCAAATGAGAGAAAATGGAAAGGGTAGAGGGTAGGTGTTGCTGTAAACGATGGATGTGGATGGGTTGTGGCCGAAAATGAGGGATTGGGTGATTGGGAGAGAGATTTGAGAGCGAAAACAACAATTTTTGGAGAAACGGAGAGCTTGGAGGTGTAGTTAAGAGAGAGGGGGCAAAACGGACGTGAAACAGGGGCCCCCACAAAATTTGGTGGGCACCACACGTAACTAGGGGTCGGGCCGACCCTGACCAGCACCGGCCCTACCAGCCTGACCCAACCTGACCGCGGTCGACCACGGTGACCGCGGTTCCGCCGCGGTCCACTAGACTAGCCGCGGTGCCTCCATGGTAGGGCGGTGTTCACCACCCTCCCAAGGTGCCAATGGCACCCCAGGTCCACTGTGAGTCCCCCGGATTTTATAGTGTGGCCCCCGACTCCATTTGAGGCGTTTTCGAGGCCAATTTGCAAATCGGAATGAGTTTATATGACGTGTGGCATATGATTTTGGGGTAGGAGGAGCTAATCTATCCAACTAACCCATTTATTTGGTTAGATTCCAACAGGTTAAGGGTCAAAACCCATTTTATCCTTTTATTTCCTGTTTACGGTAAGTATTAGTTTCGGTATTGTTCTTCTTCATTTATATCCTAGGATTGGTGTATATTATGAATGTGCTTAAAAAGAAATGAAGAATACAGTGGTGGAGGGTGAGATTTTGAAGGAATTGGATAAAAAGGGGTTCTAAGCTTTGAGATGAAGCGTAAGGTGTTGTGGTTGACCCACAACCTAAGGACACTTGTTTCCAGGAACGACTCAAACCCATCGACTGACGGCCTAAAAGTGGTTCGAGATCGTTTCGCGTGATCATGGGTGTGTACGGGCCCAATCTCAGCGGTCGATTTCGGTCGGGTTCGCCGTTCGGCGAACTGGAAAATCCTAAGTCGGTTTCTATGTTCCGTCGCTCCCTCCTAAGTCAAAGTGCGTTAGAGTGCATCGTGTGACCATAACCCAGGTCCGGTTTAATCCAAATCATGCTTTGATACCATCTTGTAATGCCCTGAAAATTGGGGGTCGAGCATAAACTCAACACCCGAGTTCCAACGCATCACTTATGCAACAAAATGAATGTTGATTGAATGTTGTCTGTATTAATGCATTGAGCATGAGTGAGATTAAGCCAAAAGAGCATATCATACTCTAAAGACAAGTGAGATTGCAAGCGGAAGACTGTGATAGATACATAAAATATAAAAACTGTGGTGAGTCTCCAGAGTGTGATAATGTTACCAGTTTAACTATTTATAAGTACAATTTCAAATTATAACAAGTTGTGTAAGGTCATCTAGTCAATATCCCAGAAAGCCCCATCGATCAGGACACGGCTCAAAGGAATCCTCCTCATCCTCATAAGAGTCCGGCTCCGCTTCGCACCATCGCCATCATCTGAAACTCAAACAAGTCTGGTTGGTGTTTACAACACCGTCCCGTAATGTGAGAGTGAGTGATCAACTCAGTTGAACAATAAAGCATAGGTTAACATGTTATCAATTCAGTCAAGTAGTAATGATAAAGCAGTACAATCAAACAATTCTAAATACTCTTGTTAATGCAAGTACGGAATGCAGTCATGATGCATGCCCTCACCACATACTCCCTCGTGCGACACCATCTTACGTTCGCGGCATGCTTGCATTCCTCAGTGCTCCCCATCTTCCAGGCACATGCAATGCGATGATGAGCATGATTACCGAGTTGTTATTAGTCAATTTCAAATAGCAGGATTGGGAAACTAAGGTACCTCCCTTGTATCATTCCCAAACATGATCCATTCTAGGGTCGTCAAACCTAGATAATCTCATACGATAGTATGGTTCTAGGGCGTTGCAAAGGCTGTCAGAGCTGTTACACGCAATCGTTACACCACTCCCCCATCACCTTTTTAATGGTTCATCACTAAATTGATACAGGTCACTGCGGTAAAACTCGTCACCTCACCGCAAATTCAGAGTATGCTCGAGGTCACTACAAAGGGCTCGTCACCAATCATTGTAGGCCGACAGCTCGAATATAGTGTCCCATACCACCATGATCGGCTCACGAGTAAGGTTGCTCAATGGACACTACGGGGAGGCACGTGGCCCCACGTAGGCCGACATCTCGACCACGGTGTCCCATACCACCATGCCCAGCTCATGAGTCTTAGCGGATCGAGGTACCATGGTTAAAGGGATTTCACTGTAAGTTTGGTACCCTAGGTTCAAGCAGAGGTGTCCAAACATGGTGAACATACATAAGACAGATCGGGTTGCTTGACGAGCTCGGCTAGCTCGAGCGCACAACAAGTTGAACGATATGAAGCGCATAAGCACTTCGTGTGGCCAACCGCTATCGTCAACCGAAGTACGAATCGAGTTCGTCGAACACATCTCACGTGGCAAATGAATCTCATCCACTAATTCAATCCCGTCACCGATTGCCTGGACTATAATCATAGCCCCAAACACAATCAATCCACGATAAGAAGCATGTAGAGTAAAGCAGAATAAACAAAGTAATTCAAGTATGTTGACAAGCATGTCGTAAAACATGTAATAAAGCACAATATAAACAGAAAATACAAACACCTATATTTCATAAGTACGCGGTTAATTTAAACAAACAACATGGAGGAAAATCATTTACATCTCTAAGGTAGCTGAGAATCCTATCTCAACACCCTTATACATTACAATTTACTAACTACTACTCATTCAGACATTTCAACAAACACTTTAAACTACATACATCAACATACATGATGTATGTTGATCACATAGGTATAAGGTCAAATCCTTTCACTAGGGAGTTGCCCCAATTATAACACGTGCACCCACGACGGATAGTCATGGCAAGCAGGAATCCAAGTTCCATGTTCAGTCAGTCATTTCCACAAGCACTTGGGCTACACGTTTTATCATATATAGTGTATATTGGTTGTGGCGTGATTTAGGGCAAATCCTTTCGTCAAAGGGGTGTCGCCTATACAACAATCATGTATCCATGACAATCAGTCATGGCGAGCACGAAAGTGAATTCTATATTCATTCGGTCATTTTCACAAACACTTAGAATACACCCTTTTTACATACATAACGTATACTAGCAAAAACATGTATTAGGGCGAACCCTTTCTCCAAGTAAGTATTATACACATATATAATATGTTCATATAGCAAATAATCATGGCAAATACATTTCCAAAATTTATACATATACGGTACTTTCTACAAATACCTAGAATACACAAAATTTCATATTCTTCGTATTTAATCGAAACGGAAAACAGACAACACTTTGTACATGTACAATTGCATGCAGATCATGAATCTATCATTATCTGACATTGAAAGCGTTGAAAACCATAACCTATACCCCTAAAGTCCGCACCTTTTGTCGTAGAACCGTAACGAATTCGATAGGTTTGCTAAACCTTCGTATACGGTAGTTTGGCCACCTATAGAACGAAATAGGTTAGTTATTTCATAACCTACAACTATCAAAACCCCAAATGAGTTTAGGGTTAGGGTTTCTTACCTAGAAATGATGCCGGAATTGCCGGGAAAGTGATGAGAATGGAGTGGCGAAGCTTGTGTAGCGGTAGGGAAAAGGGTGGGAAGAATCCTCCCACAACTCTCTAACTTTCTCTCTCTTTTCTCTCTTCTCTCCTAAGGTTTTTCTCAAATTCGTATGACTGAATGTGAGAGGGTTCTAAGGTCCTTATATAGCCTAAAAACACACCGAAATAGACCTAAGGTCAAGGTATACTTAGGTTATAACCAAAGTGAGCCTGTTCCAGCTCAACGGAGCACTTCTAGCGGGCCCCCTTGAGCCAAAGGTCGGACTTAAGCTCACCAGTACTGAATCTAGGTACCATTAAGTTTTTGTTCCAGTAGGGTTCTCAGATCACGCGTGGCGGACCAGTTTCAGTTCAACGGTCAGCGGATCTCGATCGGAGATTCCGAGTACATGAATATGTTTGGAAAAATATCCCTGATCCCAGGGTTTAATCTGGCCTGATTCTGACGGTCAGAATCCTTATAACTGATTCGCAAGCGAGATGTGCCAGATTTCATAAACTCATATTTATTTTGGAATTATTTTCGTGTTTCTTACACTCGTAGTTGCGGACTCAAGCGAATTGCACTGGGACACTATCTGGATTTGATTTCCGAGATGGTTGCCAAGCCCAGCAAGGCGGTCCTAATTCCTTAACTTCGTGTTAATCGGACTTCCGACGTGCGGTCCAGATCTGATACGCAGTTTCGAGATGCTCCCGAGAGTAGCCGGGTAATGAGATTGATCATAGATTTTAACGTAACCGAGCGTCAACGATTCTACAAGTTTTGGGTCTTACAGATCGTATTTAAAGTGATTGGTGCTAATTTCACAGGTACTCTAGTTTAGCACTGGCTAATTCTCGCCTAATTTCTAAAGGAATTAGTCCTGTATAATTTCTATCTGAGGTGATACCTAGGCCTTTGTAGTTTGTATATAAAGTGATCCAAGTTATAATACTTAGCTAGTTTAAGTTAGTGTCTAGGGTGAACGTACTTAGAAAAATTAAAAGAACAAGGTGGTGAAGGGTGGGATTTGTAAAGGAAAAGGGTTAACAAGCGATTTTAGACTGTGGGATTGAGTTCTGACAAGTTAATAAGGTGTTAGGATTGACCCATTTCCTAAGGACGTCTAATTCCGGGTTGGCAAAAATCCGGGATGTTACAAAGATAGGCAAACAATTAAATAAAATTTGGTGATTGATCGATGGTAAAAAAGGCTAAATCTGAAATATTACCTTTTATGTCAGGAAATTGTTTCAGCGTTCAACGGTGTAGGATCATAGATCGGGGTTCAAATTTTGTACGATGTTGTAGTCATGTGAGGCCAAGGTGTGGTCCAAGTTTGAGTTTCGATGGACAACAAGAAGTGGATAGATATGAAGATCTAGATTTATAATTAGTTGATAAGCCTTGAAGGATAACTTCGCGCCTAAGGAAAGGCCTACCAAAGTGGGGTCTTCATATTTCACACTTAGTTCATATGATAGACAATCAAAGTCATTCATATGAAGGGAAATATCCAACTACGACTACCCATGAGGTTTCTTCACCCGATGGACATCAAATTCAACAGTTAAGGGGCTAATCTATCAATTGGGTCACTTTTACAATGATCTAAAGCTGAAATTTGACGTGTATGGTTAATTTATGATACATAGGCATGGTAGAAATTTTCACATTAAACGGATAGTGGGAACCATGTTATCTAGAATTCAGGGTCTAGTAATTATTGTTGATCTAGGATTTTTGTGAAATCTAATGGTTCTACATGGTTATATGCACATCTCCAAACAATTCTTACAAAAGAACTTACATCTAAATCATTATGGATAAGGATTTATTCGCTAATTCATTTAATGGAAGGTACGCACGTCAAATCTCATGATGAATGGTCTTGTCTCAAAATCAACAGTCAGATGTCTTGATCTATGAATGAAGATCATTCCCAACGGTTAGGTTTGTGTCAGGGCAAAGATGTAATGATAGGATAGTTGGATTGGTATCATACACATGTATATATTACGTTGAATCTCATGGTAATGCTCAAGAACTTTCGATGCTCGAGTATTAAAAAGTTCGAGGCATTACAATCTACCCCCTTTAAACATAATTTCACCCCCGAAATTTAGTACTTCCATTATCCGAGTCTTTTTCCATGCCTCGAAGGATTCCCTACTTCCTATGCTCGAGGTAATATAAATAGATGGTCGTAGTGGGTTTGAGCCTGATGCACAGATCCTTTGCCTGATCAGGGTATTGAGTCATTGAGATTTGCGAGGACTTTAGAATTTGAGTTAAACTGCGTAAATTTCACTTAAACATGGTTCCATTAGTCCATAATCCCGATCATTTTAGACTCATGAGAAATCTCACGTACTCTTGTATTCTTATAAAGGATGAGTCTACATGGCTTATTACTCTTTCACCGCGCACTCTGATTTTCCAATGTACTACTTGAATTTTGATTTTCTTCTATCGTCCTCAGTAAGGAAGAAGAAAAAAAAATCTCGGACGGAGGCTCCACCCTTTTACTCCACTCCTCAAACCCTAGAATATCCTTTGGAGCATCCTAGGAACTCCTATTTATAGTTGGGGAACTCCAACTTTCTCACCGAGTTGGAAGAGTCCGAAAATCGCATAAAATTTATGCAGCTAACTGGTCGAGGACAATCTTCGACTGGTCAAGAGTCACACGAATTTAGAAGATAACATTGCTGAAGTTTTAGCCGAAGTTTCCTAGGTTAGTCGAGCTAGAGCCAGGGCTTAGTCGAGCCAGAGCAAGGGCTAGTCGAGATTCACGCAAATTCCTTTTCTTCACTTTAAATCTTCAAGTCTCTTCATTCCTCACTTCCTTTCCTTAGATTTTTGGCATGTGAATTCTTCAATCTTGGTCTCCTAAGATCCATCCTTTACCTTAGTGATTCTTGAGCATCAAATCCATACTTTTAACATTCTTTCAAACCAAGATCTTAGATTCACCTTGCAACACAAACATGTATAAAATATAACATTAAGTAGTATCATGTTCATAAAACCAATATATAAATAGGGGAAAATATGTAATATTTGACACTCAACACACTCGCCAACTAACATTTTGCTAGTCCCGAGCAAAACATGCATGAAGCAATCTTTAATTCTCAACGTTCAAACCTTTTTTAGAAATCAAGCTTTTGTGCAATCAAGTATGAATGAGTAGAATTAAGGCAAGAAAGTAAGATTTTGAAAACCTAGAGCCGAATCACATAAGCAATCAATCAAGTAGGTTCTTTATCATTTAATTTAGAGCATAAGTTCATATACCAAGTTTTCCAATGTGCTCAGTGCAAGTCAACTTACTTCTCATAAAATACTATCTTTTCATAATGTTAGCCATACTCATCATTTTAAGATTGGTTGAAAACTCAAGTACTGATTTCGAACTTATCCCATTTTCATTCTTTTTCTAGTTTTTTGATTTTATATCGACGGTCACTTTTTATTTATTCATTCTTTTCAGTCTTTTCAGAAATTATCATTCTTTTTCAGACTTTACATTCTTTCATTCTTTTTCTTTCTTTTCATCATACATGACCTTTTTTGTCGATCTCCTATTTTTTAACTAGTTCCTTTCATCTTTTAAGGTGGATAAAATTCTCCAGACTCAATTTTCATCGTCTTTCAATGATCATCATACTAACAATAAGAAATTCTAGTACCATTTACAGAAGGCAAATTGAACGTGTCTTATGATTTGGATTAACATGATATTCAAACTTCCTCTTAATCAATTGAGTGTAAGAACCGTAAGTGATAGGCTACTTAGTTGATCAAACTCCAACAATTCAAAATTCGATTTCTATCTTATCATCATACTTAAAGCATTCATAAATACACAAATTATCAATTTCAAAATAAGTTTTATCTTGAAAAATTGAAAATTTTCCACAATTTTTGCTCAAAACTAAGAAAATGCTGATTAGTTTACCTAATCCACACCTTCAACCTAAAATCTACATTGTCCTCAATGTAAAAGATATGAGCATGTAATGCATATGAGGTAACGAAAAGAAAGGAGTAGTAAAAGAAAGGTAGTACCTGAAAAAGGTGAATTGCAGCTTTTCCAAAGATCTCAAAAAGAAAATGGGCTAGCACACAGACTAAATAATGGATAGCAAACTATCCTAGTCCTAAATCCTATGAAAGCAATAGACCTAACTACACCTCCATTAGACTAGGAGGTCAATCCTAGTAGACAGGATCAATCAGAGGTATAGACATGTCATCTAAATCAAACTTCTCAACAAATGGCTTTAAACGATGTCCATGTGGCCATGTGGACATGTGGTGATATGGCCATGTGGCCCACTCGGATGGACCCCACCATGAAGCATGCATTTTATTTAAGCCATCCGTAGCTAGGGCCCACTTTATATATGTGTTGTATCCACACCATGTAGCCACGTGGTGGCCCACCTAAGCAGGGCCCACCTTAAACATGTGTGCGCCCAAGCCGTCGAGCGTTCAGGGATGCTGGATGTGAAATGGAAACAAAAATATCAGTTTGGTTCAAGCTTTGGGGTGGGCTGCTCATGTAGGTCCCACCTTGATGTATAAGACTAATCCACACCGTCCATTTCATTCCCCAGCTCATTTTAGGCATTGAGCTGAAAAATGAAGTTAATCTAATTATCTGGCGGGTCATAGCATAGCAAACCATGTTTTCTACCATTGAAATCCACTTTAAATTTTCTCCACGCCAAAACATACCGCAACTTGGGCTTATTTGGTCTGTCTCGAGCCATGGAATGCAATGACTGGGTTAGATTTTCCTGATACGGGCCCCACGTATGAAAAACCCCAAAATTTCAGTTTTCACAAAAAAATAAAAAATAAATAAACAACAGTAGCGTTGCTGCTGCTACTGGCAGAGGATGCGCAGCAGCATCCTGCTATTGCGTTGGCGGACGACTAGGGACCATGGGTCCCAGCCGTGGGCCCCACCATGATGTGTGTCGTCATTAACACCGTACATTTGGGTGGGCCCTTTAGGGTAGTGGGCCACCCCCAAAATCAGCCATGTAGGGAACTCAGGTGGCCGACGTCACAGAAAATAGTTGACTGAACAGCTGCCATTGAAACTCTCATGGGTGTCACAGAAGTTTTGGATCACTGTGAAATTTGTTTTTCCTTTTCATTCAGGTCCGTGTGACCTTATCAACAGATTGGATGTTAGAAAAATGTTATGGTGGGCCCCACGTGGGATCCACTATGGTGTATGTGTTTTACCCACACCGTCCACACCATTGGGCGGGGGGACCCCCTATGACGTATGTGTTTTATCTATGCCATCTAGCCATTTTGGCTGGGATGCTGGACGACTGGGGACCCACCATGAGGTATAGGCTTTGTCCATGTCGTCTATCCCTATGGGACCCACCATGATGCATGTGTTGCATCTAAACCGTCCAACCATTTTGACGGATAATTTTAAGGCTTAAGATCAAAATAAGACAGATCTAGGATCAGGTGGACCACATTATAGAAAACAGTGGGTTTGAATGTCCACCATTAAACCATTGGGAATTTATATGGTGGAAATCCTTACCACCACTTATATTTAGGTGTTGGCTATTTGATATACATATGACCCATGTGATGTGGCCCACTTGCCATATTTATGGCCCATTGTTGAGGCCCACCTTGATGTATATGAGGCCCATTGTTGAGGCCCACCTTGATGTGTATGAGGCCCTTTATTGAGGCCCACCTTGACGTGTATGAGGCCGTTGTTGAGGCCCACCTTAATATATATGCGACCCATGTTATGAGGCCCATTGTGATATATCCGAGGCCCATGGGCGTGGCCCATTGCGATACATTTGAAGCCCTTGTAGGAAGCCCAACGCGATATATGAGAGGCCCATGAATGAGGTCCAATGTGATGTATGTGTGGCCGTTACGTTGTGTATGAATCCCTTATGTAGGCCACTCCTTGGGAACAATGTTGGTTAGATGTCCACATTGATGTTCAATGATGGTTAGATGTCCTCATTGTGACCTTCCCGTAGGCTTTGTTAGGCTCATTCGCACCATTCTTTAAGTGGGTTAACTCAAATAATTGGGCCCCATTCGCCATAGACGGATGGCTCCATGCCATCAGATTTGATATAACCATGGCTGTGGGCCGATCTTTATATTATGGTTGATCAGCTATCCATCTATGGACCCCGCCTTATTTATATGTTGATTGTCGGTTCCAATTATCGATGCCGATTATCGGTGCCGATTGTCGAGGCCGATTGTTGAGGCCGATTCCGATTGTCAAGGCCTATTGTGATGTATTCAAGGCTCATGGGACGTGGCCCATTGGGATATATTTTTGCCCATATGATGAGGCCCGACTTGATGTATATTAGGCACGTGTGAGCAGCTTATTGCGATGTATATTAGACCCGTGAGATGGGACCCACTTAATGTATATGTGGCCCATGAGTGAGGCCCATCGTGATGTGTATTAAGCTCTTGAGTGAGGCCCATGGTGTTGTATATTTGGCCCTTGTGGGAGGCCATGAGTCCACTGCATATTAGGCTCTATATGGGTCATTCCTTTGGGGCAATATTGGTTAAATGTCCACATCGTCGAGGTTGATTGTCGATGCTAGTTATTGATATCGATTATGAGTATATGACAACATAACATCATGATACATGCTCATACGCATCATCTGCATGCTTGTTATGAGATGTGGTTGACCATTACATATGTCATTAGGCAGGTTGTTATGAGACTCCCTGATAAGTGGAGGTTATCTCATATGAGCACACGGTATGCGCAGGATTGATGCATGACTAGATTGTATGACTCATGCATCTTGCATTGTGTGTTGTGATTACTGTAAGCCCTAACGACATCAGGGTCGTAGTCTCCACAAGCATATCGTGGATGGCCAGATGGGACAACTAAAATGTTTGGTTTGAGCATCGGGCTGCCATAGATGGCCTTGGGTGAAAATTCCTAAAACCTTCTTGGTACTAGAGGATGACCCAATGTCGAGATCGAGTAGATATATATGAGCACCCGAGTGCCGGATACCATGAGGCCGCACCTCCCATTGTATCGTGGTCGGTTGGGAGGAGGTGTGGCCTTACACGCCCGAGGGAGTAGGCATAGCTAGGCTGATTTTGACCACCTCGAGGAATGGGTCCGCTATCGATGAGCCTAGTAGGTACTGGTAGACTACTGGTTAGGCGGATAGTGAGGTCTGTTCCACTTACCCAGTTGTTCGCTTGATGGGGCGGCAGGTGGTGTGGAGTGTACTAGACCCCGGTGATGATCCTAAAGAGGAACCGTACTGATATGTTGATTTATTGAGTAGAATTGCATGTTCATTCATTCGTTCATTCACAACCCACTCGGGCTGGTGGTGCGCAACTATTTGTTATGTGTACCTTTATAATGGCCAGGATTTCGGTTGGGGCGCGCGACTAACCTGAGATCAGGAGTTTACCACATTGTGTCTGACTATCCCAATTTAGGTATGAGACTGGTTTGGATAGAAGTCCCTTGTAGTGGACCCCGTAACCTACGATACTACATATTATCATCCAGACTACACACTCCAGCTTGGTCATTTCATTCGCATCGCATATTGCATCCGCATTCATATGACATTTTGGGTCGTTATGTTTTCTATACTTATATGGCCTAGACGTACTTAACAGGATTTACATATTGCATTGTACCCTCGGCATCTGATATTTGGCTCTTTATGACTCCTCATTTACATAGTTGATTCGTATTGTGTATTCTGATATTGTATGACTCATGGACTTACCAGTATATTTCCGCTTACTCTGATATCATATGATTCATAATCTTGTCAGTGTTTCCACTTATCCCGATGATGTATAATTTATGTTTTTTTTTAAAAAAAAAAACTTGGCACTTATCTTGTGCACACACTTTCACCACCCTCTAAGCTTTCTATAAGCTTACGCACGATAGATGCATGCAGGTGGCGTTACGTTGCATCAGCATTGAGCTTGGAGTGTGCAGCTATCTTCTAGAGCTTTGATTTTGATATATATATATATATATATATATATATATATATATATTATATATATATATATATATTTCCCTTTCAGCATTGTATTCAAATGATTATATTAGTGGATATGTGATGATGATGTTGCCTTTATGATTTGGGTATACTTGTGGTTATGCTTCTTATGAGACAAATGTACATTGAAAAATCCTCCTTGTAGAATCTCAGGATCAGAACCTGGCGTATGGACGCTGGGAGCTGAGAATGGGGTACTACAGAGGCTGTTGGCACTGTGTTCGGCGATCGAGATTCATGTGAATCCGATTTTTGGGTTTGGGGCATGAAAGGAAAGATAGCTGCACATAGTCTGGTTTGTGGCTGAGCATGTGCGCACTCCTGTGAGATCCAACGGTCGCGATTGATTATAGGTAGGTCGGCTTCAGGTGCTCCCTAAGGTGGATGGTTCTGATCATCCTTTTTGTCCCTCAAGGTGCGCCATAGATCATCTCAAGTGGATGAGGTCCGTTTGCCTTGCGTACAGCGGGAGAAGTCTCTCCCTTTCATTCGAATTCTATCGGGTCGACTTCATGTTCATTACACATGCACCGTGCACACGAACTTGTTAGTGGGGTTCACTTGTGATGTTTACAAGTAAATTCACTCCGTCCACATGAAGGGAAGTGCCCAACTACGACCATCTATGAGGTTTCCTCGCTCGATGGACACCAAAATCAACAGCTGTAGGCTAATTTGTAGATTGGGCCACTTGTACAATGATCTGAGTGTTGAAGTTCAACATGTATGGCTAATTTTTGATACATAGGCATGGTGTAAAATTTCACATTAACCGGATCGTGGGAACTATGTGATCTAGTGTTCAGGGGTCTAGGTTAATGGCGTTTCTGTAATTATTGCTGATATGGGAGTTTTGAGAAATATAATGGTTCTACATGGTTGTAGGCACGTTTGTAAGTAATTGTTATGAAACAACTCATGTCTAAATCATTATGGATGAAGGGTTACTCGTTGACCTAGTTAGGGGAATGTACATGTATCATGTCTCGTGATTGACAGTCAGATGACTTGATTAATGGATGAAATCTGTTCTCAATAGTCCAATTCGCATTTAGAAAGTCAAGGTAAGGTTAGGTTTGCTAGATTGGTATCAACACACACACACACACCACACACACACACACCACACACACACACACACACACATATATATACACTAGGTTAGATTCTACCCTAACACTCGAGAACTTTCAATACTCAGGTATGGAAATGTTTAGGGTGTTACAGTAACACTCAAGAACTATCAATACCCGAGTATTAAGAAGTTCAGGGTTTTATATAAAGAGCTTGGAATACTCATAGGATTGATTAAATACATGCAAGATGACTTGGATCCCTTTGGGTGAGAGCCTATAAGTGTTAGAAAGTATTGTTATACACTAGGGCTTTTAACTTATTAAAAAATCGAATGACCATTTTATAAGAAAAAGTTTATAATTGCTATAAAAAGATTAGCTAACGGCTCTATTGATATGATCAAATGGTCATTTGATGGAATCAAAGATACTTTGATAGGATCGAACTAACTTTTGATCCTATCGAGAAAATTCAGAAATTTTCAAAATGGTTGTTGGACCGTTTCTTCGATCTCATCGAGCAGGTCTTCGATTCCATCAACACCCATCGAGAGGTTGATGGGATCGAGGACAACTCGAAAACTATTGTTTTTGATAGATACATTTACAACAGCTTAACACCTCTTTTTAGCCTAACTTATCATATTCCATTAAGGCTCCTCAGGTTATGTGATAATCAATCAAGATTTACCAATAAAGGTTAGAGTCATCGAGATGGCATGTTGTTTTGGGTCTATGGTTAAGGACACAAAGGTGCCTCATTTACCTGTTCTTCTCTCCTTGATGCGTCATGCCCTCGATCTTCAGCTTTTAAAGGCTCAACTGACTACATGACACACGGACTCACGTGATTAACAAAATAGGTGCACAAATAAGTGCACTAACAATAAAGTATTTAGTTCACTTCCATTAACACCAGTGAGGTGGGACTGATTATATGAATAAGTTAGGATTACAGTGAGTACCTCATCACTAAAAATTTCATTTATGAGATTTGTTTCATGGCATGAATGTCGTTACGCAAATGATTGCTGTTGGAACATAAAAAAGTCATGAAGGGGAGAAAGATTCAAGAATGAAAGTTGGACATAGAATGAAAGGAATGCATGGAAGAAAAGTTTGGTCAGTTGCGCGGATCGAGGAACAAAGAAGCTTCGTTACGCGGATCGTGCAACTAAAAGGCATCATTACGCTGGTTGCGCAACCAAGGAAGTCCGTTGCGCGGGTCGGACAACTAGTAAACACTGTTGCGCGGATCGTGCAATCAACAAAAGAAAGGCAGTAAGGTGAATGGTCCTCTCTAAGTGCAAAGTAGGTCCGAGGGCACAGGAATTGAGGATTGGCACATGTGAAGAACCTATAAATACCCCATTCCCCATCTCATTTGGGGATCGAAGATTTCAGAGAACAAGGGCAGAGCGATTGAAGGTAGAAGAGCAGAGAGAAGAGTCGGTTGCGCGTATCGCCCAACATCTCTTTTGGGTTACGTGGATCGCGCAACACACTTATGAGTTGCGCGGATTGCGCAACTGGCATTTCGGTTGTGCGGGTCGCACAACAGGCTCATGATTCAGCCAAGCATGCTATGGGAATTGCAGGGAGCATTCAAGTCCAACCTTCATCTCCACAAGTTCTTCTTTGGAAAGAAGAAATTCCTCCTAAGTATTGGGAGATGATCGAAATGGCGCCGGAATGCTGTCGAAATTTCTATCTTATTGAAGATCGGCTAATCAATTCAGCAATTCCTCCTAAGTATTAGGAGATGGTTAAAATAGCGTCGAGATGCTGTCGGATTTAAGATTGGACATATAAAACTCGCTAATTATAACTTGTTATTTTGACCTATCTTAGAATCAAGGGATATTAAAGGGATGTAAATGAATTCAGCAATAATAATATGATGATTGATCCATGTTCATTCTCTTTATTATACTCAAATAAGATAATCTCCCAAATAGAACGCATTTGTTTTCTTGTCAAAATAAAATGGCGACTCCACTGGGGACTAGTTCTTATTTGATATTAACATTGGGACAATTATGGAGCTTTCATTATATTTTTGGCATCTCTTCGATGCCAAAATGGCGACTCTCAGCGGGACCATCCTCACCCTTCATCTCTAAGATAGGTTATCTGGTTAACCAAATACTAATTACGGTTATGTTTCATACTAGGAAATTTCTGAATCTAACTACGAAGTACAACCAATGGCAATTTCTGCAAGGAAAGTGAGCTTCCGTTTCACTCCAACTGGAGTCGTAATAGAATACATATCGAAAGGAACTTCAGAATACATGGCTCGAATGACAGTTAGGGTTGTATCTGCTTCGCCTCAACTGCTGGAAGGCGATAAAGGATGGACCATCGTAATGTCTCGTAGGACGAAAATACGAAATTCAAGAAGCCCTAGAATGAATCTATCTTCATCGTAACGTCTCGTCAGAGGGCGAGTAACGCGCAATGTAGCTTGAAAAAATCCTGAGCTCGCTCCTCCAGCGATATACCCTGAATGAGTGATTCCACAATTCGCGTCACGCGACTTCCCAATGTTGATTACTCCACGGGCTAGATGGATGAAAGAGCAGAAAGGCAAAGCATTGATGACAAGCTCGTCGATACCCGTGTCACCCCAAGAAAGTTCATCGATGTGTACGTCGCCCCAATCGATCAATAGCACAAGGAGTGTACAAAAGTCAAACGAAACTTCTTCCTTTCCTCTCTGCGTAAGCCCTATTACACCGACATATTCCTGCTCCACTCAAATTACAACTGCGTCGAAGAGTGGAGAGGCCACAATATATATGGTCGGGACAAATCAAGATGATATGCGAACTACAGAAGAGCGTGTGAATGCAATGGCGGAAACACAAAGGACATTAATAGAAGAGTGCAGGCACCTCAGGGAAGCCTTGGCGGCCCTGACACATAATGTAGCTCAGATAGTAGCTTCGCCGATGAATGAACAAGAAAACCAGCTCACAGGCTCTCAACCACAAGGAGCGGGATCAAGAGGGTCTATCCCAGCCACGAGAACCGTGACACAAGATGAAGTGAGGCAAGTCATCAAAGAAGCTGTCAGAATAGAAAGAGAACGCGAAAATATGGGCCGTTTTAGATACCGAACGCCATACCCAAGGGAGGTAGAAGATATACCCTTCCCAGCCAATTTCAAGCAACCGGACTTTCAAAAGTTCAATGGAAATGGATCGCCAGAAGAACATTTAATGCATTTCATCACTAGTATGGGAAATTTCTCTACGATACTGCAGTATTGCTTACGATTGTTCGAGTCCTCACTGATGCACAAGGCATTTCTATGGTACTCCAATCTAGCCCTGGGATCCATACGTACTTAGAAGCAAATGCAGGACGCCTTCATGTCAAATTTCTTCTCCTCAGAATGAGATGTTAGTATTACAGAATTAGCCTCTGTGCGGCAGAAAGAAGGAGAACCGGTAGAAAAGTTCATAGACAGGTGGAAGACATTGGGAGCCTCGTGTAGACAATTGCCAGAAGAAAAGGAACAGGTCAAAATGTGTTTGAATTCCATGGAAACAAGAATCGCGTTTGGACTCACTAGTGACGATATCAGGACTTTTCATGACTTGACTACCAAGGCCCATGCTCTATAATTGATGAGCCGTAAGATGCCAGCATTCTACCGTGAAATGGCTAGGAGAATATGAAAGTGCACCTACTTGTGCCCTGGTTTGTCAAGTTACGTGAATCGTAAGTCAGACTAGCTACAAAACTTGATAGGAAGATTATTTCAAGCGTCTGCCTCAACCGGATGTATGGAAGCTCGCAATAGGTAAATCATAGCCTCACATCCCATGCCCCAAAACACCAGGTGATTAAAACCCTTAAAACAAGAAAACATCTTAGGGTTTTTGTGGTGAGAAAACTTTTTCAAAATAAGAAAATCTCTATGTTTTTCTCACCTTGTCGATTTTATCGAAGCACCCTCGATATGATCGACCTGTTCTGTCGATGTCCTCGATACCTTAACGATATTATCGATGAGAGGACCAAAAGTGTCCAGCAACTAAATATTCATCTGGACGGATTTATCGATGTATCGATACACATATTGATATCATCGATATAAGCATAAATATGTCTAGCAACTTCATAACATATCTGGACGAATTATCGATATATCGATACACATATCGATATTCAAATCTCGAGCCCATCGAGAGTGGCTCAAAAGCTCGACAGACAGATTTTCGGCGCCTCTGTTTTTTTATGAAAATCTCAAATTCCTTCGATATATCGATGACCGTCCGATATGATCTGAATTCAAATATGAAAAGGCCAAGCTATATGTCCTAGAGGGGGGGGGTGAATAGGACTATGCCAAATTAAAATAAAATCGGAAATAAAATAACCAATAACCTTACAACATGAATCAATTCACAAAGCTAAATTTAAATCACCTTGATATAAAGATATCGAGAGATTGATGCAAATTCAGTTCTAAGGACAACCTTACACCATAATCAACAAGGGCTTATGGTAGGACAACCTTATTTCTAGAACCTCTTTTGGATCAAGGACTCAATATTAATATAAGTAAATGAAATAGCAAGGAATTGAATTTAAATGCAGAAGTAAGATCTAATTATTACAACAATCCCCACACTTGCTTGAAATGTAAATAGTTACAACATTCACATCCACTTGTACATTCCACATAATCGAATGATAAAAGATATGACAATTAAGCAAGTATTCAAACCACAAGTCAAGGAGTTATAGTGGTTCGCTTGTGTGTACACCAACTGTTTTCCAACAGCCACACAAAAAGCTACTCCACTCCTAATATCCTCACACAGGGGATATTAGCGTTCACTAACAAATAGGTTTTCACGGGTTCACCAAAAACCTTTACAATTGTGTCTTTTTCACTTGGGCTTACACAATCCAAAAACCCCTCTTTTCTGAGTTTTCTGGTTTTCCTCAGACAACCAATACAATGAGATTTTTCTGGCTTAACCTCAAACAAAACCAAAAGTAAATGAATTTTACAGAATTGTAAAATACCTACCTGGATTTCTCCTTTTTCGTAGCAGCCCGGTAGAACCAATCGGAGTAGATGATTTGAATGTCAAAGTTCAATTTCCAATACTCACATTCATAAGGTTCTAAGTTCTAATTGATTTTAGATTTAACTCGTTGGGCGTAGCTAAATTTGATTTTGATTCCAAGAAGAAGGAATAAGATAATTCCTCTTTTCAAATAAGATTGGAATATAGAAACAAAATCAAATTAAATAAGCTAGCAAAAAGGAATATTAAATAAGCACAATCTAGCTTAAAATAAACACAAACTTATCCAAGAGTGATCACTTGAAAATTTCTTGAATTGAATAGCGTTGAAGTTATGAAAACTCTGAATTTCGTGTTCAATTTATAGAAGCAGAAATCGCTCCTACGACTGGTCTTAGAAACCTACGACTGGTCGTAGCTCTAACAGATTTTTGAAAAAATAAGCGCGATCTTTAAAAGCCGTTCTACGACTGGTCGTGAGTACCCTACGACTGGTCGTGGGTCACCTACGACTGGTCGTAGATACCTACGACTGGTCGTAGGACCAGTGATTTCGTTGCTGGACTTTAAGTCGTAGCTCCACGACTGGTCGTGGACGAGTCGAAGCCACACCTACGACCGGTCGAAGCCACACCTACGACCGGTCGAAGGATCTCCAGGACTGGTCGTGGGCGTACCAAAAATTCTGAAAAATCTTCAACTACTTAGGACTGGTCGTGGAATTTCTTGGACTAGTCGAACCAATGCTAGGACTGGTCGAACAAGAGCTAGGACTGGTCGTAGAATAGACCAACCTTGTGTAAAATAAATATTTATTTATGTATCCAAAGTGACCTACTTAAAGGGTCAACCTAAGGTCATTCAAACCTGAACCATGTCGTATGGACATTGAACTTCAACCATTCAACGAATGTAGATAATTTGAATTATATCAGGCTTGAGATCTTGAACCATATCATGCTTGAGATCTTGAACCATATCATGCTTGAGATCTTCATCAACATAGAACTACTTCATGCGTTGTTTCTTTAGATTTGAACTTCAACATTGTAGCTTCTTGAGGCTTCAACATGTAGGCTTCATCATGTAGCTTTTTGAGGCTTCAACATGTAGCTTTTTGAGGCTTCAACATGTAGCTTTTTGAGGTGTCTTGAATTCCAATAAATGATCATACAAGTACAGAACACCGATAGATGTTTTGGCACACAAAATTTGACAACCAAAGGAGCATGAGATCATAACACTTACAATCTCCCCCTTTGTCAAATTTGTGACAAAACACCCAAATAATAATACTTCAATTTGAAACGAAGTACTCTCACTACATATTCACAACAAGTTCAACAATAGAGAAGCATGCACAGATATATATGATAAGAAATAACTAGCATCATTCTCATAACTACCCCTGAGTAATAGGTACCCCTGAGAAACTTAACTCCCCCTGAGTAATAGATAATAGGAGCACAACTCCCAAAACTTCTCCCCCTTTTTGTCACAAAATGACAAAGGAAGAAGGGCAGCAATAATAATGAATATAGCAGTTAGTATATAGATTCAAGAGAGCTTTAGTGCATAATTCAAAAAGTCAGTGAGTATGTAAAGTTAAAAACAAATATTACAGACTTAGAAAAACATTCAGTCAGAACCAGAGGATGGAGCAGGATTAGAAGGATCAATTTTGTGTAAACCCTTAGCAATCCGCCTCATATATTTGCGAAGATAAGAGAATTGCGTGTCTTGTGAAACACGAATTTGAGCCACTTGCTCTTGAAGGGAATTCAATCTCTCATCAAAATCAGAGGGCTGAAAATCAGAATCATCACCCGAGTCTAACTCAAGTTCTTCAAATAAATCATCCATATTCACGTCTTCAGTAGGATCACCAGCTTGTCCTGCATCTCCTGCTTCAGCACCACCGCCACCAGCATCCACTTGGCCATCAGCCAATTCTAAAGTCATCTTGTTAAGATTTGAATTATTAAAAGGGAGATGATGGATGGGTTTTTCTCTAGTAGGCATAGCAACAAGCATATGATTTGCCAGCATAGTCAACAAATAACCAAAGGGTATATCACTATGTCCAGGATGTTGACGAGACAGAATAATGGAATGACAAATTAAGGAAGGTAAACATATTTTTGCACCAGAGATGACAGAATGCAAAACACGAACCATAAAAGCAGTGAGTTCGGTTTTATTGCCAGCACGAGGATAAAGATTAGAGATGAAAATCCATGTAGTACTCTGTGTCTGGGTAACAAAAATCTTGAGGGAAGTGCATGACCTTTATGAGTCCAATGAACATCCAAATTACATAAATCTCTAGTAAGCATTCTACGTTCAGATTCAGAGAGACTGTCATGTAAAATATTAATTGGAATGCTCTCATCATTGACAGGTATTTCCATAATATCAGCAATCAAATGTCGATCCACTACAAACAATCCTTCTTGAGTATCAACTTTAAAAATTAAATTCTCAAGAGAAAAATCACAGATACATGCAAACATGGATTGGGCAATGGACTGGTATGCAGGTCCACCCCAATGCAAGATGTTATCCCATCCCACAGATTCCAACAGAGGAGGGATACCAAATGAAGCAATGTGATTAACATTCATAGGACGCTCAACAATAATATTTCGCATACGCAAATCCCGAACATTTGGAGGATCATTTTCGGGAGACCGAAGATGACGTTGTACAATAGAAGTTGATCTAGAAGAAGAGGGACCTCTAGTAGTTTTCTTTTTACCTCTAGCATCCATTTTTAATGGAGGATTTCAATGAAACAACAAGATGCAAGATAGAAAAGATGAGGTTTTAATAGATCAGATTTTTCAAGATAAAACCCCAATCTTGCAATGAACGACCCAATAGATTCAACAAGAAAGTGATTTGAAACACTAATATCAAGAATCTATAATAAAAATGCAAAGGAACCACTAACCTTGAAGAACTAAGAAGGTGGGTTCGACCAGTCGTAGCAAGAGCCGTTGGTGGGAAAAAAAGAAATGAGGAAGAAGAGTCAAAATCCCCAAATTAAAGCGAAATCCCGAGTTTCACGACCGGTCGTGTACGTGTTCGACCGGTCGTAGCACGACCGGTCGTGTACACTCACGACTGGTCGAGTACGACTCAAAATTTGTAATTTTTTTTTTTTCAAATAAATTTCAAATTTAAGCAAATAAATCATCAAACTTATGTACATTATGATACACTAAATCATGCAAATTCAATTTAAATTGCACATACCGAGATCAAACTTTAATTTATTAAACCTGCTTTTGTCGAACGGTTTAGTGAAAATGTCAGCAAGTTGAGTCTCGGTTGGAATGTAATCCAAACATATTACCTTTTCTTCCACTAATTCACGAATGTAATGAAATCTAATATCAATATGCTTAGTACGTGAATGCTGAACTGGATTTTAGAGATATTTATTGCACTGGAATTATCGCAAAATAAAATCATAGAATCCTGAGTAATTCCATAATCGCTCAACATTCGTTTCATCCAAACAAGTTGAGTACAAGCATTTCCAGCAGCAATGTATTCAGCCTCAGCTATTGATAGCGATATAGAACTTTGCTTCTTACTAACCAAGAAACAAGACAATTTCCAATGTAGAAACAACCACCACTGGTTGATTTCCTATCATCAATGTTTCCAGCCCAGTCAGCATCTGCATACCCGGCTAATTGAACATTAGTTTCATGTGGATACTAGAGACCAAGTTTAGTAGAACTTGCGACATATCGCATAATCCGCTTAACAGTAGTTAAGTGAGATTCTTTAGGATTTGATTGATAACGAGCACAAATACCAACACTCAAGGCTATATCTGGTCTACTAGCAGTCAGATAAAGTAAACTACCAATCAAACTACGATACAATTTAGGATCCACATCATTACCTGCAGAGTCTTTTGAGAGTCTCAAAGTTGTACTCATAGGAGTATCAAAATTTTTACCTTTCTCAAATCCAAATTTCTTGATTAAGCCCTGAGCATATTTGGTTTGAGAGATAAAAATTCCATCAGGTTGTTGTTTTACTTGCAACCCTAGGAAATAGTTTAATTCACCAACCATGCTCATTTCGAATTTAGACTTCATCAAATCTGCAAACTCAACAGTCATATAGTACAGTTGATCCATAAATAATATCGTCAACATATATTTGAACCATTAGAATATCATCGTTATACTTCTTAACAAAGAGTGTCTTATCAACACATCCCATCTGAAAATTATGACTTAGAAAAAACTTAGTCAGTTTTTCGTACCATGCTCTGGGAGCTTGTTTCAGACCATAGAGAGCCTTCTTATGACGATACACATGATCAGTAAATTTAGGATCTTCAAACCCTGTTGGTTGTTCAACATATACCTCTTCATGTAAATCACCATTCAGAAAGGCACTCTTTACATCCATTTGATAAATTTTAATCTTTCTAAAACATTCAATGGAGATAAAAAGTCTGATTGATTCAAGACGAGCTACAGGGGCAAATGTCTCATTATAGTCAATACCTTCAATTTGCGTATATCCCTGTACAACTAGTCTTGCTTTATTTCGAATAATATTTCCAAGTTCATCAGATTTGTTTTTGAAAATCCATTTTGTTCCAATAATATGTTTATCTTTAGGTCTAGGAACAAGATACCAAACATCATTTCTGACAAACTGATTAAGCTCTTCTTGCATCGCAAGAATCCAGTTTTCATCAGGAAAGTGCTTCTTTTACGTTAACTGGTTCAATCTGGGATGTAAAGCATACGTAGTTACATATGTCCTCTAATTGTCTACGAGTGCGCACACCAGTGAGAGGGTTTCCAAGTATTTGAGAAGTTGGATGATCTTTAACAGTCCTAATTCAGAATTAGGTTCACTTGATGAAGTTTCTTGTTTTTCAAGTATAAGCACTTCATCATTATCTGAACTAGGAATGGGTGTATTCAAAAGATCGTCAATCACAACATTTATTGACTCTTGAATCACACCGGTCCTGTTGTTCAGAACACGATATGCACGACTGTTTAAAGAATACCCTAAAAAGATCCCTTCATCACTTTTAGTGTCGAATTTTCCCAAATTTTCACGGTCACGCAAAATATACACTTACTGCCAAAAACTCGAAAGTATTTGACAGAAGGCTTTTTCTCAAACCACATTTCATAAGCCGTTTTATTATTAGATTTACAGATATAAACACGGTTAATAATGTAGCAGGCTGTATTCACTGCTTCAGCCCATAGATTCCTAGGGAGCTTCATGCTATTTAACATAACATTTCCCATTTCTTGAAGCACTCTATTCTTCCTCTCGACAATTCCATTTTGTTGAGGAGTTTTAGGTGCAGAAAATTCATGCGATATTCCCTGATCGCTACAGAATTTCTCAAAACCGCTATTTTCGAATTCGGATCCATGATCACTAGGATCTACTGGATCTTTTGACTTGAAACTTTTTTCAGTTTGAATCCATTTTATAATCTTTTTCACTTCATCAAGGGTTTCTGATTTGTCTCTCAAGAATGAAACCCAAGTGAATCTTGTATAATCATCTACAATAACTAAGATGTATTTTTTGCCACCTCGACTTTTCGTTCTTGTTGGTCCTATAAGATCCATGTGGAGAAGCTCGAGTGGTCTTGTGGTGGTATTGGAGTTCACCTTTTTGTGAGAGCTCCTAGTTTGTTTACCATACTGGCATTCACCACAAATCTTGTCTACTTTTTGTATCTTAGGTAGACCTCTAATTAGTTCTCCTTTGCTCAATCTGTATAAATTTCGATAGTGTACATGTCCGAGGCGTTTATGCCATAATTCTGTCTCATCGGTATGGACCATGTAACATTTTGTTTAGATGAGCTACTATCGCTTACTATATAGCAGTTTTCAGAAGTTCTGCGACCAGTTAATATTACAGAACCCTTTTCATTTATTATTTCACAACCTTGATTAGAAAATTTAACATTATGGTTGTTATCGCATATTTGAGATATGCTCAACAGGTTGTGTTTTAAACCCTCAACATATAAAACATTTTTAAATAAGGGAAGGTTATAGAGTTGGACCGTACCTTTGCCAATTATCTTGCAGTTGCTACCATCACCAAATGTGACTGACCCATCAGTCATATCTTTAAGATCGGTGAATAGTGCTTTGTCGCCTGTCATATGTCTGGAGCATCCACTGTCTAGATACCATTTCGAATGGCTTGTAGCTTTGAAAGCAGTGTGAGCAACCAAACAGACAGCTTTAGGAACCCATTTCAGTACTGTTTTGGGTTTAGGAGAATAATTGGTCTTCTTATGTTTATAGTTGTAAGAGTGACCTACAGAATTAGATTTTAATAGCTCCTTAAGTAAATCAATAATTTTTTCAGCTAGTGGGTTTCGAATCTGATTTTAAAATAGTTGCTTTTGGGTTTAGGAAAAGTTTTTGTATTTTTAGAAAAAACTTGACTATTACCTTTTCCTTTTGAGTTAGAAGTCTCTCCTTTCACAAAATTGGAAGGAGTATTCTTCTGTTTAGGAGATGTGTTTTTATCATAACCCAACCCGGATCGATCGCCACATTTTCTTGATCCGGATAACAATTTTTCTAATTTTGGATCACCTTGAGCATATCTCCATGTGTCCTTCAAACTCAAAAGAGAAGATACTTCATTTTTAAGTTTCTCATTTTCAGATTTCAAATTTTCAATTAGGGAGGTTTTGAATTCTAGATCACACTTAGACTTTTCAAAACTATCTGAAATTTGAGATTTTTCTAAAATAAGAGTTTCAAAACATTCTTTAAGTTTATAAAACTTTTCTTTTGAAGTTTAAGTTTGACAGCAATTTTACAACTTTCCTTATATAAGGCATTGTAAGCATCTTGAAGATCTTCATCATATTCATGATCACTATCCAAATTTTCTTCACTTGTTGAATCATCGTGATCGGAAAAAGTAAACTTGGCTAGAGTCATAAGGGCCTTAAGTTCACTGCCCGACTCAGTTTCTGAATTTTCTGACTCAGAAGAAGCTTCAGAATCAGACGATTCATCCCAAGTAGCCAACATACCCTTCCTTTTGAATCTGTCCTTTTTAGGACATTTGTTTGCTAAATGCCCATATTCTTGACAGTTGTAGCATGACTATCTTTCAATGATTTCCAAGTTTTAGACTTAGGTTTGGAACGTTTCTTTTCATTTGCCTTTTGAAAATCGACTCTTTTCTTACTTTTGAAAATCTTATAAAACTTTTTCGCCAAAAGGGCCATATCATCTTCAGACTTTTCTGAATCTGAATTTTCTTGAGTAAAATTTTTGGATGACTTCAAAGCGATAGATTTGCCTTTAGGAGCTTTAAAACTTAATTCATAGGTTTGTAAAGAACCAACTAATTCTTCTACCTTCATATTGTCCGTATCACGAAGTTCCTGGATTGCAGTTACCTTAGAATTGAACCGTTCAGGAAGAGAGCGTAGTATTTTTGCACACACTTTACTTTCAGGGATCTTATCGCCAAGACCCCACATTGAGTTCACAATGTCGTTCAATCTAGTGTAAAAGTCCATGAACATTTCATTTTCCTCCATATGAATTTCTTCAAATTTAGTTGTGAGGAGTTGGACTTTAGATTTCTTGACAATTGATGTACCTTCGTGTGTCATTTCTAAAATATCCCAAGCTTGCTTTGCAGTATCACAGGATATGATTCTTTTGAACTCATCCGGTGATAGTGCGCAAGTGATAGCATTTAGTGCTTTAGCATTAGCACTACTCTCATTTTTCTGAAGTGTGGTCCATTGGTAATACGGTGTAATTTTCATAGATTTTGAACCATCAACACCAGTTACTTCCATGATAGGAGGTTTCCATTCAGTTACTGTGGCTTGCCACACACTTTCATCCATATTGATTTTAGGAAGATCCTCATTCTGGCTTTCCAATAGGCATAGTTGGAGCCATCAAAGGGAGGAGGTCTAGTAACTGAAAGGCTATCAAAATTTGACATCTTTTTATGTAGCTTAGATCGTTAGCTCAGGAAATAAATCCAAATAAAAAGCAACAAATATGAGCTATTAGGCTTTGATACCACTTGAAAAGGCCAAGCTATATGTCCTAGAGGGGGGGGGGGGGAATAGGACTATGCCAAATTAAAATAAAATCAGCGGAAATAAAATAAACCAATAGCCTTACAACATGAATCAATTCACAAAGCTAAATTTAAATCACCTTGATAAATAGATATCGAGAGATTGATGCAAATTCAGTTCTAAGGACAACCTTACACCATAATCAACAAGGGCTTATGGTAGGACAACCTTATTTCTAGAACCTCTTTTGGATCAAGGACTCAATATTAATATAAGTAAATGAAATAGCAAGGAATGAATTTAAATGCAGAAGTAAGATCTAAATTATTACAACAATCCCCACACTTGCTTGAAATGTAAATAGTTACAACATTCACATCCACTTGTACATTCCACACAATCGAATGATAAAAGATATGACAATTAAGCAAGTATTCAAACCACAAGTCAAGGAGTTATAGTGGTTCGCTTGTGTGTACACCAACTGTTTTCCAACAGCCACACAAAAAGCTACTCCACTCCTAATATCCTCACACAGGGGATATTAGCGTTCACTAACAAATAGGTTTTCACAGGTTCACCAAAAACCTTTACAATTGTGTCTTTTTCACTTGGGCTTACACAATCCAAAAACCCCTCTTTTCTGAGTTTTCTGGTTTTCCTCAGACAACCAATACAATGAGATTTTTCTGGCTTAACCTCAAACAAAACCAAAAGTAAATGAATTTTACAGAATTGTAAAATACCTGGATTTCTCCTTTTTCGTAGCAGCCCGGTAGAACCAATCGGAGTAGATGATTTGAATGTCAAAGTTCAATTTCCAATACTCACATTCATAAGGTTCTAAGTTCTAATTGATTTTAGATTTAACTCGTTGGGCGTAGCTAAATTTGATTTTGATTCCAAGAAGAAGGAATAAGATAATTCCTCTTTTCAAATAAGATTGGAATATAGAAACAAAATCAAATTAAATAAGCTAGCAAAAAGGAATATTAAATAAGCACAATCTAGCTTAAAATAAACACAAACTTATCCAGAGTGATCACTTGAAAATTTCTTGAATTGAATAGCGTTGAAGTTATGAAAACTCTGAATTTCGTGTTCAATTTATAGAAGCAGAAATCGCTCCTACGACTGGTCTTAGAAACCTACGACTGGTCGTAGCTCTAACAGATTTTTGAAAAAATAAGCGCGATCTTTAAAAGCCGTTCTACGACTGGTCGTGAGTACCCTACGACTGGTCGTTAGATACCTACGACTGGTCGTAGGACCAGTGATTTCGTTGCTGGACTTTAAGTCGTAGCTCCACGACTGGTCGTGGACGAGTCGAAGCCACACCTACGACCGGTCGAAGGATCTCCAGGACTGGTCGTGGGCGTACCAAAAATTCCGAAAAATCTTCAACTACTTAGGACTGGTCGTGGAATTTCTTGGACTAGTCGAACCAATGCTAGGACTGGTCGAACAAGAGCTAGGACTGGTCGTAGAATAGACCAACCTTGTGTAAAATAAATATTGATTTATGTATCCAAAGTGACCTACTTAAAGGGTCAACCTAAGGTCATTCAAACCTGAACCATGTCGTATGGACATTGAACTTCAACCATTCAACGAATGTAGATAATTTGAATTATATCAGGCTTGAGATCTTGAACCATATCATGCTTGAGATCTTGAACCATATCATGCTTGAGATCTTCATCAACATAGAACTACTTCATGCGTTGTTTCTTTAGATTTGAACTTCAACATTGTAGCTTCTTGAGGCTTCAACATGTAGGCTTCATCATGTAGCTTTTTGAGGCTTCAACATGTAGCTTTTTGAGGCTTCAACATGTAGCTTTTTGAGGTGTCTTGAATTCCAATAAATGATCATACAAGTACAGAACACCGATAGATGTTTTGGCACACAAAATTTGACAACCAAAGGAGCATGAGATCATAACACTTACAAAATATCGATAAGATCGGAGGTCCATCGATGATATCGATAGTGGGCGCACATTTCTTATAGCAGATATTTCAGGATGTTTTTAACAATGATCGGGGGCCCTTCAATAAAATCGATATTCAAATATCGATGATATCCACACCAGATCGATTGCATAGAACAAAGCCATAAATTGTCCGGCAAGCTCAAGATAAATCAGCTCGATTTATCGATGCCTCGACTCTGATCTCGATATCATCGACATTCAAATTTCGATGATCTCAATGGTTGCCGATCAATCTTGAAATCCTGAAATATTTCAAAGTCAAGTCTTTCTCATTTTTTAAAATGTCGATGGATCGATCCTGTCCTCGATGGGATCGGAGTTCGAAATCCGATGACATCGACCATGGTCTCGATTCATCGACCAATTGGCAAGAAGTTTCAAAAGCGTATGACATCGAGTCCGAGTCATCGAGAAGACCATCGATGCTATCGAGAGTATACGCTCGATGATATCGAACCTGCTTGATGATATCGAACTCTGTCATAAATGAGACCATTTTATATCCGTTGGAACTTTTTGCCTATATATAGAGGACTTATCTTTTGTTGCTGTAAGAGAGAAAAGAGAGAGCTTTTGTGTGTTTCAACTTACATCTTATACCCTAAGCCCTTTCTCTCGAGGGAGTTCATCCTCCAATCCACCCTCACCATTGATATTCAATAGAGTGGATTGGGGATTGAACTTCCGTATTCAAGGATCCTTCAGCTACTGCCTTAATGGCAAATCATTAAGCTGTGATGCCTTGAATGCATAAGAGTGGAACTACTCTACCTTCCTTATTCGAAAACCTTTAGAGAGTACGATTCCATCTCAACCTTGACCCAACCTTAAGCTTAGTCTTGGTATATCTTTTGCGTTGCGGATCAAGGGAGCAGAAGACTCTTCGTCAACAAGGAGGAGGAGATCTTCGGCATTGTGATTGACGGGACTCATCAGCTTTTCTGTAAGTATCTAGAGTTCAAGAGGACACTTGTGATCATTCCTTTCTAGGATTGGGTTAAGTGGTTCTCACCCTTTGAAGTCCTCAAGGAGGCCTCCAGCGGGAGTGTACATGGTGGGTGCGTTGTGTGGATGCTTGCTCTGTGGAGAGCATAAACATCTGGTTAGGAGTGAACCAGTAAAACTCACGGGTGCGTTGTGTGGACCCTTGCTCTATGGAGAGCATAAACATCTGGTTAGGAGTGAACCAGTAAAACTCCAGGGTTAGAGGTGAACCGAGTAGAAACCTCCGTGTAAAGGTTGAAGGTTAACCTGATTTAAAACCTTAGGTTTGAGGTGAACCCTGGGAAACCTCCTTAGTGAAATCCAGTACACTTAAGGGGTTGAGTGCGGCAGCCGGGAGTGGAGTAGACTTATTGTCGAACCACTATAAAATGACTGTGTTTGTGATTGCTTTTCTATATGTGTGATTCATGTCAATGCATTCATATTCATATATCTGATCACATCTCACACACATACACAGTCACATCCAACATAGACTAAGTTGCATATTGCTATATCTTTCATAGTTTGTGATAGGATCCTCTACCAGGCTTGGAAGCCAGTAGAGTTATTTTTGAGTAATCCTAATATATGTCTGTTGTTAGGATTAGTGTGATAGGATTTTAAATAAATCATAAAAACTTTTAAAAGTCCTATTCACCCCCCTCTAGGACATATTGGCATATTCCGACTTCAACTCAAGCGGTCTTCACCGCTATTTCAGAATACCCAGCAGAATGGTCGTAAACACCGTTGATCGTGATAAAAGAAGTAAAGATGCCCAGGACATAAGGGAAAAGAGGTCGGAATGAAAAGAAGAATGGAACCAATCAAGAAATAGATACAACGGGAAGAGGTCCAGGATGCTCAATTCTCATGAAGGATTCGCATTCGATAAAGAGGATGTCATTCCAATGATGACCCAACTGTTGAAGGCCGACACGCTTGAATTACCAGTACCCAGACGCCCTGAAGAGATGTGACGAAAACCAGAGAGAGAGACTTTTGTCGCTATCCTCGTCTGGTGGGACACATCCAATAGAAAACTGCTATACATTGAAGTGCATCATACAACGAATGATGGATAGAGGAGAAATAGTAATTGGAAAAGAGAAGGAAAGAGGCACAATGGCTACGGTGAACATGTTCACGATTCGAGAAAGGAGATAGTGATACGGCGAAAAAGGTAGCAGTAATCACGCGAAGATCAGGCAAGAAAATGATAAGCCCGGCAAAGCAAAAGTCCGGTCTCACAAGAAAAGAATTCGTTGACAAGCAAAGCAATATTGATAAAGAGGAGGAAAAGAGCGAGGCAGCAAAGGTGACCTCTGATGTGGTAAGCCATTTGAAGGGCATACCGGCTCGATTAAGCATCTATGGAGCTCTCTAATTGTCAGAAGAGTGCCGACAGAATTTGGTTCAAGCATTGTCTAATCACGATGTCAGGGAAACCTTATTGGCAGAGTTAGAACGCGAAGAGCACGGGGAGCAAGAGAACTCCCTCCTAGTCATCTCCTTTTCTGATGATGATTTGATCTGTGAAGAGGAGCACAATAGACCACTGATGATAGAAGGCCACATACATGGGAAGAAGGTCAAACGGATTATGATAGATAATGGGTCCGCTGTGAACCTTTTACCACTCTCAATGTTGGGCAAATTAGGGCATCGTCGCTCGGACCTATGCCTTAGTGGAATGATGATACAGGGCTTCAATCAAGATGGACAGCGTACACTTGGTAAGATTACCGTGACGTTGGAAGTAGAAGAATTAATAACTGATGTTGTGTGCCACATTATAAATGCTGTGACAATGTATAATCTTCTATTCGGAAGACCCTGGATACATCAGTACAACATTATACCTTCTACACTACATTAATGTTTTAAGTACTGTAAAAATGGGATGCAGTATAAAGTGATGGCCGACGCAAAGCCATATAAGGAAGCCGAGTCTTTCTTCACAAACGCCAGCTACTATAAGGGATTCGCTGAAAAAGGGATAAAGAGAATGATGAAAGCAGAGTCCTGAGGGACATCACGGTAAATGAGGTTGAAGAGGAAAAGGCAGAGAATCATCCAAAACCGTAGAAACAAAGAAGAAATTATGAAAAATATGAGTTTTTTATGATGAATAACCTACCGGTCTGAATCACGGAAGAGGAATCAAATTCCCATTGGGGTGTGTCAGGAAAAGGGGAGGAAATCTCAAGGTGTAACGCCCTAAAAATTGGGGGTCGAGCATAAACTCAACTCCCGAGTTCCAGAACATCACTTATGCAACAAAATGAGTGATGATTGAATGTTGACTGTATTCGTGCATTGAACATGAGTGAGATTAAGCCAAAACAGCATATCATACTCTAGAGACAGTTAAGTTTGCAAGCGGAAGAAAGATGTGATAGATAGATAAAATATATAAACTATGATGAGTTTTCCAGAGTGTGTGATAACATTACCAGGTTAAATAATTACAAGTACAGTTCTAAAATATACCAAATGTGAGGAAGTGTAATGTCTCCTATCCCAAGTACCGTAGCCCCGTCAATATAATACCAGGTCTTCATAGACCTGTCAGAGATTACATGTAGGAGAACTCCTCTCAACATCATAGCAGTAGTTCGGCTCTGCTTCATAAGCATCGCCAACACCTGAAACTCAACAAATCTGGTTGGTGTTGCAAACACCATCCCATAACGTGGGAGTGAGTGATCAACTCAGTGGAACAATAAAGCATAGGTTAACATGTTATCAATTCAATCAAGCAGTAATGATAAAGCAGTACAATCAAACAAGTTTAGCTACTCTTATTAAATGCAAGTATGAAAGACATGATGATGTCTGCCCTTGCCAAACCACCCTCATGCGACATCATCTTACGTTCGCGAATGCATACCTCCCTCAGTGCTCCACATCTACTAGGCACATGCGGTGCGATGATGAGCATAATTACCGAGTTATTATTAGTCCATTTCAAACAGTAGTATTGAGAAACTAAGGTACCTCCCTTGTATCATTCCCAAACATGATCCATTCTAGGGTCGCAATCCTAGTTAATCTCATACGGTATTATGGTTCGAGAGGCGTCGCGAAGGCATCGCAAAGGGCTCGTCACCCGTCAGCATGGATACAGATCTCACCGTATGCGGCTCAATTGCTGACCGTCAGCTCGAGTACAGGTCTCACCGTACTCGGCTCAATCGCTGGCCGTCAGCTCGAATACAGATCTCACCGTACTCGGCTCAACTCATGCTCTAGTTGCTGTGGCTCGTCGCCAATCACAGACCTTAGAGTATACTCGAAGACACTACGGAGGACTCGTCGCCCGTCAGCACGAGTACAGGTCTCACCGTACTCAGCTCTCGCCGTAAGTGTCGACAGCTCAAATAGAGTGTCCCATACCACCTTATTCGGCTCACGAGTTTGGGTTGCTCAATGGTCACTACGGGGAGGCACGTAGCCCCAGCATAGGCCGACAGCTCAGCCACGGTGTCCCATACCACCATGTCCGGCTCATGAGTCTTAGCGGATCGAGGTACCATGGTTAACGGGATTTCACTGGTAAGTTTGGTACCCTAGGTTCAACAGTAATGACCAAACATGGTGAACATACATAAGACAGATCGGGTTACTTGACGAGCTCGGCTAGCTCGAGCGCACAACAAGTTGAACGACATGAAGTGCATAAGCACTTCGTGTGGCCAACCACTCGTCAACCGAAGTACGACTCGGGTTCGTCGAACACATCTCACGTGGCAAATGAATCACAGTCACGAATGCAATTTCGGTACCGATTGTCTGGACTATAATCATAGCCCCAAACACAATCAAGTGCAGATAGATAAAACAGTAGTAGATCAAGATTCAACTCATACAATCAAGGTCTGGTATTATCCGTTTAGGGCTGCCAGGGCTGTTGCACGCACTCGTTGCTCCACTCCCCCATCACCCATGACGGATCATACAACGTAAATATAAATTTAAACATATGCATTACATAGTTAAAATCATAAAGCAGTTGAGCATGTTATGAATCACAACACAAGCATGAGTTTGTACATGTTCAATTCCTAATCACACAACTATCCAAGGAGATCATACACATAGTTAAAAGAGGTTGAGAATCATATCTCAACACCCTTATACATTACAATTTGCTAACTACTACTCATTCAGACATTTCAAGAAACACTTAAACAAACATATATCAACATACATGACATATGTCGATCAAATAGGCATTAGGCTAAATCCTTTCACTAGGGAGTTGTCCCAATCATAACACGCGTACACCCACGACGGATAGTCATGGCAAGTAGGAATCCAAGTTCCATATTCATTCAGTCATTTCCACAAACACTTGGGCCACACATTTTAGCATATATAGTGTATATTGGCCGTGGCGTGACTTAGGGCAAATCCTTTCGTCAAAGGGGTATCGCCAATACATCAATCATGAATCCATGACAATTAGTCATGGCGAGCACGAATGAGAATTGTATACTCATTCAGTCATTTTCACAAACACTTAGAATACACTATTACAACATACATGGTGTATGTTAGCAAAACATGTATTAGGGCTATCCTTTAGCCAAGCGACTATTTTATCCATGTATAATATATTACTACAAAACAATAATCATGATAAATACATCTCCAAAATTTATACGTATACAGTATTTTCTAGAATACGCAATTTCAACATACATAGTGTATATAAGTAAAACATGTATTTAGGCGAATCCTTTGCCAAATAAGTATTTTATCCATATATCGTATATCCATAAACAAATAAACATGTCAAAAACATTTTCAAAAAATATACGTATACCGTACTTTCTACAAATACCTAGAGTACGTAGAATTCCATATTTTTCATCTTTAATCGAAACGGAAAACAGACAACACTTTGTACATGTGCAATTGCATGCAGATCATGAATCTATCATTTTCTAACATTGAAAGCGTTGAAAACCATAACCTATACACCTAAAGTCAGCACCTTTGTCGTAGAATCGTAACAGAGTCGATGGGTTTGCTACGCTTCCGTATTCGGCAGTTTGGCAACCTATAGAACGAAATAGGTTAGCTATTTCACAACCTACAACTGTCTAAACTCCAAAACAGATTAGGGTTAGGGTTCCTTACCTAGAAATGACGGGGAAACGCCGGGAAAGCGATGAGAATCAGGCGGTGGAGCCCGAATAACGGCAGGGAAGAGTGGCAGGGAGATTCTCCCACTGCTCCCACACTTTCTCTCTCTTTTCTCTCTTTTCTCTCTCTCAATCTCAAATTTGTATGGCTGCCATGAGAGAGGGTTTAAGGTCCTTATATAGCCTAAAAATTTACCGAAATAGACTTATGTTTAAAGTATACTTACATTATAACCAAATCGGCATTGTTTCAGCTCAAAAGAGGGTTTCTGGCAGGCCTCCTTGAGCCAAAGGTCGGACTTAAGCTCACTAACGTTGGATCTACGTTCTATTAAGTTTTCATTTCAGTGGGATTTCCAGATCACGCGTGGCGGACCAGTTTCAGTTCAACGGTCAGCGGATCTCGATCGGAGATTCCGAGTACATGTAAATGTGTATGAAATTTCTCCTGATCGTGGGTGTAATTTGGTCTGATTCTGACGGTCTGGTTGCTTAATACTGATCCGCAAGCGAGAGGTGCCGGATTACTATTCAAGATATTTTATTTTGAAATTATTTCACATTTCTCACACTCTTCACTCCGAGCTCAAGCGAATAGCGGGGACACTATCTGGATTTGATTTCCGAGATGGTTGTCAAGCCCAACGAGGCGGTCCTAGATCCTTAACTTCGTGTTAATCAGACTTCCGACGTGCGGTCTAGATCCGATACGGACTTTTGAGATGTTCCCGTGAGCGTAGCGGTAATGAGATTGATCCTAAGTTTTAGGGTAACCTAGCGTCAATGATTCTACAAGTTTTGGGTCTTGCAGATCATATTTAAGTGATTGGTGCTAATTTCACAAGCACTCTAGTTTAACACTAGCTAAATCTCGCCTAATTTCTAAAGGATTTTGTCCTGTAAGATTTCTGTCTGAGATGGTACTTAGGCCTTGTAGTGTTGTATATAAAGTGATCCAAGTTTTACTGCTTAGCTAGTTTAAGTTAGTGTCTAGGGCGAAAGTGCTTTGAAAAATTAAAAGCACAAGGTAGTGAAGGGTGGGATTTGTGAAGAAGAAAATAAAGGTTTTTTAAAAAGGGATTTGAGGCTTTAATTGAGTGTTTTGGGAAGTTAAACCTGTGTTAGGATTGACCCATCGCATAAGGACGTCTAATTCCAGGTTGGCAAAAATCTGGGATGTTACAATCTTACCCCCCTTAAAACAAAATTTTGTCCCCGAATTGCCTAAGGGTAATAAGGAAAGATTTAATTATTTCTTTTGCCGAAGTTTTATTGATTTGGAGTTTCTACGCGTGGTAGGGTATATACCAGCTGGTTCATTTTAGTCTACCCCCCTTAAAACTTAATTCTTTATCCATTTCTGAAACCCTGATGGTTTGCTACAATTTATTTCTTTACCTATTTGGAGTCTTGACGATAATTCCCACAATTTAGAGTAAGATAGTTGTTTTCATTGTTTGACTAACACGGAGAGACGATAATAGTGGGCTCGATCCCGATACACCGATCATCTACCTGACCAGGGTAAAAGGCTCATCGTATCCCTTCCCAGTCCTGGTAGATCCTGGTCTTCTGCTCGGTCAAGCAGGGAGTCCGTTGGTAGTCACCCAGGATTGAGAATTGGGTCAAGCCGCGAATGCTTCGCAGTTTATATTTCAGTACTCCGTAGTCCGATCACTCTAAAAACTTAGGGAATGCCCACCACAGGAAGGTTCAAATTGTCTATTTTTAAGGTTGCCCTTTTTAGGTCTTAGTCTAAGAGAGTCATCGTTATTATCTATGTCAAAGGAAAGGGTGAATCAAATCTTACTAGATCATCCTAAAATGGTTCCTTATAGTAGAACTTGCTAGGGCTTCTAAATGTTCGTACTCAATGAGCACCGTTTCGATCCTGGGCCAGTGGGGGTAGGGTCCACCATGTTTCCGTTACGCCACCCAGATCAAAGAGGTGTAATTAAGACCTATCATGACATGAAATGGGAAATACATTGGTCTGCCTTTCATCGACGATGTGTACTATGGCATTGATACTTATGGTACAGAAGGGAGTTAAAGATGATGGGTATTGTGGTTGATTGCAGGGACAGGTGTGAGTTTGAGGCAAGATGCTAATTCTTACTAAAGGACTTTTATTACGATCTCAACTTACCCTCTCTAGTCATGTCTAGTTTATTACTGTAAGATAATTTTATACATTATTAGTACAAAGGTATTTGGAAAGAATAGGTCAACAGGCAGACTATTTTTCTAAGTTCATATACAATATGTATGCTATAATGATATGAGATTCGAGACTTAATTCCTAACTGTCTGTTGCCCATTTGGGTAATTCCTTAGGCCTAAAAGACAAAGTCGCTATTGGCTATATACTCCTAATACTTTTCAAAGACGAAGTTATAAACTTTTGGTTGCAAGTGGTTCGGCCAACACGGAAGAAAGTTGCGTAGTGGGTCTGAGTCGGTTAAGCCGAATAACTAAGTCTATTATTCAATTGGCTTAGCATAATTAATTAGTCGCAACGTATGCGTAGCGGTAATCCACTAGTTGTGATCCAAAGTCTATGCCTCTACGCTAGATGATTTCACTTCATTTCTAATACAAGGGTTTTATCACTTAGGGTCAAAGTTGTCTAATTGGAACTGAGTTGCCTGTAGTTGAATTTAACTACGCCCGAGCATTTCACATATGCTCATACCAGCTAAGAGGATCCTAAGGTTCACATTATTAATTTGTTGGATTTCCTCTACGGTCAGGTCTGTCGAAATCTAGAGCACTGCTCTAGGTCCAAAACTCCAAGGGTCTATTTGCCAAACAACCATTTACTCCAAAAGCTTAAGCTATCAGAGTGCGGTGGGTTAATGTATATCAAGGGACTTTATCACTTCAACACTATTTGGCCAGTGGTCTTAAGTTGTATTAAATGGGACTGCATTACTAATTCTACTTTGGGATTGGGAATGGCATGTTTGGTAGGAGGGTGGGTGGGTGGAGGGGGTGGGATAAAAATTAATTTTTATAGCTTTGGAAAATGAGCCTCGTGTGGGAAAGCGCGAGATGGGAGTTCCAAATTCCAGGATAATGAATTTCTAAGTGTTATTTGAAAGGAAATCTCGAAATTTACTTTTAATTGCGTACATTCTAAACATGGTGTCGGAAAACATGGGATACACCCAATCTAGGACCATACCTACACATACATTTATTATTACTTATACAATTCTATTCACCTAACTCACCTAATGCAGTTTGGACGAATGGGCCCTAAAAAGGGAGAAAAGGGGCTGGAGTTTTGGTTCTCCATAGATTTGGTTCTCATCAGGGGTTGTAGAGGCCCACTGACAAGAAGAAAAAGAAAGGAAAATGGAAAAAAGAAATGGATGGGTTAGAGGGCTTGCCCGATTTTGAGCTCCAATTGGGCGTGTGGGAGTCCAAATGAGGGAAACGGAGAGGGTAGGGAGGAAGAGACTGCTGTGGATGATGGGAATGGATGGGTTGTGGTCGAAATCAACAGATAGGACGATCGGAAGGGCGGTTTTGAAGAGAAACAGCCAGTTGGAGAGAGAAAATGGCTTGGAGGGGAGGTTTGTGAAGGAAGTGGTGCTTGGGAGGGTTTTCGATGGAGGGGACATACATCAGGGGGGTCCCACAACCCCCAAACTTGGTCGGCCCGAGCTGCGGGCCCGGCCCATCAAAAAAAGCGGCGAGGGCCTCGCTAAAAATTTTTGAAAATTTTGAAATGGGCCCCTACGGTTGTGATCCTCCAGTCCCCTGGGCCCCAAAAATCACTGGGTCCCACCTTGGATCCCTCCGGAAGTGCTCCGTTTGGCCCCCTGATCCCGATTCGATCCATTTCGGGTAGTTTCGGGATAATCGGGCGTAACTTGCAATCCAGAATGAGTTATCTGACGTAAAATATATGAATTCGAGGTAAAACGAGCTAATGAAGCCAACCAACCTGCTATATCGGGTTGCGCAACCCGGAATTTCGAGAAAACCCTCCGATTGACGGTCATTTCCCCGTTTCAATTTCGTTTTGCTAAAAATGGTAGTTTTAGTTTAATTACTCTTCATCGGTCGAGCTTTAGGAGTTACGCCCATCATGCAAAGGACTTAGAATAATTAGGAGGACGGTTTGGTGAAGCCAAATAGGACACTTACTATTTTTGGCTGAGAACCTTGCGCACTAGTAGACATCACGACCTTATAGTAAGTCGCGAATTCTAGGAGTTTTAATTGTAGTTTGTTTCTGATTTCATTCTCATTACTTGGTATCCCTATTTAAAGGGTTGTGAACTCATTTTTAAGCATTCATTAATCAATTTCGAATGTATTAGAATTTATTTATATTGTCTGCTTTCTTTCCTCATGGATTCGGGAAGTCTCGTGTGAGGAGTTCAGAGAAGCTTCCGAGGATTCGGGAGTAGTTATCATCATCACTCTTATCCGTATTCTACCAATTTTCAACGGTGGGGGTGAGGTGGATTGTAATCTAGAAGCATCTACAGACCGTCTAGGAATGTTTTAAGGCGACCCGTGCGCGACCATGGTTGAATACGGACTCGATTTCGGCGTTCGACTTTAGTGAACTTCGCGATTGGCGAAATTGGAATATTATGACTGTTTCTATGTTCCGTCGCTCCCTCCTAAGTCAGAGTCGTGCGTCAGTGGTGCGCGTGTGACCATAACCCAGGTTCGGTTTAATCCAAATCATGTTCTGATACCATCTTGTAACGCCCTGAAAATCGGGGGTCGAGCATAAACTCAACTCCCGAGTTCCAGAACATCACTTATGCAACAAAATGAGTGATGATTGAATGTTGACTGTATTCGTGCATTAAACATGAGTGAGATTAAGCCAAAACAGCATATCATACTCCAGAGACAGTTAAGTTTGCAAGCGGAAGACTGTGATAGATAGATAAAATATATAAACTATGATGAGTTTCCAGAGTGTGATAACATTACCAGGTTAAATAATTACAAGTACAGTTCTAAAATATACCAAATGTGAGGAAGTGTAATGTCTCCTATCCTAAGTACCGTAGCCCCGTCAATATAATACCAGGTCTTCATAGACCTATCAGAGATTACATGTAGGAGAACTCCTCCTCAACATCATAGCAGTAGTTCGGCTCTGCTTCATAAGCATCGTCAACACCTGAAACTCAACAAATCTGGTTGGTGTTGCAAACACCGTCCCGTAACGTGGGAGTGAGTGATCAACTCAATGGAACAATAAAGCATAGGTTAACATGTTATCAATTCAATCAAGCAGTAATGATAAAGCAGTACAATCAAACAAGTTTAACTACTCTTATTAAATGCAAGTATGAAATGACATGATGATGTATGCCCTTGCCAAACCACCCTCATGCGACATCATCTTACGTTCGCGAATGCATACCTCCCTTAGTGCTCCACATCTACTAGGCACATGTGGTGCGATGATGAGCATGATTACCGAGTTATTATTAGTCCATTTCAAACAGTAGTATTGGGAAACTAACGTACCTCCCTTGTATCATTCTCAAACATGATCCATTCTAGGGTCGTCAATCCTAGTTAATCTCATACGGTATTATGGTTTGAGAGGCGTCACGAAGGCATCGCAAAGGGCTCGTCACCCGTCAGCATGGATACAGATCTCACTGTATGCGGCTCAATTGCTGACCGTCAGCTCGAGTACAGGTCTCACCGTACTCGGCTCAATCGCTGGCCGTCAGCTCGAATACAGATCTCACCGTACTTGGCTCAACTCATGCTCTAGTTGCTGTGAAGGGCTCGTCGCCAATCACAGACCTTAGAGTATACTCGAAGACACTACGGAGGACTCGTCGCCCGTCAGCATGAGTACAGGTCTCACCGTACTCGGCTCTCGCCGTAAGTGTCGACAGCTCGAATACATTGACCCATACCACCGTATTCGGCTCACGAGTTTGGGTTGCTCAATGGTCACTATGGGGAGGCACGTAGCCCCAGCAGCCACGGTGTCCCATACCACCATGTCCGGCTCATGAGTCTTAGCGGATCGAGGTACCATGGTTAACGGGATTGTCACTGGTAAGTTTGGTACCCTAGGTTCAAACAGTAATGACCAAACATGGTGAACATACATAAGACAGATCGGGTTACTTGACGAGCTCGGCTAGCTCGAGCGCACAACAAGTTGAACGACATGAAGTGCATAAGCACTTCGCGTGGCCAACCACTATCGTCAACCGAAGTACGACTCGGGTTCGTCGAACACATCTCACGTGGCAAATGAATCACAACCACGAATGCAATTCCGGTACCGATTGTCTGGACTATAATCATAGCCCCAAACACAATCAAGTGCAGATAGATAAAACAGTAGTAGATCAAGATTCAACTCATACAATCAAGGTCTGGTATTATCCGTTTAGGGCTGCCAGGGCTGTTGCACGCACTCGTTGCTCCACTCCCCCATCACCCATGACGGATCATACAACGTAAATATAAATTTAAACATATGCATTACATAGTTAAAATCATAAAGCAGTTGAGCATGTTATGAATCACAACACAAGCATGAGTTTGTACATGTTCAATTCCTAATCACACAACTATCCAAGGAGATCATACACATAGTTAAAAGAGGTTGAGAATCATATCTCAACACCCTTATACATTACAATTTGCTAACTACTACTCATTCAGACATTTCAAGAAACACTTAAACAAACATACATCAACATACATGACATATGTCGATCAAATAGGCATTAGGCCAAATCCTTTCACTAGGGAGTTGCCCCAATCATAACACGCGTACACCCACGACGGATAGTCATGGCAAGTAGGAATCCAAGTTCCATATTCATTCAGTCATTTCCACAAACACTTGGGCCACACATTTTAGCATATATAGTGTATATTGGCCGTGGCGTGACTTAGGGCAAATCCTTTCGTCAAAGGGGTATCGCCAATACATCAATCATGAATCCATGACAATTAGTCATGCGGAGCACGAATGAGAATTCTATACTCATTCAGTCATTTTCACAAACACTTATAATACACTATTACAACATACATGGTGTATGTTAGCAAAACATGTATTAGGGCTATCCTTTAGCCAAGCGAGTATTTTATCCATGTATAATATATTACTAAAACAAGTAATCATGATAAATACATCTCCAAAATTTATACGTATACAGTATTTTCTAGAATACGCAATTTCAACATACATAGTGTATATAAGTAAAACATGTATTTAGGCGAATCCTTTTGCGAAATAAGTATTTTATCCATATATCGTATATCCATATAACAAATAAACATGTCAAACACATTTCCAAAAAATATACGTATACCGTACTTTCTACAAATACCTAGAGTATGTAGAATTCCATATTTTTCATCTTTAATCGAAACGGAAAACAGACAACACTTTGTGCATGTGCAATTGCATGCAGATCATGAATCTATCATTATCTGACATTGAAAGCGTTGAAAACCATAACCTATACACCTAAAGTCCACACCTTTTGTCGTAGAATCGTAACAGAGTCGATGGGTTTGCTAAGCTTCCGTATTCGGCAGTTTGGTAACCTATAAAACGAAATAGGTTAGCTATTTCACAACCTACAACTGTCTAAACTCCAAAACAGATTAGGGTTAGGGTTCCTTACCTAGAAATGACGCCGAAACGCCGGGAAAGCGATGAGAATCAGGCGGTGGAGCCCGAATAGCGGCAGGGAAGAGTGGCAGGGAGATTCTCCCACTGCTCCCACACTTTCTCTCTCTTTTCTCTTTCTTTTCTCTCTCTCAATCTCAAATTAGTATGGCTGCCATGAGAGAGGGTTTAAGGTCCTTATATAGCCTAAAAATTTACCGAAATAGACTTATGTTTAAAGTATACTTACATTATAACCAAATCGGCATTGTTTCAGCTCAAAAGAGGGTTTCTGGCGGGCCTCCTTGAGCCAAAGGTCGGACTTAAGCTCACTGTAACGCCCTGAAATTCGGGGGTCGAGTATGAACTCAACTCCCGAGTTCCAACGCATCACTTATGCAACATACACAATGCTGGTTAAATGTTGTCTGAGTTAGCGCAATAAACATGAATGAGATTATACCAAAACAGTAATTCATACTCCAGTTCAATTGTATAAAGGCAAGCGGAAGACTGAAATTTTATATTCAAAGTATGTAAAGTAACAAAATTTTTTAAACTCCAGAGTATGAGTACTAACTGAGTACCAATATACAAGTATTGTTTCTAAGTCAAAAACCAAAATACAATCCTCCAGAGAGACCCTGAAAATCCCGCGATGCAGCCGGCCTAAGCAAAGCCGTCAGAATACTGCATGAAGGAGAACTCCTCCTGGTCCTCGTCAAAGTCGGGCTCCGGCTCCTGAACCAAGGCGCCATCTACACCTGCGACAGAGTCTGGTGGGTGTTGCAAACACCGTCCTGTAACGTGGGAGTGAGTAGCTAACTCAGTGGAACCATAAAGCATAAGTTAACATGTTATCAAATCAATCAAGCAGTAATGATAAAGCAGTACAAATCAAGCATTTCTAACTACTCTTGTTAAGTGTAAAAATGATATGACATGATGTTGTATGCCCTTGCCAAACCACCCTCAAGCGACATCATCTTACGTTCGCGAATGCTAACTCCCTCAGTACGCCACATCTACAAAGCACATGCGGTGCGATGATGCTCATGATTACCAAGTTTTTATTAGTCCATTTCAAACAGCAGTATTGGGAAACTAAGGTACCTCTCTTGTATCATTCCCAACATGATCCATTCTAGGGTCGTCAATCCTAGATAATCTCATACGATATTATGGTTTGATAAACGTAGTGAAGGCATCGCAAAGGGCTCGTCACCCGTCAGCGCGGATACAGATCTCACCGTATGCAGCTCAATTGCTGGCCGTCAGCTCGAGTACAGGTCTCACCGTACTCGGCTCAATCACTAGCCGTCAGCTCGAGTACAGGTCTCACCGTACTCGGCTCAACTCACACTCTAGTTGCTGTGAAAGACTCGTGGCCAATCACAAACCCTTGGAGTGTACTCGATGATACTACGGAGGACTCGTCGCCCGTCAGCACGAGTACAGATCTCACCGTACTCAGCTCTCATCGAAGTATCGACAGCTCGAATACAGTGTCCCATACCACCATATTCGGCTCACGAGTTGGTTGCGCAATGGTCACTACGGGGAGGCACATGGCCCCAGCGTAGGCCGACAACTTGACCACGGTGTCCCATACCACCATGTCCGGCTCATGCGACTTAGCGGATCTAGGTACCATGGTTAAACGGGGATCGCCACTGGTAAGTTTGGTACCCTAGGTTCAAGCAGTAGCGACCAAACAGGGTGAACACATAAGTACATTTCGGTTTACTTAACGAGCCTGACTAGCTCGAGCGCACCACAAGTTGAGCAATATGGAGCGCAAAAGCACTCCATGTGGCCAACCACTATCGCCAACCGAAGTACGACTCGGGTTCGCCAGACACGTCCTTTGTGGCGACATGAATCTCAGCCACAATCGCAAGTCTGGTACCGAATGTTTGGACTATATACATAGTCCCAAACTCAAACAGTTCTCATTGATAGCATGTGAAGTAAAGCATGATAAACAAGCAATACAAGCATGTTAGTAGGCATGTTAAAAAGCATGAAGTAAAACATGAAGTAAAGCATGTTGCAAAGCATGTTGTAAGGCATGTGATAAAGCACTATCCCCATAGGGATACAATTGTGTACGCATTATAAGTGAGTGGTTGCGGTGAACCACCACATGGAGGGGATCCTACATGTCTCTAAGGAAGTCGGAAATCCCATATCAATGCCTATCTAAGGCACTAGTACATAAACATGTACTCCTACAAGCATTTGTACAAACACTTAGAATACACTATTCCAACATACATGACGTATGTTAGCCAATTTCGTGTTAGGGCTGTCCCTTCGCCACGAGAGTATTTTACCCGTGTATATTAATCATACAGCAAATAATCATTACAATTACATTTCCAAAATCCGCACGTATGCGGTATTTCTAGAATATGCAATTTCAACATACATGACATTTACACATGAACATGTATTTTTGCGATTCCTTTCGCCAAACTAGCATTTTATCCACATATCATATAATCAAACATTAAATAAACATGTCAAACATTTTCCCAAGAAAAATACGTATACGGTATTTCTACGTATATCTAGAGTATGTGAAATTCCATATTCTACATCGCTAATCGAAACATGAAACGGAAAGCACTTTGTACATGTGCATTTGCATGCAGATCATGAATCTATCATTATCTGACATTGAAAGCGTTGAAAAGCGTAACTTATACACTTAAAGTCCTCACCTCAGCCCTTGGAATTCCAACAAATCAGCAAGGGTGTTAGAGCTTCCGTATACGGGAGTTTCCTAGCCTAAAGAGCGTAACTGATTAGCTTTTTCATAACCTACCACTAACCAACCTCAAATCAGACCTAGGGTTAGGGTTTCTTACCTTCAAATGGGATGGACACCGCCGGGAAAACACCTGGAATAAGGCGGTGTAGGCCGTGTGATGAGTGGAAGCAGCAGGAGGAAGATCGGCTTCGAACTTCAAGCCCTTCTCTCTCTTTTCTCTCTCTCTCTCTAAGGGTTTGCTCCCAAATTCGTATGGCTGTGAGAGAGGCTGTTCTAAGCCCCTTTTATAGCCAAAGTCATGTCCAAAATAGACTCAGGTTCAAGGGTGGCTGCATATATAGGCAGTTCGCCACTTTCCAAGCTCAAAAGGGATGTTCTGGTGGCCCTCCTTGAGCCAAACGTCAGACTTAAGCTCACCATCTATGGATCTACGTGGGATTACGTTTTCGACTCGATCGGATTCCCAGATCGCACGTGGCGGACCACTTTCAGTTCAACGGTCAGTGGGCCACGATCAGAAATTCTGAGTACATGTAAATGTTCCTGAAATTTTTCTTAATCCGAGGGTGTAATTTGGTCTGATTCTAACGGTCAGGTTGCTTAATACTGACGCGCAACCGAATGATGTGCAGATCACTATTCCAGATATTTATTTGGGATGGAATTTGTGTTTTTCACACTCCCTCGCTCCAGATCGAAAAGAATGGCCGTGGGACATCGGAATCATCTGATTTTTGAGATGATTGTCAAGCCCAGTGGGGCGGTCCTGGTTCCTTAGCTTCGTGTTAATCGGACTCCCGATGTGCGATCTAGACCTCATACGAAGTTTCGTTTCAGTCCCGAGAGCAGACGGGTAATGAGTTTGGCTCTAGACTTTAGGGTAACCTAGAGTCACTAATTCTGCAAGTTTTGGGTCTTGCAGATCGTATTTAAAGCGATCCCAACGGATTTCATGGCTAACCGAGTTTAGTACTTAGTTAACTTTGTTAAATTTCTAAGGGATTTAATCCTACGTGATTTCTGGACGAGGTGGTACTCGACCCAATGTACGGAAATTTACAGGTCGTTACACTCACTAACGCTGGATCTACGTTCTATTAAGTTTTCATTTCAGTGGGATTTCAGATCACGCGTGGCGGAACAGTTTCAGTTCAACGGTCAGCGGATCTCGATCGGAGATTCCGAGTACATGTAAATGTGTATGAAATTTCTCCTGATCCGAGGGTGTAATTTGGTCTAATTCTGACAGTCTAGTTGCTTAATATTGATCCGCAAGCGAGAGGTGCCAGATTACTATTCAAGATATTTTATTTTGAAATTATTTCACATTTCTCACACTCTTCACTCCGAGCTCAAGCGAATAGCGCTGGGACACTATCTGGATTTGATTTCTGAGATGGTTGTCAAGCCCAGCAAGGCGGTCCTAGATCCTTAACTTCGTGTTAATCGGACTTCCGACGTACGGTCCAGATTCGATACGGACTTTCGAGATGCTCCCGTGAGCAGCCGGGTAATGAGATTGATCTTAAGTTTTAGGGTAACCTAGCGTCAATGATTCTACAAGTTTTGGGTCTTGCAGATCATATTTAAAGTGATTGGTGCTAATTTCACAAGCACTCTAGTTTAACACTAGCTAAATCTCGCCTAATTTCTAAAGGATTTAGTCCTGTAAGATTTCTGTCTGAGATGGTACTTAGGCCTTTGTAGTTTGTATATAAAGTGATCCAAGTTTTACTACTTAGCTAGTTTAAGTTAGTGTCTAGGGCGAAAGTGCTTTGAAAAATTAAAAGCACAAGGTAGTGAAGGGTGGGATTTGTGAAGAAAATGGTTTAAAAAGGGATTTGAGGCTTTAATTGAGCGTTTGGGAAGTTAAACCTGTGTTAGGATTGACCCATCGCCTAAGGACGTCTAATTCCAGGTTGGCAAAAATCCGGGATGTTATATAAGGACTGGGGGCAGAATCATCAGTGAACACAGTCACGGCCATGCAGTCATCAGAAGAGAATCCCAAGACAATCGAACACCCCGAAGTGGCCCCACAACAAATAGAAGATGGGGGGCAGCCAACGATAGATAATTTGCGAGAAGTAAATCTGGGTATCGAAGAAGAATCGAGGAACAAATTTGTCAGCGACGGTCTTTCTGAAAAAGAGTCCGAGGAATATGTTCGGCTTCTTAAAGAAAATAGAGACGCTTTTGCTTTGACATACGCAGAGATGCCGGGCTTGGAACCTTCCGTAGCGATGCACCAATTAAATATATCTAAAGAGAAAAGACCAGTCAAGCAGGCGCAAAGACGATTCCATCCTGACTTGGTTCCTCTGATAGAATAAGAAGTGAATAAGTTAATAAAGGTGGGATTTATCAGGGAGGTCAAATATCCCAAGTGGATATCAAACATCATCCCTGTGAAAAATAAAAACGGATAAGTCAGGGTGTGCGTTGACTTCAGAGTTCTAAATGAAGCCTGTCCGAAAGACGATTTTTCGCTCCCAATAACTGAATTACTAATTGACAGTACAACTCAATATGCTATCATGTCCTTTATGGACGACTATACAGGGTATAATCAGGTTAGGATGGCACCTGAAGATGAAGAAGCAACGGCGTTCAGGACATCGTTGGGAATTTGTTGCTATAAAGTTATGCCATTTGGTCTCAAAAACGCTAGGGTGAAATATCAGAGGGCGATGAAGAATATCTTCCAAGACATGATGCACAAGCATGTTGAATGTTATATCGATGACTTAGTGGTCAGATCAGGGGAATCATCAGCAACACCGTGAACATTTGGCTTCAGTTTTCCGCCGACTAAGAAAAAAACAGCTGAAGATGAATCCAGCCAAATGCGCGTTTGGATTATCCGCAGGTAAATTTCTTGGTTTTGTTGTTCGGCATAGAGGCATTGAAATTGATCCAGGGAAAGTCCGAGCTATTCAAAATATGCAGCCACCAAAAACACTCAAAGAATTGAAAAGTTTGCAGGGAAAGTTGGCATACATCCGCTGCTTTATTTCAAATTTAACAGGAAGTTGTCAGCCGTTTTCCCATTTGATGAAGAAAGATGCAGAATTTGTATGGGACCAAGCTTGTCAGAATGCGTTTGACTCAATTAAAGATTTGTTAAAACAGTCGCCAGTATTATCAGCTCCAATAAAAGAGAAGCCATTAATTTTATATATCTCTGCGGCAGAGGGTTCTTTAGGAGCCTTATTGGCTCAAATGAATGAAACTGGAAAAGAAACTGCTCTTTATTATTTAAGCCAAACTCTGATGGGTGCAGAATGCAACTATTCCCCAATCAAGAAAGAGTGTCTGGCATTGATATTTGCGGTACAGAAATTAAGACATTATTGTCTCTCTCATAGCATAACTTTGATCTCAAGGGCAGATCCTATAAAGTTTTTGATGAGAAGGCCAATATTGTCTGGAAGACTAGCCAAATGGATGCTGTTGCTTTCAGAATATGACATTACGTATAGGCTAGCGAAAGCAGTAAAAGGACAAGCAGTGGCAGACTTTCTTGCAGCACATCCCGTAACAGAATGCGAAGTTGTTAGTGATGACTTTCCAGACGAACAAGTCATGTTCACTGAGACACAAAACCCGTGGCAGGTGTATTTTGATGGCGCCACTCGAGCATTAGGAGCAGGGGCAGGAATAATATTTATCACTCCTCAAGGTGACTTGCTACCATACTCCTTCACGTTGAGTGCCACATGTACAAATAATGAAGCTGAGTATAGGGCCCTCATTATTGGAATTGTAACATCTCGAATTTTTGCCAACGTGGGATTAGACGTCCTTAGGCAATGGGTCGATCCTAACACCTTATTAACTTGCCAGAACTCAATCCCAAAGTCTAAAACCGCTTTTAAACCCATTTCCTTCACAAATCCCACCCCTCACCACCTTGTTCTTTCAATTTTTCTAAGTACTTTCACCCTAGACGCTATCTTAAACTAGCTAAGTAGTATAACTTGGATCACTTTATATATAAACTACAAACGCCCGGGTATCACCTTAGACAAAAATTACTCAGGACTAAATCCTTTAGAAATTAGGCGAGAATTAGCCAGTGTTAAACTAGAGTACCTGTGAAATTATCACCAATCACTTTAAATACGATCTGTAAGACCCAAAACTTGTAGAATCATTGACGCTAGGTTACCCTAAAATCTAGGATCAATCTCATTACCCAGTTGCTCTCGGGAGCATCTCAAAAATCCGTATCAGATCTGGACCGCACATCAGAAGTCCAATTTACACGAAGTTAAGGAATTAGGACCGCCTTGCTGGGCTTGACAACCATCTCGGAAATCAAATCCAGATAGTGTCCCAGAACTATTCGCTTAAGCTCGGAGCGGGGAGTGTGGAAATGTGAAATTAATTCAAAATAAAATATAAATTTATGAAATCTGGCACCTCTCGCTTGCGGATCAGTATTAAGCAACCAGACCGTCAGAATCAGGCCAAATTACACCCTCGGATCAGGGATATTTCCCTAAACATATCCATGTACTCAGAATCTTCGATCGAGATCCGCTGACCATTGAACTGAAACTGGTCCGCCATTTGTGATCTGGGCATCCGACTGGAACGAAAACATAATGGTACCTAGATCCGATGTTGGTGAGCTTAAGTCCGACCACACACTGAAAAGGGGCCGCCAGAAGTGCTCCGTTGAGACAGAATAGGGCCACTTTGGCTATAACCCAAGTATACCTTGACCTGGAGTCTATTCTGGTAATGTTCTACCCTATATAAGGACCTTAAAACCTCTCTCATTGAGCCCATACAAATTTGGGAGAAAACCTAGGCGAGAAAAGAGAGAAAAGAGAGAGAAAGTGTGAGAGAAGTGAGTGAATCTCCCAGCCACTTTACCCTGCCGCTACACAAGCTACACCACTCATTTCTAATCGCTTTCCCGGCGATTTCAGCTCCGTTTCTAGGTAACAAACCCTAACCCTAATCTAATTTGGGGCTTTGGCGGTTGTAAGTTATGAAATAATTTACCTGAATCATGTAATAGGTTGCTAGATCATCGTACGAGGAAGCCTAACCAGTCTAGCGAGTTTATTTCACTTCTACGGCTTAAAGTTGCGGACTTTAGGTGTATAGGTTATGGTTTTCAACGTTTTCAATGTCATATAATGATAGATTCATGATTTGCATGCAATTGTACATGTATAAAGTGCTGTCTGTTTTCCGTTTCAATTAAAGATGAAGAATATGGAATTTTACATACTCTAGGTATTTGTAGAAAGTACCATATACGTATAAATTTTGGAAATGTGTTTGCCATGATTATTTATTGTGTTGATATATTATATATGGATAAAATACTTGTTTGGCGAAAGGACTCGCCCTAATACATGTTTTGCTAATGCACACTATGTATGTTGAAAAGAGTGTATTCTAAGTGTTTGTGAAAATGACTGAATGAGTATAGAATTCTCATTCGTGCTCACCATGACTAATTATCATGGATATATGATTATTGTATTGGCGATACCCCTTTGGCGAAAGGATTTGCCCTAAATCACGCCATGGCCAATATACACTATATATATTAAAATGTGTGGCCCAAGTGTTTGTGGAAATGACTGAATGAATATGGAACTTGGATTCCTGCTTGCCATGACTATCCGTCATGGGTGCTCGCGTGCTATCCATGGGGCAGCTCCCTAGTGAAAGGATTTGGCCTTATACCTATGTGATTAACATACGTCATGTATATTGATGTATGTAGTTTAAAGTATTTGTTGAAATGTTTGAATGAGTAGTAGTTAGTAAATTGTAATGTATAAGGATGTTGAGATAGGTTTCTCAACTACCTTAATGATGTGTATGATTTCCTTCATGTAAGTTATTTAGTTTAATCACTTACTGTTTTATGAAACGTATGTGTTTGAATTTCCTGTTTGCATTGTGTTTTATAACATGCTTGCTAATATGTTTGAATTACTTGTTTATTTAATTCTGATCTAATTACTTCACATGTTTAAGTTGTATTCCATAAAATCCGTGAAGGGTGATGGGGGAGTGGTGCAACGAGTGCGTGCAACAGCCCTGACAGCCCTAAGCGGACAATATTGGATATTTGATTGTATGATTTGAAATCTTGATCCATTACTGCTTTAACTGTTCTGTAATTGATTGTGTTTGGGGCTATTGTATAGTCCAGGCAATCGGCAACGAAACTGAATTCGTAGTTGAGATTCAGTCGCCACGAGAGATGTGTCTGACGAACCCGAGTCGTACTTCGGTGGGCGACAGTGGTTAGACCACGCGAAGTGCTTATGCACTTCATGTCGTTCAGTTGATTGTGCGCTCGAGCTAGTCAGGCTCGTCAAGTAACCCGATATGTCTAATGTGTGTTCACCATGTTTGGACGCTACTGCTTGAACCTATGGTACCAAACTTACCTGTGAAATCCCTTCTAAACATGGTACCTTGATCCGCTAAGACCCATGAGCCGGACATGGTGGTTTGGGACACCGTGGTCGAGCTGTCGACCTACGCTAGGGCCACGTGCCTCCCCGTAGTGTCCATTGAGCAACCAGACTCGTGAGCCGATTATGGTGGTATGAGACACTATATTCGTGCTGTCGGCCTACATTAATAATGTGATGGGGGAGTGGTGCAACGAATGCATGTAACAGCCCTGACAGCCCTTTGTAGTGACCTCAAGCATACTCTGAATTTGCGGTGAGGCGACGAGTTTTTCCGCGATGTATAGAGTATGAACTAGGCCTTTATCAATTTAGTGATGAACCATTAAAAGGGTGATGGGGGAGTGGTGTAACGGTTCCGTGTAACGGCCCTGACAGCCCTTGCAGCGACCTAGAAACACACCCTCATATAAGATTAACTAAGACTGACGATCTTAGAATGGATCATGCTTGGGAATGATACAAGGGAGGTACCTTAGTTTCCCAATACTGCTGTTTGAAATGGACTAATAACAACTCGGTAATCATGCTCATCATCGCATTGCATATGCCTGGAAGATGTGGAGCACTGAGGAATGCAAACATGCCGCGATCGTAAGATGGTGTTGCATGAGGGAGTGTGTGGTGAGGGCATGCATCATGATTACATTCATACTTGCATTAATAAGAGTAGTTAGGAGTGTTTGATTGTACTGCTTTATCATTACTGCTTGACTGAATTGATAACATGTTAACTTATGCTTTATTGTTCCACTGAGTTGATCACTCACTCCCACGTTACGGGACGGTGTTCCGAACACCCAGCAAACTTTGCTGATTGCAGATGGCGACACTACTCCTGAGGCGGAGCCGGACCTTTATGATCACAATAATGCTCGTTCGTATATGTTGTATGCTGATGGCTTCATGTGAGCCGTGTCTTGATCGACGGGGTTACAGGGATGTTGACTAGAGGACCTTATACATTTGGTATATTTTAGAATTGTACTTGTAAATAGTTAACCTGGTAACATTGTCACACTCTGGAGACTCACCACAGTTTTTATATTTTATATATCTATCACATTCTTTCGCTTGCAATCTCACTTGTCTCTGGAGTATGATATGTTGTTTTGGCTTAATCTCACTCATGTTCAATGCACTAATACAGACAACATTCAATCATCATTCATTTTGTTGCATAAGTGATGCGTTGGAACTCGGGAGTTGAGTTTATGCTTAACCCCCAATTTTCAGGGCGTTACAGGAATGGAAATGGCTCAAGAAATGAAGGTAAGAGCGTTGCATATTTTTGAGGATTCTAAATTGATTATAAATCAATTGACGACTGAATTTGAAGTAAGAAAGCAAGAAGTTTTACCATACTGTCGGAAAGCACAACAATTACTAGAACAATTCTGTCATGTAGAAGTCAAGCATATACTGCGGTCTGAGAATGCAAGAGTAGATGCTTTGGCTAGCCTGGCATCGGCTCTGTCGTACCCCAATAAAAGCCCTCTCCAGATAACTATAAAAGAGGGAAGATTTTTGCCATCCTCGGAGGTCATTGAAGAAATCATCGAAACCCTTCCTGTATCGTGCTTAGAGATAACGACAAACGATTGGCGTCAGCCTTTCATTGATTATCTCAAATACGACATCCTACCAAAAGAGCCAGTGCAGAAACAACAAGTTAAGCAAAGGTCAAGCAAATTCATCATATGTAGTGAAGTATTGTATAGAAGATCTTATAATGGAATACTGCTGCGATGTTTAGATGAACAAGAAGTAAATCAAATGTTATGGGAAGCACACTCTGGAGAATGTTGGGCACATCGGGCGGGACGAAATCTATTCCATCGAATACATTGAATGGGATATTATTGGCCTTCTATGTTCAAAGATGCGATAAATTATGCGAAGTGGTGTCATGAATGTCAGATTCATGGAGATATTATACACGTCCCCCCAAAAGACTTACATCAGTCAGTTACCTCTTGGCCCTTCTCAGTCTGGGGACTTGACGTCATTGGTCCTATAAATCCGCCCTCGTCCAAAGGAAAGCAGTATATCTTAGCAGCAACAGACTATTTTTCCAAGTGGACAGAGGCAGTTGCTTTACGCAATGTCAAAGAAAAGGACGTAGTAAATTTCATCCGGCACGCGATAACATACCGTCATGGTATTCCTAAGAAAATTGTTACGGATAATGGTCCGCCCTTCAAAAATAGAGGCATTGAAAATCTGTGTCAGAAATTCAATATTCGTCATTCACTTTCAACGCCTTACTACCCACCGGCCAATAGACTAGCAGAGGTGTTTAATAAAACGATAATCAAAATACTGAAGAAAACAGTGACAGGGAACAAACGTGATTGGGATGAAAGATTAGAAGAAGCATTATGGGCATACAGAACCACTCACCGAACAGCGACAAAAGCAACACCATATTCATTGGTTTATGGTGTAGAAGCAGTGATCCCAATGGAAATGCAAGTAGCGTCACTTAGAGTGGCAGTACATCAGTCTATAACAGAGGATGAAAATGTAAAAATAAGGCTGAAAGAGTTAGATTTGCTTGATGAAAAATGCTTGGCAGCCCAACAACAATTACAATCGTATCAAGCAAGAATATCAGCCGCTTTTGATAAATGTGTTAAATATCGCTCTTTTAAGAAAGGAGATACGGTGTTGATGCTGAAAAGACCCAAAGTGGTCACCCGGCGAATAGGGGACAAATTCGAGCCTAAATGGGATGAGCCTTATATAATTCAAGAAGTATACTCCAATGACGCATATAGAGGGGTGAATCAGGACGGGCAAGGTATAAGTATACCGGTCAATGCTCGCTTTATAGAGAGATATCATCCCTGAAGACATTATTGATTTTGATCAAGAATCATTATCAACATAATGATTCTGTATCAAAAGGGGGCAAGAATGGGCAGGATCACGACAATGTATTGACAAATTAATAAATAAAGAAGGAATTCGCGAGCATATCAAGACTACGTATCGACAAGTGTTCCAAAAAGAAAGTGAACATCGTCAGACTAAGAGAGCTCTGATTGTCGAAATTGATATCGTCACTAAGCTGATATATTATAAATAAAACAAATGGATCTTCTTGAAGATATTATTAGAAGCAGTGATGCATCAATCTCAGTCAGAGATGTCTATCATTTTCACAGCAACAAGGATCACACCTATTATTGTCTCTTGAGGCATTTTAAGGCAGTCTAGTCAAACCCTGAAAGGTCAAGCCTTAAAAAGGGCTAGCTACGCATAAGAACTATCATTTTCGCCATTCGTGCAGCGCCGAGAAGCCAGTAGCCCTAAAAAGCCTGTGAAGGCCATCGTACACATACCTATGCGGGCAGTTGACGAAGCCAACGACTAAAAGCTTGAAAGGTTAAAAGTCCTCAAATGGCCAGTCACGCTTAAGACCAATGCCGTCTGTATAGCTTTCCGAAGCATCATGGGGAATGGAGGAAAATGCCCTCTCGTGAATGGGCTCGACCTTTCAGACGAAGAAAAAGCGGGTCATAGTATGAGTTCTTTGGCCATGTCCATAGATAGGCCAACCATGAGTAAGACCCCCCAGATCTTTGGCTCAATTTCAGTACTAACTCATGAGGAAGGGCTTAAACCTACTCATTGATAGACTGGTAGCCCAAGATCGCCTTGTGAGCTCTGTGAACTCTAGAGAGTTACCGTGGCCAACCCTGTGCATAATTCCAACCGGGTTCACGGCCCCGGTAGCTTCATTGGGCCCCTCTGATGGACCACAGTTTGTGAACTCCCCAGGCAGTGAGAAGTTCAGCGAACTCCTAAGAGTTACAGAGACCATCACGTAAGAACACTCGACTCCACTACGCAAGAGTCTAAGAAACTGCATATGCTCCACTACTCAAGAGCTTAAACTGTGTGTGACTAACCAAATTGAAATTTATACCGCCAATTAAGATAAGGATCATTTAGGAAATCCTTTACTAACAAAGCATAAAAAGATAAAGCAGTAATCAAAATGAACATTATATTCACAGTAGCAAAATACAATGTATTGAAGTTATACATTTCAGAATTCCCCTGTAATGCCCAGTACTGCTAAATATTGTTGCAAACTTCCTTGAAAATTAACTTGAGCAGTTGCTTGTTCCAGTGTGGCAGTCGAAATCATTCTTGCAGGATCTGGGATGCCAGCTAACTTTTCCTCCAAAGAAGCAATCAATTCTTCATTCTTAATAGTTCGGATATTTCAGAATCCACAGAATGAAGGCTACAATCTATTTGTTCTTGCATTCTCTCAATGTTCAGATCCTCCTCTGAACTTTACTTCTCTAGTTGAGCTATTTCTTGCTTCAGGAGAGAAATGCAATCTTGGATAGCTGTCTTATTATCAGCAAAGGTCTTCAATTGCTCACGCAGAGATAAAGTGTTCTTGATCATGGCGAGACACAATTGGAGCAAGCTGAGAAACTTTCTCTTTAGAACATGCAAGCTGCTTCTTGTATTCTAAGAGTTCAGGTGGAGCAATCACGGCATCAGCTAATGACAGAGCAGTTATTGAATTATGAAACCTGAGAAGAACATCGCGTACAGAGGAAACATCAACTTTCGCCATTCATGCGGCACTATCCAGGACATCCAAAGCAGCAGTCAGATCGGACCATTGATCAGGATTCTTGAATATCTCAACAATCGCCAATATGGAGTTTCTGATCAGCGCTAATTTGTACCCAGAAATCTTCTCGAGTGACGACGCGTTCAGTGAAGTGCCAATAGAGCCGAAACTTGCTGCACCGCTTTGAGGTAAATTTCCTATTAAGAAATATAAAGTTATGGTAGAAGTTTTATGTGTAGGTAATCTAAGAAAGTGTAGACAAGGAAAAGGAAATACCTTCCGCTGGTATTGAAACAACGAGCAGTTGTATCTCTCTAGCAAGGTAAGGGTTAGGTACTACCATCTCAGCGAAAGATGGAGCTCTAGCTTCAATACTGATGAAGCTCTAGCTTCAGTACTCGAATTGACGGTGGTAGAGGTGGGTAGAAGAGTTGATTCCACCGAAAAAACCTTTTTGCGTTCAGCACTTGAAGCAACAATGGTAGGAGTGGGTAAATCAATTGACTCCTCTGGAAAATCAATCTCGCGTGCCACTACTCGTGGAGGCATTGATGATTTTGGTGAGGCTGTTGGTGCAACAGGGGGAAAATCCAGAGGAGAAGCACTATCTGCCTCCGTATTTGCAACATGATCGCCTGAAATAAGATGCGTAAGACAAGAAATAAAGAAAAGACAAAAGTAAATAACAATATCAAGACTTCTTTACATGGTGAATATCCATATTCCCCATAGTCCAGTGGTTCTTCTTCTTGCCTTGCCACAGAAGAAGTCTTTACAAGAACGACTTCAAAAGTTGAAAGAATATGTTCCTCATTGGTGGGGATATCTTCCGCAATTATATAATATTCACCACTGATATCCACTTCTCCCTCCTCATAGTCATTCTCCTGACCCTCTCCTCCTACATTGCTTTCCTAGGAGGAAGTATCTCCAGACGAAGAAGTTGAATCTTCTCCAACAGTGTCTTCTGTGTTTGACTCCTTGACAACAACCTGCTTTCCTTTAGAGGGAAGAGATTGAGAGCTTTTTGGTTGAATATCTTCAGCAGCCGAAACCGGAGGGGTAATAGTAGTAGTCTCTCCTCGTGGAGAAGCTTGAGCGCATGTACGAGACCTCGTCATCGAAGAAGAAGTTGGATGCTGATGAGGAATGTCAGTCCTGGAGACAGGAGAAGGAGTTGACCGCTGTCGAGAAAGGTTGGTCTTAGAAACGGGAGAAGAAATCGGCTGTTGATGAGGATGAATAGAAGAAGAGGGTTGATCCTGAGGATTTGCGATATCATCTGGTTGAAAGAAAGCCTCTTCTGGAGTTCTTCGTTATGGACGATGGAGAGGGATTTGTTCAAATTCGTGAATATCACCATATGTTGTCCATCCTTCAAGGGTATTATCAGGTTTTATTTCACAAATAGGTTCGTCCATAGAAATCTGAATATTGTGATGACCGGCAGTGGGGGCATGACTAGTCTCTGCGATAAAACCAACTCCCGCTTCAATGATGTGACCCTTAAGCACGGGAGGTAGAAGCCATACGGGTCTAGACACTGGCAGACTTTTTATAACCAGGTATGACTAATGCACCCACCATCTCATATGGTTGTATGATGCTCTTGGGGTACGATCACACCCTGGAATGATGAATGAAGAATTGGCTCGGCCCAATAATTGCTTCCAAATCATCACCCAGTTAAAAGGGCCGGTCCTGTAACTTCGCATTCTGCGTGTCACTAGTCCGCAATCTTCTGGCACAGCCTGATCAAAACCAAATTAACGGGCAAAGCGACTAGGGTAATACGGCTCTCGCCAGAATTCGGTCTCTTCTCTCAATGGAAGACTGCACGATCTAATCGATACGAAGAATCCTCTCTCTGCTGAAGAGAGCGATTCTATGTCTGCCTTCTCCGTATCTATGATGTAACAAGGTAGGCTGAAGTGGAAATAATTTATCTTATCATCCAAGGAAATGGCATCTTTTACCTAGTCGTAGGATCTCTTTGCCATAGATCGCTTTTGGAAGAAGTGGAGAGGAACTCTGGAAGGGTGGACATAGGCTTTTTCTGGTACTTCAAAAGTCCAGGGGAAGTAGACGCCGAGCCAACCCAGGAAGTAATGCCACGATATGTAAGTTGAGGCAGGACCAACAAAGGGACTTTTTACATGGCACGCAATCTCTCTGAAACCTCTATAGATTGAACAAAGAGCGGGTGGAGCAAGAGAATACTTAGTTCCCTCGGCCGTATTAACAGGTATGTCCTTTAGAGCACAAATCAAATGACGGGTAAGTTTGGTACCCTCGTCATTAACAGGTATGTCCTTTAGAGCACAAATCAAATGACGGTCTATTTCAAATGAACCTTCTCTAGTTGTTATTGTAAACGTTAAATTCTCAGTCTAAAATTCAGAAATACATACAAATATAGCCTGCGCAATAGACCGGTATCAAAAAGAGTATAGGAGGTCGTGTTGAATACTCTATTTGAAATGGACCGTCATTTGATTTGGACGCCTATGTTGAACCTAGGGTACCAAACTTACCAGTGAAATTCCCTTTAACCATGGTACCTCGATCCACTAAGACTCATGAGCCGGACATGGTGGTATGGGATACCGTGGTCGAGCTGTCGGCATACGCTGGGGCCACGTGCCTCCCTGTAGTGACCATTGTGAAAAGGCCTAGCTATATGTCCTAGAGGGGGGGGGGGTGAATAGGACAATGCCAAATAAAACTTATAACAGCGAAATTAAGAAGAATATGATAGCCAAATTAAATTACAATGCAAGAAAGTAAAATAACCTAAAAAATTAGATCTTTAGAGGTTGATACAAATGTTGTTCTAAGGACAACCTTTCACCAAAAACCAGAGTTTATGGTAGGACAACCTTATTTCTAGAAAGATCTTTGTATCAAATCTTAAACCAAAGAGGAATAAGGAAATAAATACAAGCTGAATTGAAATAAATAGTAATCACAAATGTATTGTTCTAGGGACAGCCATACACCATAAAAATGGCAGGGCAACCTTGTTGGAACAACTTTAAAGGAAATTTAAATTCAAGTAGATAAAGGAATAGCAGAAAGTAAATTCTAAATTATTACAAAATTCTCACAAAGCTTGAATTAAATGATTACAACATTCACCACATTCATACATCCCACAAAAGAATAATTAAAGATTAGAAATGTAAAACATTCAACCATAACACTAGGGATTATAGTGGTTCGCCTGTGTGTTCACCAACTGTTAAACAACAGCCACACAAAATGCTACTCCACTCCTAATATCCTCACACAGGGGATATTAGCGTTCACTAACAAAATAGGTTTTCCCAGGTTCACCAAAAACCTTTACAATTGTGTCTTTGTCTGTGGGCTTACACAAAAAAAAAACCCTACTTCTGAGTTTTCCTGGCTCTCCTCAGATAACTAATACAACAAGATTTTTCTGGCAAATCTTGAAAGAAACCAAAACAGAAAGGAATTTACAATTAAATGTAAAATACCTGAATATCTCCTTCGATGTAGCAGCCCGGTAGAACCAAGTCAGAGTAGATGATTGAATGTCCAAGTTCAATGTCCAGTACTCAATTACAATGGTTCTAATTCTAATAGATTTTAAATTTAACCAAGTAAGGCTTGCCTTAATTGATTTTGATTCCAAAGAAAGGGAATAGTGATTCCTCTTATCAAATTAGATTGGAATATCAGAAACAAAATCAATTAAATAAAGCTAAGGAAAGAGAATATTAAATAAGCACACTTAGCTTAGATGGAGCACAAAAATATCTCTCAGAAGTTCGACGAAGATTGGCTTGAATGGATTAATTAATTCGATGATTTCTTCTAAGATTCGTGCTATATTTATAGGTGAGCAGATCGCATCTTCGACTGGTCTAAGGAACCCTTCGACTAGTCGAAAAAATAACAAATTTGAAAAAAATCGGGCGCGATAAGCTTTGACCGTTCTACGACTGGTCGAAGACCTCCTTCGACTGGTCGTAGGTCACCTTCGACTGGTCGAAGGTCTCCTTCGACTGATCGAAGACCTTGTGAATTTATCGCTGGACTTTGTGTCGAAGAATTACGACTGGTCGAAGAACCAGTCGACACTGTTCCTTCGACCGGTCGAATAAATCCCTGGACTAGTCGAAGACTAACAGAATTTATCCGATTTTTGTAACAAACTTACGACTGATGAGGATTTTCTTAGACTGGTCGAAGCAACTCTAGGACTAGTCGAAGAAGGCCTAGGACTAGTCGAAGAACTGACCAAACTTATGTAAAATAAACATTTGATTTATGTATCCAAAGTGACCTACTTCTAAGGTCAACCTAAGGTCAGTCAAACCTCAACCATGAAGTAAGGACATTGAAATATTAGGAACTAGTGACCTTGAAGTATGAGCCTTGAAGTCTTGATGTAGCTCAATCTTGAAAGTGTCTTGAATTCTTTATGAACTGCCTTGTATATGTCTTGAGTTCTTTATGAACTGCCTTATACTATTCTTGAAGTCTTGACGCTTGAGTCATGTCTTGTGAGTAGTTTTGCATTCAAGTTTGATCTTTGTACTTGTAAGCTTAGCTTGTTCATGAATGTTGATCTTTGAGAGAGCTTCACTTATGCAAGATATATAACAGTGATTTTGGCCCACAAATTTGACAACAAACAGGGATATAAAATATAGCACTTACAATCTCCCCCTTTGTCAAATTAGTGACAAAACACATAACCAAGATAAACATAAACATAAAGTAAAACACCAATAAAACACCAGTTGCTTCAATATTCAATATGCAACATTCAAACTCCCCCTAAGTAACATAACCAATGCTACTACAATCACATTGTCAAGTTAAGAACAAACCATTCTCCCCCTTTTTGTCACTATATGACAAAGGAACAACAATAAAGGAGAACTAAATAAAGGAATATATGAGAGTAAACATGAGGAGTTATGAGATTATAGCAAAACAGATAAAGAGATACTCTGCATAGCTTCATAAATATCCAGCATAAAACAGTGATAGTATTCAACTAAAATTCAGTCAACCAAGTGCTAAATTATAAGGTTATTACAAACCAGAAAATCCCATAAAGACTAGTCAGAATTAGAACTAGAAGACGGAGCAGGAATTGAGGGATCAAGTTGGTGCATGCCTTTGTTTAATCGCCGAAGATATTTCCGCATGTACTTGAATTGAGAATCACGAGTAACAGACATGTTTTCTAACTTTTCATTCAAATTCTCAACTTTACCCTCCAAAGCACTCAGACGTGCATCAAAATCAGATGGTACAAAATCTGGATCATTTGTCGAATCAGAATCCAGTTCCTCAAAGATATCATCCATATTAATGTCATCCCCTGCTTCTTCATGACCACCACCACCACCATTACCACCTTGTTCAGGAAGTAATTCCAGCTTCATCTTATTGAGATTAGTGTTGTTGAAAATCAGATGATGAATAGGTGCTTCATTAACAGGCATATCGACCAACATATGTGTGGCTAATACAGTCATTAAATAACCAAAAGGGATGTCACTATGACCAGGATGGAGTCTAAACTGAAGAAGGAAATGACAGATTAAGGATGTGAGACAAATCTGAGTACCACTAGAAATAGCATGAATAATACGTACCATAAATGAGGTCAAGTCAGTTTTATTACCTGACCGAGGATACAGATTAGACACAAAGATTATGTGGAGCACTCTGTATTTGGGTAACAAAAACCTTGCGGGAAGCGCATTCCCTTTTCGTGTCCATTGAACATCCATGTTACACAAATCTCTAGTGAGCATACGTTTTTCAGAAATTGAGGGTTTATCAGTTAGGTTATGGATAGGAATACCCTCATCATTTACAGGAATCTCCATAAGGGCTGAAATTAAATGTCGATCAATTTCAAATGGCCCTTCACTAGTAGATATTTTAAAAGTTAAACTATCTAGTGAGAAGTCACTTATGCATGTAAACATGGATTGAGCAATGGACTGGTATGCAGGCCCACCCCAATGCAATAAGTTAGCCCAACCTACAGCTTCAAGCAAAGGTAGGATACCAAAAGGTGCAATATGGTTAATATCAATAGGATGTTCAACAATCACATTACGAGCTCTAAGGTTTATAACATAAGAAGGATCATTAGTAGGCTCAAGAAGATGACGTTTGGTCAATCTGGAGGAAGTAGAAGGACCACGGGAAGTAGATTTTTTACCTCTAGAAGCCATTTGCAACAAGGATATCAAGAAATTTAGAAGTTGCAAAGGATTGAGAAGAGGGTTTCTTCAAAACAGATTTTTCAAAAATCAAACCCCAAATCTCAATGAAATCAAAAATAGAAAGCTTCAAGATAGACAAGATAGTAATCTAGACACTGATTTGCAATAAAAACGTAAATGGAACACTAACCTTGAAGAACAAAAATGGTGGGTTCGACAAGTCGAAGCTCGGCTCTTTTGAGAGAAAAAAGGAAATGAGGAAGAAAGCAAAAATCCCCAAATTTAAGTGATTTCCGAGATCTACGACTGGTCGTAGGTATTTACGACTGGTCGTAGGATGACTGGTCGAGTACACTCACGACAGGTCGAAGGAAGTCCCAAAAAAGCATATTTCTTGCAATTTTGAAAGAAAATGAAATTAAACCTAGCAAATATATACACTATAATACATGTAGGCATAAATAATCATTTTAAAATACACATGCCAAGATCAAATTTCATCTTATTAAACCTAATTTTATCCAGAGGTTTAGTGAAAATATCAGCTCTCTGATCTTCAATAGGAATATATTCCAGAGATATAACTTTTTCTTCTACCAATTCCCTAATATAATGAAATCTAATGTCAATGTGCTTAGTACGAGAATGCTGAATAGGATTTTTTGAAATATTTATTGCACTGGAATTATCACAATGCAATAACATAGAATCCTGTTTAATTCCATAATCACTCAGCATTCGTTGCATCCAAACAAGCTGTGTACATGCATTACCAGCTGCGATATACTCAGCTTCAGCTGTTGAAAGTGATATAGAATTTTGTTTCTTACTAAACCAGGAAACTAGACAATTTCCAATGTAAAAACAACCACCACTGGTTGATTTTCTATCATCTAGATTACCAGCCCAGTCAGCATCCAGTACCCAGCTAATTGGACACTAGTCTCATGAGGATACCAGAGACCGAGATTTACAGTACTTGCGACATATCTAATGATTCGCTTGACAGCAATCAAGTGTGATCTTTAGGATCAGATGATATCTTGCGCAAATACCAACACTTAGAGAAATATCAGGTCTACTAGCAATTAAATATAACAAACTACCAATCATACTCCGATAAAGTTTTGAATCAACATTTTTACCATTATAGTCTTTTGAGAGTTTCAGTGTAGTACTCATAGGAGTATCGAAATTCTTGTCATTCTCAAATCCAAATCTCTTGACTAGATTCAAAGCATACTTAGATTGAGAGATGAATATTCCTTCAGGTTGCTGCTTAACTTGCAAACCAAGGAAATAAGTCAATTCCCCAACCATGCTTACTTCAAACTGTGATTTCATCAAGTCTGCAAACTCAGTAGTCAAGTTAGTACAAGTTGACCATAGATGATATCATCAACATAAATCTGTACTATTAAGATATGATCATTATGTTTTTTAACAAATAGAGTTTTATCAACAGATCCCATTTGAAAATTGTGACTTAAAAGAAAATTTGTTAGTTTCTCATACCATGCCCTAGGTGCTTGTTTTAATCCATAAAGTGCCTTTTTAAGCCGATACACATGATCAGTATTTTTGGGATCTTCAAAACCCATTGGTTGTTCAACATAAACTTCTTCATGTAAATCGCCATTTAGAAAAGCACTTTTCACATCCATCTGATAGATCTTTATCTTTCTAAAATATGCAATGGATATAAATAGTCTGATAGATTCAAGACGAGCTACTGGTGCAAAAGTTTCATCGAAATCAATTCCTTCAATTTGAGTATAACCTTGTACCACTAGTCTAGCATTGTTTCTAATTATATTTCCACATTCGTCAGACTTATTTTTGAAAATCCATTTTGTTCCAATGATGTGTTTATCTTTAGGTCTTGGTACGAGATACCAAACATCATTTCTTACGAATTGGTTAAGTTCTTCTTGCATCGCAACAATCCAGTTCTCATCAGCAAGAGCTTCTTTTACATTGGATGGTTCTATTTGGGATGTAAAACATACATAATTACATAAATCCTCAAGTTGTCTACGGGTGCGAACACCAGTGAGAGGGTTTTCAAGAATTTGAGTGGTTGGATGATCTTTAACAATCCTCAATTCAGATTCAGTCTGATTTGATGAAGTATCGGGTTTATCAATGATTAAAACTTCATCATTATCTGAATTAGAGATAGGCTTATTTAAGTGATCATCAATGACAACATTGATGGATTCTTGAATCACACCAGTCCTTTTGTTCAGAACCCGATAAGCACGACTGTTTAAGGAATATCCTAGAAAAATCCCTTCATCACTCTTTGTATCAAATTTTCCCATATTTTCACGATCACGTAAAATATAGCATTTGCTGCCAAAAACTTGAAAGTATTTAACAGTAGGCTTTTTATTGAACCACAATTCGTAAGCCATTTTATTATTATCTTTGCTAGTGTAAACTCGGTTAATAATATAGCAAGCTGTGTTGACTGCTTCAGCCCAAAGATTTTTAGAAATCTTCATGCTATTCAACATGACATTAGCCATTTCTTGAAGTACTCTATTCTTTCTTTCAACAATTCCATTTTGTTGTGGAGTTTTGGGAGCAGAGAATTCATGTAATATTCCTTGGTCGGTACAGAACTTCTCAAAATTGCTATTCTCGAATTTAGATCCATGATCACTACAAATCTTACTGATTTGAGAACATTTTTCAGTTTGAATCCTTCTGAGAACTTTACTTACTTCTTCAAGGGTTTCAGATTTATCCCTTAAGAAGACTACCCATGTAAATCTGGTAAAGTCATCAACTATTACCAAGATATACTTTTTCCCACCACGACTTTCCGTTCTGGTAAGTCCTATCAGATCCATGTGGAGGAGTTCAAGTGGTCTTGATGTGGTATTTGAATTCACCTTTTTGTATGAGTTCCTTATTTATTTGCCTATCTGGCACTCACCACATATTTTATCTAATTTCTGAAGTTTGGGTAGACCTCTTATAAGTTCTCGTTTGCTCAATCTATATAAATTTCGATAATGTACATGTCCAAGACGTTTGTGCCATAAATCAGTCTCGTCTGTATGGACCATGTGACATGTTTGATTAGATGAGCTGGATTCGCTAATAATATAGCAATTTTCAGATGTTCTACGTCTAGTTAATATTACAGAACCCTTATTGTTTAGTATTTCACAGCTTTGATTAGAAAACCGAACACTATAGTTATTATCACATATTTGAGATATACTAAGCAAGTTATGTTTTAAGCCTTCAACATATAAAACATTTTTAAACACAGGAAGATTAAAAAGTTGAACCGTACCTTGGCCTATAATCTTGCAGTTGCTACCATCACCAAATGTGACTGAACCATCAGTCATATCTTTCAGATCTGTGAATAAAGCTTTGTACCCTGTCATATGCCTGGAGCATCCACTGTCTAGGTACCATTTTGAATGACTTGTTGCTTTAAAAGCAATGTGAGCAACCAAGCAGGTGACTTTTGAAACCTATTTCATAACTGTTTTAGGTTTAGGAACATAGTTGGTCTTCTTATGTTTATAGTTGTAAGAATGACCTATAGAGTTAGATTTTAAGAGCTCCTTGAGTAAATCAACTATCTTTTCAGCTAGTGGATTTCATTTCTGATTAAAGTTGACATGGCTGCTTCTAGGTTTTTGAAAAGTTTTTGAATTTCTAGAAAAATCTTGATAAGTACTTTTCCCTTTTGAGTTTGAGGACTCTCCTTTAACAAACATAGGAGGAGTATACTTTTGTTTAAGAGGTAGATTTTTATCATATCCTAACCCGGATAGATCACCACATTTTCTTGATCCGGATAAAAGTTTTTCTAACTTTGGATCTCCTTGGGCATATTTCCATGTGTCCTTTAGACTCAGAAGAGAAGATACTTCAGATTTGAGTTTCTCAATTTCAGATTTCAAATCAGTAATTAGGGAGTTCTTGAATTCCAAATCGCATTTTGATTTTTCAAAACAATCTGAAATTTGTGATTTTTCTAAGACAAGCGATTCAAAACATTCTTTGAGTTTAGAAAACTTTTCTTTTTGAAGTTCAAGTTTGACAACAATTTTACAACTTTCCTTATATAGGGCATTGTAAGCATCTTGAAGATCATCTTCATTTTCACATTCACTACTCAGATTTTCTTCACTTGTTGAGTCATTATCTGAAAATGTGAATTTAGCTAGAGTCATAAGAGCTTTAACCTCATTGCTCAACTCAGTTTCAAAATCTTCTGATTCAGAAGAAGCTTCAGAATCAGATGATTCATCCCATGTAGCCAACATACCCTTCTTCTTGGGTTTGTCCTTTTTAGGACATCTATTTGCTAAATGCCCATATTCTTGACAGTTGTAACATTGACTATCTTTCAAAGATTTTCAAAATTTAGGTCTAAACTTCTTTTTATCATTTGATTTTTAAAAATCAACCCTTTTCTTGCTTTTGAAAATCTTGTAAAATTTTTTTTTGCTAAAAGAGCCATATCATCTTCTGAATCAGATTTTTCTTCTGAATTATATTTAGAAGATTTTAGAGTAATAGATTTACCTTTAGGAGCTTTAAAGTTTAACTCGTAGGTTTGTAGAGAACCAACTAGTTCTTCTACCCTCATATTATCCGAATCACGAAGTTCCTGGATCGCGGTTACTTTAGAATTGAACCGTTCAAGAAGTGAGCGTAATATCTTTGCACACACTTTACTTTCTGGAATTTTATCGCCAAGACCCCACATTGAGTTTACAATGTCATTCAATGTAGTGTAAAAGTCCATAAACTTTTCATTTTCCTCCATATGAATTTCTTCAAATCTGGTTGTGAGGAGTTGGACTTTAGATTTTTTGACAATTGTAGTACCCTCGTGTGTCATTTCTAATATATCCCAAGCTTGCTTTGCAGTATCACAGGAAATGATTCTTTTGAACTCATCCGGTGATAGTGCGCAAGTAATTGCATGTAGTGCTTTAGCATTAGCATTACTCTCACTTTTCTGAAAAGTGGTCCATTGGTAATATGGTGTGACTTTCATAGATATTGAACCATCAACCCCAGTAACTTCCATAACAGGAGGTTTCCATTCAGTCACTATGGCTTGCCACACATTTTCATCCATTGACTTGAGGAAGATCCTCATTCTGGCTTTCCAATAGGCATAGTTGGAGCCATCAAATGGTGGAGGTCTCGTGACTGAAAGCCTATCAAAATTTGACATCTTTTTAAATAGCTTAGATCGTTAGCTCAGGAAATAAATCCAAATAAATAGCAATAAGAACGAGCTATTAGGCTCTGATACCACTTGAAAAGGCCTAGCTATATGTCCTAGAGGGGGAGGGGGTGAATAGGACAATGCCAAATAAAACTTATAACAGCGGAATTAAGAAGAATATGATAGCCAAATTAAATTACAATGCAAGAAAGTAAAACAACCTCAAAAATTGGATCTTTAGAGGTTGATACAAATGTTGTTCTAAGGACAACCTTTCACCAAAAACTAGAGTTTATGGTAGGACAACCTTATTTCTAGAAAGATCTTTGTATCAAATCTTAAACCAAAGAGGAATAAGGAAATAAATACAAGCTGAATTGAAATAAATAGTAATCACAAATGTATTGTTCTAGGGACAGCCATACACCATAAAAATGGCAGGGCAACCATGCTAGAACAACTTTAAACGAAATTTAAATTCAAGTAGATAAAGGAATAGCAGAAAGTAAATTCTAAATTGTTACAAAATTCTCACAAAGCTTGAATTAAATGATTACAACATTCACCACATTCATACATCCCACAAAAGAATAATTAAAGATTAGAAATGTAAAACATTCAACCATAACACTAGGGATTATAGTGGTTCGCCTGCGTGTTCACCAACTGTTAAACAACAGCCACACAAAATGCAACTCCACTCCTAATATCCTCACACAGGGGATATTAGCGTTCACTAACAAAATAGGTTTTCCCAGGTTCACCAAAAACCTTTACAATTGTGTCTTTGTCTGTGGGCTTACACAAAAAAAAAAAAACCCTACTTCTGAGTTTTCCTGGCTCTCCTCAGATAACCATTACAACAAGATTTTTTTGGCAAATCTTGAAAGAAACCAAAACAGAAAGGAATTTACAATTAAGTGTAAAATACCTTAATATCTCCTTCGATGTAGCAGCCCGGTAGAACCAAGTCAGAGTAGATGATTGAATGTCCAAGTTCAATGTCCAGTACTCAATTACAATGGTTCTAATTCTAATAGATTTTAAATTGTAACACCGTGAAAATCGGGGGTCGAGCATAATCTCAACTCCCGAGTTCCAGAACATCACTTATGCAACAAAATGAATGATGATTGAATGTTGACTGTATTCGTGCATTGAACATGAGTGAGATTAAGCCAAAACAGCATATCATACTCTAGAGACAGTTAAATTTGCAAGCGGAAGACTGTGATAGATAGATAAAATATAAACTTATGATGAGTCTCCAGAGTGTGATAACATTACCAGGTTAAATAAATACAAGTGCAGTTCTAAAATGTACCAAATGTGAGGAAGTGTAATGCCTCCTATCCCATGTACCATAGCCCCGTCAATACAATATCAGGTCTTCATTGACCTGCCAGAGAGATACAGACAGGAGAATTCCTCCTATCATCGTAGAAGTAGTCCGGCTCTGCTTCACAAGCATCGCCACCACCTGAAACTCAACAAATCTGGTTGGTGTGTACAACACCGTCCCGTAACGTGGGAGTGAGTGATCAACTCAGTGGAACAGTAAAGCATAAGTTAACATGTTATCAAATCAATCAAGCAGTAATGATAAAGCAGTACAAATCAAGCATTTCTAACTACTCTTGTTAAGTGCAAAAATGATATGACATGATGCTGTATGCCCTTGCCAAACCACCCTCAAGCGACATCATCTTACGTTCGCGAATGCTTACTCCCTCAGTGCGCCACATCTACAAAGCACATGCGGTGCGATGATGCTCATGATTACCAAGTTTTTATTAGTCCATTTCAAACAGCAGTATTGGGAAACTAAGGTACCTCCCTTGTATCATTCCCAAACATGATCCATTCTAGGGTCGTCAATCCTAGATAATCTCATACGATATTATGGTTTGAGAAGCGTAGTGAAGGCATCGCAAAGGGCTCATCACCCGTCAGCGCGGATACAGATCTCACCGTATGCGGCTCAATTGCTGGCCGTCAGCTCGAGTACAGGTCTCACCGTACTCGGCTCAATCACTAGCCGTCAGCTCAAGTACAGGTCTCACCGTACTCGGCTCAACTCACACTCTAGTTGCTGTGAAAGACTCGTGGCCAATCACAGACCCTTGGAGTGTACTCGATGATACTACGGAGGACTCGTCGCCCGTCAGCACGAGCACAGATCTCACCGTACTCGGCTCTCACCGAGGTATCGACAGCTCGAATACAGTGTCCCATACCACCATATTCGGCTCACGAGTTGATTGCGCAATGGTCACTACGGGGAGGCACATGGCCCCAGCGTAGGCCGACAGCTCGACCACGGTGTCCCATACCACCATGCCCGGCTCATGCGACTTAGCGGATCTAGGTACCATTGTTAAACGGGGATCGCCACTGGTAAGTTTGGTACCCTAGGTTCAAGCAGTAGTGACCAAACAGGGTGAACACACATAAGGCAGATCGGGTTACTTGACGAGCTCGACTAGCACGATCGCCCGTTGAGCTGCACGACATGAAGTGCATAAACAACTTCGTATGGCCTAGCCACTGCCGACAGGCAACGGACGACTCGAGTTCGTCGAACACATCCCACGTGGCAAATGAATCTCAGCCACGAGTTCAATCTCGTTACCGATTGCCTGGACTATAATCATAGCCCCAAACACAATCATTACAGAGATATAAAGCAGTAATGGATCAGGATTCAAATCATACAATCAGTCTGGTATTATCCGTTTAGGGCTGCCAGGGCTGTTGCACGCACTCGTTGCTCCGCTCCCCCATCACCCATGACGGATCATACAACATAAATATAAATTTAAACATATGCATTACATAGTTAAAATCATAAAACAGTTGAGCATGTTATGAATCACAACACAAGCATGAGTTTGTACATGTTCAATTCCTAATCACACAACTATCAAAGGAGATCATACACATAGTTAAAAGAGGTTGAGAATCATATCTCAACACCCTTATACTTTACAATTTGCTAACTACTACACATTCAGACATTTCAAGAAACACTTAAAAAACCATACATCAACATACATGACATATGTCGATCACATAGGCATTAGGCCAAATCTTTCGCTAGGGAGTTGCCCCAATCATAACACGCGTACACCCACGACGGATAGTCATGGCAAGCAGGAATCCAAGTTCCATATTCATTCAGCCATTTCCACAAACACTTGGGCACACATTTTAGCATATATAGGGTATAATGGCCGTGGCGTGATTTAGGGCAAATCCTTTCGTCAAAGGGATATCGCCATTACAACAATCATATATCCATGACAATTAGTCATGGCGAGCACGAATGAGAATTCTATACTCATTCAGCCATTTCCACAAACACTTGGAATACACTATTCCAACATACATAGTTTATGTTAGCAAACATGTGTTAGGGCGATTCTTTTGCTAAGCGGTTATTTTATCCGCGTATACCGTATTCATACAACAATTAATCATGACAATTACATTTCCAAAATCCGCACGTATGCGGAATTTCTAGAATGCGCAATTTCAACATACATGACATTTACACATGAACATGTATTTTTGCGATCCCTTTCGCCAAACTAGCATTTTATCCACACATGATATAATCAAACATTAAATAAACATGTCAAACATTTTCCCAAGAAAAATACGTATACGGTATTTCTACGTATATTTAGAGTATGTGAAAATCCATATTCTTTATCGCTAATCGAAACACGAAACGGAAAGCACTTTGTACATGTGCATTTGCATGCAGATCATGAATCTATCATTATCTGACATTGAAAGCGTTGAAAAACGTAACTTATACGCTTAAAGTCCTCACTCTTTGTCGTAGAATCGTAACGGAGTTGATAGGTTCGCTAAGCTTCCGTATACGGGAGTTTGGCAACCTAGAGAACGAAATAGGTTAGCTATTTCACAACCTACAACCACCCAAGCCCCAAATCAGATTAGGGTTAGGGTTTCTTACCTAGAAACGACGCCGGGAACGCCGGAAAAGCGTCAAGAAAAGGATGGTGCAGCCCGTGTGGTGGCAGGGAACGACGGCAGGAAGATTCTCCCACTTCTCCCTCACTTCTCTCTCTTTTCCCTCTCTCAAATCCAAATTCGTATGGCTGGAATGGGAGAGGGTTTAAGGTCCTTATATAGCCTAAAACTTCACCGAAATAGACTCCTGTTCAAGGGTTACTGCTAATATAGGATATTCGCCACTTTTCCAGCTCAAAAGAGGTGTTCTGGTGGCCCTCTTTGAGCCAAACGTCAGACTTAAGCTCACCACACATGGATCTATGAGGGATCACGTTTTCGACTCGATCGGATTCCCAGATCGCACGTGGCGGACCACTTTCAGTTCAACGGTCAGTGGGCCACGATCCGAAATTCTGAGTACATGTAAATGTTCTTGAAATTTTTCTTAATCCGAGGGTGTAATTTGGTCTGATTCTGACGGTCAGGTTGCTTAATACTGATGCGCAACCGAAAGGTGCCAGATCACTATTCCAGATATTTTCATTTCAAAAGGAATAGTGTTTTTTCACACACCCTCGCTCCGGATCGAAATAAATGGCCGTCGGACGTCGGAATCATCTGATTTTTGAGATGATTGTCAAGCCCAGTGGGGCGGTCCTAGTTCCTTAGATTCGTGTTAATCGGACTCCCGATGTGCGATCTAGACCCAATAAGAAGTTTCGTTTCATTCCCGAGAGCAGCCGGGAAATGAGTTTGGTTCTAAACTTTAGGGTAACCTAGAGTCACTGATTTTGCAAGTTTTGGGTCTTGCAGATCGTATTTAAAGCGATCCCAACGGATTTCATGGCTAATCGAGTTTGCACTTAGTTAACTTGTTAAATTTCTAAAGGATTTAATCCTAATTGTTTTCTGGTTGAGATGGTACTTAGGCCTTTGCAGTTTGTATATAAAGTGATCCAAGTTTTACTACTTAGCTAGTTTAAGTTAGTGTCTAGGGCGAAAGTGCTTTGAAAAATTGAAAGCACAAGTTAGGAAAGGGGTGGGATTTGTGAAGGAAATGGGTTCAGAAGCGATTTTAGACTGTGGGGTTCAGTTCTGACGAAATAATAAGGTATTAAGAGCAACCCATCGCCTAAGGACATCTAATCCCAAATTGGCAAAAATCCGGGATGTTACATAAATTTAACCAAGTAGGGCTTGCCTTAATTGATTTTGATTCCAAAGAAAGGGAATAGCGATTCCTCTTATCAAATTAAATTGGAATAGAAGAAACAAAATCAATTAAATAAAGCTAAGGAAAGAGAATATTAAATAAGCACACTTAACTTAGATGAAGCACAAAAATATCTCTCAGAAGTTCCACGAAGATTGGCTTGATTGGATTAATTAATTCGATGATTTCTTCTAAGATTCGTGCTATATTTATAGGTGAGCAGATCGCATCTTCGACTGGTCTAAGGAACCCTTCGACTAGTCGAAGAAATAACAAATTTGAAAAAAATCGGGTGCGATAAGCTTTGACCGTTCTACGACTGGTCGAAGACCTCCTTCGACTGGTCGTAGGTCACCTTCGACTGGTCGAAGACCTTGTGAATTTATCACTGGACTTTGTGTCGAAGAATTATGACAGGTCGAAGAACCAGTCGACACTGTTCCTTAGACCGGTCGAACAGATTCCTGGACTGGTCGAAGACTAACAGAATTTATCCAATTTTTGGAACAAACTTACGACTGATTGAGGATTTACTTAGACTGGTCGAAGCATCTCTAGGACTAGTCGAAGAACTGACCAAACTTATGTAAAATAAACATTTGATTTATGTATCCAAAGTGACCTACTTTTAAGGTCAACCTAAGGTCAGTCAAACCTCAACCATGAAGTAAGGACATTGAAATATTAGGAACTAGTGACCTTGAAGTATAAGCCTTGAAGTCTTGATGTAGCTCAATCTTGAAAGTGTCTTGAATTCTTTATGAACTGTCTTGTATATGTCTTGAGCTCTTTATGAACTGCCTTATACTCTTCTTGAAGTCTTGACGCTTGAGTCATGTCTTGTGAGTAGTTCTTGCATTCAAGTTTGATCTTTCTACTTGTGAGCTTAGCTTGATCATGAATGTTGATCTTTGAGAGAGCTTCACTTATGCAAGATATATAACAGTGATTTTGGCACCACAAATTTGACAACAAACAGGGATATAAAATATAGCACTTACACATTGAGCAACCAGACTCGTGAGCCGAATACGGTGGTATGAGACACTATTCGAGCTGTCGACACCTACGGCGAGAGCCGAGTACGGTGAGACCTGTATTCGTGCTGACGGGCGACGAGCCCTCCGTAGTGTCTTCGAGTATACTCTAAGGTCTGTGATTGGCGATGAGCCCTTCGCAGCAAATAGAGCATGAGTTGAGCCGAGTATGGTGAGACCTGTATTCGAGCTGACGGCTAGCGATTGAGCCGAGTACGGTGAGACCTGTATTCGAGCTGACGGCCAGCAATTGAGCCTCATACGGTGAGATCTGTATCCATGCTGACGGGTGACGAGCCCTTTGTGATGCCTTCGCTATGCCTCTCAATCCATAATATTGTATGAGACTAGCTAGGAGTGACGACCCTAGAATGGATCATGTTTGGGAATGATACAAGGGAGGTACCTTAGTTTCTCAATCCTGCTGTTTGAAATGGACTAATAATAACTCGGTAATCATGCTCATCATCGCATTGCATGTGCCTGGAAGATGTGGAGCACTGAGGGATGAAAGCATGCTGCAAACGTAAGATGGTGTCGCACGAGGGTGGTTTGGCAAGGGCATACATCATGACCGCATTCTATACTTGCATTAACAAGAGTATTTAGAATTGTTTGAGTGTACTGCTTTATCATTACTGCTTGACTGTTTTGATAACATGTTAACCTATGCTTTATTGTTCCACTGAGTTGATCATTCACTCCCACGTTACAGGACGGTGTTGTACACACCAACCAAATTTGTTGAGTTTCAGGTGATGGCGATTCTTATGAAGCAGAGCCGGACTACTATGATGTTGAGAAGCTCCTTCATCTAACTCGCTGACAGGTCTATGAAGACCTGGTATTGTATTGACGGGGCTATGGTATTTGGGATAAAAGACATTACACTTCCACAACTTGGTATATTTTGAGATTATACTTGTAATTCTTTAACCTGGTAACATTAACACACTCTGGAGACTCACCATAGTTTATATATGTTATTTATCTATCACAGTCTTCCGCTTGCTAATTCACTTGTCTCTGAAGTATGATATGCTGCTTTGGCTTAATCTCACTCATGTTCACTACACTAATACCAACAACATTCAATCATCATTCATTTTGTTGCATAAGTGATGCGTTGGAACTCGGGAGTTGAGTTTATGCTCGACCCCCGATTTTCAGGGCGTTACAATATATGTCACGCTCTGAAATTCCGTGTTCGAGTTAGCCAAACCCGACTTCGAATCAAAAGTTGTGATAAAAAAATATATATATATTCTCAAGCACAAATTTAATAAAAACTATATAACAATAAATCAAACATTAATCCAATACAATATTTAGACTCACTTTTAAGTTTCTCACTATACATTTTTTCTAACACAAATAGAAAAGATCACTATGACTAGACGGATGGTTAGTTCATCACTTCGCTTCTCCCTTTGCTAACCTTTGAGCCCTGAAACAATGTTAATGTGGGTATGAGCATAACAACTCGTGGGATCGTATCCAACCCAAATCTAAACTTTCTATAATTAAAAACAAAATGTAGAAATAATGAAAATAATTTGTTTAAAGTTTAATACAGGAATTAAAGTATCAAATCTTAAACGATGAGATGAATAAAATAATGGAATTGTAAGAATGCTGCGAATGTCAAACTTTCCATGAATTCTATAAATAACAAAATTAAATAACTGTCACATCTTACAACACTGTACCCAAGTGGATGGCCACGTTGCATTAATGCCCACGCACTGGTACCTTATAGTGAGTAACCCATTTATACATTAGCTGGTCAGACTAGTACTCCAGTTGTACCTCTGACGTATGTCCTTGTACATAATTGTACTCGTACGCCGTACACAAAGAATACGCCAAAGGATCTGGTGGTTATAGGGTCTTTCACCCAAGGGACATAATCACCGTACTTGCTGGCTTTAGAGTCTTCCACCCAAGGGATACAATTGCCCTACTTACTGGCTTTAGGGACTTTCACCCAAGGGACAAGATCACCCTACCTGCTTATGCCTTTTAGGAACATCCTCAGGGCAGCACACTCACATTCCAACCACAATTCTTAATTCAAAATAAATATTTACATAATATGAGTGACCACCATCCATTCAAATTGAAATTATTAAATATGCAACTTACGACAGGTTAGTTAAAAAGTACATAGTATCACATCACATATTCTTCGTTATTTTCAATTTATGTATAGAAATCGTTGTAAGGTTCGATAACTATTAAATCTGTAACTATTGTGATTAAATAATTAAAATTTTAATAGCTAAAAGTTGTGACATCATGTTCGTTGAGATTTAGTATAATGTACAATGGTTTGTAAAAAAAAGTTGATTACAACACATATCTCTACAGAAATAAAGTAAAATTCTCAAAATAAATTGAGAATTCAAAATTCTCAAATTCAAAATAATTAATTTACAGTTAGGTATGTTTGCTGAATTTTTAGAAAAATTATAGAAAAAACCTTACAAATTTTAGGATTTCAATAAGGCGACGTTTTAATCTTATAGGATTATTGAATATAATTTTAGGGATAATTATCAACTTGAATTACAAGATTCTTTCGTGATTTATTTTCTTATTTAATTTATTTAATTTTTTAACTATGTTAAATCTAAAAATTTAGAAAACATTAATTTAATCTGAATTCCTACATTATCAATTGATGGTAATTTAAATTCTTAAATTTAAGGTAGAAAGAAAATATTAAAAATTAACACTTAATTTCACAAAAGAGATAATCTTCGATTATAATTTCAAAATTAATTTTTAGTATAACTTAATAATTAATTTATGAAAATTAAAATTTTAGTTTTACTTAAATTTGAATTCAAATTTCTTTATAACTTGTAAATTAGCAATGCGGAGGAACTCCTAAAAGTAGCACATGTTAAATCTCGAATCTAAATAAATTAATGTATGATTTAAATTTTAACAATTTTCATTTAATTAATTTAATAATATATTAATTTATAAAAAAGACTATTTTTTTTAAAAAAATTCTGCTTCCTTCTAATAGATTGTATGAATATTCTAAACATATTAATTGGATTATCTATTTTTCCTTTTTTTTTTTTCAAACATTAAGAGTTGAATTTCTATTTTATTAAAGTTCGACCTATTAAGATTACGTAACTACATATATAGAAAATCTACATTAATAACTAATTTCTAATATCTAAGATCTAATTTATCAAATATCAAAAATTGAATTAATTATTAATTATTTTATTTATTTAGAATTAAATTAAATTTTACCTTATATTATAAATATCATTATTTTAATTAGTATGAATTATTTTGGTATATTATTTCTAATTAGTCATAAATTAAAATTATTGTAAATGAATAACTTGAGTTAACCTATAGATTTATGTCAAATGATTTAATTTAAAATAATTTCAAATTTAATTCCTATATAATTTAAATACTTTACAATTATTTTGTATTAAATTCAGTAATTTAGATATTATAGTTTAGATTTTTACTTTATTCTTATTGAAAATTTTTCTCTAAATATTCCAACAATAAAAATTATCAGAAATAAATAATAATTTCTATAAATTTCAATTTAAACTCAATTAACTATAATGATTAAAAAGCAAATTTAATAACAACAATTATAAAAATGTCAAATTTGAAATGGATCACCCACCTTGACAAAAGCTTCACCAAGCTTTTTTATTTTTTTTCTCCTTTTTATTTTTATTTTTCTTTATTATCTTTTTCTCATACTTTTTCCTTCCTGTGCCTACACCCACGACCCTATTTATATTAGAGGAGTCCCACCATACGTAATACACACATGTGAGGAAAAAAAAACCTTACATTTAAATGACATCTCCTGTAAGTGAAACATCCACCATCCTTTAGTTTCATTTATTACAAAAAATAAAAATAAAAATACATCACGTGTGTATATGAAGTGATGCATGTGGTGAGTAGTTGTGAATGTGCATGGTGCACATGTATGAGTAGTGTATACATGGGCATACATGTAAAATCATTAATGTATAAATAGATGGTTAATCAGGTGGGTGAGTTGATGGATCAAATAGATGAATGAATTTGGGTGGCAGATGATGAGTTGAGGAGTTTTATGGACGGTGCTGATATTGTGTACGACCATTTCATTTTGTTGGTTTAAGTTAACGAATAAATAGTCTGCCGGTCTTGTAATAAAACTTGGATGATTTGAAATGGTTGGGTTGATCATTTTGATGGATCATATAGATTAGTGACCTCTAATGATAGTGACACGCCTTTTGTTTCTTAAATCAACATTCATCTTTACTACTAATTAATATTTATGTTTCACTAAATATAAATAATATTTAATAAATAATTCTTTAAAATATTAAAACTTATATGGGCATGTTACACACGTTTAAGATATTAGAGAGTTATACCGTATATGGATGGATGGTTGTGATGTATTGAAAATAACATTTGAGACCATGCGGTACCTCAATGACTATAAATGTAGATGTACAGTTAATTTTTTAAATGGGTTACCTGGTGGCGAGATATGGGGCTTCATATTTACGGTTGTACATATGAATACATTTATGATTTTCTCCTTTTTTAAAAAATTATAAATTTGCCACCAAAATATGTACATAGCTTGTAGACCTTTAAAACTTTTTAAATCATATTTCAATGTAAGAAGTACTCAGTAAATTTATTCATATAAATGTGAGAATCATCACAGTGATTTTTGTTTGATTTTTGGGTGGCCCAATTGACGGATCCTGGTATGATGTACGGCTGGATGATAAAATATATGTGAAATAATAAATGAATAAGAGTCTAATCATTTATACAAATTAATGTACGGTTACTTTCATGGTTAGATAAGTGTAAGATAGATTTTTAGTTGATTAGATCGGTGGATCATTGGATAAATAACTTAGATGATTAAACTATAATCCTGAAAATAGATGGATGAGTGGGTGGCTGCATACCCTACATAGTTATGTTTAGTATATGTTACACTGTTAGATTTGATCTAGTTAATAAATGAACGGTTAATCTTAGGTGTATGATAAAGAGAGTACATGTATACATGCACACACAAACACATACCAAAGCCATACAAGTATTAATCAATAATAGACACTAAATAAATCGATCATGTATATCAATAGTCAAAATTCGTACATTTTATGGATGCGTATATGCATGAGTGTGTGAATATGGAAGAATTATGCATGAATGCTTAGATGAATGCAAGTGGGCATGTATGCACATGCATGCATATGTAATAAAATCTCCGGTCATTACATTCTACTCTCCTTGTAAGAATTTTGTCTTCAAAATTCAAACACACTCAACGTGTGGACGGGTAAGGATACTCCTTCTGATTAACGCGGTGTGTATAAATGTTTGCTAAGTTCCATATGTTGTAGGGTTTAAGTGTATAAATTGCTATAAGAATTAGGGTTATTATTATATGAGTCACTAAATCTGAAATAATCATATCCAGCTTAGAAAATTTCAAATGCCATTGCCATTGAATGTGAACAATGGGCGGTCCAAGTTAGAGCCACAGCCATGGTTTAGGCAGTCTAATTTGAATTACTTGCAGGGCACACGTACAATTTCTCAGTGCCAATGTATAAACCCACTAACCTGCCAGAGTATCAAAGTTTTCCACGTGAAAATAACAAGTGGCCCGACACTAATGGACAACTCTAACGATCAGTCTGGTGGGGCGGGGACCATCGCCATGGGTAGAGACGTATGAGTCTTGGTGGGGTCTGTCGGCAAACCCACTTTCCAGTGGGGCCCACTGCATCTAGCTACTTGTCAACAGATGGCAGCGGAAGCATCATGAGGAGATTGGCGAGAAATAGGCGAGAAGGAAGGGAATGAGAAGAAAAGAGATTATTTATTTCAATCATTCTCAATTGCCATTAAAGGGAAATGCTCAAGTGCTCCAATATCACTATAAGTTGCCGTGCCCATACTTGCATTTGAACACTTCGATAGCCCAATCCATTGATCTAGACTGTTCATGAGATTCATTGTACATTTCATGGGCTACCATGCAAACATCACACTGATACAATAAATAATAACCATCTATCATTGGTCTTTAAAATGGACGGTCAAGTTTATATATATATATATATATATATATATATATATATATATATATATATATATATATATATATATATATATAGATAGGTCCATTTAATAATCTGATCTATTTATTTTAGAGCCCACCATTGCTTATAATTCTAAAGGGTTACTTTTGCTCGGCAATTGTAACCATCGTATCCAGGAAAAAAAGATGTTGTACAGGATAATGTCAACCCAACGATTTTATTTTCTTTCATAGAATCTAAGAAATGTGTTTTGGACATAATGGGCTGTTCAGATTGATCAATTGAAATGTGCTTTGGGAACACCGTAGCATTCCTCGGGATTGAAAATGATGAGTTTTGTAATCCCAAAAAGGTGGAATACATGTAGGATATTAATGGATGCCATCCAAGATGGGGCTATTGTAGTCTGAGAAAGGATAACCATCCAACTATACTCGATGGCCATCAAATGGGCTATTAAATGGAAAGCTATCAACTGCCCAAACTCAACAATTAGATGACAATTAATCAGGTTGTGGGATAGTCTAATCAATCAGATATCTAGGTAGCCCCATCGATGGATAGGCCCACGATTTTCTTACCGTTTGATTTCCAGTGAATATACACCATGCTAAAAGCCTAAAATGACAGGTTGGCGTATGGTAGAAGATGATACATGGGAGCCGAAAGAATGGGAATATGATAGGACTTTTGAGGTTAAAATCTGGACCACCCTCCACTCAATGCTGCGAACCTCGAACGGATCCTAGGCCGGCCAAGATGAGCTCTCGTCCTCATCCTCATCCGAAGAAGGTTGGCCGAGTCGAGCTCTCGTCCTCATCTTCATCTGAAGAAGGTTATCCAAGTCGAGCTCTCGTCCTCGTCCTCATCCTCATCCGAACAAGGTTGGCCGAGTCAAGCTCTCGTCCTCGTCCTCGTCTTCATTCAACAGACTCCGAACCCAATGACTTGGCTATGAGTCCTGACTACTAGTACTCAGCCGCGGACTTAGATAGGATGAAATCCGAGCTTGTATGAAAATACTCCGAGTACCGAGCTGGAAAATCAGTCCAAATGTGGACGCGGCCGAAGATCACGCCTAGAGATATGCTCCATTAAGACACGATGCGCTACACGATCAAAATATTATAGAGTATCTCCACGATTGCAATATCCGCTTGATTGAGTAGATCATGCCGAAATTGACGGACACAATTCGCCCAACTCACATGTATAAATTAATACCAGGGGACCTCATTATAATAGGTATGCAATATCTCGCATTCTCTCTCTACATTACGCGACTTAGACACAGATTCCTTAGCCTGACTTAGGCATCGGAGGGTCTCCTGTTTAAATCAGGGTCTCCTTTGTTCACCTTTTTGTGCAGGACTAGAGTCTGTTTGAGGTTCGTAGCATTGAGTGGAGGGTGGTCCAGATTTTGACCTCAACAAGGACCATCTCTTTAGCAGTGATGTGTAAGTCAGGCTCACCCATATAAAAGGTCCTCACGTAGATTTTATAACGCAAAAATCACAGCTTTGAACACAAATAGATTTTTGTACCCACCAATAGTGGAGAAAACAAATGTAGAAAAATGATTTACAAGTAAAAGAAAAAAAAAAAAAAGAGTTAAAAACCAATAAAGTACACCATGATCATGTATCTATTTATCCATGTTGTCCATCCATTTTCTCATATCATTTTAAGGTATAAGCCCAAAAAGAGGCAGATCAAATGCTCAGGTGGACCATACCTTTGATGACTCCTGCATTTAATGTTTTGTGTATTTAATGCAATCCAAGCTTACCATTCGGTGAGGGTCTACTTTAGCGCTGGATTTACCCAGCTACTTTAGCGCTGGATTTACCTCATTTTTAAGCTCATAACTTAGAGATATGGTAAAAAGGATGGATAACATAGATAAATAGATACATTATGATGGCCCCCATAGAGATGTGCATGTTCGTGGCTGGAAACTGCTGGGTAGGACGTAATCCACGTCCAAAATATTCAAATATGCAAATGGGTTTCCAGTGAGATACTTTTTTTTATGGTGTAAAGCATTTAGCTTTTTTTTTCTTTTTCTTTTAAAGGCAGGTGCGAGTACACCACCCATGACTTTTATAAATTGAAGCAAAAAGGTACACGTACCAAGAGGAAGGCAGAAACCTGACCCCTCAACCAATCTTTATACATTATGAAGGAAATCTCAACACAAAAAGAGCAGATAACCTAATGCCATCCCTACCGAGCTTATAAACATCCCTAGATACCTTAGATAACTCATGTTGTTGAGGCCCACCCGAAATATAGCACAAAAACGACAAGAAACATCGTCAACACAAAAGGACGAGACAACCCAATGACAACCCTGCCCAAGCAGGCGTACGTGTTTGTTTTGCAATTTCCGTCTAAAATATAACGTAAATCTGTAACAGTTACCAATTACATTATTCATCCCTTGCTCTTGGAGAATTTTGACTAGCAGGATATCTTGTTGCAAAAATATTGATTTTTAAATATATTTTAAATATAATATATATATATATATATATATATATATGAAAAGTTTTGAAAACGTGCTTCAGTCATAAAACGGCTAGTGGATTTATGTCCCTGGACCATAACTCCCAGCCATCTGAGCCTATAAAAAGAGGGTCTGGATGGGTTTCCAAACCATCTCAACTCACTTCAGCAAACCCATACGAACTGAGACAGCCAGCCCCTCTCAACATATATACTCTAGTACTTCCGTTAACAACAAGGCTTGAACCTTAGCTTGAAGAACAGACCAACAGCATGGTCTAGAGCGGTTCAACTGAACCAGTAGCTGAAGAATTGAACTGACCAGTGTAGTGGTCGAAACCATTTTTCTCTTTCTTTTTCTTTCTTTTGGAATTTTTCTCTTATATTGTAATACTGCCAAAAAGTGTGAAAAAGAGTTCCATTTGGTGGGCCTTTGTGTTTGCTGAACACAGACCCACATCAGGCTCATCGTATCCTAGAAGCAATATTCCTGTAACCTATCAACATACTCAATTTACTTGAGTAGGGGTAAATAACGCTTTAAGGACAACGTTTTTCAGACGTGCTTCAGCCTGTCCTTATTTCTGATTATCATGATTTTTTCAGTTTCCATATTATACATAAATTACATTAATCTGTATAATTTCCAACAATCTGAAAGCGTTATTTGGTAATGGAAGCCGACAGTGTTTCATCCATCAAGTTGATGAATCAGGACTTGATATGTCTTGATCGGTTCGATGGAACCAATTTTACAAGATGGCAAGATAAGCTGAAATTTCTTCTGAGGACACTGAAGATCTACTACATAGTAGATCCTAATTTGCAAGCGTTACCTGAAGCAACAAACAAAGACACACCTGAACAGGTGGCTGCTCGCACCAAACGAGCCGAAGACGAACTCTTGTGTCGAGGACACATTCTGAACGCTCCCTCCGACCGTCTGTACGATCTTTACCAACAGACGTCAACAGCAAAGGAGATCTGGACCGCTCTGGAGTTCAAATACAAGGCTGCAGAAGAAAGTACCAACAAGTTTTTCATCGCCAGGTATTTTGACTTCACATGGTAGATAACAAACCGCTGCTACCCCAAATCTAAGAATTGCAGCTAATAGTAAACAAAATCAAAGCGATAAAGATAGATCTTCCTGAATCATTCTAAGTCGGGGCTATAATCGTCAAATTGCCACCGATGTGGAAAGACTATAGAAAGAAGTTGCTGCATAAAACTGAGGACTACACACTGGAACAAATCTAGAAACACCTCAGAATTTGGGAAGAATTCCGTAACCGCGACTGAAAGAATGATAACGGGAATGCTTCATTTAAAGTTAATGCAGTAAAGAACTCTAATAACAAACATTCCGAGAGGGACAATTCCCTGAAACCCAATAAAGGGAAATTCAAGAAAAACACCCAAAAGAAGAGCGGAAAGTTCAAAGGCCCATGCCATTTCTGTGAGAAAACCAGGCACTATGCTTGAGTATGCTGATATCGCAAATCTAAACAAGAGGCAAGTGCAGTAGAAGAAGATGATATTGTGGCAATGATCACTGAGGTGAATATCATCCAAGGCAAAGTTCCAGGTTGGTGGTATGATACTGCCACTCAGTACATGTGTACTACGACAAATCTGCCTTCAAAACCTATGAGGAATTGACGATGGTCAAGAAGTTCAAATGGGTAATGAAGTTCGATCGAAGGTCGTCGACAAAGGAACTGTCGAACTGATATTCACCTCTGGGAAGAAAGTGATTCTAACTAATGTACTGCACGTCCCAGATATGAGGCGAAACTTAGTTTTTGGGGAAATTCTGGGAAAACCAGGTATAAGGGTGGTGTACGAGTCAAGTAAACTGATTCTGTCTAAGAATGAGAATTTTGTCGGAAAGTGTAACATCCCGGATTTTTGCCAACCTGGGATTAGACGTCCTTAGGCAATGGGTCGCTCCTAACACCTTATTAACTCGGCAGAACTGAATCCCATAGTCTAAAATCGCTTCTGAACCCATTCCCTTCACAAATCCCATCCTTCACCACCTTGATCTCTAAATTTTTCTAAGCACTTTCATCCTAGACACTATCCTAAACTAGCTAAGTAGTATAACTTGGATCACTTTATATACAAACTATAAAGACCCAGGTACCACCTCAGACAGAAATTGCTCAGGACTAAATCCTTTAGAAATTAGGCGAGAAATAACCAGTGTTAAACTAGAGTACCTGTGAAATTAGTACCAACCACTTTAAATACGATCTACAAGACCCAAAACTTGTAAAATCATTGACGTTAGGTTACCCTAAAATCTAGGATCAATTTCATTACCCGGTTGCTCTCGGGAGCATCTCGAAACTCTGTATCGGATCTGGACCGCACGTCGGAAGTCCGATTAACACGAAGTTAAGGAACTAGGACCGCCTTGCTGGGCTTGACAACCATCTCGGAAATCAAATCCAGATAATGTCTCAGCGCTTTTCGCTTGAGCTCGGAGTGAAGAGTGTGAGAAATGTGAAATAATTTCAAAATAAAATATCTTGAATAGTAATCTGGCACCTCTCGCTTGCGGATTAGTATTAAGCAACCAGACCGTCAGAATCAGACCAAATTACACCCTCGGATCAGGAGAAATTTCATACACATTTACATGTACTCGGAATCTCCGATCGAGATCCGCTGACCGTCGAACTGAAACTGGTCCGCCACGCGTGATCTGGAAATTCCACTGAAACAAAAACTTAATAGAACGTAGATCCAGCGTTAGTGAGCTTGAGTCCGACCTTTGGCTCAAGGAGGCCCGCCAGAAACCCTCTTTTGAGCTGAAACAATGCCGATTTGGTTATAATGTAAGTATACTTTGAACATAAGTCTATTTCGGTGAATTTGTAGGCTATATAAGGACCTTAAACCCTCTCTCATGGCAGCCATACGAATTTGAGATTGAGAGAGAGAAAAGAGAGAGAAAAGAGAGAGAAAGTGTGGGAGCAGTGAGAGTTTCTCCTTGCCACTCTTCCCTGTCGCTATTCAGGCTCTACCGCCTGATTCTCATCGCTTTCCCGGGGTTCCCGACGTCATTTCTAGGTAAGAAAACCTAACCCTAATATGTTTTGGGGTTTAGACAGTTGTAGGTTGTGAAATAGCTAACCTATTTCGTTCTATAGGTTGCCAAACTGCCGAATACGGAAGCTTAGCAAACCTATCGACTCCGTTACGATTCTACAACAAAAGGTGCGGACTTTAGGTGTATAGGTTATGGTCTTCAATGCTTTCAATGTCAGATAATGATAGATTCATGATCTGCATGCAATTGCACATGTACAAAGTGCTGTCTGTTTTCCGTTTCGATTAAAGATGAAAAATATGGAATTCTACATACTCTAGGTATTTGTAGAAAGTATGGTATACGTATATTTTTTGGAAATGTGTTTGACATGTTTATTTGTTATATGGATATACGATATATGGATAAAATACATATTTGGCAAAAGGATTCGCCTAAATTCATGTTTTACTTATATACACTATGTATGTTGAAATTGCGTATTCTAGAAAATACTGTATACGTATAAATTTTGGAGATGTATTTATCATGATTATTTGTTGTAGTAATATATTATACATGGATAAAATACTCGCTTGGCTAAAGGATAGCCCTAATACATGTTTTGCTAACATACACCATGTATGTTGTAATAGTGTATTTTAAGTGTTTGTGAAAATGACTGAATGAGTATAGAATTCTCATTCGTGCTCGCCATGACTAATTGTCATGGATTCATGATTGTGGTATTGGCGATACCCCTTTGACGAAAGGATTTGCCCTAAATCACGCCACGACCAATACACACTATATATGCTAAAATGTGTGGCCCAAGTGTTTGTGGAAATGACTGAATGAATATGGAACTTGGATTCCTGCTTGCCATGACTATCCGTTGTGGGTGTATGCGTGTTATGATTGGGGTAACTCCCTAGTGGAAGGATTTGACCTTATACCTCTGTGATCAACATATGTCATGTATGTTGATTCCTGTATTTTAAAGTGTTTGTTGAAATGTCTGAATGAGTAGTAGTTAGTAAATTGTAATGTTTAAGGGTGTTGAGATATGATTCTCAACTCCTTTAACTATGCGTATGATTTCCTTGAATAGCTGTGTGATTAGGAATTGAATTTGTACAAACTCATGATTGTGTTGTGCTTTATAACATGCTCAACTGCTTTTATGATTTTATCTATGTAATGCATATGTTAAATTCATGTTTACGTTGTACGATCCGTCATGGGTGATGGGGGAGTGGAGCAACGAGTGCGTGCAACAGCCCTGGCAACCCTAAATGGATAATACCAGACCTTGATTGTATGAGTTGAATCTTGATCCACTACTGCTTTATCTATCTGCACTTGATTGTGTTTGGGGCTATGATTATAGTCCAGACAATCGGTACCAGAATTGAATTCGTGGCTGTGATTCATTTGCCACGTGAGATGTGTTCGACGAACCCGAGTCGTACTTCGGTTGACGATAGTGGTTGGCCACGCGAAGTGCTTATGCACTTCATGTCGTTCAACTTGTTGTGCGCACGAGCTAGCCGAGCTCGTTAAGTAACCCGATCTGTCTTATGTATGTCCACCATGTTTGGACGCTACTGCTTGAACCTAGGGTACGAAACTTACCAGTGAAATCCCTTTTAACCATGGTACCTCGATCCGCTAAGACTCATGAGCCGGGCATGGTGGTATGGGACACCGTAGTCGAGCTGTCGGCCTACGCTGGGGCCACGTGCCTCCCCGTAGTGACCATTGAGCAACCAAACTCGTGAGCCGAATACTGTGGTATGGGACACTGTATTCGAGCTGTCGATACTTACGGCGAGAGCCGAGTACGGTGAGACCTGTACTCGTGCTGACGGGCAATGAGTCCTCTGTAGTATCTTCGAGTATACTCCAAGGTCTGTGATTGGCGACGAGCCTTTCACAGTAACTAGAGTATGAGTTGAGCCGAGTACGGTGAGACCTGTATTCGAGCTGACGGCCAGCGATTGAGCCAAGTACGGTGAGACCTGTACTCGAGCTGACGGTCAGCAATTGAGCCGCATACGGTGAGATCTGTATCCGTGCTGACGAGTGACGAGCCCTTTGTGATGCCTTCGCTATGCCTCTCAAACCATAATATCGTATGCGATTAACTAGGATTGACGACCCTAGAATGGCTCATGTTTGGGAATGATACAAGGGAGGTACCTTAGTTTCCCAATACTACTGTTTGAAATGGACTAATAATAACTCGGTAATCATGCTCATCATCGCACCGCATGTGCCTAGTAGATGTAGAGCACTGAGGAAGGTATGCATTCGCGAACGTAAGATGATGTCGCATGAGGGCGGTTTGGCAAGGGCATACATCATCATGTCATTTCATACTCGCATTTAATAAGAGTAGTTAAACTTGTTTGATTGTACTGCTTTATCATTACTGCTTGACTGAATTGATAACATGTTAACCTATGCTTTATTGTTCCACTGAGTTGATCACTTACTCCCACGTTATGGGACGGTGTTGTACACACCAACCAGATTTGTTGAGTTTCAGGTGATGGCGATGCTTGTGAAGCAGAGCCGGACTACTTCTATGATGATAGGAGGAGTTCTCCTATCTGTATCTCTCTGGCACGTCAATGAAGACCTGATATTGTATTGACGGGGCTATGGTACTTGGGATAGGAGACATTACACTTCCTTACATTGGTATATTTTAGAACTGTACTTGTAATTATTTAACCTGGTAATGTTATCACACTCTGGAGACTCATCATAGTTTATATATTTTATCTATCTATCACAGTCTTCCGCTTGCAAATTTAACTGTCTCTGGAGTATGATATGTTGTTTTGGCTTAATCTCACTCATGTTCAATGCACGAATACAGTCAACATTCAATCATCATTCATTTTGTTGTATAAGTGATGTTCTGGAACTCGGGAGTTGAGTTTATACTAGACCCCCGATTTTCAGGGCGTTACAGAAAGGGATATGCTTGTAATGGGATGGTCAAGTTTTCTCTGAATGAAAGTAGCACTTCTGCGTATATGGTTGAATCCGCTGAACTGTGGCATGATAGACTAGCCCATATAGGGTATAGTACCTTGAAGTTCATGACTAAGAATGATTTAATCTCATACACAGATAATGAAATCGAAAAATGTGAAGTGTGCATACGATCCAAAATGACGAAGAAACCTTTTCCAAGTGTTGAAAGATCGTCCCAAGTGTTGGATCATGTGCACAGTGATATCTGTGAGTTACACGACATTCTTACTCGTGAAGGTAAACGGTACTTCATAACCTTTATAGATGATTGTTTTAGATATGTGTATGTGTACTTATTAAAGAGCAAAGATGAAGCATTGAACATGTTTAAGATATATAAAGTAGAAGTAGAGAATCAACTAAATAAGAAGATAAAAATCCTCCGTAGCAATAGAGGAGGAAAATACTTCTCCAATGAATTCGAAAGCTTTTGTGAAGAATATGGACTAATACATCAGTGTACAGCGCCATACACACCTCAACAAAACGGAATAGCTGAAAGGAAGAATAGGACACTAGTAAAGATGGTCAACTCAATGCTGATAAGAGCAAAGTTGCCACTAAGTCTATGGGATGAGGCACTGCTTGCAGCATGCCATATTCTAAATAGAATACCGTCTAAAAAGTATAGAATATCTCCATATGAAACATGGAGAGGCAGAAAACCTAACCTAGGATATCTTAAAGTGTGGGGGTGTCTTGCATACTGCAAAACCCCTGACCCAAAAAGAACTAAGTTAGGACCAAAGGCTATTAAGTGCACTTTCGTAGGGTATGCAAAAAATAGTAAAGCGTATAGACTTCTAGACATAGAGTCTAATACAATAATAGAATCAAGAGACGTTGAATTCTTTGAGAACTCGCTATCCTCGGAGTCAAAGGATAATGCAATCCAAACTCTTACTAGAAAACTAGATAGCACAACTCCACAGATAGTGGAAGCTCCTATTAAACCTCGTAATTGTCAAAGAACAAGGATAAAGAAGAGTCTAGGAGATGACTACATAGACTCACAACGCATCATTTTCCATCTTGTAAAAGCAGATAGAGAAAATATTGTAAGACAAATACCTATAGTAATGACTATAGAAGATGATCCTAAAACATATAAAGAAGTTGTGTCCTCTAGAGACTCAGCGTTCTGGAAAGAAGCTATAAATGATGAAATGGAATTTATACTGTCAAATCAAACATGAGAACTAGTCAACTTACCTCTAGGTTATAGACCCATAGGTTGTAAGTGGGTATTTAGGAAGAAATATCAAACTGATGGGACTATCCAAACCTTTAAAGCTCGACTAGTAGCTAAGTGTTTTAGACAAAAAGAAAGGATAAATTACTTTGACACATATTCTCCTGTAGCTAGGATAACATCCATTAGGATATTATTTGCACTAGCTTCCATACATCATCTTCACATCCACCAAATGGATGTAAAGACCGCATTCCTGAATGGTGACCTCAATGAGGAGGTATACATGAAACAACCTGAAGGATTTGTTCTACCAGGAAATGAAAACAACGTATGTAGATTAGTCAAATCTTTGTATGGATTAAAACAAGCACCAAAACAGTGGCATGAGAAGTTTGATTCAAAAATACCATCTCATGGTTTCATGCATAATGTAGCTGACAAATGCATATATCCTAAAGTAGATGGTGGTTATATCATTATTATTTGTCTATATGTTGATGACATGTTAATAATAAGTAATAAAATAGAAGGTGTAACTGAAACAAAGAGATTTTTATCTTCCGTATTCAAAATGAAGGATCTTGGACAAGTTGATATCATCTTAGGTATCAAAGTTAAAAAATATTGTGGGGGTTATGCTTTGTGTCAATCTCATTATATTGAGAAGATACTAAACAAGTTTAACCATCTAAATATAAAAGAAGTAAAGATCCAATTTAATCCAAGTATCAAGCTAAAAGAAAATACTAGAAGAACCGTTGCACAATTAGAATATACGAGTGCTATAGGAAGTCTTATGTATGCTATGCAATGCACTAGACCTGACATCACATATGTTGTGAGTAAACTTAGTAGGTTTACTAGTAACCCCTGTACTGAACACTGGAATGCAATTAGTAGAGTCCTTGGTTACTTAAAAGCAACCAAAGACTTAAGACTATTTCATTCAAAGTTTCCGGCCGTATTGAAAGGATATACCGATGCGAGCTGGATATCGAGTACAGGAGACAACAAGTCTACTACAGGGTGGGTATTCACCCTAGGAGGTGCGGCTGTATCTTGGGGATACAAGAAACAGACATGCATAACGCATTCGACTATGGAGTCTGAATTCATAGCCCTGGCTGCAACAGGCAAAGAGGCTGAGTGGCTAAGGGATCTTCTATTAGAAATTCCTTTTTGTGTAAAGCCGATATCGGCTGTATCTCTACATTGTGATAGTGAAGCCACATTAGCTAGAGCCTATAGCGACACTTATAATGGTAAGTCTAGACATATTAGTCTTCGACATGATTATGTCAGACAATTGATTCGAGATAGAATCATTGCTATTTCGTATATGAAATCAAGCAACATCCTGGCAGATCCTTTCATTAAACCTCTACCGAGAGAGGTAGTAAAGGCTACATCTAAAGGGATGGGGTTGAAACTCTTCAACCAAAGTTCCACCAGTGATAGTAACCTAACCTAAACTCAGAAAATTTCTAATTTTGGGTTCAATGGGCAAGAATAAGTCACTAATATGTGAAAAGTTTTCAGCACTAAATTATAAAACATCATCCATAATAGATAAGTGCTGAGCGTTACGATAAAGGGTTGAGTCTTAGAACTCTGAATGAAAATCCGGTCTAAAGGACAAGTGTCTTATAGTAACGGAGACACTGGAAGGATTTCACCTATATGAACGTAAAGATGGTGCCGTCTCTCATGAGAGTTAGGAGTTTTCTCTCGGGATCGTTCACGAAATAGGATAAGCACATGGCCATTAAATGTGCTGAGCAAGATTGTGGGAACTCTAACAAACACATAGCGAATATGTGTGGTTTCTCTAACTCTATTATCTAGGAATAACTAGTTCAAAGATACAGTTACTAGTCATTTCGACAGAGTTTTGAGATACTTACACTAAGGAAAGATTAAAATTGAAAGATATCTTTCTTTATGCATATAAGCTGATTATTCTGGCAGAAATGGTTAACCGAGAAAAATATATTTTAAAAAATCAAGTGGGGGATTGTTGCAAAAATATTGATTTTTAAGTATATTTTAAATAAAATATAATATATATATTATATGAAAAGTTTTGAAAAATACCGTTTTGTGGGTTTTTGGGAATAGTCCCACATGGGAAAGGGAAGAGAAGAAAAAATGGTTTATGTGAAAATAGTGGACTATTATAATATTTACTTACCTAGTCCGTGGACTATGGACCTTGCGCGCGCTCGCACTCGGGCTCGGGCTCGGGCACGGGCACGGGCTTGGACTCAGTCTCGGTCTCGGTCTCGGTCTCGGGCTCGGTGCGAGGGCGTGGGCATGTGAGGCAGTGTGGCTGTAGAGGCACTAGTAGCGCACTTCGCACGTGCGCATCGTCTTGTAAAGGGTCGCTCCCTTCACGAACTGGAGCGAGACGGGTGCGAGTTGCGGTGCGACTAGTGGCTAAGGCAGATGGTTGGCCGGGCGAAAATCTAGAGGACTGAATGAGAGTCCCTCTGATTATATAGAGGCTGGAAATATAGCTGTTGCACAAATGTGTAACAGCTATGGACTTAATTGCAAGAAACTGTTGCCAACAGTCATAAAACGGCTAGCCCAACAGCTATAAAACGGCTAGTCGTCTCTCTCACAACAGCCATATAACGGCTAGTTTCCAGCAGTCATAAAACGGCTAATGAATTTATGTCCCTGGACCATAACTCCCAGCCATCTGAGCCTATAAAAAGAGGGTCTGGATGGGTTTCCAAACCATCTCAAATCACTCCAGCAAATCCATACGAACTGAGACAGCCAGCCCCTCTCAACATATATACTCTAGTACTTCCATTAACAACAAGGCTTGAACCTTAGCTTGAAGAATAGACTAACGGCGTGGTCTAGAATGGTTCAATTGAATTAGTAGCTGAAGAATTGAACTGACCAGTGCAGTGGTCGAAACCATTTTTCTCTTTCTTTTTCTTTCTTTTGGGATTTTTCTCTTATATTGTAATACTGCCAGAAAGTGTGAAAAAGAGTTCCATTTGGTGGGCCTTCGTGTTTGCTGAACGCAGACCCACATCAGGCTCGTCGTATCCTAGAAGCAATTTGCTTGTAACCTATGAGCATACTCAATTTATTTGAGTAGGGGCAAATAACGCTTTAAGGACAGCGTTTTTCAGACGTGCTTCAGCCTGTCCTTATTTCTGATTATCGTGATTTTTTCAGTTTCAATATCATACAGAAATTACATTAATCTGTATAATTTCCAACATATCTTATTTGTTTATGGTGAAAAATTGTCAATGTTTTCAGATGTGGGCTCTTATGATGCTTGTTTTACAGATGTAATTAGCCTGTTAATCCAGATAATGTTATACTGATCTGCAGTGTTCTACCCTTACGCACATCAGGTGTTTGGATATAACAATTCAATCACTTCCAAACCCTATTACTAACATATTAAACTGGATCGATACACAATGTTATAGGACGAGAATGGAATGGTAAATCATATTCGTGTTGCGCAGCACGCCAACAACGCAGTGAACCGAGATCCAATTTCAGGTCTTACCCACAAACGATAAACAGGAAGAAATATAAACTAGAAACAGATCAAAGCAATCCAAACAAACCACAAGACAAGGTATATGTGGAAAAACCCCAAACTAGGGTAAGAAACCACGGATGTAAATTTCCACTATGAAGAAAAATGAATATTACAAGACAATATACTAACCTCTTCCTTTGGAAGTACAGAGAAAATCCCTTGCCCACACCTTAGAAATATTTTTCAATATTCATCTTAACCATAGAATAGCCTTAGGGACCTCAATTTATATTTTAGGCAACTTCCCTTTCGCACCCTTGCGAAAGGCGACTTAAAAATCTGCAGTCCACATCAAATTTGGAAACAAATCTGCATAACCACGACAGGTCGAGCAGACCCTACGACCGATGGAGCGTGGGCCACGACTGGTCAAGCACCTTGGAACCAAAAAACTGATGCTCGCTTGACTTTGAGTTGAGTCAGTCCACGACTGGTCGAGCAGGGGCCACGACCGGTCGAGCAGGACCCACGACCGATCGTGTGGCTCCCAGATGTGGTTCCACATCTCGACAATCTCCCACTTGAAGACACATCGCCATAAATCTTCGTCTTCTACATCTGGAGTGCATCACCTCCTCGTCTTCAAGCCTGAAGACCAATCAAAGCTAAACAGAGCTTCAGCTTCTCACGTGTGACCGCCTTGGTTAGCATATCCACAGGATTCTCACTTGTATGAATCTTCTCCACAGCATTCGATCCATCTTCTAGTAACGAACGTATGAAGTGATTTCTGATGGCAATATGCTTGGTCCTTGAATGACATGCTGAATTTTTAGCCAAGTGTATTGCACTCTAATTGTTACTATACAACTTGTAATCTTCTTGCTTCTTACACAACTCTTCCATGAAACCTTGCATCCACACCATCTCCTTGTACACTTCTGTATCCACAACATATTCTGCTTTTGTCGTACTGATAGATACTATCTTCTGTAACTGAGAGACCCAACTGACTGTAGCACTACCTAAAGTAAAGACATATCCTGTAGTGCTTCTTCTGCTGTCGATGTCTCCTGCCAAATCTGAATCCACGTAGCATTGTAGCTTGATTTTCGATCCACTATAGCACAACCCTACATTCTCAGTACCTACCAGGTATCTAAGGATCCACTTCACAGCTTCCCAATGTTCCTTCCCGGGATTGTTCATAAACCTGCTAACAACTCCCACTGCTCGAGTAATGTCTGGTCTCGTGCTCACCATAGCATACATGAGACTCCCAATAGCTGACGCGTATGAAACTTTAGCCATGTAGTCCCGTTCCTCCTGTGTCTTTATACCTTGTTCCTTAAATAGCTTGAAGTGGTTGGTTAATGGAGTGCTAACCAGCTTAGCACCTCTCATATTGAATCGATCAAGTACCTTGGCTATGTACTCCGCCTGTGACAAAATCAGTTTCTTGTTTTCCCTATCACGCTTTATCCTCATGCCCAGGATTTGTTTTGCTGCTCCTAAATCCTTCATGGCAAATTCTCTAGACAGTTGTCTTTTGAGATCTGAGATGTCTTCATGCTAGAACCGGTCACAAGCATATCATCAACGTACAGAAGAAGGATGATGTATGACGTATCAAATTTCTTCAAGTAACAACAGTGGTCTGCATGACATCTCCTAAAACTATTTTTCGACATAAAACTGTCGAACTTCTTGTACCGCTGCCTCGGGGTCTGCGTTAGGCCATATAAGCTCTTCTTCAGTCTGCACACTTTATTCTCCTTTCCTGGTGCCACGTATCCTGTTGGCTGATGCATTTATATCTCTTCTTCAAGGTCCCCATGAAGAAAGACTGTCTTAACATGTAGCTTCTTTAGATGTAAGTCCTTTGTAGCCACTATACTCAAGACCATACGAATCGTAGACATTTTCACCAAAGGTGAAAATATTTCAGTGAAATCGATACATGCCTTTTGTTGAAATCCTTTCACAACCAATCTGGTCTTATACCATTTCGAACTATCGTGCTCCTCCTTCAGTCTGTAAACCCACTTGTTATGAAGAGTTTTCTTACCCTTGGGTAGAGTGACTAGATCCCATGTACGATTGCACTTAAGAGAGTCCATCTCCTCATCCATGGCCAGCTCCCACTTAACCCGTGTATCTAACTGTAACGCTTCTTCAAAACACTCTGGCTCACCATTATCTATTAGCAATAAATAATTTAAGGAGGGTGAGTATCGGACCGTCGGTCTCCTCTCCCGAGTAGACCTTCTCACAACCGGTGTATGTGGCTCTGCCTCATAATGCTCCTGTGCATGATCATACTGTGGCGCTGTAACACCCATGTCCGATAACTCTTCCATCTCTATGAATTCTTTTTTCTTGGCCTTATTTTCCTGCACACTGTCCTTATGCATCACTTTTTCATTGAAGACTACGTCCTTACTTCTGATGATTTTCCTGTTTTCTGTATCCCAAAACCTGTAGCCAAAATCATGCTGCCTGTAGCCTATAAACGTGCACCCCTTGGACTTCGCATCCAGCCTATTTTTATGCTCCGCATCAATGTGAACATATGAAGTACAACCGAACACTCTGAGATGTGCGAGGTTCACTTCTTTCCCTGTCTACACTTCTTCTGGTAGCCCACCATCCAATGGTACTGAAGGACTTCTATTGATGAGATATGCGATAGTATTCATAGCATCTGCACAAAACATCTTGGGCAACCCTGCATGAAACCTTATGCTCCTGGCGCGCTCAAGGATGGTCCTATTAATGCACTCAGCCACACCATTCTGTTGTGGTGTCCCTGGAATCATTTTATGATGTTTGATTCCATTTGCTGCACAATACTCCTCAAACCTCTTATCACAATACTCTCCTCCATTATCAGATCTAAGACATTTTACTGTTTTACCTGTCTCATTTTCTACCATAACTTTCCACTTCTTAAATACATCGAATACATCAGATTTATGCGTTAAGAAATACACCCATAATTTTCTACTAGCATCATTAATAAAAGAAACAAAATAACATGAGCCACCAAGAGATAATACCTGTGTCGGTCCCCACACATCAGTGTGTACAAGCTCCAACAGATGTGTCTTTGGAGCGCGTCCTGTCTTCTTGAAGTTTACCCTCTTTTGCTTGCCATACACGTAGTCCTCGCATAATTCTAAGTCAATAGACTTCATCCCTGGTAGCTTTTCTTTCGACGATAGTACTTTTATCCCCTTCTCACTCATATGTCCCAACCTCTAATGCCATAACTGCCCATTCACTTCAGTTGATGCGACTGTAAGTAAACTATACGATCCTGAAGTCACGTACAAAGTACCTTCCTTTTTGCCTCAAGATATCACCAAAGCACCTTTTTTGATCTTCCAGGAATCACTGGTGAATGTCGTCACATAATCGGTATCGGTCAACTGCCCCACTAAGATCAGATTCCTTCTCAAAGTCGGTACATGTCTGACATCCTTCAATTTCAACGTCGTTCCGTCTTTCTGATTTATATGAACATCTCCCTTTCCAACAATACAACACGACTCATCATTACCCAGGTAGACTCTCCCGAAGTCACTCGATACATAGTTACGTAGAACTTCCTTACACGAAGTGGCATGAAATGAAGCATCCAAGTGTATAAACCAAGACTCATTCCTTGCATTAAGAGACAAGATCAACGCCTCTGTGTGACTCTTCTCATATAGATTCACTGAATCCTTCCCACCTTGAGAGCTTCCTTCTTATTTCTTGAGCGCCCTACAATCACGTTTCATGTGTCCCTTCTTGTTACAATGTCAACACCCTTCTTTGTCTTTTGGTCCCTTGGACTTCTTCCTCAACTTAAAACGCTCGTGTTTATTGACTCCTTTGTTCAGTAATCTTCCTCTTTCTTCAACGTTTAGATCATTCCTTGAATCCCCTGAAACTCCTGATGCCTTTCTTCTAGTTTCTTCACTGAGAATTAGACCGGCCACATCATCAAATTTCATCTTCGTCGACCCTGAACAATTTCTCAAACAATCACCAAACCATCCCAACTGTCTGGCAAACTGGATAAGATCAATAACGCCCTGATCTCATCCTCAAAAATAATGCCAATGGATTCCAACTGGCTCGTGACTGTATTGAACTCGTTTAGATGTTCAGCTACGCTCCCACCATCTGACATCTTCATGTTGAATAGTTGTTTCATAAGATGAACCTTGTTGGACGCTGAGGGCATTTCATACATGGTAGCTAGGGCTTCCATTAATTCTTTTGTAGTTTTCATCTTGGATATATTGAAGGCGACGCTTTTAAATAAAGAGAGTCGGATCGTTCCTAAATCCTTTCGATCTAATAAAAACCATTCATCATCTGTCATCTTTTTTTATTTATTCTCTTTTCCTTCTAGAGGAATATAGAGGTCCTTCTGATATAGATAGTCCTCCATCTGCATCTTCCAGAAGGCAATGTTTGAACCATCAAACTTCTCAATTCTAGTTTTTCATTCTTCCGTCATTGCTCCCAATAGAACTAAACTAATAGCTTTGATGTCAGTTGTTGCGCAGCATGCCAACAACGCAGTGAACCAAGATCCAATCTCGGGTCTCACCAACAAACGATAAACAGGAAGAAATATAAACTACAAACAGATTCAAGCAATCCAAACAAACCATAAGACAACAAATATGTGGAAAAACCCCAAACTAGGGTAAAAAACCACGGATGCAAACTTCCACTATGAAGAAAAATGAATATTACAAGGCAATACACTAACCTCTCCCTTTGAAAGTACAGAGAAAATCTCTTGCCCACGCCTTATAAATATTTCCCAATATTCAGTTAAACCCTAAAATAGCTTTAGGGACCTCAATTTATAGTTTTGGCAACTTCCCTTTGGCACCCTTGCGAAAGGCGACTCAAAAATCTGCAGTTCGCATCAAATTCAGAAACGAATCTGCGTAACGACGACCGGTCGAGCTTGGGCCACTACCGGTCGAGCACCTCGGAACCAAAAAAATGATGCTCACTGGACTTTGAGTCAAGCTAGTCCACGACTGGTCGAGCAGAGCTCACCACCGGCCATGCGGCCCCCAGATGTGGCACCACATCTCAACAATTCGTAGGGCCGGATAGATCAAAAAAGTCATCTACATGAGGAGAGCAGTGGGAATCAACGTCCATCGACAAATGGCAGATGGTTTATAACAACATATGTGATTCCAACTTAGATTCTACCAAGCCAAGCACATAAAAAGACTTTTAACTTATGGGTCTCAACCTAACTTGATCATTACATAACCAATTATATTTAATTAGTGTGCTGCTCATATAGAATCAACGATCGGTTTTTACATCAAAATATATAACTACAACTTCATCATCTGCAGATGAGGAGAAAGAAGATCTAAAATGTTCCGGCAAAATACAAGTTAACCAAAACATATTGCCTGTAATAATGTAAAAACATGTGAGATATATGAGAGAGGCTAGGAGCAAATAGGCCACAATAATGGTAAAACATATGAGATACATGAGAAAGGCCAGGAGCAAAATAGGCCACAACCAGTCAGTCACATGTGGAAAATGACATAAGCAGTAATTAAAATTACAATAATGTGGACATTAATTCCGCGTAGTGTGCGTGTTTCACCTGTGTGGAGATTTGGGACATTTTATAAAAGAGGTGATAATTGATTCAATTTGACATCTGACGACTATAATAGCGTTGGAGGTTGCTGTTCCAAAATTCGGCACCTGAGTATAATAACTCAGGTCATGAGTTTTAAGGTGTAAATTAGGTAGGGTTTTGAATTTCAAACATTTCCCATTACAATAAAGTCCAAATTCACATTGACATTTGTATCCACATTAACATTTCATTCGCGTTATCATTCGTATTCATATTACTACACCCACCACTTATAACAATGAAATACAACTTTATTAAATCATCATTCACGTCCATAATATCTAAAATTAAATAAAATCATCACCATTCCCCGAACTATTAATCCATTCCCTAACTAATTAATCAATTGGTCAAGCTAGGACCTTATTACAATGATTCTCCAACTCTGACAAGAATTAAATTATGAGATTCAATACTCTAATATTCTCCCTCTACTAGGAAGTCCTCCCCTAACTCTATACCTAAAACTAAATATTATCAAAGAGTGGGCAATAAACTCAGTGAGATTATTGTTAAAATCGGAGTAGATTCCACGATCCCTACTATCATCAAAACTAGGGCATTTGAGTGTTTGAATACATACATAAATCCGCCATTAATGTTGTCTGTCGAGGTCACTGGAGAAGATGGTGGCTCGTTGAGCTTTTGTCTCCTCTACACCTATGCTTGTATGCTCTCCAATGAAAAGAAAAACGCAGTGTGATTATGTACAGAGTTGGGGACTAAACATACCTTATAAAGTAGAGTGATTGTGGGAAGAGCCCACCCATAGGAAGATTTTCCCACTACATATGTCTCCTCATTCATTCCATTCAAAAGGAAAAAATAACTTCCAATACAATTCTATTCAAGAGTTGTTAATGGTACTCCATGCCCCATAAAACTATGCACACCAACTATAGCGTGAGCCCCACCTTAATGGTCACATAATTTATTCAAATCGATCATTTCATTACCAAATCAAAATATCCTATATGTGGCACACAATTTCAATATCCTCCTACTAGGAACATTATTGCATACTTTAGTATGCAATGTATAGCTTAAGACCTTACCATATATTTTAATAGAACAAGAGCAGTACCCTGGATTATTCAATCCATTAGAACTACTGACACTGGACCACAACTATCATCACCTCATTTATCAAGGCGGGACCATGCGTTGTCACAGATGCCAACATTCTTAATGACATGGATATCGAAAAAGGATATGAATGCATAATATGAAAATCTCATGCCAATGTTTACACACATACAGACTTTCAAGTCGTCCACTCATCTCTATCAAGAGAAGCCTTTTCTTCAATCATAGCCAATGTAAACTGTTCATTTCACCTTATACATTCAGAATGAGTATACTTCAATAAATAGAAATCAAAACTTGAATCATCAATTAAGCCTTAATTATCAAGAATGTGTACACTACTATGATGTTTATATTCCCATTGATCTTGAGCATCCTATGACATAAGATGCAATTATTAGATGTGGTTTATAAACACTTGAAGATTATAAATCTTTTTCTTTTCAAGGAAATTTAGCACATTTTCTTTTCCCATGTCTTAATTCAAAGGAATGCAATACAACAATGTCAACGTCTAACACCTAGCTTTATTATAAATGTTAAAATTATATTCCAATGCCTGGTGTCCTAAGTGCCTGCATTGCACTTGTTTCGACAAGAAAACAAAAGGGTTCTATTTGGGAGATTATCTTATTTGAGTATAACAAAGAGAATGAACATGGATCAATCATCATATTATTATTGCTGAATTCATTTACATCACTTTAATATCCATTGATTCTAAGATAGGTCAAAATAACAAATTACAATTAGCGAGTTTTATATGTCCAATATTAAATCTAGCAACATCTCGACGCTATTTTAACCTTCTCCTAATACTTAGGAGGAATTTCTAAATTGATCAGCCAATCTTCAATAAGATAGAAATTTTGGCAGCATTCAAGTGTTATTTCGATCATCTCCCAATACTTAGGAGGAATTTCTTCTTTCTAAAGAAGAACTTGTGGAGATGAAGGCTGGACTTGAATGCTCCCTGTAATTCCCATAGCATGCTTGGCTGAATCATGAGCCTGTTGTGCGACCCGTGAAACTGAAATGCTAGTTGCGCGATCCGCGCAACTCATAAGTGTGTTGCGCTATCCGCGCAACCCGAAAGAGATGTTGCGCGATACGCGCAACAAATATACACGTTGCGCGATCCGCGCAACCGACCCTTCTCTCTGCTCTTCTACGTTCAATCGTTCTGCTCTTGTTCTCTGAAATCTTCGATCCCCAAATGAGAGGGGGAATGGGGTATTTATAGGTTCTTCACAAGTGTCAATCCTCAATTCTCGTGCCCTTGAACCTACTTTGTACTTAGAGAGGACCATTCATCTTACTGTCTTTCTTTGTTGATTGTGCGATCCGTGCAACAGTGTTTACTGGTTGTGCGACCCACGCAACGGACTTCCTTGGTTGCGCGACTCGCGCAATGATGCCTTCTGGTTGCGCGCTCCGTGCAACGGAGCTTCTTTGTTGTGCGATCCGCGCAACTAACCAAATTTTCTTTCATGCATTCCTTTCATTTTATGTCCAACTTTCATTCTTGATTCTTTCTCCCGTTCATGATTTTTTTATGATCTAAGAGATGCTCCCTTGATTCGTTCTTTGTTCCAAAGAATAAGGATCAATCCCCTTTTTTTCTTCCAATTTCTACTGATCTTAAGACCGTTGTGCGACGCGCGCAACGCCTACTCGAGTACGGTACTCGGCCCAAACTTCTATAAATATCTAAACTTCATTCATTTTCTCGTTCTTCCATTCTGCAGCGGAGCTCTTGTGAAAATTTTTCTCGCACAACTGATACCTGTTACGCAACTCACGCAACGATTCCTTCATCGCGCAAGGCTTTCCAACAGTTACGCTGCCCGCATAACACTTAACCTGTTACGCAACCCGCGTAGCACCCGGTTCATTGCACGATCCGCGCAACTGCCACTTTAGTAATTGTTCTCAATCTTAGCACAATTTTCTCATATTTAATCATGGCCGAACCAAAAGAACTTTCGTTGCCGTCGATCCTTCTTCTGATCAACCCTCACACCGAGAGCTGCTAAACACTGGACCTTATCAAATGACAACTCCTCAAGTAAAAGAATTACCGTCCTCTCCAGCTCAAGCCCCACGTAAGCGATTCAAGATGACTGCCAGACGGCCTGCTTCATAAAATAACTAGTACTCCCCACATTTGACTTCACCACATGTATTGAGTCATTATCATCTCCCATCTACAGGGCTATCGCCATGGGCAATCTGAAAATGCCTCCAAGGCGCGGTCGTGAGTACAATTGGGATGAATGGTTGAAAACAATAGCACATTACCAGACAATCAGTCAAAAGCCGCCTGCTAGAGAAGAGACCTCTCCTCTTTCCAGACCCAAGAAACATCGTCGAAACAAAGCCCAAGAGTTTCAAGAGAAGATTAAGGAGCACGATATGAAGAAACTCCACAACTCTTGGGAATCTGTCTGTGCCATTCAGGGTGTCATTCAGTTTGACAACCCCTATAAACAGGGCATCATCACAATTCCGATCAACATTCACCGTCATCACTCTATGTTGGTCTGCGAACCCAGGGATCACCTCACTGTAGAAAGATTAGCCTACATAAAGTCTTAGTCATTCAAGGAGCCAAGACTATTAGAAGGCATTTTGCAGCCACCAAGACTTCGACAGAAAAGAGGCGACATTCATCCCATGATATTCCTTGTTCCCTCCTATGACGTTCATAGTCTCTGTCCAACTTGCTTTTATGAGACACTCAAGCAACGTTTCAGTAACTGCCCTTTCATTTGGAGTCCGGAAGAATTTAGAACAAGGGGTCTTCTGACTCCTTGCGACTACTATTCCGAGTGGGCTACTGTAGTTTTGGCGAAGCATGCTATGACTTTGTCGAAGATCGACATTCTCCATGCGATAAAAGCTACATCACATTCCTTCTACAAAGAACCTTCTATTTTGAAGGCATTCCTCAACTATTGGTGCCCTTCCACCAATTCCTTTCATCTTCCTGAGGGTGAAATGAGTATCACACTCTAGGATATTCATAGGATTTGCGGCTTACCAATAATTGACAAGTTCCTCGATGAATTTGTTCCCACTAATGAGGAATTCGCCTTCGTCTCCTCTCCTGATTGTATCCCCTCTATTTCGGAATCGACTACCAAACTCTTCACGGAGATGTCAAAATTCTTGAATATCCATAAGATTCCTCCCATGCAGTGGCTAGCTCACTTCAACAGAGCTTTTAAGTAATTCCTTTCTTCTCCAATCTCTCTTCATGGCTACTTGATATATCTATACATAATTATAATTTCATTTCCCTATCCCTTCAGGTTTACCGGAAGTCATTCACGAGAACTCGAACGTATCAAAAAGAGTATAGGAGGTCATGTTGAATACTCTGTTTATGGGGAACTGGTATAGGAGATCGTGTTGAATACTCTATTTGTATCAACCTCACACGATCTAATTTTTGAGGTTATTTTACTTTCTTGCATTGTAATTTAATTTAGCTATCATATTCTTCTTAATTCCGCTGTTATATGTTTTATTTGGCATTGTCCTATTCACTCCCCCCCCCCTCTAGGACATATAGCTAGGCCTTTTCACAATGGTCACTATAGGGAGGCACGTGGCCCCAGCGTAGGCCGACAGCTCGACCACGGTCTCCCATAGCACCATGTCCGGCTCATGAGTCTTAGCGGATCGAGGTACGATGGTTAAAGGGAATTTCACTGGTAAGTTTGGTACCCTAGGTTCAACATAGGCGTCCAAACATGGTGAACATACATAAGATAGATCGGGTTGCTTGACGAGCTCGGCTAGCTCGAGCGCACAACAAGTTGAACGATATGAAGCGTAAAAGCACTTTGTGTGGCCAACCACTATCGCCAACCGAAGTACGACTAGGGTTCGTCGAAGACATCTCATGTGGCTAATGAATCACAACCACGAATTCAATCCCATTACCGATTGCCAGGACTATAATCATAGCCCCAATCACATTCAATTGCAGATAGTTAAAGCAGTAATGAATCAAGATTCAAATCATACAATCAAAGTCTGATATTATCCGTTTAAGGATGCTAGGGCTGTTGTACACACTGGTTGCTCCACTCCCCCATCACCCATGACGGATCATACAACGTAAACATGAATTTAAACGTATGCATTACATAGATAAAATCATACAATCTGTTGAGCATGTTATGAAACACAACACAAGCAGGAGTTTGTACATACTCAATTCCTAATCACACAGCTATCCAAGGAAATCATACACATAGTTAAAGGAGTTGAGAATCATATCTCAACACTCTTATACATTACAATTTACTAACTACTACTCATTCAAACATTTCAACAAACACTTAGACTACATACATCGACAAACATGACATATGTTGATCACATAGGTATTACGCCAAATCCTTTCACTAGGGAGTTGCCCCAATGGATAACACGCGAGCACCCACGACGGATAGTCATGGCAAGCAGGAATCCAAGTTCTATATTCATTCAGTCATTTCCACAAACACTTGGGCTACACATTTTAACATATATAGTGTATATTGGCTGTGGCGTGAATTAGGGCAAATCCTTTCGCCAAAGGGGCATCGCCAATACAATAATTATATATCCATGACAATTAGTCATGGCGAGCACGAATGAGAATTCTATACTCATTCAGTCATTTTCACAAATAGTTAGAATACACTCTTTTCAACATACATAGTGTGCATTAATAAAACATGTATTAGGGCGAGTCCTTTCGCCAAACAAGTATTTTATCCATATATAATATATCAATACAGCAAATAATCTTGGCAAACACATTTCCAAAATTTATACGTATACGGTACTTTCTACGAATACCTAGAGTATGTAAAATACCATATTCTTCATCTTTTATCGAACGGAAAACAGACAGCACTTTGTACATGTGTAATTGCATGCAAATCATGAATCTATCATTATCTGACATTAAAAGCGTTGAAAACCATAACCTATACATCTAAAGTCCGCACCTTTTGTCGTAGAATCGTAACGGAGTCGATAAAATTGCTAAGTTTCTATATACGGTAGTTTGGTAACTACCGAACGAAATAGGTTAGCTATTTCATAACCTACAACTATCAAAACCCCAAAACAGATTAGGGTTAGAGTTTCTTACCTAGAAATGACACCGGAATCGCCGAAAAAGCGATTAGAATGGAGCGGTTAAGCTTGTGGAGCGGCAGGGAAGCATAACAGGGAGATTCTCCCACATCTCCCACACACTCTCTCTTTTCTCTCTTCTCTCTCTAGGGTTTCTCTCAAATTCGTATGGCTGTGAGAGAGAGGGTTCTAAGGTCCTTATATTGCCTAAAAAGTCTCCAAAATAGACTCCAGGTCAAGGTACACTTAGGTTATAATCAAAGCGGACCTATTTCAGCTCAACGGAGGACTTCTAGCGGGCCTCCTTGAGCCAAAGGTCGGACTTAAGCTCACCAACACTGGATCTACATTTATTTAAGTTTTCATTTTGGTCGGAATTTTAGATCACGTGTGGCTGACCAGTTTTAGTTCAACGGTCAGTGGATCTCGATCAGAGATTCCGAGTACATGGATATGTTTGGGGAAATATCCCTGATCCGAGGGTGTAATTTGATCTGATTCTGACAGTCTGGTTGCTTAATACTGATCCGCAAGCGAGAGGTGCCAGATTTCATAATTTTCTATTTTATTTTGAATTAATTTTTCATTTCTCACACTACCCGCTCTGAGCTCAAGCGAATTTCACTGGGACACTATCTGGAGTTGATTTCCGAGATGGTTGTTAAGCTCAGCGAGGCGGTCCTAAGTCCTTAACTTCGTATTATTCGGACTCCCGATGTGCGGTCCAGACCCGATACGAAGTTTCGAGATGCTCCAGAGAGCAGTCGGGTAATGAGATTGATCCTAGATTTTAGGGTACCCTAGCGTCAATGATTCTACAAGTTTTGGGTCTTGCAGATCGTATTTAAAGTGATTGGTGCTAATTTCACAGGTACTCTAGTTTAACACTGGCTGATTCTCGCCTAATTTCTAAAGGATTTAGTCCTGTGTGATTTTTTCCTGAGGTGGTACCTTGGCCTTTGCAGTTTATATATAAATTGATCCATGTTATACTACTTAGTTAGTTTAAGATAGTGTCTAGGGTGAAAGTACTTAGAAAAATTGAAAGAACAATATGGTGAAGGGTGGGATTTGTGAAGGAAATGGGTTAAGAAGCGATTTTAGACTGTGGGATTCAGTTCTTACGAGTTAATAAGGTGTTAGGAGCGACCCATTGGCTAACGACGTCTATTCCCAGTTGATAAAAATCCGGGATGTTACAATCTACCCCCCTTAAAACAAAATTTCGTCCCCGAAATTGCCTAAGGGTAATGTGGAAAGAATTCTATTATTTCATTTGCCTAAGACTTATTGATTTCAAGTTTCTACGCGTGGTAGGGTATATACTAGCCTGATTCATTTTAGTCTACCCCCCTTAAAACTTATTTCTTTATCCATTTCTCATACCCTGATGGTTTGCTACAATTTATTTCTTTACTTATTTGGAGTCTTGACGATAATTCCCAACAATTTGGAGTAAGATAGTTATTTTCAATGTTTGACCAACACGGAGAAACGGTTGTAGTGGGCTTGATCCCGATACATCGATCATCTACTGGGCTAGGGTAGAAAGCTCATCGTATCCCTTCCGAATCCTGGTGGATCCTAGTCTTCTACTCGTCAGCAGTGAGTCCATTGGTAGTCGCCCAAGATTGAGAATTGGGTCAAGCCGCGAATGCTTTGCAGTTGTATATTTCAGTAACTCCGTAGTCCGATCATTCTAGAAACGGAGGGAATGTCCATCATTGAAAGGCTTAACTTGTCTATTTATAAGGTTGCCCTTTAGGTCTTAGTCTAAGAGAGTCCTTGTTATTATCTATGTCCAAGGAAATGGTGAATCAAATCTTACTAGATCATCCTAAAACGGTTTCTCATAGTAGAACTTACTAGGGCTTCTATAATGTTCGTATTCAACAAGCACAGTTTCGATCCTGGGCCGGTGGGGTAAGGTCCACCACGCTTTCGTTGCGCCACCCAGATCAAAGAGGTGTATTGATTTGACCTAGCTACATCTATCGGTCTCTGGCATTCTCTAACGTAACCGGTAGTCTAGTCTTAATTTAGGAGTAGTGGAAATCCATGGGTGTAGTCCAAAGTCTATGCTCATACGCTAGATGATTTCACATCATTTCTAATAGAGGAAGGGTTTTATCACTCAGGGTCAAAGTTGTCTAATTGGAACTGAGTTGTCTGTACTTGACGCTCGAGCATTTCACATATGCTCATTCCAACAAAGAGGGTCCTAAGGTTTACATTATAAATTTGTTGGATTTCCTACACGGTCAGGTCTGTCGAAATCTAGGAGTACCGCTCTAGGTCCAAAACTCCAAGGGTATATTTGGCCAGTGGTCTTAAGTTGTACTAAATGGGACTACATCACTAATCCTACCTCAGGATTAAGAATGACATGTTTGGTAGGAGGGTGGGTGGAGATTAAAATTAATGGTATAGGCTTTGGAAAATGAGCCTTATGTGGGAAAGTGCGAGATGGGATTTCCAAATCCCAGGATAATGAATTTCTAAGTGTTATTTGAAAGGAAATCTCGAAATTTACCTTTAATTGCATACATTCCAGACATGGTGTTGGAAAACATGGGATACACCCAATATAAGGATCATACCTTACACATACATTTATTGTTACTTTTACAATTCCATCCATCTAATCTCACTTAATGTAGTTGATCGAACGGGCCCCAAATGTCCCATCATTTGGAGGTTGTGAAGGCTATGGAAAAGTGAAGAAAAAGGGGAAAAAAAGGGTTGGAGGTTAGGTTCTCCACGGACTTGGGTCTCAACAGGGGTTATAGAGGCCCAAATGAAAGGAAAGAAATGTAGGAAATGAAGAAGTGGAAGGGGTTGGGAGCTTACACGTTTTTGAGCTTCACATGGGGCATGTAAGGGCCCAAATGAGAGAGATCATAAAAGGTAGGGAGGTAGGGATGGCTGTGAATGATGGTTATAGAGGGGTTGTGGTCAAAAATGACAGATTGAGCGATTGGAGTGGAGGTTCGAGAGAAAAAATCAGATTTTGGAAGGAAATGGAGAGTTTGGAGGGGTGGTTTGTGAAGGAGATAGGGGTTTGGGGGGTTTCAATGGACGGGGCACACATCAGGGGGGTCCCACAAGCCCCAAACACGATCGACCTGACCGACCCGCACGGCCGGGCCCGAAACCCAGCGAGGCCTCGCCGACCGGGCGAGGGCCTCACTAACCACTGGACAAAGTGGTGATTTCTCGCCACTTGGGCGAGGTCCTCGTGACCCCTAGGCCCCAAAAAACCCTGGGTCCCACCCTGGGTCCCACTGAAAGTGCTCCGTTTGGCCCCCAACTCTGTTTTGAGCCGTATTGGGGCCAAATTGCAAACCAGAATGATTTTGTATGACGTGTGGCATATGATTTTGGGGTAGGAGGAGCTAATCCATCCAACTAACCCATATATTTGGTTAGATTCCAAAAGGTTAAGAGTCAAAAGTCCAATTTATACATATATTTACTATTTATAGTAACTTTTTGTTTAAGTATTATTATTCATCATTTATACATTAGAATTTGTACCTGGTATGAAAGGACTTAGAAAGAATTAAAGAATGAAGTGGTGCAAGGAGAGATTTTAAAGGAATTGGATAAAAAGGGGTTTTAGGCTTTGGTGTTATGGTTGACCCACAACGTAAGGACATTCGTCTCTAAGGAACGACTCAAACCCGTCGACTGATAGCCTAGAAGTGATTCAGGATTGTTTCGCCCGATCATGGGTGTGTACGGCCCAATCTCAGCGGTCGACTTCGGTCGGTTCTGCCGTTCGGCGAATTTGGAAAAATCCTAAGTTGGTTTCTACGTTTCGTTGCCCCCTCCTAAGTCAGAGTGTGTCAGAGTGCGTTGTGTGACCATAACCCAGGTCCGGTTTAATCCAAATCATGCTCCGATACCATCTTATAACGCCCTGAAAATCGGGGGTCGAGCATAAACTCAACTCTCAAGTTCCAACGCATCACTTATGCAATAAAATGAATGATGATTGAATGTTGTTGGTATTAGTGTAGTGAACATGAGTGAGATTAAGCCAAAACAGCATATCATACTTCAGAGACAAGTGAATTAGCAAGCGGAAGACTGTGATGGATAAATAACATATATAAACTATGGTGAGTCTTCAGAGTGTGATAATGTTACCAGGTTAAAGAATTACAAGTATAATATCAAAATATACCAAGTTGCGGAAGTGTAATGTCTTCTATCCCAAATACCATAGCCCCATCAATACAATACCAGGTCTTCATAGACCTGTCAGAGAGTTACATGAAGGAGCTTCTCAACATCATAGTAGTCCGGCTCTGCTTCATAAGCATCGCCATCACCTGAAACTTAACAAATCTGACACACCATCCCGTAACGTGGGACTGAGTGATCAACTCAGTGGAACAATAAAGCATAGGTTAACATGTTATCAAAACAGTCAAGCAGTAATGATAAAGCAGTACACTCAAACAATTCTAAATACTCTTGTTAATGCAATTATGGAATGCAGTCATGATGTATGCCCTTGCCAAACCACCCTCGTATGACACCATCTTATGTTCGCAGCATGCTTTCATCTCTCAGTGCTCCACATCTTCCAGGCACATGCAATGCGATGATGAACATGATTACTGAGTTATTATTAGTCCATTTCAAATAGCAGGATTGAGAAACTAAGGTACCTCCCTTGTATCATTCTCAAACATGATCCATTCTAGGGTCGTCACTCCTAGTTAATCTCATACGATATTATGGATTGAGAGGCATAGCGAAGGCATCACAAAGGGCTCGTCACCCGTCAGCATGGATACAAATCTCACCGTATGTGACTCAATTGCTGGCCGTCAGCTCGAATATAGGTCTCACCGTACTCGGCTCAATCGCTGGCTGTCAGCTCGAATACAGGTCTCACCGTACTCGGCTCAACTCATGCTCTAGTTGCTGCGAATGACTCATCGTCAATCACAGACCTTAGAGTATACTCGAAGACACTACGGAGGGCTCATCACCCGTCAGCACGAATACAGGTCTCACCGTACTCGGCTCTCGCCGTAGGTGTCGACCGCTCGAATACAGTGTCCCATACCACCGTATTCGGCTCACGAGTCTGGTTGCTCAATGGTCACTACGAGGAGGCACGTGGCCCCAGCGTAGGCCGACAGCTCTACCACGGTGTCCCATACCACCATGTGCAGCTCATGAGACTTAGTGGATCGAGATACCATGGTTAAAGGAGATTTCATTGGTAAGTTTGGTACCCTAGGTTCAAACATAGGCGTCCAAGCATGGTGAACATACATAAGACAGATCGGGTTTCTTGACTATCTCGGCTAGCTCTTGAGCGTATAACAAGTTGAACGATATGAAGCATATAAGCACTTCGTGTGGCCAACCACTATCGCCAACCGAAGTACGACTCGGGTTCGTTGAACACATCTCATGTGGCTAATGAATCACAGCCACGAATTCAATCCCGTTACCGATTGCCTGGACTATAATCATAGCCCCAATCACATTCAATTGCAGATAGTTAAAGCAGTAATGAATCAAGATTCAAATCATACAACCAAAGTCTGATATTATCCATTTAGGGCTGTCAGGGCAATTGCACGCACTCGTTACTCCACTCCCCCATCACCCATGACGGATCATACAACGTAAACATGAATTTAAACATATACATTACATAGATAAAATCATACAATCTGTTGATCATGTTATGAAACACAACACATGGCAAGCAGGAATCCAAGTTCCATATTCATTCAGTCATTTCCACAAACACTTGGGCTACACATTTTAACATATATAGTGTATATTGGTCGTGGCGTGAATTAGGGCAAATCCTTTCGCCAAAGGGGCATCGCCAATACAATAATCATATATCCACGACAATTAGTCATGGCGAGCACGAATGAGAATTCTATACTCATTCGGTCATTTTCACTAACACTTAGAATACACTCTTTTCAACATACATAGTGTGCATTAGTAAAACATGTATTAGGGCGAGTCATTTCGCCAAACAAGTATTTAATCCATATCTAATACAACAAATAATCATGGCAAACACATTTCCAAAATTTATACGTATACGGTACTTTCTACGAATACCTAGAGTATGTAAAATTCCATATTCTTCATCTTTAATCGAAACGGAAAACAGACAACACTTTGTACATGTGTAATTGCATGCAGATCATGAATCTATCATTATCTGACATTGAAAGCGTTGAAAACCATAACCTATACATCTAAAGTCCACACCTTTTGTCGTAGAATCGCAACAAAGTTGATAGAATTGCTAAGTTTCTGTATACGGCAGTTTGGTAACCTATCGAACGAAATAAGTTAGCTATTTCATAACCTACAACTTTCAAAACCCCAAAACAGATTAGGGTTAGGGTTTCTTACCTAGAAACGACGCCAGAATCACCGGGAAAGCGATTAGAATGGAGCGGTTAAGCTTGTGGAGCGGCAGGAAAGCATAGCAGGGAGATTCTCCCACATCTCCCACCCTTTCTCTCTATTTTCTCTCTTCTCTCTCTAGGGTTTCTCTAAAATTTGTATGGCTATGAGAGAGAGGGTTCTAAGGTCCTTATATAGCTTAAAAAGTCTCCAAAATATATTCCAGGTCAAGGTACACTTAAGTTATAACCAAAGCGGACCTATTTCAGCTCAACGGAGGACTTCTGGCGGGCCTCCTTGAGCCAAAGGTCGGACCTAAGCTCACTAACACTGGATCTACGTTTAGTTAAGTTTTCGTTTCGGTCGGAATATCAGATCACGCGTGGCGAACCAGTTTCAGTTCAACGATCAGTGGATCTCGATCGGAGATTCCGAGTACATGGATATGTTTGGAAAAATATCCCTGATCCGAGGGTGTAATTTGATCTGATTCTGACGGTCTGGTTGCTTAATACTAATCTGCAAGCGAGAGGTGCCAGATTTCATAATTTTCTATTTTATTTTGAATTAATTTCCCATTTCTCACACTCCCCGCTCCGAGCTCAAGTGAATTTCACTGGGACACCATCTGGAGTTGATTTCCAAGATGGTTGTCAAGCCCAGCGAGGCGGTCCTAAGTCCTTAATTTCGTATTATTCGGACTCCCGATGTGCAGTCCAGGCCTGATACGGAGTTTCAAGATGCTCCAGAGAGCAGTCGGGTAATGAGATTGATCCTAGATTTTAGGGTACCCTAGCGTCAATGATTTTACAAGTTTGGGGTCTTGCAGATCGTATTTAAAGTGATTGGTGTTAATTTCATAGGTACTCTAGTTTAACACTGGCTGATTCTCGCCTAATTTCTAAAGGATTTGTCCTGTGTGATTTCTGCCTGAGGTGGTACCTGGGCCTTTGTAGTTTGTATATAAAGTGATCCAAGTTATACTACTTAGTTAGTTTAAGATAGTGTCTAGGGTGAAAGTACTTAAAAAAATTGAAAGAACAAGATGGTGAAGGGTGGGATTTGTGAAGGAAATGGGTTAAGAAGCGATTTTAGACTGTGGGATTCAGTTCTGACGAGTTAATAAGGTGTTAGGAGCGATCCATTGCCTAGGGACGTGTATTCCAGGTTGGCAAAAATTCGTGATGTTACATATATGATGCCACGTGACAACGAGATCTCGATAACTAACAAATAAAAGATATGTTTAACGGTCTTAACAACTGATCATAATTCATAAAGTCATGAATAACCCAAAAAGATTAAGTTCAAATGGGTATTTTAACGAACGCATGTCACATATCTCGCTTATGTGGTAGAGTCGACTACTAACTGTAATAGCCTCATGATTGACAATAGGTAACGATAAAAAACTGATATGACTAATGAAAAATTTGGCTGATGCACCATAACATCACATAGAAAAAACCTTCATTGTCGAAATCATTTAAGGAGCTATGAAGCAACATTAAGTCAATGCCGAGTTGACCAATTTCCAAGGTGCACTACGCACGTTGAAGCAAAGAAAATGATAATGATTGTGTACATTCGGCACCCTATGAAGCTCACATAACAAACACAAGATGTGTGAGCAACCAATGCCCAACGCACAACAAATGACTAGTACACATGGCATTGAATAATAAGTCACAACTGTATATTATCCTAGATGATTATTTTCACATCAACAAATGTGAGGAGTGACTACGAAAATCTTTCTTCAGCTACTGTATAAAATTTCTATAAATAGGAGGAAGATTGAAGATCTCCAGGCCCTTACCAACCTAACACAACACAATGTTGCTTATCCTAGTTTATCTTATCTTTACATATCTTAGCTTACCTTAGTCTAATTTAGTCTGTCTATACTGGTACATTGGACTAGATTTAGCTTAGGAGTAGTATAATCTAGTTTGTCTATGCTAACATGTTAGACTTACTTAACTTAGGTTTAGCATAATTATATCATCCATGATCAAAGTTTTTGGTTCAAAGAAGACCTTACTTTTAGGACATTGTCGTATATGCTGCAAATTTTGGATTGTCAAGGATTATCTTTATATATATATAAAGTTCCTAACATCTTTTAATAATGTAGTTGTTTCTTTTACTCTCCCATTGTTCTAATCAATCAATCATTGCCATCATGGTAAGAAAAAGTCCTTTCAGCTTAATGGCATGCAAAATGAATTTATTAGAAGAATTAACTCCCCCTTTCACAGATATGCATGGTTTCTTTTATATGTAGTTAAATAGATGGCCAAACTAATTGGTTTTCAGTTACAGATGATCGCCTATGGTTTCTTTATTTATCTTAATGCTTGGGGTCAATGGCGTTCAATTTAGATTAAGCCGCATTAGGCTCTAGCATGCCTGACATCACAAACACCTACCAACAAACAAATTTCAATCCAAGCACCTTGGGCATGCTTGATGAGACCCATGTGTAGTATTTGATCTGACTTTGTAATATACCAAGTAGAAGGTCTGCCAGACATTCTATTAATCCAGAAGAATAAGAAATGCCACATGTAAGTTCTTATATGTTTAGCACACATGGATTGTCAAATTTCATAATACAAAAGTGTTACAAGTCAGATCGCAAGTTTGGAATCACAACTACTCTACATGTCTAAAGAACAACTCAAGATCAGCACATTGTCTCAAGTAGTCGTCCTCCGCTTTCAAGACAAGATCGAGTCAAAGTTCAAGCTAAGTTGTCCCATATATTTGCTAAAACACAGGTGGTATAACCCTAGAAAGACCTTAGGCTAGACTTTTTTAAAAATCCATTTATTTTGGGTTTAAAATAGTGTTTTGACTCTGGAGTTCAACCAGCCTGACTTCCTCTGCTAACCTAAGTTCAAGTTCAGGCATAAAAATAAATTCTGTTGAGAATTCGGCTAGCTTAAGTTTTGGTTCGGCCAGCCCGAGTGAAGATCGGGTCAAATTCCAACAATGCATCTCTGTGAAATTCGTGAGAATTTGGCCGACCGAATTGTGATGTTTCGCCAGTTGAAATTTGGATAAATCTTATCCCGCGCAATCCGATAGTCGTTGGAATGAATCCAGTGGAATCTGGTCGGCTGAAGCTATTCTTAGGCTAGCCGAATTTTCAATATCTTTATCTATAAATAGAGACATTCTCTCATTCTAAAGAATAATGAAAAATCACTCCAAATCTTCTGCAAGTGAGAGAGAAGCTCAAGTCTTTGGCAAGCTATTTATGTGGTATTTATAATTTCTTTTTAGCTTATTCAATTCTCTTTCTCAAAGATCATTTCAATCTTATTTTAAAGAGTAATATATACTCCTCTTTGAGATTTAAGAGAATTGAATCAAATAGTGTTTAGGTTTTTCATTTTAAAAATCTTTTGAATCCTATACTCTTTCTTTTGAGCGAATACTGCCTCCTCCACATTCAAGAAAGAAGTTCTTCGGGTACAAGCTTTTACTATTGAAATGGCCAAGCTATATGTCCTAGAGGGGGGGGGGGGTGAATAGGACTATGCCAAATTAAAATAAAATCAGCGGAATAAAATAAATAGATAGCCATATAATTATAGATCAATTCACAATGCTGAAATCAATTCAATCTCAATAAATAAGGATTGAGAGGTTGATGCAAATTCAGTTCTAAGGACAACCTTACACCATAATAAAGAAGGGCTTATGGTAGGACAACCTTATTTCTAGAACGTCTTTTGAATCAATAACTCAATCTGAAATAGAAATAACTTAATAACAAGGAATTGAAATAAAGTGTAGAAATAAAGATCAAACTTATTACAACAATCCCCACACCTGCTCGAAATGTAAATTGTTACAACATTCACATCCACACTTACAATCCATAAAAATTGAATGATAAATGATATGAAATTTAAGCAAGCATTCAATCCACAAGACAAAGAGTTATAGTGGTTCACCTGTGTGTACACCAACTGTCTTTTAATAGCCACACAGAATGCTACTCCACTCCTAATATCCTCACACAGGGGATATCAGCGTTTACCATCAAATAGGTTTTCATAGGTTCACCCAAAACCTTTACAATTGTGTCTTTTTAACTTGGGCTTACACAATACAAAAACCCACACTTCTGAGTTTTCTGGCTCTCCTCAGATAACCACACAAATTGAGATTTTTCTGGCGAATCTCAAACAAAATCCAAAATAGAATGGAATTTACAAAATTGTAAAATACCTGAATTTCTCCTTTTCGTAGCAGCCCGGTAGAACCAATCGGAGTAGATGTTCGAATATAGAAGTTCAATGTCCACTACTCACTTTAATATGGTTCTAACTTTTAATTGATTTTAGATTTAAACCAGTTGGGCGTAGCTATATTTGATTTTGATTCCAAGAAGAAGGAATAAGGTAATTCCTCTTTTCAAATGAGATTGGAATACTGGAACAAAATCAAATTAAATAAGCTAGCAAAAAGAGAAAGCAATTATGCACAAAATAGCTTAAAAATAAACACAAACTTATCTCAGAGTGGAGCCTTGAATTCACTTAATTGTTTTAATATTAAACTCTGAAATTCGTGTGCTATTTATAGCTGAAGAAATTCGTCTTCGACTGGTCCCAGGGTCACCACGACTGGTCCCAAAATAAACTGATTTTTGAATTTTTGAGCGCGATTGCATCAGGACCGGTCTTAGGCAGTCCACGACCGGTCGAAGGCAGACCCCGACTGGTCGAGACTCTTCTACGATTAGTCGTGCGACACTTGATTTAGTCGTTAGAGTTTGAGTCGTAGCTTTACGACTGGTTGAAGGTCGAGTCGAGACCATCCCACGATCGGTCTAGCAGACTTCAGGACTAGTCGTAGCCAAACTAGAAAGTTCGATAAATTGCAACAATTCTAAGACTGGTCTTGAAACTTCTTAGATTGGTCAACATAGTGCTAGGACTGGTCGTGATGATTTAATGGTTTAACCCATCCGCTTAGGAACATCAAGCACTTGAACATGTTTCTCAAATGGGTCGTGATGATTTAATCAACCTGATTCAAGAGTTTGTAGGCCATCAACATTGCCAGTGCATAAATTGACCAACTTATAGAAAACCCTATCCAAAATGAATAAATTGGCATTATGAGCTATCAAGGGACTATAAACATCCTGAGTTAACCTTATTCTTGCGAGAATGTGATCAACTGACCATGGAACACATCAGTCAATTCACCATTTAGTGTGGTGAAGTCCTAAACCATGGCTTTATAAATCTCAGACTTTTTGAAAATTCTCTTATTAGTACAACATTCATGTGGTTTGTCAACCTACCACCTAATTCTATTAACACATGACTGGAGACGGAAGAAATATCTCGTGCATAATTTTTTCGAAGTGAGCCAGAAGTGTCCATGGCTAACTTATCTTGCCTAAGAAAATTGCCCAGAGAAACGGTCGACAAGTACATTGCTAACTTCAAGAAGATAAGAAATATGTGCTTAGTGGCTATATCCAATGCTAAATTTGTTAAATTGGCCCAAGTCAACTTAGACATTGAACTAAGGAAGAAATTTGAGGGCATGGAGTTTGAAGACCTATTCAATCTATCCATCTAAGAAACTCATTATAAATGGCTCCTTTGAGAGGAAAGCTAAAGAAAAAAAAAATCATCATTAGGGACCTATTATCATGACCTTAACTTTGAGTTGGATATGGGGGAAGCCTTAGATAGAAAGCCAGTTGTTAGACAATCTCTAACCAAGTAAGAAATGATTGTTCCTTTCATCCAAAATATGAGGAAAAAATATTTTTGAAGTCGGTAAATAATACTCTTTTGACATCAATGGTGTCAACAAGATTTTTGACCATCTTCTAGAAAGGAAGTTCATTAAGGTTCCTGCAAACCTAAGAGTCCCACCGGCCAAAGAGCTCAAGAAAATAAAGTATTATAAATGGCATGGTACTCATTCTTATTCGATGATAAACTGTGTGCTTTTCAGGAACGTGATCCAAGTGAATATCGATAGAAGATTACTAAAGTTTTCTTAAAAGGAGAAATAAAGCATAGTAATTGACACTGAACCATTTCGGTGTGTGGCCGAGGTAAACATTGATGCACTTAACCTATGGAAGCTTGATACCCCAAGGTTGAAGGTCAATTTGACGACGACTACATGTCAGTAATTCATGACACTACAGGAATTTTCTCTTTTACCGACGACATAATTCGTCATTATTTTATCTTTTTTCATCGGTAATGATTATTATCGACGAAATATGTCGTCGGAAAGATCGTCGCGATAAGACCCTGGCTAAAGGCTTTTCCCGGCGAAATATTACTTCATTGGCAATGGTAAAAAAAATATAAACAAAAAAAATCATCGGCAAAACATGTTACTTTTAGTAGAAAAAACAATATATTTCGTCGGTAAATACAAGTTATACAAACGAAATATTTCGTCAGTAATATTGTGGATTAATAATACCAACAAGTATGTTCGTCGGCATAAGCCAACTATTACCGACGAATTCTTTCGTCGGTATATCTCATATATAGATCGATTTTTACCTACAAAATAATTCGTCGGTATAAACTATTACTACAAAATATTTCGTCATTATAAATTATTACCTACGAAAAATATTCGTCGGTATAAACTTTTACCTACGAAATATATCATCGGTATAAACTATTACCTACGAAATATGTTCGTAGCATAAGACTGCTATTATTGGCGAATTATTTCGTCGATATATCATATATATAAATTGTTGGAATAAATATTTGTATTAATTTCTACCTACGAAAGGTTTTGTCGGTACAAGTTTTCAACCTACTATTACCAACGACATATTTCGTCGGTATAAATTTCTGTATTAATTTGTACCTACAAAATATTTCGTCGGTATAAGTTTTCGACTTACTATTACCAACGAAATATTTTGTCAGTAATAGTCATTTTTTTTTCAAAATTCAAGATAAAATTCCTGATATACACCTGTTACAATACATTTTCATCATAGTCACATCCGCATCGATCCAAACATAAACTACATCCAAACATAAAATAAATCATTTTAAAAAATCATGAAAATGAAGGCGGAGGTGGTGGGGCATCGGTGGCAAAGCGTGTAGCGAGAGACTGAAATATTTCCTGCATCAGTCGCTCAAGCTCCACCCACATCTCCTCGATCCTCCTCTCCTAGTCCTCTCGTCGCCTTTCCTCCTCTCTCTGCCTCTGCTCCTCCTCCCGTCACCTTTCCTCCTCTCTCTGCCTCTGCTCCTCATCCTCCTTATGCCTCTGCTACTCCTCTCTCCGCCTCTGCTCCTCCTCCCTCTGCCTCTCCAGCTTCTCTCTGATGCCATCGACGACGACCCGTAGCTGTTGAACCTCTCTCTCTCTATATCTGCCATATCAGCTCGGAGTAGGGCGCTCTCCCCAGCAACGGATCAGCTGCATGCAGCTCTAGCGGGTGCCATGAGCTTGGCACCATGGCCAAGCCCACGCACATATCCAGAATGGGTACCAAGCACCTCGTTCAGGATATCTGGCTCACTCCGCTGACTACCATCGGGAGTGGGCTGACTGCGTGTGGTGTTCATCGCTACTTGCAATGAAGACATATGAATTTTCATAACGAATGATATTATTATAAGTCAATGCAATTAAATTTTACAATGTAAGGATTTTTACCCAATTCTTGCTAGCTCTAAGATGAACCCAAGATCCCGTTGCCTGCCGACAGTGAGTCCCTCTGTAGAGGTCTACTGGTCTAGGCTCCTCGCAGGTGACGGAATCTTGTTGCATAATCAAATGGACAATAGAGTTAATATAAATGCATGGAAAGAATATATCAACTTAATAGTCACCAGTAATTTCTTAACATGTCGTACGAAGCTGTACAAATGACTTTGAACCAACTACGTGGTTCACTTCTAACTTTCCCCTGTTCGCAGAATTTATTATTCTCCTCTTCTGAACACATTATTTATAATACATTGTTATTAATTGTGAATTTAATTGTTACCTTAAGATATCGTAAATATGTAAATATTACATGAAAATCCTCAGACGAAAATCTTTCGCAGAGTATCCGCAAGTCGTCTGTAGTAACATGCGGCGATGCAGATAATACGACCTCCTCGTAGGTCCTGCACCACTTGTACCATTAGTGTAACTCCCCGCGATACTCCTTTAACCGCTCCCTTACCATGTCTTCTACGGTATGGTAAATGTAGGGAACACTCAGATCTAAGACAAATTTATTCTGCAGTTTCGTAAATAATAGATTAAGGCAATAAACTTATTAAGAAAATAACTTAATCATAAATAAACTTTCATAAAAGAAATTTTAATTTACTAAAATTTACCTGAAGGCGCTAATGGATGAGCTGTCGTACATCATCTGTCACGTCTGCCCAACTGGGGGTGGTGGCGGGGATTAGAGATCGACATAGGACATCGACCCCCGACCTAAACAATCTGACATTGTCCCCAACAAGTTTAAGGTAGTCCTCGGAGAACTCTACCGTCATCCTACTCTCATGCGTAAGTCACTCTAAAACTAATTCACGCATGGGTCCACGTCCTCGTCGGCTGGTTGACGATGCTGTCACAAAAAAGAATATGTAAGCCTAAACATAAACAAAAGTCACTAAAAGAAATATATGTCTACACTTACATGCAGTGCCCGGTATATGCTCAACCAAGGGATCACGTCTGTGATGCGGTATGCGATGTTGATGTTGTCTCTGTCGTACCACGGGTGGAAGGGGTAGATCCAGTGCGCGAACGACATGATCTCCCACCTAGTACCAAGACTGAATATGTGCTAACTACAAACTTATAAATTTAAACAATGTTAGTACAAGTGTATGAACATCAATATAATAAACATGTTAAACTTTATAGTGCAAGTGAAATATACTAAAACATTATACAAGTAGTGTTGATGGTAGAATGAATTTGTGTTTATGCTTAGTGAGATGATTAAAATATGATTAGACCATTACACTATAATACAAGCAGAACATAATAAAACTGTAAACATTTTAGTAAAATTTAGAAATTTCATTACACATTGTCATTCTATATTAAATACATATATTTTATTGTAATACGAAACAACTTTGGATCAACAATCCGAAGTACTCCCTGTGTAAGTTATCGTACATTGTAGAAGTATATGTCAAGCTGTGTGAAGCACTCGACATTGATACAGCCAACATGCCAGTCACAATAGGAGAAATCTGGTCTCTCGGGACTCCATTCAGATGTGCAAGTGACAAAATTGCATCTTCCAAATGAAGTTTCCTGAGGTTATATTCCTCCATCATGTTTGAATTTTCTTTGAGATTGTATAATCTTTTATCTGAGTCATCGTCGATATATTCCTCCATACACTCATCGGCCAGAACGGGTATCTCTTTGGCCCTACAAGAAAAAGATAAGGCCGAAATGTCCATCCGCAACAGCTGATGAAGTATACTGCATGCTTCCGCTACGCTCCGGTTTGAGGAGGACATGATCAGAAATTGACTCAACTGCAAATGTGGATTATAAACAATTCAATTAAAGGAATAAATCATGACTTATAAAACATGTATATATGTAATAATTGAAATGGCAGTGAAGATCGCACTAGTTGAAGAAAGAATATACCAATAAGTCCTAGAGGGGGGTGAATAGTACTTTTTAAAATTTTTATGATTTATTAAAATCCTATCACACTAATCCCAACAAAGAGTACAAATTGGGATTACTCAAAATTAACTTTGCAGGCTTCCAAGCCCTGTAGAGGATCCAATCACAAACTTCTTGAAGAATAAACAGAATAAATAATAATGCAAACAAGATTGTGATGGATATGACTGTGTGTGTTTATGAGGTGTGATTTCAGATGATCAGATATATAAGCATATAAGGAAATCACATGAATGAAAGACAATAACGATCTTAAACACATTCATTTTTATAGTGGTTCGACGATCAGTTTACTCCACTCCCTGCAAACACACTCAACCCTTGAGTGTGCCGGATTTCACTAAGGAGGTTTCATAGCGGTTCACCTCAAACCTAAGGTTTTAAATCGGGTTCACCTTCAACCTTTACAACCTACACTGAGGCTGACTGTTTATACTCTCACGAGCAAGGGTCAACACAATGCACCCACTTTTAGGCATACTGGCCAAAGATCTTCCATAAGACCCTACCGGAGGTTTCTACATGGTTCACCTCAAACCCGAGGTTTCACAGCGGTTGACCTCAAACCTAAGGTTTTGTTGGTTCACCTTCAACCAGATGTTTATGCTCTCCACAGAGCAAGGGTCCACACAACGCACCCACCATATACACTCCTGCCGGAGGCCTTCTTGAGGACTTCAAATGGTGAGAACCACTTAAGACCCAATCCTACCTAGGAATGATCACAAGTGTCCTCTTGGACTTTAGATACTTACAAATAAGTTGATGAGTCTCGATAAGCACAATGCCGAAGATCTCCTCCTCCTTGTTGATGAAGAGTCTTCTGCTCCCTTGATGCGTAACACAAAAAAGATGTACCGATATATGGTGATGGGTTAGGTCAAGGTTATGATGGAATCCTACTCTCTAAAGGTTTTCTTATAAGGAAGATAGTGTAGTTCCAATCATCTAGGCATTCAAGGCATCCCAGCTTAATGATTTGCTATTAAGGTAGTAGCTGGTGGATCCTTGAATGCGGAAGTTCATTTCCCAATCCACTATATTGAATATCAATGGTAAGGGTGGATTGGAGGATGAACTTCCCTGAGAGAAAGGGCTTTGGGTATATGATCTAAGGTTAAACACTCAAAAGCTCTCTCTACTTTCTCTCCCAGCTATAAAGACAAGTCTCTCTTTAAATAGGCAAAAGGTTCCAATGGATATAAAATGGTCACATTTATTACAGAGTTCGATATCATCGAGTGTATACTCTCGATAAGATCGACGGTCTGCTCGATGATGCAAACTCAATTGTCATACACTTTTGAAACCTTTTGCCAGCTGGTCGAGGTCATCCATACTCGTGTCGATGTTATTGGATTTTGAACTCCGATTCCATCGATATGAGGATTGATTCCTCGACATTTGAAAAATGAGAGAGACTTGACTTGAAATAATTCAGGTTTTTAAGATATGATCGAGGGTTAGCCGATGTCATCGGAATTTGCATATTAATGCTATCGAAGGTAGTGTCGATGGGATCGATAAATACTATAGATTTACCAAAAAGCTCGCTGGACAGATTGTGTCTAGTCTCGATTCAATCGACTCGGCCTCGATATCATCGACATATGAATATCGATTTCCTCGAATGGCTCCCGATCAAAGTAAAAACCAACCTGAAATATTTACTGGAAGACTTGCGCGCCCACGATCAATATCATCGATGGACTTCTGATCTTATCAATATTTGATTTCAGATCATATTGGAAGGAGCGTCGATATATCGAAGGAATTTGAAATTTTCTTTAAAAAACAGGGGAGCCGGAAACCTGTCTGTCAATTTTATCGAGCTATTATCGATGGACTCGAAATTCAAGTATCGATGATATCGATATGTGGATCGATACATCGATAAATCAATCCAAATATACATGTGGTTGCTAGACACTTTTGTCCTCTTTTCGATGATATCGTTTATGCATCGAGGACATCGATAGAGCAGATCGATCATATCGAAGGTGTTTCGATAAAATCGACAAGGCAAGAAAAACTTAGAGATTTTCCTATTTTGAAAAAGCTTTCTTACCTAAAAACCCTATTATGTTCTATTTTATTTTTAAGGGTTTTAATCACCTAGTGTTTTGGGACATGGGATGTGAGGCTTTAGATTTACCTGTGGTGAGCTTGCACACATCCGGTTGAGGCAGACACTTGAATTGATCTTCCTATCAGGCTCTGTAGACAATCTGACTCCACGCTGACGTTAACTTGACAAACCAGGGCACTTTCAATCTCCCCCTTTATCAATTATGTGACAAAATCCCAAAACGCCCTAGAACATTCTACACAAACACATTCTAAATTATGTGTACATGTTTTTTACACAATTTTACAATTTCTAGCCCATGTACACAACCAGTAGCTGCTCCCCCTGACTGTAAACTCCCCCTCGCTTGATGCAGTTGCTCCCCCTAAACACCTGCACGACCATTCAAGCAGATACACAATTTTCTGTTCGGGGTGCTTGCAAATGTTCTCCCCCTTTTTGTCAGTCATTGATAAAGATGTAGCAGTCGATATTGACTGAAGTAGATAATGGCATGTGGGAGAACCAATAACAGATAGATGTTTAATATTTAAATCAGTTTAAGCAGACCTCTTTTTCAGAAAGTATGAATGCATAGCAGATCAGATAAAACAGTGATATAGCAGATAGAATAATCAGTAAAGAACAACACATGCATACCATTTGTTAGAAACTGAATAAACCAGGGGATTTAAACTCATGGTAATGGCAGTAAAAAGTAGAATTATATTCAACCATATATCAAAATATCCAAAGTAAATTGCCCAAGATTGGCAATTATACCAAAATTTTAAAATAATATTGCCACAGATAGTAGTAGCTTAACAATTTTATATATATATAAAAAGAACCAAACCCATGTAAGGGCACCCATAAGTAAGTACCAGTATCAATCCCAAATCGGGGCATATACAATCAACACAAAAAAACATCAGTCTATTCAAGTTAGAAAACTGTCACACATACCCAAGAGAGCGTAAAGCACCCAAAAATATACTAATGTTCATACGCAACATTAAGAATGAGGTCTGTGTGACAGAATGCAAGAATCAGCACTATGGAACTGAGTGGGATGAAGTCGTGTCGTCCTATGAATCAGCACTATGAATCAGCACTATGGAGCTGAGTTGGCAAGTCATCAGATCGACCAACCTTTGCATAGTCTGTTGTACTCCATGGACCAGTCGCTCTAAGATTGTCAGCCACTCATGCACAGATTGGATATCCCTCTGAATCGCTCTTATCCTGTCTAGCTTGTAACGTTTGGCATACCCAGGCATTGACGTTGATGGTGCTGGATCGGGTCCAGAGGGTTCATCTCTGGCCATCCCAGTTTCTTCTGAGCGAGGGACACCACCACCTTCTGCTTCTCCCTCTTGAATGCCTTCTTTTACGTCCTTAGCGTACTCGTGAAACTTCAGGTCCATTTTGCGAATGTTCTTTATATTGAAGACTTGAAGTGGGAGTACATGATCAATGGTAGATGGGAAACCATTGGTGTTGCATATCCTGCTTATAATCCAAGGATATGGGAGATGAAGATCCCTAGAGGTATGAACATCATTTACCAACTAACTGACAAGCTGAGTTGGGAGGCAAATCTTTGTCCCATTTGCGATTGAGTAAACCAACATGGCCATAAACCCTGTGAGATCAGATCGATTGGTACTTCTAAGATATATATTTGTGGCGAAGATACCATGCAGAACCCGAAATCGGGGTTCCATGTACCTAGCTTTCAGCGCGTTCCCTTTATGCCAAGGGATATCTCGACCATTACATAGATACTTAGTTACCATGGATCGAACATCAAGATGGTCGAGGTCCAATTGAGGGAGGCCTTCTGGAGCCATTATTCAGATTGAGGATGTTAGCCATGTGGCAGGAGTGATCAACACATCATCATTACTATTTAGAGAGACCATAGTTGAAGGAGGATCTAACATAGGTGAGTGACACATGACGAGGAAGTTTCATTTTCGTTGAAGCTGGCACGGCCCCTCAAAGTCTAGGACGGGCAGCCAACCGATCGCAGCAAATAAGGGTTCCAGATTGTAAGGTGTTAAGCAACCCCTGTCTACTTTTGTTTCATGGATTAGTTTTTTGTCGGTGTATTTTGTAGGGCGTTGGCTAGCCGGAGGAGGTGGTGCCAGAAATTCAGTCTGGGACCCAGCACGTGAAGTCTGTCGTGATCTTTGCCGAGTGGGGATCCCACTTTCCGGGGCCCTCACCCTTTCTTTTGAGGCGAGGACTTTTTGTCGGGTAGTTCTTGAAGACTCCACCGGAACAGATGCTACTCCTTTGTCTTTTCCTATGTGGACAAGTGGATTTTAAAATTTTTGAAAAAGACGACAAAATCCTAACAACTGAAAATACCAAAAAAAAAAGAATGGACTCTTGACGTGTTAAAAGGGTATTACCCGATTTGTGGAGGGATTTGAGTAGTCTGATGTGACTCCTAGTGGTTTGGTCGAGAGGATCGAGCAGAGAGGATGACCGAAACCCTTGAGAAAATAAACCCCCTTTTTCGCTTCGTTGACTTTTATCGGGCGGCATCTATCGATATTATCGATCATTGTTTCGATAACATTGAGAAGTTGCTGGTCGATTCTATCGAGTCTGTCTTCGATATCATTCTTGGCCACACGACTATTCATATTCTAAAGAGGCGTCGATGATATCAATCTTTTATCGATAAATTGAAAATGTCATATCGACAGTTATATCGAAGATGAAGATTTTCAATTTTCAGCATTCAGACGACTCTCCAAGTATACTTTTCGTATTTCTATCAACAGTATACTCAACAAAAATTATGTACACACACTGTACACAACAAAATTATAAACATTTGAATGTTTATACAAAAGATTGAGGCAAGGAACCTCAGATACATCATTTTAAGCTCAGCAAAAAGAATCCTCATTTTAGCACATGTTCAGATCTTTGATGCTCAATTTGAACTAATTCTTCCTTATCCATTTTATTTTGTTAACCGATTTGGGTGGTGGTGCAAGGGCATTGCTTTTATCCATATCCTTAAGAGGTCTTTTGAAGTTCTGTATTTCTCTAGTTGATAATTCGTTAACATGATTCTGACCAGAGTTAGGTTGAGTCCTCCTAGGTGTTATGCATTCAAACTTATAATGACCAGAATCACCACACAAATGACAGAGTGGAGAGGTTCTGGTTTTGCTTCTAAAAGCAGCAGATTTTAAGTTCTAGGTGCTGCATTTCTAGCCTTTGACTTAAATTTTTCATATCCTAGGCCGCTTTTATCCTTTCTAGGTCTTCCCATTCTTAACAGTTTTTCTAGTTTTTCGCCACTTTGGAAAAACTTGTAGTTTATCTTGGCCATCTTTTTGGATTCTTCTAGGTCAAACAAGATTGTATGATTTTCATTTTGAAGAAGTACAATTTTATCTTTTAAGATCTCAACTATTTTGTAACGCCCTGAAAATCGGGGGTCGAGCATAAACTCAGCTCCCAAGTTCCAGAACATCACTTATGCAACAAAATGAATGATGATTGAATGTTGACTGTATTCGTGCATTGAACATGAGTGAGATTAAGCCAAAACAGCATATCATACTCCAGAGACAGTTAAGTTTGCAAGCGGAAGACTGTGATAGATAGATAAAATATATAACTTATGATGAGTCTCCAGAGTGTGATAACATTACCAGGTTAAATAAATACAAGTGCAGTTCTAAAATGTACCAAATGTGAGGAAGTGTAATGCCTCCTATCCCATGTACCATAGCCCCGTCAATACAATATCAGGTCTTCATTGACCTGCCAGAGGGATACAGATAGGAGAATTCCTCCTATCATCATAGAAGTAGTCCGGCTCTGCTTCACAAGCATCGCCACCACCTGAAACTCAACAAATCTGGTTGGTGTGTACAACACCGTCCCGTAACGTGGGAGTGAGTGATCAACTCAGTGGAACAGTAAAGCATAGGTTAACATGTTATCAATTCAATCAAGCAGTAATGATAAAGCATTACAAATCAAACAATTCTAACTACTCTTATTAAATGCAAGAATGAAATGACATGATGCTGTATGCCCTTGCCAAACCACCCTCAAGCGACATCATCTTACGTTCGCGAATGCTTACTCCCTCAGTGCGCCACATCTACAAAGCACATGCGGTGCGATGATGCTCATGATTACCAAGTTTTTATTAGTCCATTTCAAACAGCAGTATTGGGAAACTAAGGTACCTCCCTTGTATCATTCCCAAACATGATCCATTATAGGGTCGTCAATCCTAGTTATTCTCATACGATGTTATGGTTTGAGAAGCGTAGTAAAGGCATCGCAAAGGGCTCATCACCCGTCAGCGCGGATACAGATCTCACCGTATGCGGCTCAATTGCTGGCCGTCAGCTCGAGTACAGGTCTCACCGTACTCGGCTCAATCACTAGCCGTCAGCTCAAGTACAGGTCTCACCGTACTCGGCTCAACTCACACTCTAGTTGCTGTGAAAGACTCGTGGCCAATCACAGACCCTTGGAGTGTACTCGATGATACCACGGAGGACTCGTCGTCCGTCAGCACGAGCACAGATCTCACCGTACTCGGCTCTCGCCGAAGTATCGACAGCTCGAATACAGTGTCCCATACCACCATATTCGGCTCACGAGTTGATTGCGCAATGGTCACTACGGGGAGGCACATGGCCCCAGCGTAGGCCGACAGCTCGACCACGGTGTCCCATACCACCATGCCCGGCTCATGCGACTTAGCGGATCTAGGTTCCATGGTTAAACGGGGATCGCCACTGGTAAGTTTGGTACCCTAGGTTCAAGCAGTAGTGACCAAACAGGGTGAACATGCATAAGGCAGATCGGGTTACTTGATGAGCTCGACTAGCGCGATCGCCCGTTGAGCTGCACGACATGAAGTGCATAAACAACTTCGTGTGGCCTAGCCACTGCCGACAGGCAACGCACGACTCGAGTTCGTCGAACACATCCCACGTGGCAAATGAATCTCAGCCACGAGTTCAATCTCGTTACCGATTGCCTGGACTATAATCATAGCCCCAAACACAATCAATTACAGAGATATAAAGCAGTAATAGATCAGGATTCAAATCATACAATCAGTCTGGTATTATCGTTTAGGGCTGCCAGGGCTGTTGCACGTACTCGTTGCTCCGCTCCCCCATCACCCATGACGGATCATACAACATAAATATAAATTTAAACATATGCATTACATAGTTAAAATCATAAAACAGTTGAGCATGTTATGAATCACAACACAAGCATGAGTTTGTACATGTTCAAATCCTAATCACACAACTATCAAAGGAGATTATACACATAGTGAAAAGAGGTTGAGAATCATATCTCAACACCCTTATATATTACAATTTGCTAACTACTCCACATTCAGACATTTCAAGAAACACTTAAACAAACATACATCAACATACATGACATATGTCGATCACATAGGCATTAGGCCAAATCCTTTCGCTAGGGAGTTGCCCCAATCATAACACGCGTACACCCACGACGGATAGTCATGGCAAGCAGGAATCCAAGTTCCATATCATTCAGTCATTTCCACAAACACTTGGGCCACACATTTAGCACATATAGTGTATATTGGCCGTGGCGTGACTTAGGGCAAATCCTTTCGTCAAAGGGTATCGCCAATATAACAATCATGAATCCATGACAATTAGTCATGGCGAGCATGAATGAGAATTCCATACTCAATCAGCCATTTCCACAAACACTTAGAATACACTATTACAACATACATGGTGTATGTTAATAAAACATGTATTAGGGTTATCCTTTAGCCAAGCTAGTATTTTATCCATGTATAATATATTACTACAGCAAATAATCATGATACGTACATCTCCAAAATTATACGTATACAGTATTTCTAGAATACACAATTTCAACATACAGAGCATTTACAAGTGAACATGTATTACGGCGATTCCTTTCGCCAAACTAGTATTTTATCCATATATAGTATAATCATACATTAAATAAACATGTCAAACACTTCTCCAAAAAAAAATACATATACGGTATTTCTACGTATATCTAGAGTATGTGAAATTCCATATTCTACATCGCTAATCGAAACAGGAAACGGAAAGCACTTTGTACATGTGCATTTACACGCAGATCATGAATCTATCATTATCTGAAATTGAAAGCGTTGAAAAACGTAACTTATACACTTAAAGTCCTCACCTCAGCCCTTGGAATTCCAACAAATCAGCAGGGTGTTGGAGCTTCCGTATACGGGAGTTTCCTAACCTAAAGAGCGGAACCGATCAGCTTTTTCATATCCTACAACGATCCTACCTTAAATCAGATCTAGGGTTAGGGTTTCTTACCTTCAAATGGCATGGACACCGCCGGGAAAACCCCTGGAATAGGGCGGTGTAGGCCGTGGGAGGAGTGGAAGCAGCAGGAGGAAGATCGACTTCGATCTCCAAGACTTTCTCTCTCTTTTCTCTCTTTTCTCTCTAAGGGTTTGCACCCAAATTCGTATGGCTGTGAGAGGGGCTGTTCTAAGCCCCTTTTATAGCCAAGAACATGTTCCAAAATAGACTCAGGTTCAAGGGTGGTTGCATATGTAGGCAGTTCGCCACTTTCCAAGCTCAAAAGGTATGTTCTGGTGGCCCTCTTTGAGCCAAACGTCAGACTTAAGCTCACCACACATGGATCTATGAGGGATTACGTTTTCGACTCGAACGGATTCCCAGATCGCATGTGGCGGACCACTTTCAGTTCAACGGTCAGTGGGCCACGATCAGAAATTCTGAGTACATGTAAATGTTCCTGAAATTTTTCTTAATCCGAGGGTGTAATTTGGTCTGATTCTGACGGTCAGGTTGCTTAATACTGACGCGCAAGCGAATGGTGCCAGATCACTATTCCTGATATTTTTATTAGGATGGGAATAGTGTTTTTCATACACCCTCGCTCCGGATCGAAATAAATGGCCGTGGGACATCGGAATCGCCTGATTTTTGAGATGATTGTCAAGCCCAGTGGGGCGGTCCTAGTTCCTTAGCTTCGAGTTAATCGGACTCCCGATGTGCGATCTAAACCTAATACGAAGTTTCGTTCATTCCCGAGAGCAGACGGGAAATGAGTTTGGCTCTAGACTTTAGGGTAACCTAGAGTCACATGTTTTACAAGTTTTGGGTCTTGCAGATCGTATTTAAAGCGATCCCAACGGATTTCATGGCTAGTCGAGTTTGCACTTAGTTAACTTTGTTAAATTTCTAAAGGATTTAATCCTAAATGTTTTCTGGTTGAGATGGTACTTAGGCCTTTGTAGTTTGTATATAAAGTGATCCAAGTTTTACTACTTAGCTAGTTTAAGTTAGTGTCTAGGGCGAAAGTGCTTTGAAAAATTGAAAGCACAAGGTAGAAAAGGGGTGGGATTTGTGAAGGAAATGGGTTCAGGAGCGATTTTAGACTGTGGGATTTAGTTTTGACAAGTTGATAAGGTCTTAGGATCGACCCATTGCCCTAGAACGTCTAATCCCAGGTTGGCAAAAATCCGGGATGTTACATATTTGTTCAAGTTTTCAAACTCATTTTCAAGAGAGGTATTAATTCATTCAAGCTTATCATTATCCATATGATATTGTTGCAGATCATTTATTAATTGTGTGTTGATTTCCAATGTTTTATCTAAATCTTTTTGCAACAACTTACTTTTGTTTTCTGCTATTCTGAGTCTTTTAAGGATATTTATGCTTTGAAGAGTGGATTATAAACATCTTGTAGTCTATCCTTTTCTTCTTCTTCTGTTTCCTCATTATCAAATTGAAATGATTCAGTGGCTAGCTGTTCTTTCTCGTTCTCAGATTCAATGAGAATGATTGAAGCAGTGGAGACCATGAGTATTTTCAATGATTTCTGATCTCCATCGCTTTCTGAGTCACTAGATTTTGAATTTGACTCTTCAGTATCATCCCACGTGGCAGCCATTGCCTTGCCCTTAGTTTTTATGTTTGGGCATTCAGTTGATAGGTGTCCATACTCCTGACAGGCATAACATTGTGGTTCTTTGGTTCTTCTACCAAATTTGCCTACAGAAGGTTTATCGTTCACCTTTGTTCCTCTGAAAGGCCGACCACGATTTTTCTGAAAGAACTTCCTGAATTGTTGGGCCAGCAAAGCCACTTCCTCATCTTCATCTTCCTTTTCGCTGTCACTGTTCTCATGTATTGTTTTCTTGGAAGTTTTTAAGACAACTGTTTTGGATTTTTGGGTTTGTTTGAAGTGTAGTTCAAAAGTTTGTAGGGAACCTACCATTTCTTCTACTTTCATTTCGTCTATGTTCCTACACTCTTCAATTGTTGTTACTTTGGGATTAAACCGTTCCGACAATGATCTAAGTATTTTCCTACAGATTTTAGGAACTGGAACTTTTTCTCCCAATCCACCCATGGAGTTGCAAATTATATTCAATTTTGTGAAAAACTCCATTAACGTCTCATGCTCTTCCATTCTGAGACTTTCGAACTGTGAAGTCAGGAGTTGAAGTTTAGATCTCTTCACAGTGCTTGTGCCTTCATGGGTTGTTTCCAGTAGATCCCAGCTTCCTTGGATGTCCCACACATACTTATTTGATTGCATATATCCTGCGACACGGCACAGTAGATGGCATTCACAGCTTTTACTTCAGCAATCTGTTTTTCTTTATCGAACACCGTCCACTTTTCTTTGGGTTTGGGCTTTGTGATGGTTGTGCCACTGTCAAGTACGATTTGTTCAGTTGGTGGCACGTATCCTCTTTCAACTATATTCCAAACATCATGATCCAAAGATCTCAGAAAATAATGCATCTTAGCCTTCCAGTATACATAGTTTGAGCCGTCAAATATTGGAGGTCTAATGACTGATGAGCCCTCTCCTTTGGCCATATTTTCAGCTTCAGTCAAGATCACTCTCTAGGCGGTGAAGCCCTTAAACAGAGACCCGCACTAATACCAATTGAAATGGTGGTGAATACCGCACTAGTCAAAGAAGGAATATGCCAATATGTCCTAAGGGGGGTGAATAAGACTTTTTAAAGTTTTTATGATTTATTAAAATCCTATCACACTAATCCCAACAAAGAGTACAGACTAGGATTACTCAAAATTAACTCTGCAGGCTTTCAAGCCCTGTAGAGGATCCAATCACAAACTTCATGAAGAATAAACAGAATAAACAATAGTGCAAACAAGATTGTGATGGATATGATTGTGTGTGTTTATGAGGTGTGATTTCAAATGATCAAATATATAAGCATATAAGGAAATCACATGAATGAAAGACAATAATGACCTCAAACATAGTCATTTTTATAGTGGTTCGACGATCAGTCTACTCCACTCCCTACAGACGCACTCAACCCTTGAGTGTGCCTGATTTCACTAAGGAGGTTTCACAGCGGTTCACCTCAAACCTAAGGTTTTAAATCGGGTTCACCTTCAACCTTTACAACCTACACTGAGGCTGACTGTTTATGCCTTCACAAGCAAAGGTCAACACAACGCACCCACTTTTAGGTATACTGGCCAAGGATCTTCCATAAGACCAGACCGGAGGTTTCTAGAAGGTTCACCTCAAACCCGAGGTTTCACAGCGGTTGACCTCAAACCTAAGGTTTTGATGGTTCACCTTTAACCAGATGTTTATGCTCTGCACAGAGCAAGGGTCTATACAACGCACCCACCACGTACACTCCCGCCGGAGGCCTCCTTGAGGACTTCAAAGGGTGAGAACCACTTAAGACCCAATCCTACATAGGAATGATCACAAGTGTCATCTTGGACTCTAGATACTTACAAATAAGTTGATGAGTCCTGATAAGCACAATGACGAAGATCTCCTCCTCCATGTTGATGAAGAGTCTTCTGCTCCCTTGATCCGCAACACAAAAAGATGTACCGATATATGGTGATGGGTTAGGTCAAGGTTATGATGAAATGCTACTCTCTAAAGGTTTTCTTGTAAGGAAGATAGTGTAGTTCCAATCATCTAGGCATTCAAGGCATCCCAGCTTAATGATTTACCATTAAGGTAGTAGTTGGAGGATCCTTGAATGTGGAAGTTCATTCCCCGATCCACTCTATTGAATATCAATGGTAAGGGTGGATTGGAGGATGAACTTCCCTGAGAGAAAGGGATTTGGGTATATGATCTAAGGATAAACACTCAAAAGCTCTCTCTACTTTCTCTCCCAGCTATAAAGACAAGTCTCTCTTTAAATAGGCAAAAGGTTCCAACAGATATAAAACGGTGACATTTATGACAGAGTTCGAATCATTGAGCGGTGTCGATATCATCGAGCGTATACTCTCAGTAGCATCGACAGTCCGCTTGATGACGCAAACTCAAATGTCATACGCTTTTGAAACGTTTTGCCAGCTAGTCGAGGGCATCGATACTCATGTCGATGTTATCGAATTTCGAACTTCGATTCCATCAATATGGGGATCGATTCCTCGACATTTGAAAAATGAGAGAGACTTGACTTGAAATATTTCAGATTTTTAAGATATGATCGAGGGTCAGCCGATGTCATCGGAATTTGCATATCGATGCTATCGAAGGCAGTGTCGATGGGATCGATAAATCCTATAGATTTACCAATAAGCTCACTAGATAGATTGTGTCCAGTCTCGTTCTAATTGACTCGGCCTCGATATCATCGACATATGAATATCAATTTCCTCGAATGGGCCCCGATCAAAGTAAAAACCAACCTGAAATATTTGCTGGAAGACATGCACGCCCACGATCGATATAATCGATGGACTTCCGATCTTATCAATATTTGATGTCAGATCATATCGGAAGGAACATCGATATATCGAAGAAATTTGAAATTTTCTTTAAAAAACAGGGGCGTCGGAAACCTGTCTGTCGATTTTATCGAACCATTATCGATGGACTCAAAATTTAAGTATCGATGATATCGATATGTGGATCGATACATTGATAAATCAGTCTAGATATACATGTGGTTGCTGGACACTTTTGTCCTCTTTTCGATGATATCGTTTAAGCATCGAGGACATCGACAGAGCAGATCGATCATATCGAAGGTTTTTCGATAAAATTGACAAGGCAAGAAAAACTTAGAGATTTTCCTATTTTGAAAAAGCTTTCTTACCTAAAAACCCTATGATGTTCTATTTTGTTTTTAAGGGTTTTAATCACCTAGTGTTTTGGGACATGGGATGTGAGGCTTTAGATTTATCTGTGGCGAGCTTGCACACATCCGGTTGAGGCAGACACTTAAATTGATCTTCCTATCAGGATCTGTAGACAATCTGACTCAACGCTCACGTAACTTGACAAACTAGGGCAATTTCAATAATCAAATTATTTGAATTGATAAATGACATGTAAATCATGTGTACATTTAATAATCGCCATCTGTATCACTATCACTTGGTACTATTTCTTCTTCACCATCACTATCGCTAATCAATATTTCCTCTTCATTGTCTACAACATCGTCATAAATGAAACCGCTATCATCTCTAACAATGTCATGTATTATTGAGGCATCAACATGATCAGGTGACACATCATCTCTGTCCAATTGCACCACATTAATATCAACATTTGGATCAGTCCCTCTATCGCCATATGACATGTCTTCTTGATATGCTTGTTCAACCCTAGACGTTTCATTTCTCCCGTCCTCTCTATCTTCAACATCTAGTTTGGGAATTTCAAATATGTTCTTGGGCTTTATTTTCTACACCACATGCCAAGAGCCGCCTAACTTGGTGTCAGCGAGGTAAATTACTTGTTCGGTTTGGCTGACAATGACAAATTGGTCATCCTTAAACTACTTTCGAGATAAATTTACGCTCGTATAGTAGTCGTCAGTCTGTATTCTCAACTTCTTATTTCCAATGTCACACTAATCGCATTTAAATAAGTACACCCGCTTTCTCATACAATAACTTAGCTCAATAATATCCATCAAAATGCCATAAAAGACAATTTCTACCTCATGCATTCCCTTCAGAACAACTCCACTATTTTGTGTGGTCCTATACTTCTCATGCTCTTTAGTGTGGAACCGAATCCCGTTTACAATACAACCTATATATCTAGATACACGTCTATCAGGGCCACGCGCCAGTGAGTAGAGTGCATCAGACGCATCGCAGAGTTGCTAGCGCACAACGTCTTCATCTATTATCACATACAGAATGTAATCGTTTAGGGTTTCTTGAGGTTTAAATATTGTGTAATACGACAAAATTTCAACTGTGGTGAGATACAAGGTGAAATCTTACACATTTTGCGAACTATTCGGGAAACTGATCTTAATGCATCCGATCATAATTTGTCGGGTATTGGGACTTCATCTCCTCGATGTGTTCGCTACACATAATTGGCACGTCATCGGCAAGAAACATTAAGATCACCGTATATAGAGATACAATTATCGAGGGAAGACTTAATTTAAGTATGACTTTATTTCTTCACAATTATGCAACATATACCACCGCGCATTTGCTTGATCCCCAAGGTCCATATCCTGAAACGTCAGAAATCCTAAAGGACGGACGTTATGTACGAATACAAATATGAGTCCTTCATGTTCCTGCCCTTCATCGGCATTCTGATTTTCTCAGTTGAATCTAGTCTCTATGCCACAAAGATACATGGAGCAAAATGTCATGCACTCATTATCAATGTACGCCTCAGCAATTGATCCCTCTAGACGTGCCTTATTCCTCACAAATCATTTTAGTGTGTGAAGGTATCTGTACACAAAACCACTATGTTATACGTATGAAAACATGGATATATGTAGTTTATGCAATGAATAAAAATTTTAATAGGTTCTACCACCTTTCGATTGGATACATCCAACGATATTGTACTGGGCCTGTAAGCTTCGCCTCGTGCAGTAAGTGAATCGCTAGGTGTACCATGACATCGAAAAATGCAGGTGGAAATATTCTTTCAAGTTTGCAAAGGATTACGACAATGTCCCTCTCCAGTCATTTAATAACCTTTACATTCAACGATTACGAACACAAATCCTTAAAGAATATCCCCAACTTAATCAATGTCGCACTGATATCCTTGCTCAAGAATCCAAGAATCGCAACCGGTAGTAGACGTTGCTGAAGGATGTGACAATTGAGTTTTCATTCCTGTTACCTTACAGTCCGTAATGTTTATGCACCGAGATATATTTAACACATATCCATCGGGAAACTTCACCGATCTAAACCATTCAAATAAATGCTTTTTCTCTAGTTCTGTCAATGTGTAACAGGCTGCTGGTATAGTATATGAATTTCCATGTGGTTGCAAGTGCAACTCTTTCCTTATACCCATTGCTTATACATCCAATCGAGCCTTGAAACTGTCTTTTGTTTTATTCTCTATGTTCATTAATGTTCTGAAGATATTATTACATATATTCTTCTCAATATGCAAGACATTCAAGTTGTGTCGCAATTTCAGATCACTCCAATAGGGCAACTCAAAAAAATGCTCTTCTTCCTCCAGTGTGGTGCCTTATCAAATCTAACTTCTCCAATGTTACTCAGTTGTTGTATCACATCTTCTCCAGATACCTCTTTTTATGGTGGCCTACGATCTTATTTTCCATCAAAGATCATCGTCTTCCTGCGCCAACTATGATCGTTCGAAAGGAAGTGACGATGGCCCATATAACAAGTTTTTTTACCATGCTTCAATGACAATAAACAAGTCTCGATACTACATTTAGGACATGCCAACTTTCCCTTCGTGCTCCACCTAGACAAATTACCATATGAGGGAAAGTCATTCCACAAGACCGCTTCATACAATCGAAATGTCTGTCCTGCAAATGTGTCATACGTCTGTACACCTTGACTCCATAACTCGTTTAACTCATCTACTAATGGTCGTAAATACACATCAATGTCATTCTCGGGTGACATGGGTCCAGGAATAAGCAATGACATCATGAAAAATGACTCCTTCATACACAACCAATGAGGTAAATTGAAGGGCATAAGTACCACTGGCCACATATTATACGAGCTACTCATATTATCAAATGGATTAAAACCATCACTTGCAAGAACTAGTCGAACATTACGAGAATCCTCTGCAAACCAGTCATATTGCTTGCCAAAATTTTACCAGGCTTCATAGTCTGCAGGGTGCCTTAGTGTATTATTATCATGAACGTGTTTCTCCTTATGCCACCTCATATCTTCAGCCATCTTGGGAGACGTAAATAATCTTTGCGATCTGGGTTTTAATGGGAAGTACATTAACACCTTTTGTGGGATTTTCTTACGCTTGTCTTTGTCATACTTCCACCTAGACTCACCACATTCTAGACACTCTTCAACATTTTCACGCTCTTTCCAATACAATACACAATCATTTATACATGCATGTATGGGGATGTAACCAAGGCCCAAGTCTCACATTAAGGATTTTGCCTCGTAATGAGACTTAGGCAATGTCTCACCATCTGGTAATGCTTCTTTCAACAAGTCAAGCAACATGTCAAACGATTTGTTACTCCAATGATTTATTGTCTTCAAATGAAGTAACCTTGTAAGAAAATTCAACTTGGCAAAGTTTTTACACTCCGGATAAAGTGGACATTGCGCATCCCTCAACAACTTACTAAACTTTTCTGATTCGACATCACCCATAGGAGGAATATCTTGGCTACTACTTGTCGCTACAAAATAAGTATCAGTAATTGTTCCCCTGAACACATCCCCTATGATATCTTGCATTTCGTCAACGTCTTCATCCTCGTCATCCGGCACAATTGGGTCAGCAAGGACTTCAGTGGCCTCAACTCTTTGGTGGAACTCTTCACCATGATGGATCCACCAAGTGTAACCCTAGTCAATCCCAACTATGAATAAATCATCTTCTACTTTGTCTAAATTCTTATGAACCATATTCTTGCATTTTCGACATTGACACTTAATCCTATTGCCTGTATCTACTAGATTTCGCGCAAATTCCATGAACTCTTGAACCCCTTGTTTATACTCTGGGCCAAACCTGTTCTTAGCTCACATCCAACTCTTATCCAACAATGAAAAGATCATAGTCATTTTCTGGAAATAGGTTTAAGATTAGGTTACGGTTATAGGTTTAGGATTAGGTGTAGGTTTAGGTTTAGGGATTTGAGAATAGGTTTAGGTTATAGGTTTAGGTTTAGGTGTAGGTTATTGGTTATAAGTTATAGGTTATAGATTATTGGTTATAGGTTATAGGTTATAGGTTTGGGTTATAGGTTATAGGTTACAGGTTTAGTGTCATGCCCCAAACTCGGAAACCGGGCTCACAAAATTCTCGATCGCCGAATCCAACGCCGACAGCCTCCGTAGTACCCCATTCTCAGCTCCTGACACCCATTGACTAGGTTCCAATCCTGGGATCCTACAAGGAGGATTTTTAACATCAGTTTGATTCGTAATAAGCATAACCCACGAACAATAACCACAAGAATACCATCACAAAATTCACTATGATAAAAAAACTTTAAGGTACAATGCACATAAAGGGAAATACAATGATGATAGACAAAAGTTCCAAGATGATCTGTTATGCGCTCCTACCTCAGCGCTGCTGCGATCCAATGTCACCTGCACTCAACGATCGTGCATAAGCTTACAGAAAGTTTAAATGGTGGTGAAAGTGTGTGTGTAATGTAGTAATACAATTATGCATATTAGAGTAATGCGGAATATGTTGTTGAATCCATGAATACTATTGGTCGTATCAAGGTTATGCGATGCAATGCATGAATGATGTCGCCCATATTAAAGTCATGCGATGCGAGATGCAACTCAAGCACATCAATCCTCATCTAAGTCCACATATCAATATAACTCAACTCTAGAATATCACCGTGGTCTAGTACACTCCAAACCGGATTACTGCCCCATCGCGCACAATAAGGTGATTGGAAAAGACCTCACTATCTGCCTGATAATATCGGGCCCGACTCATCGATAGCGGACCCATTCCTCGAGCTGGTCAAACTCAGTCTAGGTTTGCCCCCTCCTCTCGGGCGGGTAAGGCTGCACCCCCTTCCAACAGACCATGACACGGTCAAAAGCGCGGCCTTCTGGTATTTGGCACTCGGAGCTCATGCATCCACTCGGTCTAGACGTTGGAGCAACCTCGTGGTACCATAAGGGTTTAAAAAATTTCACCCAGGGACATCTATAGCACCCCATGTAGAACAAGATTTTCGGTGTCCAATCATGTCAACCACGATACGCTTGTGGAGGCTACGACCCTGATGTCGCTAGGGCATACAGTAGTCATGTCACACAATGCGAGATGCATGAAACACACTATCCAGTCATGTAACAATCCTTCGCGTACCGCGTGCTCATGTGGGCAAGTCCCCTCATTAGGGAGTCCCATAATAATCTGCCCAATGACATATGTTATGATCAATCACTCCTCACATTAAGCATACATATGATACATATGGGCATGGATCGTGGAGATATACTAAGCATATTATATGATGATGATGTACTCCCCCTTATATCAGGGTTGGGCCTAAGCGGCCTACCACAATCCTAGGGATCCAGAAAGGGTTCCTTCAATATACTATTGCATGGCCCACTAGTTGCCCTCGGGGGCCTAAATGAGTCCTAGATGGACTTCAAAATAAAAGTAGCAATCCTACTAACAACCAATGGGGGCCCAACATCTTGGGATAGTCTAATGAGAATAGATGGATCATGTAAACGAGGTCCATTGACTAGGGTCAACCCACTTAGAGAATGATGCGAATGTGCCTAACAAGGCCTAAGGGAAGGGCACAATGAGGACTTTCAACCATCATTGCCCATCAATATGGACATTTAACCAACATTTCTTCCAAGGAGTGGCCCATATTGTAACAGCCCGGATTTTTTCTAACCTGGAATTAGACGTCCTTAGGCGATGGGTCAATCCTAACACAGGTTTAACTTCTCAAACACTCAATTAAAGCCTCAAATCCCTTTTTAAACCATTTTCTTCACAAATCTCACCCTTCACCACCTTGATCTTTCAATTTTTCTAAGTACTTTCACCCTAGACACTATCTTAAACTAGCTAAGTAGTATAACTTGGATCACTTTATATACAAACTATAAAGGACTAAGTATCACCTCAGACAAAAATCTTATAGGACTAAATCCTTTAGAAATGAGGCAAAGTAACTAAGTGCAAAACTAGATTAGCTACGAAATCCGCTAGAATCGCTTTAAATACGATCAGCAAGACCCAAAACTTGTAGAATCAATGACGCTAGGTTACCATAAAATCTCGTATCAAACTAAAATATCTCAAATAGTAATCTGGCACCTCTCGCTTGCGGATCAGTTTTAAGCAACCAGACCGTCAGAATTAGACCAAATTACACCCTCGGATCAGGAGAAATTTCATACACATTTACATGTACTCGAAATTTTCGATCGAGATCTGCTGACCGTTGAACTGAAACTGGTCCGCCATGCGTGATCTGGAATCCCGACCGAAACAAAACTTAATAGAACCTAGATCCATAGTTTGTGAGCTTAAGTCCGACCTTTGGCTCAAGGAGGCCCGCCAGAAGTCCTCCGTTGAGCTGAAACAGGTCCGCTTTGGTTATAACCTAAGTATACTTTGACCTAGAGTCTATTTCGGTGAGTTTTTAGGCTATATAAGGACCTTAAACCCTCTCTCATTGCAGCCATACGAATTTGAGAGAAACCCTAGAGAGAGAAGAGAGAAGAGAGAGAAAGTGTGGGAGCAGTGGGAGAATCTCCCTACCACTCTTCCCTGCGCTATACGAGCTTCACCACTCCATTCTTATCGCTTTCCCAGCGATTCCGGCTCCGTTTCTAGGTAAGAAACTCTAACCCTAATCTGTTTTGGGGTTTTGATAGTTGTAGGTTATGAAATAGCTAACCTATTTTGTTCTATATGTTGCCAAACTGCCGAATACGGAAGCTTAGCAAACCTATCGGATCCGTTACGATTCTACGACAAAAGGAGCGGACTTTAGATGTATAGCTTATGGTTTTCAACGCTTTCAATGTCAGATAATGATAGATTCATGATCTGCATGCAATTGCACATGTACAAAGTGTTGTCTATTTTCCGTTTAGATTAAAGATGAAAAATATGGAATTCTACATACTCTAGGTATTTGTAGAAAGTACTGTATACGTACAAATTTTGGAAATGTGTTTGACATGATTAATTGTTGTATGAATATATTATATGTGGATAAATTACTTGTTTGGCGAAAGGACTCGCCCTATACATGTTTTGCTTATATACACTATGTATGTTGAAATTGTGTATTCTAGAAAGTACCATATACGTATAAATTTTAGAGATGTATTTGCCATGATTATTTGCTGTATGAATATATTATACATGGATAAAATACTTGCTTGGCGAAAGGATAGCCCTAATACATGTTTTGCTAACATACACCATGTATGTTGTAATAGTGTATTCTAAGTGTTTGTGAAAATGACTGAATGAGTATAGAATTCTCATTCGTGTTCGCCATGACTAATTGTCATGGATATATGATTGTTGTATTGGCGATACCCCTTTGACGAAAGGATTTGCCCTGAATCACGCCACGGCCACTATACGCTATATATGTTGAAATGTGTAGCCCAAGTGTTTGTGAAAATGTTCAAATGAAAATGGAACTTGGATTCCTACTTTCCATGACTGTCCATCGTGGGTGTATGCGTGTGATGATTGGGGCAACTCCCTAGTGAAAGGATTTGGCCTAATGCCTATGCGATCAACGTATGTTATGTATGTTGATGTATGTATTTTAAAGTGTTTGTTGAAATGTCTGAATGAGTAATAGTTAGTAAATTGTAATGTTGAAGGGTGTTGAGATATGATTCTCAACTCTTTTAACGATGTGTATGATTTCCTTAGATATCTGTGTGATTAGGAATTGAATATGTACAAACTCATGCTTATGTTGTACTTCATAACATGCTCAATTGATTGTATGATTTTATCTATGCAATGCATATGTTTAAATTCATGTTTACGTTGTATGATCCGTCATGGGTGATGGGGGAGTGGAGCAACGAATGCGTGCAACAGCCTTGGCAGCCCTAAACGGATAATACCAGACTTTGATTGTATGATTTGAATCTTGATCCATTACTGCTTTATCTATCTGCAATTGATTGTATTTGGGGCTATGATTATAGTCCAGACAATCGGTACCAGAAGTGAATTCGTGGCTGTGATTAATTTGCCACGTTAGATGTGTTTGACAAACCCGAGTCGTACTTTGGTTGGCGATAGTGGTTGGCCACACAAAGTGCTTATGCGCTTCATATCGTTTAACTTGTTGTGCGCTCGAGCTAATTGAGCCCGTCAAGTAACCCGATCTGTCTTATGTATGTTCGCCATGTTTGGACGCCTCTGCTTGAACATAGGGTACCAAACTTACCAGTGAAATCCCTTTTAACCATGGTACCTCGATCCGCTAAGACTCATGAGTCGGGCATGGTGGTATGGGACACCGTGGTCGAGCTGTCGGCCTACGCTGGGGCCACGTGCCTCCCCGTAGTGACCAGTGAGCAACCAGACTCGTGAGCCGATTATGGTGGTATGGGACACTATATTCGTGCTGTCGGCCTACATTGATAAGGTGATGGGGGAGTGGTGTAACGATTACGAGCAACAGTCCTGACATCCCTTTGTAGTGACCTCGAGCATACTCTGAAATTGCGGTGAGCCTTAGAGTTTTGCCGCGGTGTATAGAGTATGAACTAGGCCTGTTTCTGTATAGTGATGAATCGTTAAAGTGGTGATGGGGGAGTGGTGTAACCTTTGTGTGTAACAGCCCTGACAGCCTTTGTAGTGACCTAGAAAACACACCATCGTCTGAGATTAACTAGGACTGACGACCCTAGAATGGATCATGTTTGGGAATGATACGAGGGAGGTACCTTAGTTTCCCAATCCTGCTGTTTGAAATGGACTAATAAATACTCGGTAATCATGTTCATCATGCATTGCATGTGCCTGGAAGATGTGGAGCACTGAGGGATGAAAGCATGCTGCGAACGTAAGATGGTGTCGCACGAGGGAGGGTGTGGTGAGGGCATACATCATGACTGCATTCATACTTGCATTAATAAGAGTAGTTAGGAGTGTTTGATTGTACTGCTTTATCATTACTGCTTGACTGAGTTGATAACATGTTAACCTATGCTTTACTGTTCCACTGAGTTGATCACTCACGCCCACGTTACGGGACGGTGTTCTACACACCAACCAGATTTGTTGAGTTTCAGGTGATGGCGATGCTTATGAAGCAGAGTCGAACTACTACTATGATGTTGAGGAGGAGTTCTCCTACATGTAACTCTCTGACAGGTCTATGAAGACCTGGTATTGTATTGATGGGGCTATGGTATTTGGGATAGGAGACATTACACTCCCTCACATTAGGTATATTTTAGAATTGTACTTGTAATTAATTAACCTGGTAACATCATCACACTCTGGAGACTCACCATAGTTTATATATGTTATTTATCTATCACAGTCTTCCGCTTGCAATTTAACTGTATTTGGAGTATGATATGTTGTTTTGGCTTAATCTCACTCATGTTCAATGCACTAATACAGACAACATTCAATCATCATTCATTTTGTTGCATAAGTGATGCGTTGGAACTCGGGAGTTGAGTTTATTCTCGACCCTCGATTTTCAGGGCGTTACACACATAGAGCCTGAAATATAGTGGACCCATAGCCTCATGCAAGGGATTCATACACAACGTAACAAGACTCACGTACATCGTATTGGGCCTCATACAAGGGCCTATGTGTATCACAATGGGCCTCATCCCATGGGCCTTGAATACATCACATTGGGCCTCGTCCATGGGCCTCGAATACATCGCATTGGGCCTCACTCATGGGCCTCAACACTGGGCCTCATATATAACGAGTGGGCCTCATCACATGGGCCACACCATAAATTACAGCGGGAATAATTATTTTCACTGTTAAAATTTATAAGGCCCACCATAATGTTCACTTTCCATCCAATCTATCCATAAGGTCACAAAGACCTGAATTAAGAAGAAAAACAAATTTCATATTAATCCAAGACTTCTGTGGCCCCAAATGTACCTAATGGTAGGTGTTCAATCTCGCTGATTTTTGCAGTGTGATCCACCTAATAGGCGGATCTGCCTCATTTTGGTCTCAAGACTTAAATCAAACACGTCATTTAGATGGATGGTTTGGATGTAACACTCACACCAAGGTGATCCACTGTCCAAGCAATCGACGGTCGGTACAACACTTACATCATGTAGGGGCCCCAGCACTTGATGGCGTCACCACAGCAGCTACATGCTGCTGGGGCCCACAAAACTGACGTCGGCACATCAGCTATGTAACTAGTGTGGGAATTTTAGCAAATCCCATCCAGCTGGTGGGTCCCACATGGGCCCACCACAAACTTATATATATATAATATTATATTATTAATATTAATAATATTATTATTATTTGTTGAGAGGCCACCAGCGTACATCCAGCGTGCAGATAGATGGATGGCTGGGCAAAATACACACATTAATATGGCCCATCATCCAAGCAATGGATGGTGAGGATCCACACGTACATCATGGTGGCTACATGTGCATGAACAGTGCAGATACAACACAACATCATGGTGGACCACGGCAGATGGGTTGGATGGTTGGGATCACAACACATCCATTAAGGTGTGGTCCACTGACAGATGGACATTGTGGATATAACACATGCCACGGTGGGGCCCACAGAACTTCCTGGCTCAATATAGCAGCTATATAGCTGGTTTGAGGCACCCAGCCAATCCGCTTCCCACCCCAGGTGGGTCCCACTATATATATATATATATATATATATATATATATATATATATATATATATATATATATATATATATATATATATATAATATCACGGTGGCCCACCATCAAAATGGATGCACGGCTTGAATAAAATATAGATCAAAGTGGGTCCCTATCCAACGTGGACAGCGGATGCATGCATCTAGTGGGTCCCACTGTTCTTGGTAGAGAGTGAGGACACCACACCTCATTAAGCAGGCCCCACATGTCCAGTTAATGGACAGTGTGGCTCTCACACATACATCAAGGTCGCTCCTCGTGGTGGCCCACCAAAGCCTTGGATCAGATGATATTTGTGTTTTTCTTTCATCCATGCCCGTCCAAATGGACGGGTAGTGAGGTGGAGCCCAACACATGGACGGTCTCGATCAGGTGGGCCACCTTTTATCACCAAAAGAGAGAGAGAGAGGGGGAAAGAGAGAGAGAGAGAGAGAGAGATCAGCGGTGATGGAGGGGCCCGCCACTATGGGCCCCTCTTTGATATAATGCATACATCAAGATGGGTCCCACCATATGTGGGCCCTTAAATCTCACAAAAATAAAAATAAAATAAAAGATGTAGATCCAAGATCACCCATCGTAGATCTTCTTTTTTCGATGGAATGTCGAACTCCTTGGCTCGATCTTGATGGGAGATGATGAAGTATGAAGGGTTGAGATGGGAGATGAGAGGGTTAGGAAGTGGGCCACACACAAAACTCTTTTGGAGGTTAGAAAGGCTTGGACGTTGGGATTTTTTTTTGGATTGCTTGGAATAGAAGGGAGAAATAAGAGAGAGAGAGAGAGAGAGAAGATGGGATGGAGTGATGGATGGGAGAGAGAGAGAGGAGATGGGATGGAAATGTTGACTTTTGGGGTTGTTGTGTAAGAGAGGTATGGGTTGTGATGGGGTGAGTGATGTGTTGGGTGATAGGTGATTGATGTGTTGTACTTGACATGTATTTGACATTGATGAGATATTTTTTAAAGATTCCTCTCTTGGACTTTACAAATGCGCGGTGTTTCCTCGAGATATGCACGGGCCCACAGCTCCTAGCCTAGGTATCGCCTTGGTGCATGAGACGCGGTGTTGGAACCGCGGCGATGACGCGGTCGCTAAGGTACAAGTCTCTGGTTGAGTTAACTTAGATTGACAGGGTGCGACTCAGGGTCATGACAAACGTCGATTACAGGTCACGGGTCACCGGAATTCGATAGGGAGGATTGCAAAAATCTCTGGAATGGTAAGGACTAAGATATGGGCCTTACAGCTCTCCCCTCCTAATAAAAATTTCACTCTCAAAATTTACACATCATTGCAAGTAGACAAAACTCATGAGGAAGAAGAAACATAACATCATCATATAAAATCAGAAACAACATACAAAATACAACACATAATCAATCGTGAAAGAGATGGGGGTAGCGCTCTCAAATCTCAGCCTCGCGCTCCTAAGAAGCCTCCTCAACAGAATGGTGACCTCACTGAACCTTTACTAACGGAATGACCTTGGTCCGGAGGACCTGCTCCTTCCAATCAACAATATGAACTGGCTACTCAATGTAAGAAGCGTCCTCACGAACCTCTAATGGCTGTCAATCAATAACAAGAACGATGTCTAACCCACACTTCCTCAACATAGAAACATGAAAAATGTTGTGGACACCAGATAACTGAGATGACAAGGCAAGTCGATTGGCCACGGTGCCAACGTGCCTAGTGATCTCAAAAGGTCCTATGAATCTCAAGGCAAGCATGCCCTTTGCTCCAAATCAAATTATGCCCTTCATGGGTGAGACCTTGAGATACACTCTATCCCCAACAGTAACTCCAAGGGACGACGTAGACGATTAACAAAACTCTTCTGCCGACTCTGAGTTGTGCACATCCTCTACTTGATGATATCGATAGCCTCTGACGTCTGTTGCACAAGCTCAAGACCTAGTAGACGACGCTCTCCAACCTCGGTCCAATAACTCGATGACTGCACGGTCTGCCATATAGTGCCTCAAAAGGAGACATGCTAATGGTCGCCTGATAGCTGTTGTTGTATTCGAACTCAGCCAATCGCAGATGCTCATCCCAGCTACCTTTGAAATCAATCATGTAGGCCCGAAGCATATCCTTAAGGATCTAGTTGACCCTCTCGGTCTGGCCATCGGTCTGCGGATGATACGCGGTGATGAGCTGTAAAACAGTCCCCATCGCTCTTTGAAAGCTCCCCCAAAATTGAGACGTGAATCTCGAGTCTCGGTCAGAAATGATGGAGACTGGAATGCCATGCAGTCTCACAATCTCCTTGATGAATAACCTCGCAAGCCAGTCCATAGACCAAATCACACGAATCGTAAGAAAATGTGTCGACTACGTCAGACGATCCACAATAACCCAGATGACATCATGACCACGCTGAGTCGGCAAGCCCATAATGAAATCTATCAACACGTGCTCCACTTCCACGTCGGGACGCTCAACGGCTGCAATGGACTAGGGGGTCTCTAATGATCAGCCTTGACACACGGGCATGTGTCACACTCGGCCACAAAACTGGTGATTGGCGCTTCATCCACACTCAAAAATACTGTCACCTCATATCACGGTACATCTTTGTCGAGCTAGGGTGCATAAAAAACCACGATCGATGTGCCTCGGTCATAAGGTCTCTGCGCAACTTAGGAACATTCGGGACACATAATCGGCCTCTGAAGCAAAGTCCACCATCTGAACCAATCTACCAATCTGACTTACTCTCAGATGTCGCCTCAGCCCTATAACTCTGCAATGATTCATCAGCCTGCTGAGCCTCGATCACCCTTGCGACAAGAGAGGGTTGAATCGACATGCTCAATAACTGCACAATAGAAGACTGCAGATCGAACTCAAAATCATATGCTGCCACATCCTGAAGCATCCACTACTCCTAAATCATCATATGCGCCACTTGGCCTCATGGTTGATGGCTAAGAGCATCCGCCACTACGTTCGCCTTTCCCGGGTGGTATTGAAGATTGAAATCATAGTCCTTCAGGAGCTTCATCCAGTGCCTCTACCTCATGTTCAGCTCGGACTCAGAGAATAGGTACTTCAAGATCTAGTGATCGGAGAAGAGCTTGAACCTAACCCCATAGAGATAGTTCCTCCACACCTTTAGTGCGAAGACGACTATTGCCAGCTCTAAATCATGCATAGGGCAGTTCAGCTCATGGACCTTGATCTGGCTAGACGCGAAGGCCGCCGGTCTCCCATGCTGCATCAGGACAACACCCAAGGCAATATACGAAGCATCAGTAAATACAACGAATCCATCACTCTTAGAGGGAAGAGTGAGGATAAGAGCGGATATGAGGCGGTCCTTCAGCTCCATAAATGCTCGCTCATAGGCGTCGCTTCAAACAAACTCTGTGCCTTTCCGAGTCAACCTGGTCAACGGGGCTATGATACGGGAGAAGCCCTCAATGAAACGCTGGTAGTAGCCCGTCAAACTAAGAAAACTGTGGATCTCGGACGGTCTTGTGGACTGGTCCCACTGACGCACTGCCTCAACCTTCGAGGGGTCTACTGCGACACCCTCCCTCGTCATCACATGACCGAGGAACTTCACCTCCTCCTGATAGAACTCGCACTTCTCCAGCTTCACATAGAGCTGGCGTGTGCAGGAGAGTCTACAAGGTAACCTCCAGATGTTGAACATGCTCCTCACGGGTCCTCTAATAAATCAGGATGTCATTGATGAAGACCACAACAAACTGATCGAGATATGGACGGAAGATCTCGTTCATTAACTACATGAATAACGCGGGCGCATTGGTCAGTCCGAAGGACATGACTTGGAACTCAAAATGTAACGACCTGAAAATTTCCGTACATTGGGCCGAGTACCACCTCGACCAGAAATCACATAGGATTAAATCCTTTAGAAAATTAACAAAGTTAACTAAGTACTAAACTCGGTTAGTCATGAAATCCATTGGGATCGCTTTAAATACGATCTGCAAGACCCAAAACTTGCAGAATTTGTAACTCTAGGTTACCCTAAAGTCTAGAGCCAAACTCATTACCCGTCTGCTCTCGGGACTAAAACGAAACTTCGTATGAGGTTTAGATCGCACATCGGGAGTCCGAATAACACGAAGCTAAGGAACCAGGACCGCCCCACTGGGCTTGACAATCATCTCAAAAATCAGACGATTCCGATGTCCCACGGCCATTTATTTCGATCCGAAGCGAGGGAGTGTGAAAAACACTATTTCCATCCAAATGAAAATATCTGGAATAGTGATCTGGCACCTTTCGGTTGCGCGTCAGTATTAAGCAACCTGACCGTCGAAATCAGACCAAATTACACCCTCGGATTAAGAAAAATTTCAGGAACATTTACATGTACTCAGAAATTCTGATCGTGGCCCACGGACCGTTGAACTGAAAGTGGTCCGCCACGTGCGATCTGGGAATCCGATCGAGTCGAAAACGTAATCCCATGTAGATCCGTAGATGGTGAGCTTAAGTCTGACGTTTGGCTCAAAGAGGGCCACCAGAACACCCCTTTTGAGCTTGGAAAGAGGCGAACTGCCTACATATGCAGCCACCCTTGAACCTGAGTCTATTTTGGACATGTTCTTGGCTATAAAAGGGGCTTAGAACAGCCCCTCTCACAGCCATACGAATTTGGGTCCAAACCCTTAGAGAGAAAGAGAGAAAAGAGAGAGAAAGTCCTGGAGATCGAAGCCGATCTTCCTCCTGCTGCTTCCACTCCTCCCACGGCCTACACCGCCCTATTCCAGGGGTTTCCCGGCGGTTTCCATCCCATTTGAAGGTAAGAAACCCTAACCCTAGGTCTGATTTGAGCTTGATTAGCGGTAGGTTGTGCAAAGGCTAATCGGATATGCTCTTTAGGCTAGAAAAAACCCGTATACGAAGCTCAAACACCCTTGCTGATTCGTTGGAATTCCAAGGGCTGAGGTGAGGACTTTAAGCGTATAAGTTACGGTTTTCAACGCTTTCAATGTCAGATAATGATAGATTCATGATCTGCATGCAAATGCACATGTACAAAGTGCTTTCCGTTTCCTGTTTCGATTAGCGATAAAGAATATGGAATTTTACATACTCTTGATATACGTAGAAATACCGTATACGTATTTTTGTTGAGAAAATGTTTGACATGTTATTTAATGTTTGATTATATCATGTGTGGATAAAATGCTAGTTTGGCGAAAGGGATCGCAAAAATACATGTTCATGTGTAAATGTCATGTATGTTGAAATTGCGTATTCTAAAAATCCCGCATACGTGCGGATTTTGGAAATGTAATTGTAATGATTATTTGCTGTATGATTACGATATACACGGGAAAAATACTCCCGGGGCGAAGGGACAGCCCTAACATGAACTTGGCTAACATACGTCATGTATGTTGGAATAGTATATTCTAAGTGTTTGTGTACGTGCTTGTATGTGTACATGTGTATGTACTAGTGCCCTAGATAGGCGCTGATATGGGATTTCTGACTCCCTTAGAGACATGTAGGATCCCCTCCATGCGGTGGTTCACCGCAACCTTTCACTTGTAATGCGCACACAACTGTATCCCTATGGGGATAGTGTTTTATCACATGCCTTACAACATGCTTTACAACATGCTTTGCAACATGCTTGACTTCATGTTTTACTTCATGCTTTATAACATGCCTACTAACATGCTTGTATTGCTTGTTTATCATGCTTTACTTCACATGCTAACGATGAAAACTGTTTGGGTTTGGGACTACATATATAGTCCAAACATTCGGTACCAGACTTGTGATTGTGGCTGAGATTCATGTCGCCACAAAGGACGTGTCCGGCGAACCCGAGTCGTACTTCAGTTGGCGATAGTGGTTGGCCACGCGGAGTGCTTTTACGCTCCATATCGCTCAACTTGTGGTGTGCTCGAGCTAGTCAGGCTCGCCAACTAAACCGAACTATACTTATGTGTTCACCCTGTTTGGTCGCTACTGCTTGAACCTAGGGTACCAAACTTACCAGTGGCGAACCCCGTTAAACCATGGTACCTAGATCCGCTAAGTCGCATGAGCCGGGCATGGTGGTATGGGACACCGTGGTCGAGCTGTCGGCTTACGCTGGGGCCATGTGCCTCCCCGTAGTGGCCATTGCGCAACTAACTCGTGAGCCGAATACGGTGGTATGAGACACTGTATTCGAGCTGTCGATACTTCGGCGAGAGCCGAGTACGGTGAGATCTGTGCTCGTGCTGACGGGCGACGAGTCCTCCGTGATATCATCGAGTACACTCCAAGGGTCTGTGATTGGCCACGAGTCTTTCACAGCAACTAGAGTGTGAGTTGAGCCGAGTACGGTGAAACCTGTACTTGAGCTGACGGCTAGTGATTGAGCCGAGTACGGTGAGACCTGTACTCGAGCTGACGACCAGTAATTCAGCCGCATATGGTGAGATCTGTATCCGCGCTGACGGGTGACGAGCCCTTTGCGATGCCTTCACTAAGCTTCTCAAACTATAATATCGTATGAGAATAACTAGGATTGACGACCCTAGAATGGATCATGTTGGGAATGATACAAGGGAGGTACCTTAGTTTCCCAATACTGCTGGTTGAAATGGACTAATAAAAACCTGGAAATCATGAGCATCATCGAACCGCATGTGCTTTGTAGATGTGGCACACTGAGGGAGTAAGCATTCGCGAACGTAAGATGATGTCGCTTGAGGGTGGTTTGGCAAGGGCATACAGCATCATGTCATGTCATTTTGCACTTAACAAGAGTAGTTAGAAATGCTTGATTTGTACTGCTTTATCATTACTGCTTGATTGATTTGATAACATGTTAACTTATGCTTTATTGTTCCACTGAGTTAGCTACTCACTCCCACGTTACGGGACGGTGTTGTACACACCAACCAGACTCTGTCGCAGGTATAGAGGGCGCGTGGTTCAGGAGCCAGAGCCCGACTTTGACGAGGACCAGGAGGAGTTCTCCTTCATGCAGTACTCTGACGGCTACGCTTAGGCCGGCTGCATCGCGGGATTGTCAGGGCCTCTTTTGAGGATTGTATTTTGGGTTTTGACTTTAAAACAATGCATGTATATTGGTGCTCAGCTAGTACTCATACTCTGGAGTTCAGAAAATTTTGTTACCTTACATGAATATAAAATTTCAGTCTTCCGCTTGCTTTTATATACAGTTGAACTGGAGTATGAATTACAGTTTTGGTTTAATCTCATTCATGTTTATTGCGCTAACTCAGACAACATTTAACCGGCATTGTGTATGTTGCATAAGTGATGCGTTGGAACTCGGGAGTTGAGTTCATACTCGACCCCCGAATTTCAGGGCGTTACACAAAATGACCATAGCGTGTCCTGAATGTCGTATTCGGAATGTCCTCCTCTCGGACCCAAATCTAATGATAGCCGGAACGCAGGTCAATCTTTATAAAGAACTGTGCACCCTATAGCTGATCAAATAAATCATCAATCCTTGTAAGCAGATACTTGTTCTTGATCGTGACTTTCTTGAGCTCGCGGTAATCCACGTAAAGCCTCAACGAGCCATCCTTCTTCTTCATGAAGAGTACCGGTGCTCTCCACGGTGAACTGCTCGAATGCATAAAGCCTAACTCGCACAACTCGTCCAACTGCTTCTGTAGTTCCCGCAACTCTAACGGTGCTATACGATATGGGGCCTTCGAAATAAGTGCGGTACCGGGTATAAAATCAACCTGAAACTCGGTGTGCCGGTGAGGCAATAATCTCGGAATCTCCTAGAACACATCGAAAAAATCGTAAACCACAAGCAACTGGTCGATGCTCACTATTATGGGCTCCTCTATGGCATACGACATCAAACAAGACAACGACTATCTTCTGGGCTTGGCAATGAACTGGAACTGCGGCAAGCTGGGTATACTGAATGTGACTGTCTACGTGGAGCAGTCTAAAATGGCGTGGTACTCGGCAAGACAATTCATGCCCAGGATGACATCGAACTCGGACATCGGTAATGCAAACAGATCGTCAGGTAAAAAGATATCCCCAACTAGAAAGGGCAAGATGAACAAAATCGACCTAACACTGCAATCTTCCCCAAGGGGGTCGATATTGACAAGCCCTCACGAGTAGACTCTAACGACAAACTAGTCGATCAACAGAAACTCTCGACCACAAAGGAATGCAATGCACCAGAATCAAATAACACACATGCAATGCATATAGAGACTAAAAGTATACCCTCGACGACTCCTCTAGTTGACTGCAGGTCTTGCTCAGCCGCATAGAACCTAGCTTGAGCCGGTTGAGGAGGTGTCTGTCCCCTCTAAGTGTTCTTCTGTTGTCGCTGAGGCGGTCAAAACCACTACGTCTGCTGCTACGGCCTTTGAGGCTGGTGCTGATGGTGCTGCTGAGGGAGCCTCGGTGGTGGGGGCTGCTGTCATGCCCCAATCTCAGAAACCGAACTCACAATATTCCCCATCACTGAATCTGGTGCCGACAGCCTTCGTAGTACCCCATTCCTGGCTCCTAGTATGCATACACCATATTTCGATCCTGAAATCCTACAAGGAGGATTTTTTACATCAATTTGTCTCATAAGAAGCCTAACCACAAGCATACCCAAATCACAAAGGCAACATCTAAAAAGGCCGAGCTATATGTCCTAGAGGAGGGGGGTGAATAGGACAATGCCAAATAAAAATGATAACAGCAGAATTTAAACAATAAGATAGCCATATAAACAAATAAATGAAAGATAGCACTTTAAACAAATTCACAATGCGGAAATGTAAAGCAACCTCAAAATTCTAGTATTGAGAGGTTGATACAAATGTTGTTCTAATGACATCCTTGCAGCATAAAAACCAAGGGTTTATGGCAGGACAACCTTACTAGAACAGTTTGTGTATCAAAAATTCAAACTGAAGAAGAATAAAAGAAGGAAATAACCAGAAAGGAAATCTACGCTATTAAAACATTCCCCACAATGATTGAAATGTAAGAGATTACAACATTCACATCCACAAATACATTCCACAAACTTGAATGATAAAAGATATAGAAAATAAATCACACATCCACAAAACACAAAGAATTATAGTGGTTTGCCTGTATGTACACCAATTGTTAAACAACAGCCACACAGCTTACTACTCGACTCCTAATATCCTCACACGGTGGATATTAGCGTTCATTATGAAAATATGGTTTTCCAGGTTCACCTAAAACCCTTACAATTGTGTCTTTCTAATGGGCTTACACAATTTAAAATCCCACTCTGAGTTTTCTAGATCACCTCAGATAAACCAAAATAATGAGATTTTTCTGGCTCAATCTCAAAAGAAACCAAAAACAGAAGATTTACACAAACGTAAAATACCTGGATTTCTCCTTTTGTTGCAGCCCGAAAGAACTAAATCGGAGTAGAAGTTCGAATAGAAGTTCAATGTCCAATACTCACTTATGAAATGGTTCTAGATTCTAAATTTATTTTAGAGTTAAAGCACCTTGGGCTAGCTTGATTTGATTTTGATTCTAATAAATAGTTATACCTCGATTCCTCTTTCAAATCAGATTGGAATGCAGAATACAAAATCAAATACAAAGAAAGCTACTAAAAGAGAATATTAAATGAGCACAATATAGCTTAAATAAATGACTAACTTATCTCTTAGAGTTATGTCTTGATTATACTTGAATTGGATTTCAAACTCTGAAAATCGTGCTCTGATTTATAGATGAAGAAATCGTGTCCACGACTGGTCGTGAGGACACTACGACTGGTCGTAAGACCAACAACATTTTAAAATTTCGAGCGCAATCGGATAAAACTATTCCACGACTGGTCGCAGGGCTCGCACGACAGGTCGTGAGACCTCCACGACTGGTCGTGACATGCTCACGACTGGTTGTGAGGAACCAAATATAGTTGCTAGACTTTGAGTCGTGTACTGTTCACATGACCGGTCAAGCAGTCTCCAGGACTGGTCATAACTCAACAAAAAAATTTCAAAAATTTGCAACAACGTAGGACTGGTCGTGGAATTTCTTGGATTGGTCGAGCCAGTGTTAGGACTAGTCGAAGAACAGACCAAATACTTATAAAATGATTCAATTTGAATTATGTATTCAAAATGACCTACCCTAAGGTCAATCTAAGGTCTTTTATACCTTTACCATGATATATGAACATTGAACTTTCTTTTCTTAATCCTAGTCGATCCCGACCTTCTGCTTGATCAGAGCATAGGGTTCATTGGTCACTACCAGGATTGAGAATTCGATTCAAACCGCGAATACCTCGCTTATATGTAGTTTATCTATCCGTGTTTCCGATTGTACTAAGTCTTTGGGAAGGCAATTTTAAGAAATGTATTGATTTGACCTATCATTAAATTCAAGGGATATATAGGTTTTCTCTAATCGTGAATAGTTTCTACGTTAAACAAGCTCCCTAAGAGTTACTAAGGAAGCCTAAAGTATTAAGGCGATTCAACAATGGAACGGGGTCTCGCTCCAACCTATTCAAGCCAACTAACTACGTCTATCACTCAATTATCTTAACATTGTTAGTCGTTTACATTTCTTAGCCTAATCAGCAGCCTAGGCTCAACTTATGAGCAGCGGTAATCCACTAGTTGTAATCTAAAGTCTATACTTATACATCAGATGATTTTATACCCTTTCTAAATAAAGAAATTGTTTTATCGCCTAGGGTCAAAGTTGTCTAATTGGAATTGGGTTGCCGGAACTTGAATTTAACTACGCCCGAGCATGTCACACATGATCATACCAGCTAAGAGGGTCCTAAGGTTCACATTATTAATTTGTTGGATTTCCTACACGGTCAGGTCTGTCGACATCTAGGAGCACCGCTCTAGGTCTAAAACTCCAAGGGTCTATTTGTCAAACAACCATTTACTCAAAAAGCTTAAGCTGTCAGAGTGTGGTGGGTTAATGTATATCAAGGGACTTTATCACTGCATCACTACTTGGCCAATGGTCTTAAGTTGTATTAAAATGGGACTGTATTGCTAATCCCACTTCGGGATTGGGAATGGCATATTTGGCAGGAGGGTGGGTGGGGATTAAAATTACTTTATAGGCTTTGGAAAATGAGCATTGTGTTGGAAAGTGTGAGATGGGATTTCCAAATCCCAAGATAATGAATTCTTAAGTGTAATTTGAAAGGACAACAGAGTTTACGTTTAATGGCATACAATCTAAACATGGTATTAGAAAACATGGGATACAACCAATCTAGGGCCATACCTTACACATACATTTATTGTTACCTTTTCAATTCTATCCACCCTAAACTCACCTAATACAATTGGCCGAACGGGCCCTAAACGTCCTCAAATATCTAAAATATTCTACCAACAACTACAACCATCAACATGAAATCATAAGCACCCTAAGACAGTAACCCATGCGAACTACGAGGCAACAATATGGATGATTAGACATCCAGAGAATGGTCGTACATGCTCGGATAGAGCCATGGAAAAGCGAATGAAAAGTGATGGAGAGAGAGAGATAGTGCTGAAGGTTTGGTTCTCCACAAACTTAGGTCTCAACAGTGGTTGTAAGGCCTAAAGAACAGGGATTTGTAAAGGAAAGTGGAGAGATGGGTTGGGTAGAGAGGTTACACGTTTTTGAGCTCCAAATGGGGGATATGAGAGCTCCAACATGAGAGAAAGGGAAAAGGAGGAGGCTAGGGCTATTGTGGATGGTTGGAGTGGATGGGTTATGGAAGAAAATGGGGGATTGCAAGATTTAGGTGAATGGCTTGAGAGGAAAAATCGGAAATGGGGGGTGTAGGAGCTCAATTGAGAGAGAATGAAGAGGGAGGGAGGTAGTATTACTATAAACATTGTGGAAGGATGGATGATGGCCGAAAAAGGTGGAATGTAGGATTGAGAGGGAGATTGGAGAGAAAAACAACAAGTTGGAGGGCTTGGAAGGGTGAAATGAGAGAAAGGGGGCAAAACGAACAAGAAGTAGGGGTCCCCTTGCAATTCCGCACACACCACACATGTCAGGGGGTCGGGTCGACCATGACCAGACTTGGCCCGACCCCACCGGGCCAACTTGACCGCTGTCCGCCTTGTCTGGCGCCGCGCCACCTTGGTTTAGCGGTGTTCTCCACCATCCCAAGGTGCCAAATGCACCCTGGGTCCACTTGTTTCCCCCCGGATTGACCTACGTAGCCCCCGACTCCGTTTCGAGTTGTTTTGGGTAAAAATCGGACGTATCTTGCAATCTGGAATGAGTTATCTAACGTATAATATATGATTTTGGGGTAGAACGAGCTAATAAAGCCAACCAACCCCTCTGTGCTGGGTTGCGCAGCCCGGAATTGCGAAAAACCCTCCGATGGTCATTTTTTTGTTTCAATTTCGTTTTACTAAAAATAGTAATTTTAGTTTGATTTCTCTTCATCCGTTGGGCTTTAGGAGTTGTGCCCAATGAGAAAAGAGTTTAGAATAATTAGGAGAACGGTTTGGTGAAGTCGTTTAGGACACTTACTATTTTTTGACCGAAAACTTTACCCACTAGTAGACATCACGACCCATAGTAAGTCGCGAATTCTAGAAGTTTTAGTTGTGGTTTGTTCCTGATTTCTTTCCCATTACCTGGTATCCTTATTTAAAGGGTTGTGAACTCATTTTTAGTCATTCATTGATCAGTTTCGAATTTATTAGAATTTATTTCTATTTTCTGCTTTCTCCTCTTGTAGATTCGAGAAGTCTCTGGGAGGAGTCCAAAGAAGCTCCAAGGATTCAGAGTAGTTATCCTCATCACGTTTATCGCACATTTCACTGATTCTCAATGATTGGGATGAGGTGGATTGTGATCTAGACCCTTCACTAGACAACCTAGAAATGTTTTAAGGTCGACCCGTGCGACCATGGTTGAATACATACTCGATTTCGGCGTTCGTTTTCAATGAACTTCGCCAATTGGCGAAATCGGGATACCTATGACTGTTTCTACATCCCGTCGCTCCCTCCTAAGTCAGAGTGCGTCAGAGTGCGTCGTGTGACCATAACCCAGGCCTGGTTTAATCAAAATCATGCTCTGATACCATCTTGTAACGCCCTGAAAATCGGGGGTCGAGCATAAACTCAACTCCCAAGTTCCAGAACATCACTTATGCAACAAAAAGAATGATGATTGAATGTTGACTGTATTCGTGCATTGAACATGAGTGAGATTAAGCCAAAACAGCATATCATACTCCAGAGACAGTTAAATTTGCAAGCGGAAGACTGTGATAGATAGATAAAATATATAAACTATGAAGAGTCTCCAGAGTGTGATAACATTACTAGGTTAAATAATTACAAGTACAGTTTTAAAATATACCAAATGTGAGGAAGTGTAATGTCTCTTATCCCAAGTACCATAGCCCCGTCAATACAATATCAGGTCTTCATTGACCTGCCAGAGAGATACAGATAGGAGAACTCCTATCATCATAGAAGTAGTCCGGCTCTGCTTCACAAGCATCGCCATCACCTGAAACTCAACAAATCTGGTTGGTGTGTATAACACCGTCCCGTAACGTGGGAGTGAGTGATCAACTCAGTGGAACAGTAAAGCATAGGTTAACATGTTATCAATTCAATCAAGCAGTAATGATAAAGCAGTACAATCAAACAATTCTAACTACTCTTATTTAATGCAAGTATGAAATGACATGATGTATGCCCTTGCCAAACCACCCTCATGCGACATCATCTTACGTTCGCGAATGCATAACTCCCTCAGTGCTCCACATCTACTAGGCACATGCGGTGCAATGATGCGCATGATTTTCGAGTTGTTATTATTCTGTTTCAAACAGCAGTATTAGGAAACTAAGGTACCTCCCTTGTATCATTCCCAAACATGATCCATTCTAGGGTCGTCAGTCCTAGTTAATATCAGACGACAGTGTGTTTTCTAGGTCACTGCAAAGGCTGCCAGGACTGTTACGCACAAAGGTTGCACCGCTCCCCCATCACCTCTTTAACGATTCATCACTATACAGAAACAGGCCTAGTTCATACTCTATACACCGTGGCAAAACTCTAAGGCTCACCGCGATTCCAGAGTATGCTCGAGGTCGCATTCGTTGCACCGCTCCCCCATCACCTTATCAATGTAGGCCGACAGCACGAATATAGTGTCCCATACCACCATAATCGGCTCACGAGTTTGGTTGCTCACTGGTCACTACGGGGAGGCAAGTGGCCCCAGCGTAGGCCGACAGCTCGACCACGGTGTCCCATACCACCATGTCCATCTCATGAGTCTTAGCGGATCGAGGTACCATGGTTAAAAGGGATTCCACTGGTAAGTTTGGTACCCTAGGTTCAAGCAGTAGCGTCCAAACATGGGGAACATACATAAGACAGATCGGGTTACTTGACGAGCTCGGCTAGCTCGAGCGCACAACAAGTTAAACGACATGAAGTGCATAAGCACTTCGCGTGGCCAACCACTATCGTCAACCGAAGTACGACTCGGGTTCGTCGAACACATCTCAAGTGGCAAATGAATCACAGCCACGAATGCAATTCTGGTACCGATTGTCTGGACTATAATCATAGCCCCAAACAAAATCAAGTGCAGATAGATAAAACAGTAGTAGATCAAGATTCAACTCATACAATCAAGGTCTGGTATTATCCGTTTAGGGCTGCCACGGCTGTTGCACGCACTCGTTGCTCCACTCCCCCATCACCCATGACGGATCATACAACGTAAATATAAATTTAAACATATGCATTACATAGTTAAAATCATAAAGTAGTTGAGCATGTTATGAATCACAACACAAGCATGAGTTTGTACAAGTTCAATTCCTAATCACATAACTATCCAAGGAGATCATACAAATAGTTAAAAGAGGTTGAGAATCATATCTCAACACCCTTATACATTACAATTTGCTAACTACTACTCGAGACATTTCAAGAAACACTTAAACAAACATACATCAACATACATGACATATGTCAATCACATAGGCATTAGGCCAAATCCTTTCACTAGGGGGGGTTGCCCCAATCATAACACACGTACACCCACGACGGATAGTCATGGCAAGCAGGAATCCAAGTTCCATATTCATTCAGTCATTTCCACAAACACTTGGGCCACACATTTTAGCATATATAGTGTATATTGGCCGTGGCGTGATTTAGGGCAAATCCTTTCGTCAAAGGGGTATCGCCAATACAACAATCATGAATCCATGACAATTAGTCATGGCGAGCACGAATGAGAATTCTATACTCATTCAGTCATTTTCACAAACACTTAGAATACACTATTACAACATACATGGTGTATGTTAGCAAAACATGTATTAGGGCTATCCTTTAGCCAAGCGAGTATTTTATCCATGTATAATATACTACTACAACAAATAATCATGATAAATACATCTCTAAAATTTATACGTATACAGTATTTTCTAGAATACGCAATTTCAACATACATAGTGTATATAAGTAAAACATGTATTTAGGCGAATCCTTTTGCCCCATAAGTATTTTATCCATATATCGTATATCCATATAACAAATAAACATGTCAGACACATTTCCAAAAAATATACGTATACCGTACTTTCTACAAATACCTAGAGTATGTAGAATTCCATATTTTTCATCTTTAATCGAAACGGAAAACAGACAGCACTTTGTCCATGTGCAATTGCATGCAAATCATGAATCTATCATTATCTGACATTGAAAGCGTTGAAAACCATAACCTATACACCTAAAGTCCGCACCTTTTGTCGTAGAATCGTAACGGAATCGATAGGTTTGTCTAGCTTCCGTATACGGCAACTAGGCGACCTAGAGAAGGAAATAGGTTAGCTATTTCATAACCTACAACTATCAAATCCCCCAAACAGGTTAGGGTTAGGGTTTATTACATAGAAATGACGCCGGAAACGCCGGGAAAATGACAAGAATGAGGTGGTTAAGCACCGATAGCAGCAGGGTAGAGCGGCGGGGAGATCTTCCCACAACTCCCACACTTTCTCTTTCTTTTCCCTCTCTCAAATCTCAAATTCGTATGGCTGCCATGAGAGAGGGTTTAAGGTCCTTATATAGCCAAAAACCTCACTGAAATAGACTCCTGTTCAAGGGGTACGTCTATTATAGGTATTTCGGCACTTTGCCAGCTCAAAAGAGGGGTTCTGGTGGCCCTCCTTGAGCCAAACGTCAGACTTAAGCTCACAACACATGGATCTACGTGGGATTACATTTTCGACTCGATCAAATTCCCAGATCACACGTGGCGGACCAGTTTCAGTTCGACGGTCAGTGGGCCACGATCCGAAATTCCAAGTACATGTAAATGTTCCTGAAATTTTTCCTGATCCGAGGGTGTAATTTGGTCTGATTCTGACGGTCTGGTTGCTTAATACTGATCCGCAAACGAATGGTGCCAGATCACTATTCCAGATATTTATTTTGTAAAGGAAAGAGTGATTTTCACACTCCCTCGCTCCGGACTCAAGCGAATGGCCGTGGGACATCGGCTGGACCTGATTTCTGAGGTGGTTGTCAAGCCCAGTGAGGCGGTCCTAGATCCTTAAGTTCGTGTTAATCGGACTTCCGATGTGCGGTCTAGACCTGATACGGAGTTTCGAAATGCTCCAGAGGGCAGACGGGTAATGAGACTGATCCTAGATTTAGGGTAATGTAGCGTCAATGGTTCTACAAGTTTTGGGTCTTGCAGATCGTATTTAAAGCGGAGCAAGCGGATTTCGTAGCTAATCTGGTCTAACACTAGGTCATCCTCGCCTAATTCTAAAGGATTTCTTCCTAAGTGATTTCCGGTCGAGGTGGTACTTAGTCCTTTGCAGTAATGTTTAGATTAAGTATTGTTCTTCATTATCTAAACTTTAAGATAGTGTCTAATGTGAAAGTACTTAGAAAATTTAGGGAACAAGGTGGTGAAAGGTGAGATTTGTGAAGGAAAATGGTTTAAGACGGGATTTGAGGCTTTGAATTGAGCGTTCGAAAAGTTAATCAGGTGTTAAGATTGACCCAATGCCTAAGGATGTCTAATCCCAGGTTGGCAAAAATCCGGGATGTTACATAGTTCTTTATTCTTGATCGTGCATTTCTTGAAGTAGTTCTTTGTACATGTGATGCATTGCCTTGAACATATATATCAATGTGCTACACAAGACACAAGTTGTGGTTTAGGCACTACAAAATTTGAAAATCAAAGGAGAAAATAACCATAACACTTACAATCTCCCCCTTTGTCAAATTTGTGACAAAACACACTTCATTAAAAATAGAGTAGCATTACATGCTCAATAAAGAATCATGCACCAGTTAAAAATAAGAGAAGCATTACATACTCAATAAAGAATCATGCACCAATTATAATAACCAGAACATTACTTACTCCCCCTGAGTAGCACAATCCATATCTATATCAACATTTACTTACTTCCCCTGATTAGGAAATTCCATATCCATATCCATAAACAAGCATAACAAAATATTCTCCCCCTTTTTGTCACAATATGACAAAGGAAGCACTTAAGATATGGAAGAGGAAAGATAACAAGAGAAGTATAAGGGAGCAAACTAGTCAAGATACGAAAGATAAAAACAAAATAGAGTTCATCCAACATAATCATAAACCAAGTTCATGTAAGTAACCAACATAAACCAAGTTCATTCAACATCAGTCCCAAAAACTGAAAGAAATCAAAGTATCATAAAAGTTATTAAGACATATGAGAAAACACTTAATCAGATCTAGAAGAGGGAGCAGGAATAGATGGATTAATTTGGTGTAAACCCTTGTTAATGTGCCTCATATACTTGCACATATAAGCAAATTGAGAATCTTAGGTTACACGAATCTGAGCCACCTGTTCCTCAAGAGAATGCAACTTCTCATCAAAACCAGTAGGCTAATAATCTGGGTCAGCCTCAAAATCTGATTTGTTCTCATTAAAGATATCATCCATGTTTATATCATCTGGAGGTAAATCACCACCTTCTTCTTCATTCACTTCTTCAGCACCATCACCACCCACATTCACTTGGCTAGGAGCCAATCTCAATTTCATCTTGTTTATATTTGAGTTGTTGAAAATAAGGTGATGAATAGGAGCCTCTCTAATAGGCATAGCTACTAACATATGAGTTGTTAACACAGTCATAAGATATGCAAAAGGAATATCACTGTGTCCACGATGGAGACAGAATTGAATGATAGTATGACAAATTAAAGAAGGAAGACGAACTTTAGTACCAAAGATGATGGAATGCAAAATTTGAACCATGAAAGAGGTGAGTTCGGTTTTATTACCAGAATGCAGATACAGATTTGAAATAAATATTCTGTGAAGAACCCTGTATCTGGGTAACAAGTACTTTGAAGAAAGTGCATTCCCATTTTGAGTTCATTGAGCATCTATGTTACATAATGCTCTAGTTATCACACATTTTTCTGATTCCGATAGTTTGTCAAATATAGTCTGAATAGGAATACCCTCATCATTAACAGGTATGTCCTTTAGAGCACAAATCAAATGACAGTCTATTTCAAATGAACCTTCTCTAGTTGTTATTGTAAACGTTAAATTCTCAGTCTAAAATTCAGAAATACATGCAAATATAGCCTGCGCAATAGACCGGTATGCTGACCCACCCCAATGTAGAATGTTAGCCCGTCCTACAGATTGGAGAAGTGGAAGGAGTTCAAATGAAGCAATATGATCAATATACACAGGTCGCTCAACAACAACATTGTGCAATCGTAAATCCCGCACATAAGAGGGAGCATCTTCGGGTGACCGAAGGTGGCGCCGTGTTAAAGGTGTTAATCTAGATGTTGAAGGACCACATGAACTCTTCTTTCTGCCTCTAGCATCCATTTGCAACTAGGAATACAAAAAATCAAGAAGTTGCAAAAGATGTAGAGTGAGTTTTCTCAAAAACGGAATTTGGAGAAGAAAACCCCAAAAACTACAAGGAAACTTGAAATAAATCACTCCATGTAAGAAAATGAAGTGATATACACTTGAATCCACAAGAAAAATGAAAATAATGAACTAACCTTGAAGAATTAAGAAGTTGGGTATGAGCGGTCAAGCTTATACTCGTTAGAGAGGAAAAACAAATGAGGAATAAAAGAGTTTTTTTCCCAAATTAAAGCACCAGCGCGCTACACGACTGGTCGAGCACGTCCTCGACCGGTCGTGCTAAAACTGGTCAAGTACTTCCTCGACTGGTTATGCACAGTTAAAAATACGCATTTTCCACATAATTTTAAAATTTAAAAATATAATTTAACAAATATATACACTATGATACATACAAGCATGAATAATCGATTCAAATTGCACATACCAAGATCAAATTTTAATTTATTAAACCTAGTTTTATCGAGCGTTTTAGTGAAAATGTCAACAAGTTGAGTCTCGGTTGGAATGTATTCCAATGAAATTGTCTTTTCTTCCACTAATTCACGAATGTAGTGATATCTAATGTCAATGTGCTTGGTTCGTGAATGTTGGATTGGGTTTTGAGATATATTTATTGCACTGAAATTATCACAATATAAAATCATTGAATCCTGCAATTCTATAATCGCTTAACATTCTATTCATCCATACAAGCTGAGTACACGCATTTCCAGCTGCGATGTATTTAGCCTCAGTAGTTAAGAGCGATACAGAACTTTATTTCTTACTTTGCCAAGAAACTAAACAGTTCCCAATATTGAAACAACCACCACTGGTTGATTTTCTATCATTAATGTTACCAGCCCAATCAACATCAGTGTAACTAGCCAATTGAACACTAGTATGATGTGGATACCAAAGACCCAGATTAGCTGAACTTGTGACATATCGCATAATCCACTTAACAGCAGTTAAATGTGACTCTTTAGGGTCAGATTGATATCTAGCACAAATTCCAACCCTAAAACAAATATCAGGTCTACTTGCAGTTAAATAAAGTAAACTGCTAATCATAGTATGATATAATTTAGGATCTATACTTTTACCTGTAGAGTCCTTTGAGAGTCTTAATGTAGTACTCATGGGAGTATCAAAGTTTTTACCATTCTCAAATCCAAAAATTTTCACTAAGTTTAGAGCATATTTGGTTTGAGAAATAAAGATATCATCAGGTTGATGTTTTACTTGCAACCCTAGGAAATAGTTCAATTCCCCAACCATGCTCATTTCAAACTTTGATTTCATAAGATCTGCAAACTCAACGGTCATGTTAGTACAGGTAGATCCATAAATAATATCATCAACATATATCTGCACTATTAAGATATGATCGTTATGTTTCTTAACAAAAAATGTCTTATCAACACTTCCATTTGAAAATTATGACTTAGTAGAAATTTAGTCAATTTTTCATACCATGCCCTGGAAGCTTGTTTCAAACCGCAGAGAGCCTTTTTTAAGTGATAGACATGATCAGTGTTCTTAGGGTCTTCAAAACCCATTGGTTGTTTAACATATACTTCTTCATGCAAATCGTCATTCAAGAAGGCACTCTTTACATCCATTTGATAAATTTTGAACTTTCTAAAACAATTAATGGATATAAACAGTCTGATTGATTCAAGACGAGCTACTGGGGTAAAGGTTTCATCATAATCGATGCCTTCAATTTAAGTGTACCCTTGTACAACCAATCTAGCCATGTTATGAATTATATTACTAAGTTCATCAGACTTATTTTTGAAAATCCACTTAGTTCTGATAATATATTTATCTTTAGGTCTAGGAACAAGATACCAAACATCATTTCTCACGAATTGATTAAGCTCTTCTTGCATCGCAACAATCCAGTTTTCGTAAGTAAGAGCTTCTTTTACATTCGCCGGTTCTGTTTGAGATGTAAAGCACACGTAATTACATACATCTTCTAGTTGTCTACGAGTGCGTACACCAGTGAGAGGGTTTCCAAGAATCTGAGTGTTTGGATGATCTTTAACAGTCCTCAGTTCAAAGTTATTTTGACTTGATGAAGTATCTGGTTTGTCAATTAGAAGAACTTCATCATTGTCTGAACTTGAGGTAGGTGTATTCAAGTGATCGTCAATGACCACATTGATAGATTCTTGAATAACACCAGTCCTCTTATTTAGAACTCGATACGCTCGACTGTTTAAGGCATATCCTAAAAAGATCTCTTCATCACTTTTGGTGTCAAACTTACCCAGATTTTTACGGTCACGTAAAATATAGCACTTGCTGCCAAAAACTCGAAAGTATTTGACAGTAGGCTTCTTATCAAACCACATTTCATAAGTCGTTTTATTATTTGACTTACTAGTGTAAATGCGGTTACTTATATAGTAGGAAGTATTTACTTCTTCAGCCCAAAGATTTTTAGAGAGCTTGATACTATTCAACATTACATTTGCCATTTCTTGAAGAACTCTATTTTTTCTTTCAACAATTCCATTTTGCTGTGGTATTTTGGGCATAGAGAATTCATGTGATATTCCATGATGGCAACAAAATTTCTCAAAACTGCTATTCTCAAATTCTGATCCATGATCACTATAGATCTTACAGACTTGAGAACCTTTTTCAATTTGGATTCCTTTGAGAACCTTTTTTTTACTTCATTAAGGGTTTCTGATTTATCCTTTAAGAAAGCTACCCAAGTGAATCTGGTAAAATTATCTACGATTACCAGTATGTATTTTTTGTCACCTCGACTCTCCATTCTGGATGGTCCTATAAGATCCATGTGGAGAAGTTCGAGAGGTTTGGATGTGGTATTGGAGTCCACCTTTTTGTGAGCACTTCTAGTTTGTTTGCCAATCTGGCATTCACCATATATTTTGTCTACTTTCTGTAAGTTAGGTAGACCTCTTATCAGTTCTCTTTTACTCATTCTATACAAATTGCGGTAGTGTACATGTCCAAGGCGTTTATGCCATAACTCAGTCTCATCGGTATGGACCATGTACACCATTGATTAGATGAGTTAGAATCACTTACAATGTAACAGTTTTCATAAGTTCTACGACCAGTTAATATAACAGAACCCTTTTCGTTTATAATTTCACAACCTTGATTAGAAAATTTTACGCTATGATTGTTATCACATATTTGAGATATGCTTAACAGGTTGTGTTTTAACCCTTCAACGTATAAAACATTCTTAAATAAAGGGAGGTTAAAGAGTTGAACCATACCTTGGCCAATAATGTTGCAGTTGCTACCATCACCGAATATGACTGAACCATCAGCCATGTCTTTAAGATCGGTGAATAGACCTTTGTCACCAGTCGTATGCCTTGAGCATCCACTGTCTAGGTACCAGTTCGAATGGCTTGAAGCTTTGAAAGTCGTGTGGGCAACTAAGCAAGTAACCTTAGGAACCCATTTCATAACTGTTTTGGGTTTAGAAGTATAGTTGGTCTTCTTGTATTTGTAGTTGTTGTAAGAATGACCTACTGAGTTAGATTTTAAGAACTCCTTAAGTAAATCAACTATTTTTTTAGCTAAAGGATTTCGATTCAGATTTTTATAGTTGATATGGTTGCTTTTATTTTTAAAAGATTGAAAATTTTAGTATGTTTAGAAAAACTTTGCTTTTAACTATTCCCTTAGGAGGAGTATTCTTCTATTTAGGAGGAATATTTCTGTTGTAGCCCAAACCAGATCGTTCGCCACATTTTCTTGATCCAGACAAAAGTTTTTCTAACTTTGGATCACCTTGGGCATACCTCCATGTATCCTTTAGACTCAAAAGTGAAGAGACTTCAAGTTTAAGTTTTTCATTTTCTGATTTAAGATTTTCAATAAGGGAGGTTTTGAAATCTAAATCGCATTTCAATTTTTCAAAATAATCTGAAATGTGGGATTTTTCTAAAATACAAGAATCAAAATGTTCTTTTAGTTTTAAAAACTTTTCTTTCTGAAGTTTTAATTTAACAACAATTTTACAACTTTTCTTGTAAAGGGCATTGTAAGCATTTTAAAGATCATCTTCATTTTCATGATCACTATTCAGATTTTCTTCACCAGTTATATCATCATTATCTGAAAAAGTGAACTTGGCTAGAGTCATAAGGGCTTTAACTTCACTGCCCGACTCGATTTTAGAATCTTCTGATTTAGAAGAAGCTTCAAAGTCAGAGGATTCATACCAAGTAGCCAACATACCTTTCTTTTTAGGTTTGTCCTTTCTAGGACACTTGTTCACTAAATGCCCATATTCATGGCAGTTGTAACATTAACTGTCTTTTAATGATTTTTGAGTTTTGGATTTAGATCTATTTTTATCATTAGATTTTTGAAAATCAACTCTCTTTTACTTTTACAAATTTTGTAAAACTTTTTAGCTAAAAGGGCCATATCATCTTCAGAATTTTTTTGAGAAATACATTTAGAAGATTTAATAGCGATAGATTTACCTTTAAGAGCTTTAAAGTTTAACTCATAAGTTTGTATAGAGCCAACTAATTCTTCTACCCTCATATTATCTGTATCACGAAGTTCCTGGATCGCAGTTGCCTTAGAATTGAACCGTTCAGGAAGTGAACATAGTATCTTTGCACAGATTTTGCTTTCTGGGAGTTTTTCGCCAAGACCCCACATAGAGTTTACAATGTCATTTAATCTTGTATAGAAGTCTATGAACATTTCATTTTCTTCCATATGTATTTCCTCAAATTTGATTGTGAGGATTTGTACTTTAGATTTCTTGACAATTAATGTCCCTCGTGTGTCATTTCTAAAATATCCCAGGCTTGCTTTGCAGAATCACAGGAAATAATTCTTTTAAATTCACCCGGTGATAATGTGCAAGTGATTGCATTTAGTGCTTTTGCATTGGCACTACTCTAACTTTTTCTAAAGTCTGGTCCAAGAAAAATAAGGTGTTACTCGCATAGATTTTGATTCATCGATACCAGTCACTTCAGTGGTAGGAGGGGTCTATTCAGTCACTGTGGCTAGCCACACACTTTCATCTATGGATTTTAAAAAAATCCTCATTCTGGCTTTCCAATATGCATAATTGGAACCATCAAATGGTGGAGGCCTAGTGACTGAAAGACTATCAAAATTTGACATCTTATAAATAACTCAGATTGATTAGCTCAGGAAATAAATCCAAATATAAACCATAATGAGCTATTAGGCTCTGATACCACTAGAAAAGGCTGAGCTATATGTCTTAGAGGGGGGGGGGGGTGAATAAGACTATGCCAAATTAAAATGGTAACAGTGGAATTTAAATAATAAGATAACCTTATATACAAATAAATGAAAGATAGCACTTCAAACAAATTCACAATACGGAAATGTAAAGCAACCTCAAAATTCTAGTATTGAGAGGTTGATACAAATGTTGTTCTAAGGACAACCTTGCACCATAAAAACCAAGGGTTTATGACAGGACAACCTTATTAGAATAATTTGTGTATCAAAAACTCAAACTGAAGAGGAATAAAAGAAGGAAATAGCTAGAAAGGAAATATACACTATTACAACATTCCCACAATGCTTGAAATGTAAGAGATTACAACATTCACATCCACAAATACATTCCACAAACTTGAATGATAAAAGATATAAAAAATAAATCATGAATCCACAAAACACAGAATTATAGTGGTTCGCCTGTGTGTACACCAACTGTTAAACAACAGCCACACAGCTTGCTACTCCACTCTTAATATCCTCACACAGTGGATATTAGCGTTCACTATGAAAATAGGTTTTTCTAGGTTCAACTAAAACCCTCGCAATTGTGTCTTTGTAATAGGCTTACACAATTTATAAACCCCACTGAGTTTTCTGGATCACCTCAGATAAACCAAAACAATGAGATTTTTCTGACTCAATCTCAAAAGAAACCAAAAACAGAAGATTTACAAAAATGTAAAATACCTTAATTTCTCCTTTCGTTGCAACTCAGAAGAACCTAATCGGAGTAGAAGTTCGAATAGAAGTTCAATGTCCAATACTCACTTATGAAATGGTTCTAGATTCTAAATTGATTTTATAGTTAAAGCACCTTGGGCTAGCTTGATTTGATTTTGATTCCAAGAAACAGGAATACCTCAATTCCTCTTTCAAATCAGATTGGAATGTAGAATACAAAATCAAATACAAAGAAAGCTATTAAAAGATAATATTAAATGAGCACAATATAGCTTAAATAAATGACTAACTTATCTCTCAGAGTGATGTCTTGATTATACTTGAATTGGATTTCAAACTCTGAAAATCGTGCTCTATTTATTGATGAAGAAATCGCGTCCACGACTGGTCATGAGGACACTACGACTGGTTGTAGGACCAACAACATTTTGAAATTTCGAGCACGATTGGATAAAACCGTTCCACGACTGGTCGTAGGGCTCGCATGACCGGTCTTGAGACCTCCACGGCTGGTCGTGACATGCCTACGACTGGTCGTGAGGAACCAGATATAATTGCTGGACTTTGAGTGGTGGCTGCAGGACTGGTCGTGAACGAGTCATGCACTGTTCACACGACCGGTCGAGCAGTCTTCAAGACTGGTCGTAGCTCAACCAAAAAATTCTAAAAATTTGCAACAACTTAGGACTGGTCGTCGAATTTCTTGGACTAGTTAAGCCAGTGCTAGGACTAGTCGAACAAAGTCCAGGACTAGTCGAAGAACAGACCAAACACTTATAAAATGATTCAATTTGAATTATGTATTCAAAATGACCTACCCTAAGGTCAATCTAACGTTTTCCATACCTTTACCATGATATATGAACATTGAACCTTCTTTTCTTCAAATGATAGATGATCGTTGAAGTTCATGAAGCTTGTACTTGAGATCTTTTGAAGCTTGACTTTGTCGTACTTGAGTTGTGCTTCACTTTGAGTCTTGAGTATGAACAGTTGACTTGTCTCTTGATGTTACTTTAAAATCATTGAATTTGAAGCTTAAAGGTGAATCAATGTACTTGATCTTACATTTCTTGAAGTAGTTCTTTGTTCTTGATCTTGCATTTCTTGAAGTAGTTCTTTGTACATGTGATGCATTGCCTTGAACATATATATCAATGTGCTACACAAGACACAATTGTGGTTTTAGCACTACAAATTTTGACAATCAAAGGAGCAAATAACCATAGCACTTACAACATCATCATCACATACCCACTAATATAAACATTTGAATATAGTGTTGAAAGGGAAATACATATATCAAAAATCAATGCTCCAGAAGACAGCTCCATGCTCCAAGCTCAACTCTACTGCGACCTAACGTTACCTGCACGTATCTTTTGTGCATAAGCTTATAGAAAGCTTAGAGGGTGGTGTAAGTGTTGCACAAGGTAAGTGCTAAGTATTCAATACAATGCCATAATTATACAATGTCGAAAATACTGGCAAGATCATGAATCATATGATATCATAATAAGCGGAGATACTAACCAGTCCATGAGTCATACAATATCAAAGTACACAATACATATCAGCTATGTAAAAAGAGGAGTCATAGAGAGCCAACTATCAGATGCCGAGGGTACAATGGAATATGTAAATCCTGCTAAGTCTGTCTAGGCCATATACGTGCAGAAACATAAAAACCCAAAATGCCATATGCCTGCAGATGTACTGCAATATGTGATGCGAATGAAATGATCAAAGTTGGAGGGTGGAGTCGGGATGATAGTACGTAGTATCGCAGACTATGGGGTCTATTACAAGGGACTTCTATCCAAACCAGTCTCATACCTAAATTTGGATAGTCAGACTCAATGTGGTAAACTCCTGATCTCAGGTTAGGCACGCGCCCCAACCAAAATCCTGGTCATTGCGAAGGTACACATAACAAATAGTTGCGCACCACCAACCTGACTGGATAGTGAATGAATAAATGAATGAGTTAATATGCAACTCCTTCTCAATAAGTGTTTCGAACAAGAAACAAATGTATTTCATTTGGGAAATTGATTTTATTCACTTAATAATTAACAAAAGAAGGTCAAGAGGATAATCACATTATTCATTTATTTTAAGTTTCTTTATATCCTTTTCTCCTTTGATTCCAGAACAAACTTATGATAATGATGAAAAAATAATAATCGAAATGGTATGAGCTAAGGCAATCATTGACGGAAGCATCATGTATTGCAGATTGCTGCCCGAGCCCTTTGTGCACTCGAGCCATTGTGCGCTGGAGCCCTTTATGCGTTGGAGCCATTGTGCGCTGGAGCTCATTGTGTGTGGCCCTTGTTTTACGCTGGCACCCATTGCGCACAGATGATGTTTGTGTGCCAATGGCGTTGTGCGCCGTACAACAGCTGTTCCTCACAAAGATGACTGAGCTTTACCTCTCTCTCTCTTCAAATCTTCCTCTGTTTCTCGATTAGTTGCCTCTCACCCCTTACTGACGAGTCGGGGGTATTTATAGCCTTCTCACATGTGTGAATACGCCATGTAGTCATTGTGAGGTCCCCTTTGCGCGATCGTCCGTTGTGCCGACGGCTTTGTGCGGAATCTTTTGTGCGGACCTCCTTTGCGTGATCATCCGTTGTGCGGACGCTCTTGTGCGAAATCTTTGTGCAGAATCCTTTGTGCGGAATACTTTATACGGTCATCTACTTTTCAAGATCTACTTCTGCACATCGTTCTGCACAACAATGATTTACACACTACAGTTTGCACACAACAGTCTGCGCACAACATTTCTTTTACTCTATTTTGTGCCTCAACAGATGCCCCCTTGATCTTGCATTTTTTATTTTACCTACAAAATAAATATGTAGGATTAATAACAACTCTTTCAAAACACTACTTTTTCTCTGCATTATTGTGCGCCTATTTTCTCTGTTGTGCGCTAACGGATCTACGCACAACAAATTCCGCACAACATTTTACTACGCAATAATTTCTGCACAACATCCCAGTCTCCATCTATAAATTCAGGACTTTTCTTCATTTTTGCCACTTTCCCCTCTACTATGCATTGTCTTTGCATCAGTTTTCTATCTTTGTGCACTAACCTCATTGTGCGCCGCATAACCACTGCTCCGCACAAAGCCTTTTACGTACAACAGCTTATTCTGCACAATAAGACTTAGCACTCAAACCCCTCCTGTACTTGGTCAAAATCCAGCATACTTCAGGTAGCGCTCAATGACCTTGCGTACACACTTTACACACTTCATTCTACGCACACAGACAGACATTTCACACACAGCCCTGTGGACGACTTTGCGTCGCACAACAACCTTCCACATACAACCCTGTGCACAATACCTCGCGCACAACACTGCGCACAATGACTTATGCTTATAGATTCAGACTTTAAATTCATTTGTTCTTTCTTCTCAACACTTTACGATACTTTCATTTCAGCTTAATCAATTTTCTTCCTCCTGTGTAGGTTTCAATTGGCTAGCTCGAAAAGACCTCTCGTTTCCCCAAGTACTGCGGGGCCATCTGACCCACAATCTATGGAAACCCATAATTAGAAAAGTCTTCGGTCTGGTGAGAATTATAGTTCCTTTTTCAAAGAACCAGCTCCTATTATCATCAACTTTGCAAATCGTATTCAACGCCTATCTGAACATATTCGCATGGGCATAACAACGAAGGAGATAGAGGGTCCCCCTCTTTAGGATAAGAATCTGATTGGGAAGATTGGTTAAAATGTACAACCAACTTTCGCACTGATGATAATCATCCTTCTGCTGCAGAGGCTTCTCCTCCCCCATCAGTCCCAAAATGAGCAAGAGAAAAGGGCCAAGACAAAATTTTCCAAGAGAAGAATCCAGAACATAACTGAAGACGTTTCCAGAATGCTTGGGATTCAGTCAAGCTGACTACTGAGGCAATTAAATTCTGCAACCCGTATAGAGATGAGACCATTTCCTTACCCCTGCAACTTCAACGCCACCTCTCTATCCTTAAGAGCGAACCGACAGACTACATAACACCGAACAAGCTCTTATATGTGTCTAATTAGGTAATAAAAGAGCCACAAATTCTCGAGGGTTATGTCATAGATAAAGGCTTAACTCAAAACACTGGGCAAAATAAGATACATGCGCTTTCTCACGCCATGTCACGACCCTCATTCCCTATATTATACTCATTTCTTTGAGACGATTCAACAACATTTCTGTCATCGTGACTCATTGTGGGGTAAAGATGAATTCAGAACACGAGGTCTTTGGACCATTCACCCATATTACAGTGCTTGGACCAAAGCGATTTTGGAGAAACATAAAGACGTCCTTATTGCGGAAAGAACTTATCATGCCATAGAAGCTACTTCGGAATTCTTTCAAAAAGATATGATGATCTATAAAAGCTTTCTGAAATACTGGTCTTCTACTACAAATTCTTTCCATCTTCCAGTAGGGGAAGTGAGTATCACCTTGTGGGATTTATACAGGATGACTGGTTTGCCTATCTCAGGATCCTTTCTTGATGAATATGTTCCTTCCAACCAAGAATTTTCCTATGTTGCACCCAATAAAGTGCCCAAAATTACAGCAACCACCATCAAGCTCTTTCGGTAAACCTCTTATTTTGCTGACGTTCATAAGGTTTCTTCCCTTCAATGGCTAGCCCATTTTTCCCGATATTTAGTGAAAGTATTTTAACACTTTCCTCCTCTTTCAAATAAGATTGATCCATAAACATGAATTACTCATTGGTCTTCTCCTTTTCTCTTTTTCTTAGGTTCCCTGGCAGTCATTATGCTGAATTAGAAGCCAATCGTAAGAAGGTAAGGGGCCCGACTGATTTCACCATCAAAACTGAACTAGTCGCTTTCCTGACTTACTGGTTGAGCCTAGTAGTGCTTCCTAGTTCAAAGAGTTTAGACACTATTCGGCCAACTCTATTTGTGGTGGTGGGTGCAATGGCAGAAGGTAGAAAAAGATATTCCTGGCCTGGCCCTCCTCTTCTGTATGTTCATTATATAGAACTTTCGGTCATGCTGCGGCGCACTGCTCAAGCCCAGCTCTAGGAGTTTCATCTGCTTTCACATCATGACATTACTTCTCCGGATGGCTCGGTATCTATTTCCCTGGACATACAATGATCCGGAGAAGGCTTATGTCCACCCTGATCATCTCCCCTTGTGGCATTTTTTGAAGTGAAAAATGATAAGGAAGGGATATGAATGGATAATGGATAGAATCGACAGTATGGAATCTATCGACTTCTTCCCTTTATATTTAGATTATCAGGATGAAGACAAAGATGTGGAGGATAACCAAGACTTGGCCCCTATCGAAAGGACTTTTTTCCTCTGTATTCGTTCTTGCAGTCTTCCATTACGAGAAGGACTAGAATTCTGGTGAGAACCATATTATCCAACTCGGTTTGCTAGACAGTTTGGATATGATCAAGCCATGCCTCAAGCCAGCGAGGAAGTGACCCGATCAATGAGAAGTTATGGAGTTGGTCCATATAACTGGGCTCTGATATGGAAGCAACTCTTAACCAGAAATTTTGGTTCTCATTTTGTCCTCCCGGGGTACAATCACAGAGTAACGAGTTCATATTCCTGGATGCGATGGTGGAGCCATCATTACTATTTAGTACGTAACTGCTTTTCAGTGGATCGCCTTATCTGGATTCCTCCCCTACGCTTGAGGAATTACAGAACAAAACAAGGGATCAGGTATTTTTATGAGAAAGATCAGGCTGCCGTTCCAGGGCAACTTCACCGAAAAATTTCTTTAGAAGAGCCCATCAGAGAGATAAAGCCCCCAAACACTCCAGAAGGCTGGATTGCTTTTGGTTCTCCTCTAAATCTAATAAATCGAAGAGAAGGATCGGCCACTCCTCACAATGAATTTGAAACCACAGGGGGTGTTTTGCCTTCCCCTACTCCTGTAGGAGAAAATCAACATGTGGATCATGTTCCTGTTCTTCCTCTGGTTACAGAACTTACACCTTCTACAACTTCTCAGCCTGTTGAATGTGCGAACGCCATTGTTATCCCCATTGTGGATCTTATAGAAGCCACAACCAATCGTGATATCCAGCTGTGCGTCGAATTGCTATTGCTACGTCTCCCATGACCCGCTCTCACACCAAGTCACTATCTCCTGAGGTTTTGTTGCAACTAATTTCTTCTCCCTCCCGAGGTGTGCGTCTTCCTCCTTTGAAGACTACCTATAAAGGAAAGCAAACCATATCGGAAGAAGACAGCTCATTAGAATATTCAGTGAATACTGCAAGTGACGATACGTCTTCACCCACAAGCCTAACTGATGAAGTAGATGCTTTGCTTAATGCAGATACTGATGTTGAGGTAGATGTTGGAGAAGATAGTGATGTCGGAGTCAAGTCTTCTCTCCAAGATGCTCCCATTACTCAGCCTGATACTTCTCATCCCATTCAAGAAACCTCCTTAGATAATGAAGAGCAGCTCGACTACGGGGAGTATGGTGGTACTCCTGGCAGAAACATTTTCCTTTCTTTTGATACTTCGTATTCCCCTTGTATCATGGAAGCTGCTGATGCGGTTGTTCGCAAAACATCAACTTCAACTGATGCAAAGGCTCAACCACCCAATATTCAGGCAACGATGGGGAACATACTTCCTCTTCCTCGTCTAGAAGAAACTTTGTCATCAGTCCCTCAAACATCTAATGCCCCCGCTCAGACTAGCAAGTCTCCTATTGCACGTCCTTCTCCTATTTAGCCGGTGGCCCGAAGTTTGGAGTTTCTTTCTGATCCAGTTGATGTCCCTACTCCAAGTACTCTTGATTCAAGCATTGTAGGAGCTCAAGAACTTTCTTTCAATGTTATTATGATTACAGAAGTCTCAAGCTCTACAGCACCCACAACATATTTTGTTCCAGTTGCCTCTGTTGTCGTCCTTACTCTAGGTACATATATATTTTGTTTGTTTCATATCAACATTGAATATACATACGTTTTCTTTCGAACTTATATTCCCTTCTTATCTTTTAGTTTCAATTGTACTAACTCGCAGTGGGTCTGAAGGATCTAACTCAGTGACTGCAACTTTTGACAAATTCTCTCTAGAAAAGGTGTCGCCTCTTATGTTGGGGCTCTTTAAGAATGCGATTTTCGTCATCGTCGGTGCTTTTAAAGATCCAACTCAATGGCCCTTTTTGGATAGTGCTCTAGCAGTTCTTGCACATTTCGCTTGCCTAGCACGCGTGGATGTTCAGCCTCTGTATACTTCCTTATCACAATTTTATGACTCCATGAAGAACTTAGAAGCAGCGCGAAGTATGGTCATTGCTCCTGAAATTCTAAATCGTCAAAAGGAATTGGTACTTTTTAAGGAGAAACTCTCTCAAACGGATGATGTTTCTTGCTAACTATAATACTGTTAATCAGTCTCTCCACGAGAAATTGAAGGTTTTCGACAGAAATAAGGCAAACATTGGTGATCAAATTGCTTTTCTTGAGAAGGAGATTCTATTACTCAAGAGTCAGTGGGAAGCGGAAGACTCGACTATTTGTCAGATGAAAGCGGAATTTGAAACAAATAATCAATTGATTGATACCGTACAAATTGAACAGATGAGGAATGGGGAAGCTACCACTTCTATGAAATCTGAACTGATTGGTGCTCCTGATCAGGCCAGCATGATCCTTGCAGCTGAGCGCACAACTGCTGTCACACAATGTCAATTAAAAGAAGAGTTGCAACATTACTTAGGGCTATTGAACATAACCGAAGATCTGTAGGCATTGTATGTAAATATTTTTTGTATTATGATGTATAAACAGCTTGCAACTTCAAGATCATCATGAATTATTTAAAGCATATTTATCTATGCAATAGTATCAACATGGTATTATCGAAACAATATTAACAAAATCACCACATATTATGATTGCCAGTACGGGATTCCCCTATGTGATTTTCTTTGATAGGCGGTGCTAGATTTCGCTTTAGTTAGATAGCCACACACAGTTTAAGCTCTTGAGTAGTTGGATCAATCACGGTCGTGAATGGGATTTACGCGCAGGGATGGCCACAATAACTCTCTAGAGTTCGCGGGGCTTTACCAGGCTACCTTAGGTACCAAATCCGAGGTCGTCGGTCCATCAATGAGTAGGTTTATGCCCTTCCTCATGAGGTAATACTGAAATCAAACCAGGGATCTGCGTTTTCTTCGTCTGTGAGTTCGGACCCATTCCTGTGAGGGTATTTTCGTCCTCGTCCATGATGCTGTCGGAGAGCTCACAGATGGCATTGGTCTCACGTGTGACTGGCCGTTTTACGACTTTTCAGCCTTTTAGGGCTTTTAGTTGCTAGCTCTGTCCGATGCCCGCATGGGTATGCACATGATGGCCTTCACGGGCTTTTTAGGGCCGCTGGCTTCTCACTGCTGCCCAAATGGCGAAAGCGATAGGTCTTATGCGTAGTTGGTCATGCAAGGCTTGGCTAGGCTACCTTAAGAAGTAAGCTACCATCGCTGTCATCAACTCTGTGTGCGGTTAGCTGTATAGTTCGTTTATTGCCAAGATCGGTGAGTCAATAATTGATATTTTGTCGTCGCCGATGATGTTCTGAGGACATACATATTATGTTTAAAAAATAGTGTATCAACTTGGCAATGATAGCAATTTTGATAAAACAAGCTTATATAACCAATTGATGATGACAGCGATATTTGCTGATTTTGGCGATAATCATCGTCGTTTAGCAATCTTCAATGCGTGGTAGTAATTGTCAATGCTTCTGATGCGTTTGAGAAGCTTCACTTGAAAACACGCGCTTTTTATTCATTCTCATGAGAGGAAGTACATGATTGTGTCCTTCTCAGCTTTCTCTTGCTTATGAAGATAGAATATAAGGTTGTGCCTGTAGAGGCTATTTCATCATTTCTCTTTCATCTGTGATTGCCCCCTTTTGATATAGAAGAATTATCTTAATAATCTTCTAAATCAAAATTTCTCCTACTGTCAGGAGTAATATTTCTTGATGAAGCGAGCATTGATCGGTGTACTGATGCCTCATCCGTCTTGTTCTGTTACCCTATACACCCCATTAGAGTAAACTTCAGTTATTACGTACGGACCGTCCCATTTAGGGTCAAACTTGTCCCCTGTTCTTTGAGTGACTACTATCGGCCTTTTCAACATCGAAACCAAATCCCCTTTCCTGAAAGTTCGGTGTTTAACCTTCCTATCGAAGGCAACAAAAACTCTGGTTTTATATAATTATAAGCGCTGCTGAGCTACTAGTCTTTTTTCGTCAAGCAAATCCAGCTCCTTCAGACGTATCTTTGCATTTTCGTCATTTATAATTGATTGATGCACTGCTACCCTTAGTGAAATGACTTGTATCTCGATCGACATGACAACTTCCATACCATAAATTAACGAATATGGAGTAGCTTGTGTCGTTGTACGATGCGTTGTTCTATAGGCCCATAAAGCTTCTTACAGTTTGTCATCCCAGTCACGCTTATTCCTTCCTGCTCACCATTTTCTTCAATATTTTACAATTGTCTTATTGAACGCTTCAACCAGCCCATTGGCTGGTGGATAATAGGGTGTTGAGAATAACTGCTGGATCTTAAATTTCTGACATAAGTTCTCCATACCACTGTTCTTAAAGGAGTGTCGTTATCTATAATGATTCTCTTTCAGATACCATGGTGATATATTATCGCATGCCGAATGAAATTAACAACAACTTTCTCTTTAACACTTCGTAGTGCAACCGCTTCCGTCCATTTGGAGAAATAGTCCGTTGCTGCCAATATATACTGTTTTTCTCTAGACGATGGTGGATTTATGGGGCCGATGACATCAAGTCCCCACGTAGCATAAGGCCAAAAAGTAACTGACTGATGAAGATCTTCAGGAGGGATATGTATGATGTCCCCGTGAATTTGACAATCATGGCACCGCTTTGTATAATCTATTGCGTCTTTAAACTTTGTCGGCCAGTAGTATCCCATCTGGTGCACTCGGTGGAATAAAATCCTGCCAGCTTGATGCGCCCCTCATTCCCCAGAATGTACCTCTTGTATCACTTGGCTTGCCTCTTCTTTATTTAGACATTGCAATAATATTTCATTATAAGATCTTTTGTATAATTCCTCATTACACAAAATGAATCTTTTTTACTTTCTGCTTAATTTGCAATTTCGCTTCTGGATCTTTTGGCAGGATGTCGTACTTGAGATAGTCGATGAAAGGCTGACGTCAATCATCTATCGTCACTTCTAAGCATGATACGGGCAGGGCTTCCATTATTTCACCAATTACCTCCGCCGAAGGCAAGAATCTTCTTTCTTCGATTGTTACTTGCAGGGGACTTCGATCTGGGCAAGATAACGCTGTTGCTAGACTGGCCAGAGCATCGGCCTTCACATTCTCATTTCGTGGTATATGCTTAACAAATGTTGTGCTCTTCGGTAGTATGGAAGAAGTTCTGGTTTCCTTGTTTGAAATTCAGTCGCCACCTGATTTATGACCAGCTTAGAATCCACGTAGATTTACAGATCTTTTATTCTTAGTTCGCTGGCTATCTCCATCTCAATGATAAGGGCATTATATTCAGCTTTGTTATTTATACATGCCGTACCTAACGTGAAAGAATAAGGCAACAAATCACCCTATGGGGTAATGAATATTACTCCGGCACCTACCCCCATTGCCCGAGCCGCCCTATCAAAGAACATTTACCAACTTTTGGCAATTCTATCATCATGACTTGTTCATCTGGAAATTCATCGAAAACGGCTTCACCACCTATCACAGGATGAGCTGCTAGAAAATCTGTCACTGCTTGTCCTTTTACTGCTTTTGTCGATTCGTACGTGATTACATACTCTGACAACAATAACATCCACTTTGCCAACCTTCCTGACAACATCGGCCTTGTCATCAAAAACTTAATGGGATCTGCTTGAGATATCAGAGTTATGTCATGGGACAAATAATAATGTCTTAATTTCTAAACTGCAAACACCAGTGCCAGGCATATTTTTTTGATGGGCATATAGTTGCATTCTACACCAATCAATGTTCGACTTAAATAATAAAGTGCCGCTTCTTTCCATTTTCATTCACTTGTGCCAATAGGGCTCCTAGTGAATTCTCTACTATATATATATATATATATATATATATATATATATATATATATATAATATATATATATATAATGAGGGGCTTTCCTTTTATGGGGGTTGTCAATGCTGAAGGCTATTTCAATAATACTTTTATCGAATCGAAGGCATTCTGGCAGGACTTATCGCATATGAATTCTGTTCCTTTCTTCATTAAATGAGAAAACGACTGGCATCTTCCTGCTAGGTTTGAGACAAAGCGGCAGATATATGTTAACTTGCCCTGCAAGCTTTTTAGCACTTTCAACGTTTCGGAGGAGGCATATCTTGAATAGCTATAACTTTTTCTAGATATTTCAATACCCCCGTGTCTCACCACGAAACCAAAGAATTTTCCCGACGACACTCCAAACGTACATTTAGCCGAGTTCATCTTCAACTATTTCTTTCTAATTCGGCGGAAGACCGACGCCAAATTCACGATGCTCTCATGATGATTTGATTTAACCACCAAGTCGTCAACATAACACTCAACATGCTTGTGCATCATGTTTTGAAATATGTTCTGCATTGCCATTTGATACGTTGCCCCTGCATTCTTGAGACCGAATGGCATGACCTTATAACAATATATCCCTAATGGAGTTCTGAAAGTCGTCGCCTCCTCATCTTCAGGCATCATTCATATTTGATTGTAACCGGCGTAGCCATCCATAAAAGACATGACAACATACTGCGTGGTACTGTCATTAACATTTCAGTTATCGGCAATGGAAAATCATCTTTGGGACATGTTCATTCAAATCCATGAAGTCGACGCAAACCCTGATCTGTCCATTCTTTTTCTTACTAGGACTATATTAATATCCACTTGGGATATTAACTTCTTTGATGAATCCCACCTTTATCAGTTTGCATATTTCTTCTTCTATCTTGGAACCAAATCTGGGTGAAACCGCCTTTGTATTTGCTTAATGGGTCTTTTATCTTTACAGATATTCAACCGATGCATCGCTACTTCGGCTCTAGACCTGGCATTTCCACATACGTCCAAGCAAAGATATCTTTGTTTTCCTTCAAGAGGCTACATATCGATCAACTTCTTCTTCTGATAAATTGGCGCTTATGAAACTATTCTACGATTCTTCCTCTGTTCCCAAATTTATCTCTTTCAAGTTGTCAATCGTCGGCTGCCCCCCATCCTTCATTTGCTTTAGAGCTGTCTCAGGCCTGCTGATTATATCAAGGCCTGCTTCCTTTATCTGGTTGGCTGTCACCATATTCACTGAAGATTCTGCCCCCAATCCTTGAAATTTTTCTCGTTTCTTCTGATTGACCCTGATTGGGATCTGAATTCCTTTCCCATAATTTAAATCAACAGGTTCTTCGTGGTCAAAGCCCATTTTCTTCATGATTTTTCGACTTGCCAAACTATATCTCTCCAACTCTTTAGGCATTAAGCTTCCTTTTTTCACCTCGCTGTTGACTGCTTCATCTTGTTTTATTTCTAAGGGAGCATAGAATTCGATCGACTATGGATCCTTACACTGGGTTTTAACACAAAACCTTTTCAGAATGAGGGGAAACAGCCTGCTCCTCTCAGCATACGAGACCAGTACTGTATAATTTGCATGCAAAATCTTTAATTGTTCAGGTGACAACAATGTTAATGGCAGTTACCCTGGCTATCGCAGATGTTTCGGGACAAAATATAACTTTTTCTTCACCTTCTCTGCTACAGACGACTTCGTTCCTTTTTCTTTCATTATTTCCATGTAAGCATTTTCTTGGATTTTGTTCTCATTGTTCTCCTTCTCTTCCTTGCTGGCAAACGCATCATAATAACTTGCATCTGCGAAGAAAGCTTCAGCTTCTATATACGGTCTCACATCGGCTAACACTTTATACTGTACCCCATATTTGCAGTACTTGAAACACTAGTGCAGGGTAGAAGGTATGATGCTATACTGATGCATACACAGTCTTCCCAAAAGGAGATTATATGTGGTCATTACATTTATAACATGGCAGACGACATTCGTAGTCAATTCTCCTATCTCCAGCGTTATTGTGATCTTCCCAAGCGCATGCTGTCCGTCTTGATTAAAGCCTTTTATCATCATTCCACTAGGGCGTAGGTTCGAGCATCGATACCTTATTTACTCAGCATTGTTAATGACAACAGATTTACAGCAGACCCGTTATCGAGCATTATTCATTTTGCTTGTTTACCGCGAATATGACCCATTATCATCAACGGCCTATTATGTTCCCCATCACAGACCAGGTCTTCCTCGGAGAAGGAGATAATCGGCAGACAATCTTCTTGTCTCTTACTTTCCAATTCAACCAGTAATAGTCCCCTTATACTTTCATCAGATAAGGCTTTAATTAGGCTTTGTTGTGAGTCTTCCAACAACTTTAGAGCATTATAAACACTTAATCGGGCTTAGAATGCCTTTCAAGTGACTTATAATGTCATAAGTCACTTTCCCTATCTCCTTTCCCCTTTCCTTTTCACCACTGTTATTGTTGCTGGCATGACTCTTGGCTACTTTCACCTTTGTTTTTTCACTTTTCGAACTTGGTGGATAGCTATCTTCTTCCCTGATCACATGGTAGTCACGACAACTTTTCCTATTGTTTTCTGATCATTCACCCTTGTCCTTCCCTAATAATCTTCTCGTATGGTGAGTATGTTTGTTTCTCGCTCTTTTGTCCATTTCTCTTTCTTTCCCGACTATTATTTCACCCTTGTTTATCATCCTTTGTATAATACATTTCGGTGTATACAATTTTCTGTTGGATGCCCTACTAGGCAGTGATAATGACAGAAGTCTCGTTCCTTTGTTTTAGATGCTTCCTCGGGACATTTCGACAGCAGCAATTCAATTGTTCCAGCTTTTAGCAACTGATTCATCATGGGGAGTACATCCACTTTTTCAAACGCGAAACTCTCATGAGAATTCAATGATCGGGGTCTTTTGTCGTAAAACCTTCCTTTGGGGCGACTCAGTTCTTCTTTTCTTTCCGTCCTTTCACCTTTCACTTCTCTTGCTTCCTGGTTCCTCTTCTCGTGTTCAACCATATTTGTGATCAACTTCTGCGATCCCTTTCTAACCATTTCATAATTGAAAGTTGGCATTTTCGAGTCATCAATTCTAGAGCATGCACTTTTGTAGCCAAGTCGCAGAAGGTTCTGATGTCTGCGTTGGTGAGGCCAAATGCTATTTTGGTCTCCATAGAGTTCAGGCACATTTCACTTGTTCTTTTTCTTTTGGTAAATTTCCTATAAGAAGCTCCCAAGGTCTTCCATCTTTCTATAAAAATTTTCACTGCTCTCCTTCTCTTTGTCTCGCCGAAGCTAGTTTTGTGATATGACATCACGTTCTGATGAGAAGAAATTTGACATGAACGTATC
>JAJHSJ010000007.1:29685799-30071944 GCA_021015155.1 Magnolia officinalis
CCCAAGTAGGCCAGCCATTCTCAAAGAAGATCCGACGTCGGGGCCGGCCCAAGCACCGTGCGGGAATTTAGGTCAAAGCGAGACTTGGATCCAGACCATCCCGCCAGAAATGCTTACCCGATTGAATGGAATATGGGCGCTTTGCGGGCCGCAAAGTTGTGTTTGAAGCCATGTAGATGAAAGGATGTTCGGGCTACACCCACTGATGGACCACCTGGTGGACATCGGTTGGAATTCTATATTTGATGGCCAGTCGCCTGCATGTGAGAACACGGTCCGCGCCTTCTATGCTCACATCGTGGACGCATCTGTTGAGCCTCTTCAGTTTACTGTTTCTGTGAGGGGCATTAGACGCACAATTACAGTGGATGAAGTGGCTCGGATCACCAAGCTGCCGCGTGGTCAGGTACACCCCAGTGGTAGCTTTTCCAGAAGTGCGCGGGAAAGGGATCGCCGCGCGCGATATCTCTGTGGTCGCCGGGTGCTTGGAGGAGAGGAAACAGCATTGCGTCGACAAAAATGGCGGAAGACTACCGGTTACTCCATCATATTTTCACCTACAACGTGTACCCACGAATGGGTAACCGCACGGAATGTACTCGGGTGATGGTAGACTTCTTGTACAAGATGGGACATGGAGACGATATATGCCTTCCTACGTTCATCCTATCTCAGATAGTGCATGCCGTTCGTTCTACGAGGCACGATCTTTCGCTTCCATTTGGCCGTCTGATCTGCAGGATGGCTCGTGATGTAGGCTACAGATGAACATGGAGGATCTTGCACCGGTCCGAATCATAAGTGAAGCGACACTCAGGAATATGAAGATCGGCCCTCAACAGCGGCAAGCCCGACTCGACGACTCTGGTGATGAGTCGGATAGTGCCGGCGAGGAGAGTGATGAGGAGGGCGATGATGATATACAGGAAGAAGAACCTGAGGCTCAGGACACCGAGGAGAGTTCACCTCCTGTGGCTCAGGAGCCTGGTATTGATCGGGATGCTTTCGACGCGCGATTTGCCCGTCTGGAGGAAGGGCAAGCCGCCCTGCAGCAAGAAATTGGTCAAGTTCGAGCCAAGCTTGAAGAGCTGAAGAGACTGACGCTTATATAAAGAGAAGCTTCAAGAAGATGTCCCGTACGTTGAAGGCCATCCTGTGCTGTGCGCAGGATAAGAATGCTCCTCCTCCACCGCCTACTTCGGATGCTTAGTCATCCATGTGTTGTGTGTTGTTGCTTATGTTGGTTACCGCGATAGGCGGTTTATGTTTTTATGTTGTTGATGTAGTAGGTAGTAGCATGCTTTGTATGTTTTCATGTAATGAATGTAATGGCTATCATGTGATTTTCTGTCGTGATTCATGTAACTCTGTGTCCATGTATTATGACAATTTTGAGTAAATGAAAAGCATGTAGCCTCTTTGTATTGATGATGTGTGGAATGCGTAAGTGCCTCATGATGTGTTTTGTGCTATATCTCACGAATGATCTACCCTATGTTGTATAGGGCATGCCGCGGCAGTATACGCGGAGCACGGCACATCTACGTTTGACCGGCTCTATGGACCAGACTCCTTCTGGTAGTGGCGGTCCTACTGACCGTGGATTGGGATCTGATCAGCCTTCTGCTGGTCCTAGTGGTGGACAGCCACCTTACACACCCCCGGTCAGAGAGCAGTATCGGCCGTCATCTGCTGCACATCATGATTCCCGGCTGCTCCACAGCCTGATAGATTTGAGCAGCTGATGATGATGATGCATCAGCAGCAGATGCAGCAGCAGCAGAGAGCAGCAGAAGAGCATGAGCAGAGCAGATAGACAGCAGAAGCAAGCAGAGCAGAGCAGATACAGCAGCAGCAGCATCAGGATCTGATGGCCACTATTGCTGAGGCCTTGTCCCACGGAGGTGGTGCGGCTCCACCTACTACGTCTGCGCATCCTGAGGAGTATTCTGAGCCTCCTGCGCGATGTGAGGATGCGCCTCTGCCTGCACCCGTTGCACCTCCTACTGGAGATGTCGGTACGCGAGGGCTACTCGAGCGATTTCAGCGCTTGAGGCCTCCTTCATTTGCGGGTTCTCACAGACCCGAGGAGGCAGAGTTCTGGTTGGACCGCATCTCCAAGATGCTACGGATGTTACATTGCTCCGAGGCAGAGCAGGTTGAGCTGGCCACCTTTATGTTTGAGAGGGAGGCCAGCTTATGGTGGGACAGTGTGCTGCGCACGGTCGCAGTGGACTTCGTGTGGACTTGGGAGGCTTTCGAGTCTCGGTTCCACGAGAAGTATTACCCGCAGACATATCGACATGAGCGGGAGGACGAGTTTTTGCGCCTCAGGCAGGGAGGCATGACGGTGACGGAGTATGAGCACCGATTTACCGAGTTGGGCCGCTTTGTCCCGACCATCCTCGTCAATGAGCAGATGAGGATGCGACGATTTACTGGAGGCTTGCGACCTGACATACGGTCGAAGCTTTGCTGCCACACTATCCCTACTTATGCAGCGCTGGTCCACATGTCTATGACGGCCGAGCAGGATGTGGACCGTCTGGCTCGATCACGCGGTACTATGGTTGCGAGACCGCGACAGGATACACAGAGCAGGCCTATTTTAGGCAAGAGGCCTCGAGCCGATTCTCCCCCCAGGGCTGCAGCGCCAGTGCTTCCCATGAGACGCCCGTTGGTGACCTGCACGTTTTGCGGGAAACCAGGACATCCTGCCGAGAGCTGCTTCTCGCGCATGAGGGCTAGCGGATTTGCGCCACCGCAGAGATTGGGTCGCTCTTATCCCCAGACCATTTCAGCTCCGCCGCTACAGACCGCTCCTGCACATCCTTCATTCCGACCTCCTGTGCCGTTCTTCAGACCGCCACAGCGACCCCAGGCTCCTCAGCCGAATCGCCAGCAGCAGGCCCGTGTGATACCCTCGTTGCTGAGGCACCTGAGACGTCGATATCGACACCGACGGCCTTCGAGGGCACGGCTCATATCCATGGTACTCCCGTTTCTCTACTAGTGGACACTGGGTCCACTATCTCTATCATTTCATGTGGGGCGGTGAAACGCCTATCTTTGCATTCTGTTCCCACTAAGGGAACGAGACTCACTACGGCCACCGGGACCTTCTCGGATGTCACGCGTTTATGCGAGAGTTGCGCGATAGATTTGGGTAGCAGCACGGAGCACGTCGACCTTATTGTTGCTCCGCTATGGCACTACGATGTTATACTTGGCATGGATTGGCTCGCCAAGATGAGGGCGGAGATAGATTGCGATGCTCGGGTCGTGACCGCCTATGGACCTGACGGCACAGCGTTCACGTTCTCTGTACAGGTCAGTTGGCCCTGTCGAGTTGATTGTTATGCTGCATTACTTGTGCCGATTGATGGTCCGACACTGGTGGGTACGCCAGTGGTTAGGGAGTTTGTTGGAGTCTTTAAGACTATCCCTGGTTTACCTCCTCGGCGCGAGATTGACTTTACGATTGACCTTACGCCTGGTGCGATGCCCATCTCGTTGCCGACCTATCGTATGCCTCCATGCGAGATGGAGGAACTGCGGAAACAGATTGACGAACTTGTAGAGAAAGGCTTCATTCGACCTAGTGTGTCTCCTTGGGGAGCACCTGTGTTGTTCGTGAAGAAGAAGGACGGGTCGCTACGGTTGTGTATTGATTACCGTAGGTTGAACCAGGTCACGGTGAAGAACAAGTATCCTTTGCCCAGGATAGATGATCTGTTTGATCAGTTGAGGGGGGCGAAGTATTTCTCGAAGATTGACCTTCAGTCAGGGTACCATCAGTTGCGCGTGAGAGAGGAAGATATACAGAAGACAGCCTTCAGGACGTGCTTCGGGCACTATGAGTTTTTGGTGATGTCGTTCGGTCTGACGAACGCACCAGCCGTGTTCATGGATCTGATGAACCGGGTATTTCGGCCCTTCCTTTACCGATTCGTCATCGTTTTTATCGATGATATTTGATATACTCCACGAGTCGGGAGGAGCACGAGGAGCACCTGCGAGCAGTGTTGGGTACGTTAGAGAGGAACCAGTTGTTTGCGCAATACAAGAAGTGCGACTTCTGGCAGGAGGAAGTCAAGTTCCTGGGACATGTGGTGTCCAAGGATGGGATAGCAGTGGACCTTGCTAAGGTAGCCGCGGTTCAGGATTGGCAGCAGCCTGAGTCGGTTACTGAGGTGAGGAGTTTCCTTGGTCTGGCTGGGTATTACAGACGTTTCATTCGGGATTTCTCGAAGATCGCCAGGCCATTGTCGCAGTTGACTAGGAAGGACCTGAAGTTCGCCTGGAATGAGAAGGCGGAGGCAGCTTTTAAGGAGCTGAAGGACAAGTTGACGTCCGCCCCTGTGCTAGTATTGCCAGAGCAAGGGGTGAAGTACACGGTATATACTGACGCGTCTCGCGTTGGTTTGGGGTTGTGTGCTGATGCAGAAGGATAGGGTGATTTCGTATGCCTCGAGACAATTAAGGAAGCACGAGGAGAATTACCCTACACATGACCTGGAGTTGGCAGCAGTCATCTTTGCATTGAAGCTCTGGAGACATTACCTCTATGGAGAGGAGTTCGAGCTTTTCTGCGACCACAAGAGCCTTAAGTATATATTCACGCAGCGAGACTTGAATATGAGACAGCGCCGATGGATGGAGACCTTGAAGGACTTCAAGTTCGAGGTTTCCTACCATCCTGGCAAGGCGAACCTTGTGGCAGACGCGTTGAGCCGCAAGAAGATGATTGCATTTGCGGCACCGCTGATGATAGCCGAGTGGGACATGATGGAGTTTGTGCGCGACTTCGAGCAGAGACTCACTGTCGAGGAGCCTTTTGAGTGTGTTTCGCACGTTCGGGCGCGGCCACTTATTGACGACAGGATTGTTGAGGCCCAAAGGGGCGATATACGGCTGTCTGAGCTTCGAGAGCAGGCTAGCGACGCCGTGGATTCCGAGTGGAGAGTTGGTTCTGATGGGGGTTTACGATTCCGTGGCCGCCTATGTGTTCCTGATGTGGCTGACTTGAGACGCGAGCTTCTCGAGTCTGCCCATAACTCGAAGCTTGCGATGCATCCTGGTAGCACGAAGATGTACCAGGACATGAGACGGACTTACTGGTGGGACAACATGAAGGCCCACATCGCTGAGTATGTATCTCGGTGTCTGACGTGCCAGCAGGTCAAGGCAGAACATCGCCGACCTCCTGGACTGCTTCAGCCCATGCCTATAGCGGAGTGGAAGTGGGACTTCATCTCCATGGACTTCATATCTGGGCTGCCGAGGACGAGGAAGGGACATGATTCTATCTGGGTGATTGTGGACCGGTTGACCAAATCAGCCCATTTTCTCCCTATCAGAGTTACGAACTCTGCAGACGAGCTGGCTAGACTGTACATCAGAGAGATCGTTCGTCTGCATGGAGTTCCCTTAGAGATCGTGTCGGACAGAGACACGCGATTCACATCCATCTTCTGGACTCGTATCCAGGAGGCGATGGGTGTGAAGTTGAAGTTCAGTACAGCGTTTCATCCTCAGACTGATGGGCAGACAGAGCGGGTGAATCAGATTTTGGAGGATATGTTGCGAGCGTGTGTGTTGGACTTCAAGGACAGCTGGGATGACTGTCTTCCGTACGCAGAGTTCGCCTACAATAACAGCTTCCAGGCGACTATTGGTATGGCGCCTTATGAGGCTTTATATGGTCGACCTTGTAGGGCACCGCACTGCTGGGCAGAGGTTGGCGAGCGCAGCCTGATTGGCCCAGAGTTGGTCCAGACGACTACAGAGAAGATTGATATCATCAGGCGTCGATTACGCACAGCGCAGAGCAGACAGAAGAGTTACGCCGATACGAGGCGGCGACCGCTGGAGTTCGATGTCGGGGATCATGTCTTCCTTCGAGTTTCCCCTATGAAGGGAGTCCTTCGGTTCGGGAAGAAGGGGAAGCTCACACCGAGATTTATCGGTCCATTTCAGATACTGGATCGAGTGGGTGATGTGGCGTATCGTCTCGCCTTGCCTACGCCGCTTGCTTCTGTACACAACGTATTTCATGTCTCTATGCTGAAGAAGTACGTTCCTGATCCTACGCATATCATCAGATGGGAGCAGGTACAGTTGAGCGAGGATGCTACGTACGAGCTGCGCCCGACGCGTATCCTTGATAGGAAGGAGCAGGTACTACGTAGCAAGGTCATCCCACTGGTGAAGGTGCTGTGGACACATCATTCCGAGGAGGAGGCTACCTGGGAGACTGAGGCCGAGGTCAGAAAGAACTACCCTCAGATTCTCGAGGACTACGAAAAGGTATAAATTTCGAGGACGAAATTTTTTGTTTAAGGGGGGTAGATTGTAACGACCTGAAAATTTCCGTACATTGGGCCGAGTACCACCTCGACCAGAAATCACATAGGATTAAATCCTTTAGAAATTTAACAAAGTTAACTAAGTGCTAAACTCGGTAAATCATGAAATCCGTTGGGATCGCTTTAAATACGATCTGCAAGACCCAAAACTTGCAGAATTGGTGACTCTAGGTTACCCTAAAGTCTAGAGCCAAACTCATTACCCGTCTGCTCTCGGGACTGAAACGAAACTTCGTATGAGGTCTAGATCGCACATCGGGAGTCCGATTAACACGAAGCTAAGGAACCAGGACCGCCCCACTGGGCTTGACAATCATCTCAAAAATCAGATGATTCCGATGTCCCACGGCCATTATTTTCACTCCGGAGCGAGGGAGTGTGAAAAACACTATTTCCATTCAAGAGAAAATATCTGGAATAGTGATCTGGCACCTTTCGGTTGCACGTCAGTATTAAGCAACCTGACCGTCGGAATCAGACCAAATTACACCCTCGGATTAAGAAAAATTTCAGGAACATTTACATGTACTCAGAAATTCCGATCGTGGCCCACGGACCGTTGAACTGAGAGTGGTCCGCCACGTGCGATCTGGGAATCCGATCGAGCCGAAAACGTAATCCCACGTGGATCCGCAGTGGGTGAGCTTAAGTCTGACGTTTGGCTCAAAGAGGGCCACCAGAACACCCCTTTTGAGCTTGGAAATTGGCAAAATGCCTATGTAAGCAGTTGCCCTTGAACCTGAGTCTATTTTGGGAAGGTTTGTGGCTATAAAAGGGGCTTAGAACAGCCCCTCTCACAGCCATACGAATTTGGGTTAAAACCCTAAGAGAGAAAGAGAGAAAAGAGAGAGAACTCGTGGAGATCGAAGCCGATCTTCCTCCTGCTGCTTCCACCTCTCCCACGGCCTACACCGCGCTATTCCAAGAGGTTTCCCGGCGGTTTCCACCCCATTTGAAGGTAAGAAACCCTAACCCTAGGTCTGATTTGAGTCTAATTAGTGATAGGTTAGGGAAAGACTAATCGAATGCGATCTTTAGGCTAAGAAACTCCCGTATACGGAAGCACCAACCTTCTTGCTGATTCGTTGGAATTCCAAGGGCTGAGGTGAGGACTTTAAGCGTATAAGTTACGGTTTTCAACGCTTTCAATGGCAGATAATGATAGATTCATGATCTGCATGCAAATGCACATGTACAAAGTGCTTTCCGTTTCTTGTTTCGATTAGCGATAAAGATTATGGAATTTTACATACTCTTGATATACGTAGAAATACCGTATACGTATTTTTGTTGAGAAAATGTTTGACATGTTTATTTAATGTTTGATTATATCATGTGTGGATAAAATACTAGTTCGGCGAAAGAGATCGCAAAAATATATGTTCATGTGTAAATGCCATGTATGTCGATATTGCGTATTCTAGAAATCCCGCATGCGTGCGGATTTTGGATATGTAATTGTAATGATTATTTGTTGTATGAATACGATATATGCGGGAAAAATACTCCCGGGGCTTAGGGACAGCCCAATCACGAACTTGCCTAACATATGTCATGTATGTTGGAAATGTGTATTCTAAGTGTTTGTGTATGTGCATGTAGGTGTACATGTGCATGTACTAGTGCCTTAGATAGGCGCTGATATGGATTCTCCAACTCCCTTAGAGACATGTAGGATCCCCTCCATGCGGTGGTTCACCGCAACCACTTAATTGCAGTGCACACACAATTCTATCCCTATGGGGATAGTGCTGTAGTACATGCATTACAATATGCTTTATAACATGCTTCTCAACATGCCTTGTAACATGCTTACTCCATGTCTTACTTTATGCTTTATAACATGCCGACTAACATGCTTGTATTGCTTGTTTACCATGCTTTACTTCACATGCTAGCGATGAAAACTGTTTGAGTTTGGGACTATGTTTATAGTCCAAACACTCGGTACCAGACTTGTGATTGTGGCTGAGATTCATGTCGCCACAAAGGACGGGCCCGGCGAACCCGAGTCGTACTTCGGTTGGCGATAGTGGTTGGCCACGCGGAGTGCTTTTGCGCTCCATATCGCTCAACTTGTGGTGCGCTCGAGCTAGTCAGGCTCGCCACTTGAACCGAAGTGTAGTTGTGTGTTCACCTTGTTTGGTCGCTACTGCTTGAACCTAGGGTACCAAACTTACCAGTGGTGATTCCTGTTTAACCATGGTACCTAGATCCGCTAAGACGCATGAGCCGGGCATGGTGGTATGGGACACCGTGGTCGAGCTGTCGGCCTATGCTGGGGCCATGTGCCTCCCCATAGTGACCATTGCGCAACTATCTCGTGAGCCGAATACGGTGGTATGGGACACTGTATTCGAGCTGTCGATACTTCGGCGAGAGCCGAGTACGGTGAGATCTGTGCTCGTGCTGACGGGCGACAAGTCCTCCGTGGTATCATCGAGTGTACTTTAAGTATCTGTGATTGGCCACGAGCCTTTCACAGTAACTAGAGTGTGAGTTGAGCCGAGTACGGTGAGACCTGTACTTGAGCTGACGGCTAGTGATTGAGCCGAGTACGGTGAGACCTGTACTCGAGCTGACGGCCAGCAATTGAGCCGCATACGGTGAGATCTGTATCCGCGCTGACGGGTGACGAACCTGTTGTGATGCCATCACTAAGCTTCTCAAACCATAACATCGTATGAGAATAACTAGGACTGACGACCCTAGAATGGATCATGTTGGGAATGATACAAGGGAGGTACCTTAGTTTCCCAATACTGCTGATTGAAATGGACTAATAATAACTTGGCAATCACGAGCATCATCGCACCGCATGTGCTTTGTAGATGTGGCGCACTGAGGGAGTTAAGCATTCGCGAACGTAAGATGATGTCGCTTGAGGGTGGTTTGGCAAGGGCATACAGCATCATGTCATATCATTTTTGCATTTAACAAGAGTAGTTAGAAATGCTTGATTTGTACTGCTTTATCATTACTGCTTGGTTGATTTGATAACATGTTAACTTATGCATTATTGTTCCACTGAGTTAGCTACTCACTCCCACGATACGGGACGGTGTTGTACACACCAACCAGACTCTGTTGCAGGATTAGAGGGCGCCTTGGTTCAGGAGCCAGAGCCCGACGTTGATGAGGACCAGGAGGAGTTCTCTTTCATGCAGTATTCTGACGGCTACGCCTAGGCCGGCTGCATCGCGGGACTTTTGGGGCCTCTTTTGAGGATGTATTTTGGGTTTTTAATTTACAAACTTTACATGTATATTGGTGCTCAGCTAGTGCTCATACCCTGAAGTTCAGAAAATTTTGTTACTTTACATACTTGTATATAAAATTTCAGTCTTCCGCTGTTTTTAAATGCAATTGAACTGGGTATGAATTACTGTTTTGGTTTAATCTCATTCATGTTTATTGCGCTAACTCAGACAACATTTAACCGACATTGTGTATGTTGCATAAGTGATGCGTTGGAACTCGGGAGTTGAGTTCATACTCGACCCCCGAATTTCAGGGCGTTACATATTACTAAGTTCATCAGACTTATTTTTGAAAATCCACTTAGTTCTAATAATATATTTATCTTTAGGTCTAGGAACAAGATACCAAACATCATTTCTCACGAATTGATTAAGCTCTTCTTGCATCGCAACAATCCAGTTTTCGTAAGTAAGAGCTTCTTTTACATTCGCCGGTTCTGTTTGAGATGTAAAGCACACGTAATTACATACATCTTCTAGTTGTCTACGAGTGCGTACACCAGTGAGAGGGTTTCCAAGAATCTGAGTGTTTGGATGATCTTTAACAGTCCTCAGTTCAAAGTTATTTTGACTTGATGAAGTATCTGCTTTGTCAATTAGAAGAACTTCATCATTGTCTGAACTTGAGGTAGGTGTATTCAAGTGATCGTCAATGACCACATTGATGGATTCTTGAATAACACCAGTCCTCTTATTTAGAACTCGATACGCTCGACTGTTTAAGGCATATCCTAAAAAGATCTCTTCATCACTTTTGGTGTCAAACTTACCCAGATTTTCACGGTCACGTAAAATATAGCACTTGCTGCCAAAAACTCGAGAGTATTTGACAGTAGGCTTCATATCAAACCACATGTCATAAGTCGTTTTATTATTTGACTTACTAGTGTAAATGCGGTTACTTATATAGTAGGCAGTATTTACTTCTTCAGCCCAAAGATTTTTATAGAGCTTGATACTATTCAACATTACATTTGCCATTTCTTAAAGAACTCTATTTTTTCTTTCAACAATTCCATTTTGCTGTGGTATTTTGGGCATAGAGAATTCATGTGATATTCCATGATGGCAACAGAATTTCTCAAAACTGCTATTCTCAAATTCTGATCCATAATCACTATAGATCTTACAGACTTGAGAACCTTTTTCAATTTGGATTCCTTTGAGAACCTTTTTTTACTTCATTAAGGGTTTCTGATTTATCCTTTAAGAAAGCTACCCAAGTGAATCTGGTAAAATTATCTACGATTACTAGTATGTATTTTTTGTCACCTCGACTCTCCATTCTGGATGGTCCTATAAGATCCATGTGGAGAAGTTCGAGAGGTTTGGATGTGGTATTGGAGTCCACCTTTTTGTGAGCACTTCTAGTTTGTTTGCCAATCTGGCATTCACCATATATTTTGTCTACTTTCTGTAAGTTAGGTAGACCTCTTATCAGTTCTCTTTTACTCATTCTATACAAATTGCGGTAGTGTACATGTCCAAGGCGTTTATGCCATAACTCAGTCTCATCGGTATGGACCATGTACACCATTGATTAGATGAGTTAGAATCACTTACAATGTAACAGTTTTCATAAGTTCTACGACCAGTTAATATAACAGAACCCTTTTCGTTTATAATTTCACAACCTTGATTAGAAAATTTTACGCTATGATTGTTATCACATATTTGAGATATGCTTAACAGGTTGTGTTTTAACCCTTCAACGTATAAAACATTCTTAAATAAAGGGAGGTTAAAGAGTTGAACCATACCTTGGCCAATAATGTTGCAGTTGCTACCATCACCGAATATGACTGAACCATCAGCCATGTCTTTAAGATCGGTGAATAGACCTTTGTCACCAGTCATATGCCTTGAGCATCCACTGTCTAGGTACCAGTTCGAATGGCTTGAAGCTTTGAAAGTCGTGTGGGCAACTAAGCAAGTAACCTTAGGAACCCATTTCATAACTGTTTTGGGTTTAGAAGTATAGTTGGTCTTCTTGTATTTGTAGTTGTTGTAAGAATGACCTACTGAGTTAGATTTTAAGAGCTCCTTAAGTAAATCAACTATTTTTTTAGCTAAAGGATTTCGATTCAGATTTTTATAGTTGATATGGTTGCTTTTATTTTTAAAAGATTGAAAAATTTTAGTATGTTTAGAAAAACTTTGCTTTTAACTATTCCCTTAGGAGGAGTATTCTTCTATTTAGGAGGAATATTTCTGTTGTAGCCCAAACCAGATCGTTCGCCACATTTTCTTGATCCAGACAAAAGTTTTTCTAACTTTGGATCACCTTGGGCATACCTCCATGTATCCTTTAGACTCAAAAGTGAAGAGACTTCAAGTTTAAGTTTTTCATTTTCTGATTTAAGATTTTCAATAAGGGAGGTTTTGAAATCTAAATCGCATTTCAATTTTTCAAAATAATCTGAAATGTGGGATTTTTCTAAAATACAAGAATCAAAATGTTCTTTTAGTTTTAAAAACTTTTCTTTCTGAAGTTTTAATTTAATAACAATTTTACAACTTTTCTTGTAAAGGGCATTGTAAGCATTTTAAAGATCATCTTCATTTTCATGATCACTATTCAGATTTTCTTCACCAGTTATATCATCATTATCTGAAAAAGTGAACTTGGCTAGAGTCATAAGGGCTTTAACTTCACTGCCCGACTCGATTTTAGAATCTTCTGATTTAGAAGAAGCTTCAAAGTCAGAGGATTCATACCAAGTAGCCAACATACCTTTCTTTTTAGGTTTGTCCTTTCTAGGACACTTGTTCACTAAATGCCCATATTCATGGCAGTTGTAACATTAACTGTCTTTTAATGATTTTTGAGTTTTGGATTTAGATCTATTTTTATCATTAGATTTTTGAAAATCAACTCTCTTTTTACTTTTACAAATTTTGTAAAACTTTTTAGCTAAAAGGGCCATATCATCTTCAGAATTTTTTGAGAAATACATTTAGAAGATTTAATAGCGATAGATTTACCTTTAAGAGCTTTAAAGTTTAACTCATAAGTTTGTATAGAGCCAACTAATTCTTCTACCCTCATATTATCTGTATCACGAAGTTCCTGGATCGCAGTTGCCTTAGAATTGAACCGTTCAGGAAGTGAACATAGTATCTTTGCACAGATTTTGCTTTCTGGGAGTTTTTCGCCAAGACCCCACATAGAGTTTACAATGTCATTTAATCTTGTATAGAAGTCTATGAACATTTCATTTTCTTCCATATGTATTTCCTCAAATTTGATTGTGAGGATTTGTACTTTAGATTTCTTGACAATTAATGTCCCTCGTGTGTCATTTCTAAAATATCTCAGGCTTGCTTTGCAGAATCACAGGAAATAATTCTTTTAAATTCACCCGGTGATAATGTGCAAGTGATTGCATTTAGTGCTTTTGCATTGGCACTACTCTAACTTTTTCTAAAGTCTGGTCCAAGAAAAATAAGGTTTTACTCGCATAGATTTTGATTCATCGATACCAGTCACTTCAGTGGTAGGAGGGGTCCATTCAGTCACTGTGGCTAGCCACACACTTTCATCTATGGATTTTAAGAAAATCCTCATTCTGGCTTTCCAATATGCATAATTGGAACCATCAAATGGTGGAGGCCTAGTGACTGAAAGACTATCAAAATTTGACATCTTATAAATAACTCAGATTGATTAGCTCAGGAAATAAATCCAAATATAAACCATAATGAGCTATTAGGCTCTGATACCACTAGAAAAGGCTGAGCTATATGTCTTAGAGGGGGGGGGGGGGTGAATAAGACTATGCCAAATTAAAATGGTAACAGTGGAATTTAAATAATAAGATAACCTTATATACAAATAAATGAAAGATAGCACTTTAAACAAATTCACAATATGGAAATGTAAAGCAACCTCAAAATTCTAGTATTGAGAGGTTGATACAAATGTTGTTCTAAGGACAACCTTGCACCATAAAAACCAAGGGTTTATGACAGGACAACCTTATTAGAACAGTTTGTGTATCAAAAACTCAAACTGAAGAGGAATAAAAGAAGGAAATAGCTAGAAAGGAAATATACACTATTACAACATTCCCACAATGCTTGAAATGTAAGAGATTACAACATTCACATCCACAAATACATTCCACAAACTTGAATGATAAAAGATATAAAAAATAAATCATGAATCCACAAAACACAGAATTATAGTGGTTCGCCTATGTGTACACCAACTGTTAAACAACAGCCACACAGCTTGCTACTCCACTCTTAATATCCTCACACAGTGGATATTAGCGTTCACTATGAAAATAGGTTTTTCTAGGTTCAACTAAAACCCTCGCAATTGTGTCTTTGTAATGGGCTTACACAATTTAAAAACCCCACTGAGTTTTCTGGATCACCTCAGATAAACCAAAACAATGAGATTTTTCTGACTCAATCTCAAAAGAAACCAAAAACAGAAGATTTACAAAAATGTAAAATACCTTAATTTCTCCTTTCGTTGCAACCCAGAAGAACCTAATCGGAGTAGAAGTTCGAATAGAAGTTCAATGTCCAATACTCACTTATGAAATGGTTCTAGATTCTAAATTGATTTTATAGTTAAAGCACCTTGGGCTAGCTTGATTTGATTTTGATTCCAAGAAACAGGAATACCTCAATTCCTCTTTCAAATCAGATTGGAATGTAGAATACAAAATCAAATACAAAGAAAGCTATTAAAAGATAATATTAAATGAGCACAATATAGCTTAAATAAATGACTAACTTATCTCTCAGAGTGATGTCTTGATTATACTTGAATTGGATTTCAAACTCTAAAAATCGTGCTCTATTTATTGATGAAGAAATCGCGTCCACGACAGGTCATGAGGACACTACGACTGGTCGTAGTACCAACAACATTTTGAAATTTCGAGCACGATTGGATAAAACCGTTCCACGACTGGTCGTAGGGCTCGCATGACAGGTCTTGAGACCTCCACGGCTGGTCGTGACATGCCTACGACTGGTCGTGAGGAACCAGATATAATTGCTGGACTTTGAGTCGTGGCTGCAGGACTGGTCGTGAACGAGTCGTGCACTGTTCACACGACCGGTCGAGCAGTCTTCAAGACTGGTCGTAGCTCAACCAAAAAATTCTAAAAATTTGCAACAACTTAGGACTGGTCGTCGAATTTCTTGGACTAGTTAAGCCAGTGCTAGGACTAGTCGAACAAAGTCCAGGACTAGTCGAAGAACAGACCAAACACTTATAAAATGATTCAATTTGAATTATGTATTCAAAATGACCTACCCTAAGGTCAATCTAACGTCTTCCATACCTTTACCATGATATATGAACATTGAACCTTCTTTTCTTCAAATGATAGATGATCGTTGAAGTTCATGAAGCTTGTACTTGAGATCTTTTGAAGCTTGACTTTGTCGTACTTGAGTTGTGCTTCACTTTGAGTCTTGAGTATGAACAGTTGACTTGTCTCTTGATGTTACTTTAAAATCATTGAATTTGAAGCTTAAAGGTGAATCAATGTACTTGATCTTACATTTCTTGAAGTAGTTCTTTGTTCTTGATCTTGCATTTCTTGAAGTAGTTCTTTGTACATGTGATGCATTGCCTTGAACATATATATCAATGTGCTACACAAGACACAAATTGTGGTTTTAGCACTACAAATTTTGACAATCAAAGGAGCAAATAACTATAGCACTTACAACATCATCATCACATACCCACTAATATAAACATTTGAATATAGTGTTGAAAGGGAAATACATATATCAAAAATCAATGCTCCAGAAGACAGCTCCATGCTCCAAGCTCAACTCTACTGCGACCTAACGTTACCTGTACGTATCTGTTGTGCATAAGCTTATAGAAAGCTTAGAGGGTGGTGTAAGTGTGTGCACAGGTAAGTGCTAAGTATTCAATACAATGCCATAATTATACAATATCGAAAATACTGGCAAGATCGTGAATCATATGATATCATAATAAGCGGAGATACTGACCAGTCCATGAGTCATACAATATCAAAGTACACAATACATATCAGCTATGTAAAAAGAGGAGTCATAGAGAGCCAACTATCAGATGCCGAGGGTACAATGGAATATGTAAATCCTTCTAAGTCTGTCTAGGCCATATACGTGCAGAAACATAAAAACCCAAAATGCCATATGCCTGCAGATGTACTGCAATATGTGATGCGAATGAAATGACCAAAGTTGGAGTGTGGAGTCGGGATGATAGTACGTAGTATCGCAGACTATGGGGTCTATTACAAGGGACTTCTATCCAAACCAGTCTCATACCTAAATTTGGATAGTCAGACTCAATGTGGTAAACTCCTGATCTCAGGTTAGGCACGCGCCCCAACCAAAATCCTGGTCATTGCGAAGGTACACATAACAAATAGTTGCGCACCACCAACCTGACTGGATAGTGAATGAATAAATGAATGAGTTAATATGCAACTCCTTCTCAATAAGTGTTTCGAACAAGAAACAAATGTATTTCATTTGGGAAATTGATTTTATTCACTTAATAATTAACAAAAGAAGGTCAAGAGGATAATCACATTATTCATTTATTTTAAGTTTCTTTATATCCTTTTCTCCTTTGATTCCAGAACAAACTTACGATAATGATGAAAAAATAATAATCGAAATGGTATGAGCTAAGGCAATCATTGACGGAAGCATCATGTATTGCAGATTGCTGCCCGAGCCCTTTGTGCACTCGAGCCATTGTGCGCTGGAGCCCTTTATGCGTTGGAGCCATTGTGCGCTGGAGCTCATTGTGTGTGGCCCTTGTTTTGCGCTGGCACCCATTGCGCACAGATGATGTTTGTGTGCTAATGGCGTTGTGCGCCGTACAACAGCTGTTCCTCACAAAGATGACTGAGCTTTACCTCTCTCTCTCTTCAAATCTTCCTCTGTTTCTTGATTAGTTGCCTCTCACCCTTACTGACGAGTCGGGGGTATTTATAGCCTTCTCACATGTGTGAATACGCCATGTAGTCATTGTGAGGTCCCCTTTGCGCGATCGTCCGTTGTGCCGACGGCTTTGTGCGAAATCTTTTGTGCGGACCTCCTTTACGTGATCATCCGTTGTGCGGACGCTCTTGTGCGAAATCTTTGTGCAGAATCCTTTGTGCGGAATACTTTATACGGTCATCTACTTTTCAAGATCTACTTCTGCACATCGTTCTGCACAACAATGATTTACACACTACAGTTTGCACACAACAGTCTGCGCACAACATTTCTTTTACTCTATTTTGTGCCTCAACAGATGCCCCCTTGATCTTGCATTTTTTATTTTACCTACAAAATAAATATGTAGGATTAATAACAACTCTTTCCAAACACTACTTTTTCTCTGCATTATTGTGCGCCTATTTTCTCTGTTGTGCGCTAACGGATCTACGCACAACAAATTCCGCACAACATTTTACTACGCAATAATTTCTGCACAACATCCCAGTCTCCATCTATAAATTCAGGACTTTTCTTCATTTTTGCCACTTTCCCCTCTACTATGCATTGTCTTTGCATCAGTTTTCTATCTTTGTGCACTAACCTCATTGTGCGCCGCATAACCACTGCTCCGCACAAAGCCTTTTACGTACAACAGCTTATTCTGCACAATAAGACTTAGCACTCAACACCCCTCCTGTACTTGGTCAAAATCCAGCATACTTCAGGTAGCGCTCAATGACCTTGCGTACACACTTTACACACTTCATTCTACGCACACCAGACATTTCACACAACAGCCCTGTGGACAATATCTTGCGCTCAACACTTTGCGCCCTTCAGTTTGCGCACAACAATTGTTCCGTACAACAGCCTTGTGCACAATACCTCGCGCACAACACTGCGCACAATGACTTATGCTTATAGATTCAGACTTTAAATTCATTTGTTCTTTCTTCTCAACACTTTACGATACTTTCATTTCAGCTTAATCAATTTTCTTCCTCCTGTGTAGGTTTCAATTGGCTAGCTCGAAAAGACCTCTCGTTTCCCCAAGTACTGCGGGGCCATCTGACCCACAATCTATGGAAACCCATAATTAGAAAAGTCTTCGGTCTGGTGAGAATTATAGTTCCTTTTTCAAAGAACCAGCTCCTATTATCATCAACTTTGCAAATCGTATTCAACGCCTATCTGAACATATTCGCATGGGCATAACAACGAAGGAGATAGAGGGTCCCCCTCTTTTAGGATAAGAATCTGATTGGGAAGATTGGTTAAAATGTACAACCAACTTTCGCACTGATGATAATCATCCTTCTGCTGCAGAGGCTTCTCCTCCCCCATCAGTCCCAAAATGAGCAAGAGAAAAGGGCCAAGACAAAATTTTCCAAGAGAAGAATCCAGAACATAACTGAAGACGTTTCCAGAATGCTTGGGATTCAGTCAAGCTGACTACTGAGGCAATTAAATTCTGCAACCCGTATAGAGATGAGACCATTTCCTTACCCCTGCAACTTCAGCGCCACCTCTCTATCCTTAAGAGCGAACCGACAGACTACATAACACCGAACAAGCTCTTATATGTGTCTAATTAGGTAATAAAAGAGCCACAAATTCTCGAGGGTTATGTCATAGATAAAGGCTTAACTCAAAACACTGGGCAAAATAAGATACATGCGCAGGGTTATGTCATAGATAAAGGCTTAACTCAAAACACTGGGCAAAATAAGATACATGCGCTTTCTCACGCCATGTCACGACCCTCATTCCCTATATTATACTCATTTCTTTGAGACGATTCAACAACATTTCTGTCATCGTGACTCATTGTGGGGTAAAGATGAATTCAGAACACGAGGTCTTTGGACCATTCACCCATATTACAGTGCTTGGACCAAAGCGATTTTGGAGAAACATAAAGACGTCCTTATTGCGGAAAGAACTTATCATGCCATAGAAGCTACTTCGGAATTCTTTCAAAAAGATACGATGATCTATAAAAGCTTTCTGAAATACTGGTCTTCTACTACAAATTCTTTCCATCTTCCAGTAGGGGAAGTGAGTATCACCTTGTGGGATTTATACAGGATGACTGGTTTGCCTATCTCAGGATCCTTTCTTGATGAATATGTTCCTTCCAACCAAGAATTTTCCTATGTTGCGCCCAATAAAGTGCCCAAAATTACAGCAACCACCATCAAGCTCTTTCGGTAAACCTCTTATTTTGCTGACGTTCATAAGGTTTCTTCCCTTCAATGGCTAGCCCATTTTTCCCGATATTTAGTGAAAGTATTTTAACACTTTCCTCCTCTTTCAAATAAGATTGATCCATAAGCATGAATTACTCATTGGTCTTCTCCTTTTCTCTTTTTCTTAGGTTCCCTGGCAGTCATTATGCTGAATTAGAAGCCAATCGTAAGAAGGTAAGGGGCCCGACTGATTTCACCATCAAAACTGAACTAGTCGCTTTCCTGACTTACTGGTTGAGCCTAGTAGTGCTTCCTAGTTCAAAGAGTTTAGACACTATTCGGCCAACTCTATTTGTGGTGGTGGGTGCAATGGCAGAAGGTAGAAAAAGATATTCCCTGGCCCTCCTGTCTTATGTTCATTATATAGAACTTTCGGTCATGCTGCGGCGCACTGCTCAAGCCCAGCTCTAGGAGTTTCATCTGCTTTCACATCATGACATTACTTCTCCGGATGGCTCGGTATCTATTTCCCCTGGACATACAATGATCCGGAGAAGGCTTATGTCCACCCTGATCATCTCCCCTTGTGGCATTTTTTGAAGTGAAAAATGATAAGGAAGGGATATGAATGGATAATGGATAGAATCGACAGTATGGAATCTATCGACTTCTTCCCTTTATATTTAGATTATCAGGCTGAAGACAAAGATGTGGAGGATAACCAAGACTTGGCCCCTATCGAAAGGACTTTTTTCCTCTGTATTCGTTCTTGCAGTCTTCCATTACGAGGACTAGAATTCTGGTGAGAACCATATTATCCAACTCGGTTTGCTAGACAGTTTGGATATGATCAAGCCATGCCTCAAGCAAGCGAGGAAGTGACCCGATCAATGAGAAGTTATGGAGTTGGTCCATATAACTGGGCTCTGATATGGAAGCAACTCTTAACCAGAAATTTTGGTTCTCATTTTGTCCTCCCGGGGTACAATCACAGAGTAACGAGTTCATATTCCTGGATGCGATGGTGGAGCCATCATTACTATTTAGTACGTAACTGCTTTTCAGTGGATCGCCTTATCTGGATTCCTCCCCTACGCTTGAGGAATTACAGACCAAAACAAGGGATCAGGTATTTTTATGAGAAAGATCAGGCTGCCGTTCCAGGGCAACTTCACCGAAAAATTTCTTTAGAAGAGCCCATCAGAGAGATAAAGCCCCCAAACACTCCAGAAGGATGGATTGCTTTTGGTTCTCCTCTAAATCTAATAAATCGAAGAGAAGGATCGGCCACTCCTCACAATGAATTTGAAACCACAGGGGGTGTTTTGCCTTCCCCTACTCCTGTAGGAGAAAATCAACATGTGGATCATGTTCCTGTTCTTCCTCTGGTTACAGAACTTACACCTTCTACAACTTCTCAGCCTGTTGAATGTGCGAACGCCATTGTTATCCCCATTGTGGATCTTACAGAAGCCACAACCAATCGTGATATCCAGCTGTGCGTCGAATTGCTATTGCTACGTCTCCCATGACCCGCTCTCACACCAAGTCACTATCTCCTGAGGTTTTGTTGCAACTAATTTCTTCTCCCTCCCGAGGTGTGCGTCTTCCTCCTCTGAAGACTACCTATAAAGGAAAGCAAACCATATCGGAAGAAGACAGCTCATTAGAATATTCGGTGAATACTGCAAGTGACGATACGTCTTCACCCACAAGCCTAACTGATGAAGTAGATGCTTTGCTTAATGCAGATACTGATGTTGAGGTAGATGTTGGAGAAGATAGTGATGTCGGAGTCAAGTCTTCTCTCCAAGATGCTCCCATTACTCAGCCTGATACTTCTCATCCCATTCAAGAAACCTCCTTAGATAATGAAGAGCAGCTCGACTACGGGGAGTATGGTGGTACTCCTGGCAGAAACATTTTCCTTTCTTTTGATACTTCGTATTCCCCTTGTATCATGGAAGCTGCTGATGCGGTTGTTCGCAAAACATCAACTTCAACTGATGCAAAGGCTCAACCACCCAATATTCAGGCAACGATGGGGAACATACTTCCTCTTCCTCGTCTAGAAGAAACTTTGTCATCAGTCCCTCAAACATCTGATGCCCCCGCTCAGACTAGCAAGTCTCCTATTGCACGTCCTTCTCCTATTTAGCCGGTGGCCCGAAGTTTGGAGTTTCTTTCTGATCCAGTTGATGTCCCTACTCCAAGTACTCTTGATTCAAGCATTGTAGGAGCTCAAGAACTTTCTTTCAATGTTATTATGATTACAGAAGTCTCAAGCTCTACAGCACCCACAACATATTCTGTTCCAGTTGCCTCTGTTGTCGTCCTTACTCTAGGTACATATATATTTTGTTTGTTTCATATCAACATTGAATATACATACGTTTTCTTTCGAACTTATATTCCCTTCTTATCTTTTAGTTTCAATTGTACTAACTCCCAGTGGGTCTGAAGGATCTAACTCAGTGACTGCAACTTTTGACAAATTCTCTCTAGAAAAGGTGTTGCCTCTTATGTTGGGGCTCTTTAAGAATGCGATTTTCGTCATCGTCGGTGCTTTTAAAGATCCAACTCAATGGCCCTTTTTGGATAGTGCTCTAGCAGTTCTTGCACATTTCGCTTGCCTAGCACGTGTGGATGTTCAGCCTCTGTATACTTCCTTATCACAATTTTATGACTCCATGAAGAACTTAGAAGCAGCGCGAAGTATGGTCATTGCTCCTGAAATTCTAAATCGTCAAAAGGAATTGGTACTTTTTAAGGAGAAACTCTCTCAAACGGATGATGTTCTTGCTAACTATAATACTGTTAATCAGTCTCTCCACGAGAAATTGAAGGTTTTCGACAGAAATAAGGCAAACATTGGTGATCAAATTGCTTTTCTTGAGAAGGAGATTCTATTACTCAAGAGTCAGTGGGAAGCGGAAGACTCGACTATTTGTCAGATGAAAGCGGAATTTGAAACAAATAATCAATTGATTGATACCGTACAAATTGAACAGATGAGGAATGGGGAAGCTACCACTTCTATGAAATCTGAACTGATTGGTGCTCCTGATCAGGCCAGCATGATCCTTGCAGCTGAGCGCACAACTGCTGTCACACAATGTCAATTAAAAGAAGAGTTGCAACATTACTTAGGGCTATTGAACATAACCGAAGATCTGTAGGCATTGTATGTAAATATCCTTTTTGTATTATGATGTATAAACAGCTTGCAACTTCAAGATCATCATGAATTATTTAAAGCATATTTATCTATGCAATAGTATCAACATGGTATTATCGAAACAATATTAACAAAATCACCACATATTATGATTGCCAGTACGGGATTCCCCTATGTGATTTTTCTTTGATAGGCGGTGCTAGATTTCGCTTTAGTTAGATAGCCACACACAGTTTAAGCTCTTGAGTAGTTGGATCAATCACGGTCGTGAATGGGATTTACGCGCAGGGATGGCCACAATAACTCTCTAGAGTTCGCGGGGCTTTACCAGGCTACCTTAGGTACCAAATCCGAGGTCGTCGGTCCATCAATGAGTAGGTTTATGCCCTTCCTCATGAGGTAATACTGAAATCAAACCAGGGATCTGCGTTTTCTTCGTCTGTGAGTTCGGACCCATTCCTGTGAGGGTATTTTCGTCCTCGTCCATGATGCTGTCGGAGAGCTCACAGATGGCATTGGTCTCACGTGTGACTGGCCGTTTTACGACTTTTCGGCCTTTTAGGGCTTTTAGTTGCTAGCTCTGTCCAATGCCCGCATGGGTATGCACATGATGGCCTTCACGGGCTTTTTAGGGCCGCTGGCTTCTCACTGTTGCCCGAATGGCGAAAGCGATAGGTCTTATGCGTAGTTGGTCATGCAATGCTTGGCTAGGCTGCCTTAAGAAGTAAGCTACCATCGCTGTCATCAACTCTGTGTGCGGTTAGCTGTATAGTTCGTTTTATTGCCAAGATCGGTGAGTCAATAATTGATATTTTGTCGTCGCCGATGATGTTCTGAGGACATACATATTATGTTTAAAAAATAGTGTATCAACTTGGCAATGATAGCAATTTTGATAAAACAAGCTTATATAACCAATTGATGATGACAGCGATATTTGCTGATTTTGGCGATAATCATCGTCGTTTAGCAATCTTCAATGCGTGGTAGTAATTGTCAATGCTTCTGATGCGTTTGAGAAGCTTCACTTGAAAACACGCGCTTTTTATTCATTCTCATGAGAGGAAGTACATGATTGTGTCCTTCTCAGCTTTCTCTTGCTTATGAAGATAGAATATAAGGTTGTGCCTGTAGAGGCTATTTCATCATTTCTCTTTCATCTGTGATTGCCCCCTTTTGATATAGAAGAATTATCTTAATAATCTTCTAAATCAAAATTTCTCCTACTGTCAGGAGTAATATTTCTTAATGAAGCGAGCATTGATCGGTGTACTGATGCCTCATCCGTCTTGTTCTGTTACCCTATACACCCCATTAGAGTAAACTTCAGTTATTACGTACGGACCGTCCCATTTAGGGTCAAACTTGTCCCCTGTTCTTTGAGTGACTACTATCGGCCTTTTCAACATCGAAACCAAATCCCCTTTCCTGAAAGTTCGGTGTTTAACCTTCCTATCGAAGGCAACAGAAACTCTGGCTTTATATAATTATAAGCGCTGCTGAGCTACTAGTCTTTTTTCGTCAAGCAAATCCAGCTCCTTCAGACGTATCTTTGCATTTTCGTCATTTATAATTGATTGATGCATTGCTACCCTTAGTGAAATGACTTGTATCTCGATCGACATGACAACTTCCATACCATAAATTAACGAATATGGAGTAGCTTGTGTCGTTGTACGATGCGTTGTTCTATAGGCCCATAAAGCTTCTTACAGTTTGTCATCCCAGTCACGCTTATTCCTTCCTGCTCACCATTTTCTTCAATATTTTTACAATTGTCTTATTGAACGCTTCAACCAGCCCATTGGCTGGTGGATAATAGGGTGTTGAGAATAACTGCTGGATCTTAAATTTCTGACATAAGTTCTCCATACCACTGTTCTTAAAAGGAGTGTCGTTATCTGTAATGATTCTCTTTCAGATACCATGGTGATATATTATCGCATGCCGAATGAAATTAACAACAACTTTCTCTTTAACACTTCGTAGTGCAACCGCTTCCGTCCATTTGGAGAAATAGTCCGTTGCTGCCAATATATACTGTTTTTCTCTAGACGATGGTGGATTTATGGGGCCGATGACATCAAGTCCCCACGTAGCATAAGGCCAAAAAGTAACTGACTGATGAAGATCTTCAGGAGGGATATGTATGATGTCCCCGTGAATTTGACAATCATGGCACCGCTTTGTATAATCTATTGCGTCTTTAAACTTTGTCGGCCAGTAGTATCCCATCTGGTGCACTCGGTGGAATAAAATCCTGCCAGCTTGATGCGCCCCTCATTCCCCAGAATGTACCTCTTGTATCACTTGGCTTGCCTCTTCTTTATTTAGACATTGCAATAATATTTCATTATAAGATCTTTTGTATAATTCCTCATTACACAAAATGAATCTTTTTTACTTTCTGCTTAATTTGCAATTTCGCTTCTGGATCTTTTGGCAGGATGTCGTACTTGAGATAGTCGATGAAAGGCTGACGCAATCATCTATCGTCACTTCTAAGCATGATACGGGCAGGGCTTCCATTATTTCACCAATTACCTCCGCCGAAGGCAAGAATCTTCTTTCTTCGATTGTTACTTGCAGGGGACTTCGATCTGGGCAAGATAACGCTGTTGCTAGACTGGCCAGAGCATCGGCCTTCACATTCTCATTTCGTGGTATATGCTTAACAAATGTTGTGCTCTTCGGTAGTATGGAAGAAGTTCTGGTTTCCTTGTTTGAAATTCAGTCGCCACCTGATTTATGACCAGCTTAGAATCCACGTAGATTTACAGATCTTTTATTCTTAGTTCGCTGGCTATCTCCATCTCAATGATAAGGGCATTATATTCAGCTTTGTTATTTATACATGCCGTACCTAACGTGAAAGAATAAGGCAACAAATCACCCTATGGGGTAATGAATATTACTCCGGCACCTACCCCCATTGCCCGAGCCGCCCTATCAAAGAACATTTACCAACTTTTGGCAATTCTATCATCATGACTTGTTCATCTGGAAATTCATCGAAAATGGCTTCACCACCTATCACAGGATGAGCTGCTAGAAAATCTGTCACTGCTTGTCCTTTTACTGCTTTTGTCGATTCGTACGTGATTACATACTCTGACAACAATAACATCCACTTTGCCAACCTTCCTGACAACATCGGCCTTGTCATCAAAAACTTAATGGGATCTGCTTGAGATATCAGAGTTATGTCATGGGACAAATAATAATGTCTTAATTTCTAAACTGCAAACACCAGTGCCAGGCATATTTTTTTGATGGGCATATAGTTGCATTCTACACCAATCAATGTTCGACTTAAATAATAAAGTGCCGCTTCTTTCCATTTTCATTCACTTGTGCCAATAGGGCTCCTAGTGAATTCTCTACTATATATATATATATATATATATATATATATATATATATATATATATATATATATATATATAATGAGGGGCTTTCCTTTTATGGGGGTTGTCAATGCTGAAGGCTATTTCAATAATACTTTTATCGAATCGAAGGCATTCTGGCAGGACTTATCGCATATGAATTCTGTTCCTTTCTTCATTAAATGAGAAAACGACTGGCATCTTCCTGCTAGGTTTGAGACAAAGCGGCAGATATATGTTAACTTGCCCTGCAAGCTTTTTAGCACTTTCAACGTTTTCGGAGGAGGCATATCTTGAATAGCTATAACTTTTTCTAGATCTATTTCAATACCCCCGTGTCTCACCACGAAACCAAAGAATTTTCCCGACGACACTCCAAACGTACATTTAGCCGAGTTCATCTTCAACTATTTCTTTCTAATTCGGCGGAAGACCGACGCCAAATATTCACGATGCTCTTCATGATGATTTGATTTAACCACCAAGTCGTCAACATAACACTCAACATGCTTGTGCATCATGTTTTGAAATATGTTCTGCATTGCCATTTGATACGTTGCCCCTGCATTCTTGAGACCGAATGGCATGACCTTATAACAATATATCCCTAATGGAGTTCTGAAAGTCGTCGCCTCCTCATCTTCAGGCATCATTCATATTTGATTGTAACCGGCGTAGCCATCCATAAAGACATGACAACATACTGCGTGGTACTGTCAATTAACATTTCAGTTATCGGCAATGGAAAATCATCTTTGGGACATGTTCATTCAAATCCATGAAGTCGACGCAAACCCTGATCTGTCCATTCTTTTTCTTTACTAGGACTATATTTAATATCCACTTGGGATATTTAACTTCTTTGATGAATCCCACCTTTATCAGTTTGCATATTTCTTCTTCTATCTTGGGAACCAAATCTGGGTGAAACCGCCTTTGTATTTGCTTAATGGGTCTTTTATCTTTACAGATATTCAACCGATGCATCGCTACTTTCGGCTCTAGACCTGGCATTTCCACATACGTCCAAGCAAAGATATCTTGTTTTCCTTCAAGAGGCTAACATATCGATCAACTTCTTCTTCTGATAAATTGGCGCTTATGAAACTATTCTACGATTCTTCCTCTGTTCCCAAATTTATCTCTTTCAAGTTGTCAATCGTCGGCTGCCCCCCATCCTTCATTTGCTTTGGAGCTGTCTCAGGCCTGCTTCCTTTATCTGGTTGGCTGTCACCATATTCACTGAAGATTCTGCCCCCAATCCTTGAAATTTTTCTCGTTTCTTCTGATTGACCCTGATTGGGATATGAATTCCTTTCCCATAATTTAAACCAACAGGTTCTTCGTGGTCAAAGCCCATTTTCTTCATGATTTTTCGACTTGCCAAACTATATCTCTCCAACTCTTTAGGCAATAAGCTTCCTTTTTTCACCTCGCTGTTGACTGCTTCATCTTGTTTTATTTCTAAGGGAGCATAGAATTCGATCGACTATAGATACCTTACACTGGGTTTAACACAAAACCTTTTCAGAATGAGGGGAAACAGCCTGCTCCTCTCAACATACGAGACCAGTACTGTATAATTTGCATGCAAAATCTTGAATTGTTCAGGTGACAACAATGTTAATGGCAGTTACCCTGGCTATCGCAGATGTTTCGGGACAAAATATAACTTTTTCTTCACCTTCTCTGCTACAGACGACTTCGTTCCTTTTCTTTCATTATTTCCATGCAAGCATTTTCTTGGATTTGTTCTCATTGTTCTCCTTCTCTTCCTTGCTGGCAAACGCATCATAATAACTTGCATCTGCGAAGAAAGCTTCAGCTTCTATATACGGTCTCACATCGGCTAACACTTTATACTGTACCCCATATTTGCAGTACTTGAAACACTAGTGCAGGGTAGAAGGTATGATGCTATACTGATGCATACACAGTCTTCCCAAAAGGAGATTATATGTGGTCATTACATTTATAACATGGCAGACGACATTCGTAGTCAATTCTCCTATCTCCAGCGTTATTGTGATCTTCCCAAGCGCATGCTGTCCGTCTTGATTAAAGCCTTTTATCATCATTCCACTAGGGCGTAGGTTCGAGCATCGATACCTTAATTTACTCAGCATTGTTAATGACAACAGATTTACAGCAGACCCGTTATCGAGCATTATTCATTTTGCTTGTTTACCGCGAATATGACCCATTATCATCAACGGCCTATTATGTTCCCCATCACAGACCAGGTCTTCCTCGGAGAAGGAGATAATCGGCAGACAATCTTCTTGTCTCTTACTTTCCAATTCAGCCAGTAATAGTCCCCTTATACTTTCATCAGATAAGGCTTTAATTAGGCTTTGTTGTGTCTTCCAACAACTTCAGAGCATTATAAACACTTAATCGGGCTTAGAATGCCTTTCAAGTGACTTATAATGTCATAAGTCACTTTCCCTATCTCCTTTCCCCTTTCCTTTTCACCACTGTTATTGTTGCTGGCATGACTCTTGGCTACTTTCACCTTTGTTTTTTCACTTTTCGAACTTGGTGGGATAGCTATCTTCTTCCCTGATCACATGGTAGTCACGACAACTTTTCCTATTGTTTTCTGATCATTCACCCTTGTCCTTCCCTAATAATCTTCTCGTATGGTGAGTATGTTTGTTCTCGCTCTTTTGTCCATTTCTCTTTCTTTCCCGACTATTATTTCACCCTTGTTTATCATCCTTTGTATAATACATTTCGGTGTATAACAATTTTCTGTTGGATGCCCTACTAGGCAGTGATAATGACAGAAGTCTCGTTCCTTTGTTTTAGATGCTTCCTCGGGACATTTCGACAGCAGCAATTCAATTGTTCCAGCTTTTAGCAACTGATTCATCATGGGGAGTACATCCACTTTTTCAAACGCGAAACTCTCATGAGAATTCAATGATCGGGGTCTTTTGTCGTAAAACCTTCCTTTGGGGCGACTCAGTTCTTCTTTTCTTTCCGTCCTTTCACCTTTCACTTCTCTTGCTTCCTGGTTCCTCTTCTCGTGTTCAACCATATTTGTGATCAACTTCTGCGATCCCTTTCTAACCATTTCATAATTGAAAGTTGGCATTTTCCGAGTCATCAATTCTAGAGCATGCACTTTTGTAGCCAAGTCGCAGAAGGTTCTGATGTCTGCGTTGGTGAGGCCAAATGCTATTTTGGTCTCCATAGAGTTCAGGCACATTTTCACTTGTTCTTTTTCTTTTGGTAATTTCCTACAAGAAGCTCCCAAGGTCTTCCATCTTTCTATAAAAATTTTCACTGGCTCTCCTTCTCTTTGTCTCGCCGAAGCTAGTTTTGTGATACTGACATCACGTTCTGATGAGAAGAAATTTGACATGAACGTATCTTGCATTTGCTCCCACGACCTTATCGATCATGGCGTCAGGCTAGCGTACCACCTGAATGCTTTATTCGTTAGAGAAGACCCAAATAATCGGAGATAATATTGGGTATTGTAGAGAAATTCCCCATACTGGTGATGAAGTGCATCAGGTGTTCTTCTGGCGATTCATCCCCATTGAACTTCTAAAAGTCCAGCTGTTTAAAATTGTTTGGGAATGGAATATCTTCTACTTCTCTCGGGTATGGCGTTCGATATCTGAATCTTCCTGTACCCTCGCGTTCTCTTTCCGATCTGACCGCCTGTTCAACGACTTGTTGTACTTCTTCCAGTGTCACTATTCTCGTTGTGGGAACAGATCCATGCGACCCAGTCCTCGGCAGCTGCGACCCTTCGGGGCATTGCTCTCTTTCATTCACATTATCAGTCACTGGAGATGCTGCCATTCGGGCAACATTGTGTGCGAGAGTTGTTAAGGCTTCTCTGAGATTTCTGCATTCTTCCATTAGTGCTTTTTGTGCTTCCGCCATTTCATTTACACGATCCTTTGTAGTTGGCGTATTTCCCCGGTTCATTCTGGCCATGTGCACTGCGGCTTCTTTGCTCTTTGATGAAGCTGTAGTCAGAGTGGGATAAGAATACGTCGACGTAAGAGGGCTCGTGAAAAGAGGAGAGGATGGGGTTTCATTCGACATCTCTGTGCCCCCGTTACCATTGATTGATCTAGGCGAAACAGACGTCGGTGAGCTTACTAGCAATGCTTTACCCTTTTGTTCTTTTGTCCACCTGGCTCTTGGGGTCATCAATGCCTAGAAATCATGTGACGGTAGCTGCGGAACTGCTTGCTCGGGGTATAATGCAGGAGGGGCGAGTTCAGGATTTTTTCGGGCGGCATTTCGTGTTATCAAACCCCTAACTCTCCTCAATGGTGAATTTGTTCTTGCTGCAGTTACATTCTGAGCCCTTGTTCTTCTGCAAATGACGACGACCCATTCATCTCTTTCTCCTTGTGTTATTGGCAAAGCGGTTACAACTGCAACAATTTCTCGTAGTTCTACTTGCTTGTTTGTTACCGCTTCATCTTTGTGACATCCAGTTTGTTTACCAGCATATTTGACAACAAACCTTGTCGCAGTGAAGTAAAAAATCGTGTTTCCTTGAATGACTGCCATTTGATTGGTTTGTTGCAATATTCTTCTCTCACCTGTCGTTCATATTAACAAAATAGATAAAAAAAGGTTAAAACTTATATCAAGTCGTAGTCTATTTTGGAGATGAAAGGTAGGATGTTCCCACTGAGAGTTGCCATTTTGGCATCTTGAAGACACCAAACAGTCATGATTATCTTCTGTGCCATTTTTAAGTTAATGTTCAAGTGAGTCAAAGTCCCCAGCAGAGTCACCATTTTGTTTCGAACAAGAAACAAATGTATTTCATTTGGGAAATTGATTTTATTCACTTAATAATTAACAAAAGAAGGTCAAGAGGATAATCACATTATTCATTTATTCCAAGTTCCTTTACATCCCTTTCTCCTTTGATTCTAGAACAAACATATGATAATGATGAAAAAATAATAATCGAAATGGTATGAGCTAAGGCAATCATTGATGGAAGCATCATGTATTGCAGATTGTTGCTCGATCCCTTTGTGCGGTGGAGCCATTGTGTTGGAGCCCTTTTTGTTCTGGAGCCATTGTGCTCTGGAGCTCCTTTGTGCGCTGGAGCCATTATGCATCAGAGCCCATTATGCACTGGCCCTTGTTGTGCGCTGACACCCATTGCGCATGGATGATGTTTGTGCGACAATGGTGTTGTGCGCCGTACAACAGCTATTCCACACAATGTTGACTGAGCTTTACCTCTCTCTCTTTAAATCTTCATCTGCTTCTCGATTGGTTGCCTCTCACCCCTTACTAACGGGTCGGGGGTATTTATAGCCTTCTCACACTTGCGAATATGTCACGTAGTCATTGTGCGGTCCCCTTTGCGAGATCGTCCGTTGTGCGGAATCTTTTGTGGGGACCTCGCGATCGTCCGTTGTGCAGACGCTCTTATGCGGATTCTTTGTGTGGAATCCTTTATGCGGAATACTTTATGCAATCATCTATTTTTCGAGATCTACTTCCGTACAACGTTCTGCGCACAATACTTCATTCCGCACAATAGTTTGCGCACAACAGTCTGCGTACAACATTTCTTCTACTCTATTTTGTGCTTCAACAATAAGTCTACATATTAGTACAATTCATCTCTGGGATCATCACCGAGGTCTAGTATACTCTACATGCAAATCGCCCCCCACTGACGCGCGACCATGCAAGTAGAAGAGACCTCACTATCCACCTGGGTAGTAGTCAGCCAATATCTACATGGCATGTCGATAGCAGACCCATTCATGAGCTGGTCAAACTTCGCCTAGCTATGCTCCCTTCTCTCGGGGGTAAGGCCACACCCCCTCCCAACCGACCACGACATACTGGGAGATGTGACCTCCTGGTATTCGGCACTCGGGCGCTCATGTATCCACTTTGTCTCAACTTTGGGGCATCTCCTAACCTCAGAGGTTTAGGGATTTTCACCCATGGCCATCTATGACAGCCCGATGCTAATAACAGATTTTTGGTGTCCCATCTGGCCATCTACGATGTGCCTGTGGAGGCTACGACCCTGATGTCGCTAGGGCGTACAGTAATCACAACACACAATGCGAGATGCATGAGTCATACAATCCTATCATGCATCAATTTTGCGCATATCGTGCGATCATGTGAGATAACATCCACATATCAGGTAGTCTCATAACAACCTGCCCAATGACATATGCAATGGTCAACCACATCTCATAACAAACATGCAGATGATGCGTATGGGCATGTATCATGATGCTATGTAGTCACATACTCATAATCGGTATCAATAACCGGCATCGACAATTGACCCCGAAAATGTTGACATTTAACCAACATTGCCCCCAAGGAATGGCCCACAAAGAGCCTAACATATAGTGGACCCATGGCCTCACATAAGGGCCAAATATACACCACCATGGGCCTCACTCAAGAGCTTAATACACATCACGATGGGCCTTTCACATGGATCTATCACAATGGGCTCCATCGCCTGGCCCTCAAATGCATCACAATGGGCCTCATCACATAGGCCTCATATATATCACATTGGGTCTTAAACACGGGCTGAATACACATCACAGCGAGCCTCAAATACCTAAAGATAACACACATATCAGGCCTCGATATCCGGCATCGACAATCGGCCTCGACAATCAGAATCAACCTAGATAATTGACCTCGATAATCAGAATTAACCTCGACAATTAGAATCGGCCTCGATAATTAGCCTCGACAATCGGAATTGGCCTTGACAATTGGAATCGGAATCGGCCTCAACAATTGGAATCGGTCTCGACAATCAGAATCGGTATCGACAATCAGAATCAGCCCCGACAATTAGCCTCGACAATCGAAAATGGAATCCGCCTCAACAATCGGCCTCGATAATCAGAATCGGTCTCGACAATCGGAATCGGTATTAACAATCGGAATCGGCCTCGACAATTGGAATCGGAATTGATAATCGGAATCGGAATCGACAATCGAAATCGTCCTCGACAATCTAAATTGGAATCAGCCTCAATAATTAGCCTTGACAATCGAAATCGGCCTCGACAACCGGAATCAGTATCGACAATCGGAATTGGCCTCGATAATCGGCCTTGACAATTGGAATCAGAATCGGCCTTAACAATCAGAATTGGTATCGACAATCGGAATCAACCTCGACAATCGGAATCGGCCTCAACAACTGAAATCGGCCTCAACAATTGGCATCAACAATCGGAATCGGAATCGGCCTCAACAATCAGAATCGATATTGACAATCGAAATAGGCCTCGACAATCGAAATCAGAATTGGCAATCGGAATCGACCTCAACAATCGGAATCGGAAACGGCCTCAGCAATCGCCTCGACAATCGGAATCGGCCTCAACAATCGGAATCAGTATCAACAATCAGAATCAACCTTAATAATCAGCCTCGATAATCGGAATCGGAATCAGAATCGGCCTCAACAATTGGAATCGACCTCAATAATCGGAATTGACCTCGACAATCGTAATTGTCCTTGACAATCGGCCTCGACAATCTGTTTCGACAATCGAAATCGATAATCGGCCGAACAAAGGGCCTAAGGGAAGGTCACAATGTGGACATTTAACCATAATTTCCCATTAATGTGGACATTTAACCAACATCGCTCCCAAGCAGTGGCCGCCATAAACATCATTTCATACATCATGGTGGAATCTCACATCACGATTGGCCTCATATACATCACATTCGGCCCACACAAAGGCCTCACATACGTCTCATTGGTCCCACTCATGGTCATTATATACATTACATTGGGCCTCAAATACATCTCAATGGGCCTCATATACATCAAGTGGGCCACTCCAATGGGCCACATCATATGGACTGCACTAATGGGCCCATATACATCAAGTGGGCCTCATCATGTGGGCCTCAAATATATCAAATGGGCCACACCAATGTGGGCCTAATACATATCACAATGGGCCTTGCCCATAGGCCACGAATACATCACAATGGGCCTTGCCCATAGGCCTCGAATACATCACAATGGGCCTTACTCATGGGCCTCGAATATACATCATGATGGGGCTCATGGATGGGCCACACCAATGGGCCTCAAGTGGGCTTAGGCCACACTAAAAATCATTTCAATCGTTGTAGGTGCAACATGTTTATCACTATACACAATCATTTTATGGGGCATATGGCATCACTAATGATGATTAGCACTGTCCAGACATTGTCCATGTAAATTAGCACTGTCCAAACATTGTCCAGCACAATCTGGACAGTGTGAATATAACATATATATCATGTGGGCCTCACTAATCTGGACAAATAAGCAGAATGAATATAGGATAAATACATCAAGGTGTGGCCACAGAACTTGCTGACATCCTATAGCGGGACCCACTTCTGGACAGTTTGGATAGGTGGCCCACAGAACTTGTTGTCGCTGTACAACAACAAGTGGTGGAGGGGTCCACATAGATGAACAGTTTGAATATAATATACATACATCACGGTGGTCTAAGACCACATCCAGACGTCTGGGCGGTTTGGACATAACACGTATATAGATAAGGTGGGCCCCACCCCTCACACGTGCAGCACGTGTGGGGTGGGCCCACAACTGCCAAATGGATGGTAGGACGACATGGAGGAATACATACATCATGGTGACCTCTGCTGCTGCTGCACGTGCAGTAACTACTGGCAGCGGCTACTGGCCCACCATCAAAACAGATGGACGGCGTAGATCTAAAGCACACACATGTCAGGGTGGGGTCCATATAGATGGACGGTGTGGATTAAACCCATACGTCTGGTGGGTCCCATTGTCCAAATAGTGGATGGTGTGGATCAAACCCACAGAGCTGCGGACATCAATGCCACAGCTCGTATGGCTGTGTACGTACACTATCCAAACCTCTTCCATGGTAGGTGGGTTCCACATGGAGCCCATCATAAATATTATAATATATTAATATATAAATATATGTGCATATATATATATATATATATATTGTGTTATATATTATATGTATTTTTTTTTGTTTAAACGTCCAGGCCTTGGGTGTTTGTTGATGGGCAGCCTACATTTAGCATGTACATCATGGGTGGGGCCACCTCCAGTGGATTGGACGGTGTGGACTACCACTCATGCAGCGGGCCCCACCGTCCATGATCCAACGGACAGTGTGGATACAAAGTACAAATATCACGGTGGGATGTCCACCGTCAACGGTGTGGATCTAATTCATTCTTCAAGGTGGGCCATCAAACAGGGAGAGAGAGAGAGAGAGAGAGAGAGAGAGAGAGAGAGAGAGAGAGAGAGAGTGATAGAGGGGAGGGACCCTGCCACTATGGGCCCTCCCTATATAATGCATACATCAAGATGGGTCCCACATATGTGGCCCCTCAAATCACAAAATCAAATAATAAAATCACCCACTGTTAAATCTCCACTTCCTTCTTCCTTCTTCCTTCTTCCACCAAGGGGTGCGATTCAATGGTCGAGATGGACTTTGGATGGTGGAGATGGGAGGTAGGAAGGTGGGCCACACTAGCTCCTCTCTTTTTCTCCTTGGAAGCCATGGACGTTTCCTCCTTTTGGGAATTGCTTGAATGGGGTGAAGAGAGAAATGAAAGAGTGATGGGAGTTGTAAGGATTGATGACTTGGAGTGTATGGGTGAGGGATGGGGCTAATTGACTTTTTGGGCATGAGATGAGATGGGGTATGGGTAGCATTGCCTTGTTGGTATGAAAGGTATGGGAGAGGTAAGGTCTTGGTTGACTTGGTGGAAAGAGGGATTATGGGTAGAGATTCCATTCTCTCAACCAGGAATCTTCTTGGAAACGGCACACACGTTGCCCGCGATGTTTCCTCGATTTATTCTCAGGCCCACAACTCCTGGCCTGGATATCGCCTCGGTACGTGAGATACGTCATCGAAACCGTAGTGATGGTGCGGTTGCTAGGGTGTAAGTCTCGGGTTGAGTTGACTCTAGAATATAGGATACGACTCAGGGATGAGCACAAATGATATCTACGCATCGCGGGTCACTGAGATTTGACCAGGAGGACCGCGGAAGCTTACGGAATGGTACGATCTAGGATACGGGCATCGCAGCTGCTATCGCTGCTGTTATAGGGGTATCTACTACTACTGCAGTGGAGGTTGCTGTGAACCTCTCAGCTGTTGCTGCTACTTGAGGCAGGGACACTCCTAGATATGGTGCCTCGTTGCACCGCACCCAAAACAGGTGACAGTGAACTAACTCGGAAGTGGTGCTGGAGGTGGTGCTGGTGATCAGAAGGCTAGGAGACCTGTGCTCCTCTGCTGTGGTCGACGCTAATGGGAGTCATTGAAGGGAGCCTGCCTCTTCTGGTCTCTCCTCTGACCATGATCACTCTGAGAATCGGCCCACTCAGCCTAAAAAATTTGGGCCTTCCGTACCACCTCCTCAAAAGTCGAAAGCTCATGCCCAAAAACACGACCTCGAAGACCGTAATGCAAGCCGTCCTCAAAACAGCGGGCTCTCCGTTCCTCATCGTCTACCAAGTACGACGTAAATCTAGACAGCGCTACAAAATGAGTCGTATAGAGCCACCGTTATATCTCCTTGCACCAGGGCCTCGAACTCCAATGCTCTCTATCGTCGGATGTGATCAAGAAAATACTATCAGTCAAACCGATCTACAAAATACTCCTAGGTCCACTCAAAATCGGCTCCCTGGAGAAGAAATACAGCTAACAGGACGCACCACGGGGTCGTACATCCCATCGTATCAGAAATCTTCACCGCATCGGAGCGCCACCTCTCGACTGCTGTCGGGTCTAGCTCGCCTTGGAAACGCGACAGATCGAGCTGTAGAACTCTCGAAGAAGGGCGCTCGCGCGCTCCTGCTCTGCCTGGACTGGCGAAACAACGGGGTGCCTGCTCTGCTCTTGAAGGGCGGCCATCACAGCCTGTAACATCTGTTGTAACTGGGAGACGATCACGTGTACAGTCGGATCTGCACCGGTCTCTGGTAGAGGAACGACATCCTCAGGCTGGGGAGTAAGAATCTTTTGGTGATGGAGTGGGGATCATAGGTGGTAGGGCGGGAATCGCCGATGGTGGAGTGGAGTCGTTCGGGTCACTCTCCTGGGCAGCATGTCCTACAGGAAAGAGCAAAGGCGCCTATCAACCTTGAAAACTCTCGAAGGCATGCACATTAAAAGTCTATAATAGAAGATTGCTAAGCTATCCGAACTCGAGACTTAACCATTTTAAACTCATAGCAGACATGTGATGTTTTTCTTAGTTATTTCAAAGTTATACTCTGATACCAACTTCTGTCATGCCACAAACTCGGAAACTGGGCTCACAAAATTCTCGATCGCCGAATCCAGCGCTGACAGCCGCCGTAGTACCCCATTCTCGGCTCTTGGCACCCATTTACAAGGTTCCAATCCTGGGATCCTACAGGAGGATTTTCAACATCAGTTTAATTCGTAATAAGTATAACCAATGCATAACGTGAAAGTGCACCTGCTAGTGCCCTGGTTTGTCAAGTTACGTGAATGATAGGTCAGACTGTCTACAGAACTCGATAGGAAGATCAATTCAAGCATCTGCCTCATCCGGATGTGTGGAAGCTCGTCATAGGTAAATCATAACCTCACATCCCATGTCCCAAAACACCAGGTGATTAAAAACTCTTAAAATAAGATAGACATCTTAGTGTTTTTAGGTGAGAAAACTTTTTTTCAAAATAGAAAAATCTCTAAGTTTTTCTCGCCTTGTCGATTTTATCGAAGCACCCTCGATATGATTGACCTGCATTGTCGATGTCCTCTATACCTTAACGATATTATCGATAAGAGGACCAAAATTTTCCGGCAACTAAAAATTCATCTGGACGGATTTATCGATGTATCGATACACCTATCAATATCATCGATAATGGCACTAAATATGTACAACAACTTCACAACATATCTGAACGAATTATCGATGTATCGATACACCTATCGATATCATCGATATTCAAATCTCGAGTCCATCGAGAGTGGCTTGAAAAGATCGACAGGCAGATTTTCGACGCCCTTGTTTTTTAAATGAAAATCTCAAATTCCTTCGATATATCGATGACCGTCCGATATGATCTGAATTCAAATATCGATAAGATCGGAGGTCCATCGATGATACCGATAGTGGGCGCGCATTTCTTACAGTAGATATTTCAGGTTGTTTTTAACTATGACCGGGGGCCCTTCTATAGAATCGATATTCAAATATCGATGATATCGGCACTAGGTCGATTGCATCGAACAAGGACACAAATCGTCCAACAAGCTTAAAGACAAATCCGCTAGATTTATCAATGCATCGTCTCTGATCTCGATATCATCGACATTCAAATTTCGATGATCTCGATGGTTCCCCGATCACTCTTGAAAACCTGAAATATTTCAAAGTCAAGTCTCTCTCAGTTTTTTCATGTGTCAATGGATCAAACCTCTCATCGATGTAATCGGAGTTCGAAATCCGATGACATCGACAATAGTTTCGATTCATCGACCAATTGGCAAAGAGTTTCAAAAGCGTATGACATTGAGTCCGAGTCATCGAGCAGATCATCGATGTTATCGAGAGTATACACTCGATGATATCAAACTTGCTCGATGATATCGAACTCTGTCATAAATGTGACCGTTTTATATCCATTGGAACTTTTTGCCTATATATAGAGGACTTGTCTTTTGTTGCTGCGAGAAAAAGGAGAGAGAGCTTTTGTGCGTTTCAAATTATATCTTATATCTAAGCCCTTTCTATCAAGGGAGTTCATCCTCCAATCCACCCTCACCATTGATATTCAATAGAGTGGATTGGGGAATGATCTTCCTCATTCAAGGATCCTCCAGCTACCACCTTAATGGCAAATCATTAAGCCGAGATGCCTTGAATGCATAAGAGTGGAACTAGTCTATCTTGCTTATAGGAAAATCTTTAGAGAGTAGAATTCCATTATAACCTTGACCCAACCCGAAACCCAGTACTGGTATATCTTTTGTGTTGCGGGTCAAGGGAGCCGAAGACTCTTCAGCTACAAGGAGGAGATCTTCGTCATTGAGCTAAACGGGACTCATCAACTTATTTATAAGTATTTAGAGTCCAAGAGGACACTTGTGATCATTCCTTTCTAGGATTGGGTCTTAAGTGGTTCTCACCCTTTGAAATCCTCAAGGAGGCCTCCGACGGGAGTGTACATGGTGGGTGCGTTGTGTGGACCCTTGCTCTGTGGAGAGCATAAACATCTGGTTAGGAGTGAACCAGTAAAACTCCAGGGTGCGTTGTGTGGACCCTTGCTCTATGGAGAGTATAAACATCTGGTTAGGAGTGAACCAGTAAAACTCCAGGGTTAGAGGTGAACCGAGTAAAAACCTCCATGTAAAGGTTAAAGGTGAACCTGATTTAAAACTTTAGGTTTGAGGTGAACCCTGGGAAACCTCCTTAGTGAAATCCGGTACACTCAAGGGTTGAGTGTGGCAGCCGGGAGTGGAGTAGACAAGTAGTCAAACCACTATAAAAATAACTATGTTTGTGATTGATTCTTATGCTTGATCATTTGTGTGATTATGTTAACTGAATTCATATCTGCTCACACTTCACACACAGTCACATCCATCATAGACTATAGCTGCTTCATGCTTATTATTTGAATAGTTCTGTGATTGGATCCTCTACTAGGCTTGGAAGGCAGTTGAGTTACATTTGAGTAGTCCTGAAAATTGCATACTTATTAGGATTAGAGTGATAAGATTTTTAATAACTCGTAAATCTTTAAAAAGTCCTATTCACCCCTCTCTAGGACATATTGAGATATTCCAACTTCAACTCAAGCGGTCTTCACCGCTTTTTCATAACCCACGAACAATAACCACAAGAATAACATCATAAAATCCACTATGATAAACAAAACTTTAAGGTACAATGCGCTTAAAGGGAAATACAATGATGATAGACAAAAGCTCCAAGATGATCTGCTATGTGCTCCTGCCTCAGCGCTGCTGCGATCCAACGTCACCTGCATGCAACGGTCGTGCATAAGCTTATGAAAAGCTTAGAGGGTGGTGAAAGTGTGTGCGCAATGTAGTAATACAATTATGCATATCAGAGTAATGTGGAATATGCTGATGAATCCATGAATACTATTGGTCATACCAAGGCTATGCGATGAAAGGAATGAATGATGTCGGTCATACCAAGGCCATCCGATGCGAGATGCAACTCAAGCATACCAATCCTCATCTGAGTCCACATATCAATACAACTCAACTCTAGATTATCACCATGGTCAAATAAACTCCAAACCGGATTACCACCTCATCATGCGCAACAAGGTGAGTGGAAGAGACCTCACTATCCGCTTACCAATATCGGGCCTGGATCGTCGATAGCGGACCCATTCCTTGAGCTGGTCAAACTCAACCTAGCTTTACCCCTCCTCTTGGGCAGGTAAGGCCGCACCCCCTTCTGGTATTCAGCACTCAGCACTCATGCATCCACTCGGTCCAGACGTTGGAGCAACCTCCTGGTACCAAAAGGGTTTAGGGAATTTCACTTAGGGACATCTATAACACACTATGTAGAACAAGATTTCTGGTGTCCAATCTTGCTAACCACAATACGCCTATGGAGCTACGACCCTGATGTTGCTAAGGCGTACAGTAGTCATGTCACACAATGCGAAATGCATGAATCACACTATCCAGTCATGCAGCAATCCTGCGCATACTGCGAGCTCATGTGGGAAACTCCCCCCATCAGGGAGTCCCATAATAATCTGCCTAATGGCATGTGCTATGATCAATCACTCCTCACATCAAGCATACATATGATGCGTATGGGCATGGATCGTGGAGCTATACTAAGCATATTATATGATGATGTACTCCCCCTTATATCAAGGTTGGTCCTAAGTGGCCTGCCCACAATCATAGGGATCCGGAAAGGGTTCCTTCATCATACTATTGCATGGCCTGCTAAATGCCCTAGGGGGCCCAAATGAGTCCTAGATGGACTTCAAAATAAAAGAAGTAATCCTACTAATAACCAATGGGGGCTCAACATCTTGGGATAGCCCAATGAGAATAGATGGATCATACAAATGGGGCCCAATGACTAGGGTCAACCCACTTAGAGAATGATGTGAATGGGCCTAACAAGGCCTAAGGGAAGGTCATAATGAGGACTTTCAACCATCATTTCCCATTAATGTGGACATTTAACTAACATTTCTCCAAAGGAGTGGCCCACATAGAGCTTGACATATAGTGGGCCCATAGCCTCATGCAAGGGATTCATACACAACGTAACAGGCCTCACGTACATCGTATTGGGCCTCATACAAGGGCCTCAAGTGTATCACAATGGGCCTCGTCCCATGCGCCTTGAATACATCACATTAGGCCTCACCCATGAGCCTTGAATACATCACATTGGGCCTCACTCATGGGCAACAACACTAGGCCTCATATATAATGAGTGGGCCGCATCACATGGGCCACACCATAAATAGCAGTGGGAATAATGATTTTCACTGTTAAAATTTATATATGGGCCTCACCCTAATGTACCTTTTTCTATGCAAACTACCATGATTGCCTAGCCTAGACTAGGATTTATGAGTTTCTCTTTTCTAAAGTAATCATGAGATTTCTTTTTTACTTCCCCATGTATTTCTCTTCCCCAAGTAAGCCTTTCTCCGAAAACTCATCATTACTTTCCTACAACTCTCCTCTCTCTTCTCTTCTCTCTCATTTCTCTCTTCTTCCTTTCCTTACTAGGTAGGACGTCCACCATTTCTCCTAAAATCCAGCAACATCTTCCTCTTGTCTCTCCAAATCCCACCATCTAAACCCCATCACCACCATTAGAATCCCACCTTTCGAACTATGGAGTCTATGACTTGAAGAGGATGGGTGATCTTGAGGGTGGGTGATGCATTTGGATCTCCTTCCTTCGTTTCTTCTTGCATATTTCTTTTCTCATGTTTGGGAGTATGTAGGACCCACCAATCAATGGTGGAGGTCCTACATAGCTCCATGATGTGTGGCTAGAAGCCCACTTGATGCATGCATGTTGCCATGGTGGGCCATTCTCCATGGACCCATCATGATGGACTCATTTTGATCTAGGATTTATTGGGTTAAGTAGACCATAAATGTATGGTGGGGATGGCATCCCCACCTCAGAAACTTCTTTGATTTGTATAGATCTTAGCATGCATGCATGATCTATGAAATATATATGGTGTGGATGTGTTGGTGGAGAGTTCATAGTGTCGAAACCCTCCCCTATGGTCATTGATCTCTCTCTCTCTCTCTCTCTCTCTCTCTCTCTCTCTCTCTCTCTCTCTCTCTCTCTCTTTATTTCTTCCCTCTTTTCTACTGAAGTGGTGGCCCACTAATGAAACCAAAAACATCCCAGACCCTTAGATTTTTGGGATGTCCAGGCCCACTAGGCTGGACATCCAAATACATGTGGGTTATATAGATTGGATGGCCCCATAAGGTATGATTTCTTGGAGATTTATGGGTGGATTTAGGTCTAGAATTTTTATGGTCCAATAAGGTGGACCCCACTTGTATTATTTGGGATAAATTCCTCTAGGATATTTTTCTATGGGTTGATGTATGGTTTTTGGGCATGGTTTTAGGCCTTTTTGTGAGGGCTTTTTCTCCCAAATTTCTTTGGGGGTTTTCTAGAGCGTGGACCCCACTTTCATGTGGAATGGGGCCCACATCATTTCCCCCATGTTTGAGGCCATGAGATGGGCCAAAGTAAGCTGACTGTCTATAAATTTCTAGACAGTCCAGCAACATTGCATGTTGGAAATGCTCCTTTTCCATCTTGATTTTGGAGTAAGTGGGCCACTCCTGTGGACCCCACTTGCTTTCCATATGTGGGACCATCAAACCCACCAAATTTCTAGTGATTTGGGCAAGCTTAGGTCCACCCCATTTGGTGCCAAACATGGGGACAACAGTATTTTTTGCACCAACAGATTTTTCAGATATGCGTTGCTGCCCTTTAAAAAAAAAATACTTAGCATGTGTATTAAATCTTAAAATTTATTCCCATGGTGGTCCACCCTTGCTGCGACCCACCTAACTTGATTTTAGGCCATCTGGGCCATTGGATTTTTGGGGCAAGTGACTGGACCAGCCACCTTGCTGGACATTCCATGGTGTTGATGTCCAGCAAGGCTGGTCGTCCCACATTGTTGTGACCCACCATGATGTGGTGTTTCATCCATGCATCTATCCATATGTGTGGCCCACTTGGACGTGGCCCACCCCTCTGTGGGATGTCCAAGGTGTGGCCCACCTTGTGCTTTGGAGAGGGTCGGGCGTCCAGGTCCATGGACCGCCCACCCCATTGTTGGGATGCCCATTATTGGGCTACTGCTAGATGAAGGTCCAGCAGTATGGCCCACCTATTCTATATGTTGTAGTGTGCTCCCTATGTGGTGGGACCCCTTATACATGATGCTGGACCACCTGGGCTTATGTCCCAATCAGAATTTATTTTTAATAGACTCCAGCAGGCCCAGATAGATAATGGGCTGAAAATTTTAGCATGGTACATTATTAAAATACATTGTTTGTGGCTAGAGTTTAAGGGTGTGGGGCCCACCATATTATGAGGAATTAATGGGGATATTTTCATTCTTTATTCCCCTGGCTTTTGGGCTTAATTAATGCATCTTGGAGTCCCACTTTGGTTGGGTTTTATGGACATATATGTAACCAGATTTTTAGGACTCCTTGTAGGCCCAGATGGGCTGGAACTTCCTAGATAGGCTGAGTGGACTTATGGGCTATGTCCATCATTATGTTGGGCTTGTTGGACTGGAAATGAATGTGTGGTTGGACCCTTGGTTGCCCACCAAATCAACTAGACTTTGGGCTAGGGTTGTAAGGCCCAATTGGCTTAACTTGAATATGATTCTTGCCTATGTGATTGGGGTAATGGGCTGCCCACTAGACCCACCATAGTGTATGGACTTGGTGACCTCATTCTTGGGCCATAACCTTCTTTTTTGGGCCCATGTTATTGTGTATGGATTGGGCCATGTATTGCCCTTGGGACCCATGTGATGTATCTAGGCCTTGGGCCATTTATTGAGACCCATTATGAGATGAATGTGATATATATATATATATATATATATATATATATATATATATATATATATAGCTGCCCATTTTATAATTATGGTTATTCTTGGCCACGGGCCTTGATTCTTGGTAGAACGTTATTGGTCTACCTTCTTGGGACAAATGGTGGTTGAAGTCCATATTTGTGGCCCCATGGTAGGCCCACTTGTATCATAGGTGGTTAAAGGTCCATCATAGACCCTTACTAGGCCCATTCTTATTATTTAGGCCCATGCCATTGTCTATCCTAGTCTTGTGGGCTACCCCAATCTATTGGACCCCCACTAGAGGTTGTATTCCTTTTGGAAAACTATCTAAGTACCTAGACCCTACTGGTTAGGAGGAGAGTACATCTTCACCGCATTGGCGTCTTTGTTCATCTTCATGACCCAATCCCATACCCATCATATGCATGCTTGGTTGAGATGTGATTGATCATGGTTATGCCATTGGGCAGGATATTGTGAGGGATGGAGTTTCCCCTCTTGAGCACGTTGGATGCTTGGGACTGATGCATGGCTGTTTGTGTGATTGATGCATCTGACATTACATAGCATGATTGATATTCGCCCTCACTTCATCAGGGTCGTAGCCTCCACAGGCATATCATGGATGGCTGGATTTGGACAATGGAAATGTTACTTGAGCATTTAGGGCATTTACGATGTCCTTGGGTGAAAGCCCCTAAACCTTAATGGTACGAGGAGACACCTCAATGTCGAGAACGAGTGGAAAACATGAGCGCTAGAGTGCCTTATATCATTAGGCCGCAAGTCCCACTGTAGCATGGTCGGTTGAGATGGGGTGTGGCCTTACCCGCCTTAGTTAGGGGGCAATAGCTATGTTGAGTTTGACCAGCTCATGAATGGGTCCGTAACCGTCGAGCCTTACTGGTGATTGGCTGTCCACAGGCGGGTAATAAGGTCTCTTACGCTCGTTAGACTGTGTGACTAGGAGAGCGACAGTCGGCTGGCAGTGTATTTGATCTTGATGTTTTCCCTAGAGTGGAACTATATGGATATGTGGACTGGATATGAGGACTGGTATGATTGCATTTGCACTTTGCATATGGCATTGACTATGTAGGCCTCTTGTGCATCGCCTTGGTATGGTGCCCAGTACTCATGTGTTGCATCGCATAGCCCTGTGACGGCTTGCTGCATTCATGCTTGGTATAGCGTAGCCTCGGTATGGCTTGTGGCATTGATGATATTCATGGTTCATTGCGCATTCCGCATTCTCTGATATCGCATTTATGACACCTGTCCTGCACACACTTACACTACCCTCTAAGCTTTCTATAAGCTTATGCACTATTGATGCATGCAGGTGATTCTAGGCCAGAGAGTGGAGAAGGAGCTCGAGCATGCCGCTGATCCTTTTGGAGTTTCCTTTACATAGACCTTGTATTTCCCTTTGCACCTTGTATCTTGTAAAAGTTTAAATTCTTAGAGGATTTTGTAATGCTGTTCCTGCAGTTATTATCTGTGGTTACTATGTTATGATCTTGGGTATGCTCTTTATGGATCGAAATTATAGAGTCAAGGTGCTTGGGATTTCATGGAGCCAAGAAGAAGCGAAAGGTGGGTGATTCTATGATTTTTACCATTTATTTGATGATTTGAGGGCCCACTTGTGGTGGGACCCATCTTGATGTATGCATTGTATAGGAAGGGCCCATAGCGGCGGGGTCCCTCCCTCTATCTCACCGATCTCTCTCTCTCTCTCTCTCTCTCTCTCTCTCTCTTCTATTTTGTGGACCCCGATATGATGTAGGTATTTGATCCATGCCATCCACCTACGTGGGACCCACCACTGATGTATATGTTTTATACCCACGCCGTTCATCTGTTTTTCCAAACCGTCCATCTGCTGGACGTTGGGTTAGCAGCCTAGCCGTCCAGCAGTATGGTTGCTATAGTGGGGCCCTGATGTATATGTTTCTCCATGCTGTCCATATGTTTTACCAGCTATGGGCCACGTACCATGTGGGGCCCACCTTGATGAATTTATTCTACATCCACTCTGTCCATCAATCCAGGGCAGGTGGGACCCACCTTAATATATGTATGATGCATCAGGGCTAGACGGCCAGCAGCTAAAGTTGCTGGTAACGTCAGTTAGTTCTATGGGCCACCACGTTGTATATGTTTCTCCAGACCATCCATCCATTTTGGCCAGATTCATGGGCCCACCTTGATGACGGTCATAGAGACCATCCAGCCTCAGGACGTCCAACAACAACTGCTACTAGACCGTGTGAAGTGGAAAAACAAATATCAGCTTGATACAAGCTAGTGGGCCACACGTGTGGACCCAACAGATGTATGCATTTCATCCATCCATCCATCGTCCAACTATGAACGGTGGAGCCCACCTTGTTATGTGAGGATCCACACCATCCAATACAGGACGTGGGATGGAAGTGGATTGGTTGAGCACTTCACGCAGCTATGTGCTGCTATTACTGACGCCAACCAGTCCTGCGGGTCCCACCATTAGGTATATGTTTTATTCAAACCGTTCGCCACCTGGTAACAGGTGGGACCCACCTTGATTTATGTATTATATATCCACACCATCCCTGGTGAGGGACATGGATACCCACCATGATGTATTTATTTCATCCACGCGGTCCAGATTATGTTGTACGGTGTTGGACAATGTTTGGACAGTGCAAATCTACATTGACAATGTTTAGACGGTGCAGATCTACATGGAAAATGTTTGGACGGTGCTGTCTAATGTTTGGACGATGCAGATTTACATGGACAATGTTTGGATGGTGTTGTCCAATGTTTGGACAGTGGTGATTTATATAGACGATGTTTTGACAATGCTATTTATATGGACAATGTTTGGACAATGCTGATCATATTACTGAGCCATGTGCCCCATAGAATGATAGTGTACCTGTAAGTATTGAAATGATTTTTGGTGTAAACCAAGCTCTCTCTTGTGGCCCATTAATGCGGTACACTCATTGTATATGAGGCCCGTGGCCCGTTGATGTGACCCACTTGATGTATATGTGGCTCGTGTGATATGGCCCATTGTGATGTGTATTTGGCCCATGTGACGAGGCCCGTCGTGATGTATTGTATATGTAGCCCTTGTATGAGGCCCAAGTAATGTATATTAGGCCCTTGTGTGAGGCCATGGGCCCACGATATGTTTAGCTCTATGTGGGCCACTCCTTGGGAGCAATGTTGGTTAAATGTCCACATTGATGGGCAATGATGGTTAAATGTCCACATTGTGACCTTCCCTTAGGCCTTTTGTTAGGTCGATTGTCGAGGCCGAATGTCGAAGCTGATTATTGGTGCCAGTTATCGATACCGATTACGAGTATATCATTCGATACCGATTATGAGTATGTGACAACATAACATCATGATACATGGTCATACACATCATCTGCATGTTTGTTATGAGATGTGGTTGACCATTGCATATGTCATTAGGCAGGTTGTTATGAGACTCCCTGATAGGCAGAGATTATCTCACATGAGCGCATGGTATGCGCAGGATTGATGCATGACTAGATTGTATAATTCATGCATCTTGCATTATGTGTTGTGATTACTGTACACTGTATCGACATCAGGGTCGTAACCTCCACATTCATGTCGTGGATGGCCATATGGGACACCGAAAATTTGTTACTAGCATCGGGCCGCTATAGATGGCCCTGGGTGAAAATCCATAAACCCTCTTGGTACCAGAGGATGCCCCAACATCTAGACCGAGTGAATGCATGAGCGCCAGAGTGCCGAATACCAGTAGGCCGCATCTCTCACTATGTGGTGGTTAGTTAGGAAGGGGTGGTGGCCTTACCCACCCGAGGGTAGTAGGCATATTTAGGCTGAGTTTGACCAGCTCATTATTGGGTCCACTATCGACGTGTCGGGTAGATTTTGGCTAACTACTGGTCAGGTGGATAGTGAGATCAGTTCCACTTGCATGGTTATGCATCTAATGGGCGGCAATTGCATGTAGAGTATACTGGACCCTGGTGATAATCGCAGAGATGTACGGTACTAATATGTGGACATATTGAGCAGGAGTTGTATACTTATTCATTCAATTAATCACTATCCACTTGGGCTGGTGGTGCGCAAAACGTGTACTTTTGCAACGATCATGATTTCTGTTGGGGCGCACGACTAACCTGAGATCAGGAGTTTACCACATTGATTTTGACTATCCAAATTTAGGTATGAATTTAGGTATGGGACTGGTTTGAATAAAAGTCTCTTGTGGTGGACCCCGTAGCCTGCGATACTACGTACTATCATCTCGACTTTACACTCCAGTTTTGTCATTTCATTCACATCACATATTATATTGCATCCTCAACACATAGCATTTGGTTTACTGTGTTTCTGTATTACACAACCTGATTAAGTTTGATATATTCGTGGACTAGGTATCTGATATTTAGCTTACTAAGTCTCTGCATTGCATAGTTGATCTACATTGCTTCCTCAGCATATGATATTGGCCTATTACGTCTTTACATCGCATAGTCTGGATAAGGCTGATGATATTTATGGACTTACCAACATGTTTCCGCATTACTCTAATATTGTACGATTTATGGTTTGCCAGTATTTCACTTACCCTATATCTATATGCTTGGCACGTGCATCGCACACACTTTCACCACCTTCTAAGCTTTTTATAAGCTTATGCACGATAGATGCGTGCAGGTGGCGTTATGTCGCTGCAGCGTTGAGCTTGGAGCATGCAGCCGTCTTCCGGAGCTTTGATTTTGACATATGTATTTCTCTTTCAACATTGTATTCAAATGTTCATATTAGTGGATATGTTATGATGATGTTGTCTTTGTGATTTGGGTAAACTTGTGGTTATGCTTGTTATGAGACATATGTACGTTAGAAAATCCTCCTTGTAGGATCCCAGGATCGAAATCTGGCGTATGGGCACTAGGAGCCGAGAATGGAGTATTACAGAGGTTGTTGGCACCGAATTTGACAATCGAGAATTTTGTGAGCCCGATTTCAGGGTTTTGGACGTGACATGCGTATGGATAGCTTCATTATGGTCACAACAGTGGTTCCCACCTTCCAAGGACCCCCGCTCAACATCCGGATAGCTCTGACGCACATCCGGGTCTACTTCATCAATTTCGGGCTAATACAATTAAATCCTTAATTAGTTACCCATCCAAGTTGGATAGATTGAAATACTTCCATATTCTCATTTAAACATCCACGTCAAAAATCCGGCAGCATCTCCCCATGCCTCTCTAGATAAGTTGATTTTACGTTACATTCCGATGCCAAATATCTAAAGTAATGTAAAGATATTTGACATTAGATACGGAACGAAAGAAACATATCTAGAGAGAAACGAGGAGACAGACCGCGGATCAGGCATGAACATTTAAACAGATTATATGAAAGGATACTATCCATCTAACCTTGAACTGTCCAAAATGGGACAATTTGAGCAATTTCTATGCCACCAAAAATACACCATATTTATGTATGGCCACATAGAAATTCTCAAATGGGTAACTAATTATCTAACTTACAAATTAGAATCACAAGTCACTACTATAAACTAACAAGTCACAATAATAATTTAAGAAAAAAAAATGTAATAGATATTAAGCATATTGCCCAAATTTGTATTTTCCTATTATGACTCACGTGAGCACTGGATTTGCATAAATTTTGATATGACCTTGCCATATAACTCAACTCAATAAACATATAAAGCATACATCATATGGTTATTATTATGATAAGTTTGACAAATGGGCTAATTAATTGTATTATACTACCATGTGTGGACAAATAATAACTAAGGAGTATTAATTGGATTTATTTTTTTTAAATGCGAGTTTAGTTATATTCCCTGGCTGAATTTAAGCCCTTAAAAGTGTGTGGAGACCTAACCATCCACACGGAAGCCCCTGCCCATGTGTGAGACTCGAGCTTTCAAGGCCATGGGCTTATTGGATTTGGGTTTTGTGTGTCCTTTCATTATCAATTAACTGACTCTCACATTGCCTTTTGATCGAACCAGGGTCCACCCATGTAGTTGCCAAGCTTATGTGGACCACTTGTCATGGGGCCTGCATCCCGCCAAGGTGGATGTTGAGCTTTAAAAACATACATTCCTGCAGTCTATGCTGTGTGTATGCTATCCAACCCATCCATTCGGGTCTCTACACCATGAAAGTGGGCAACCAAAAGTTCAAGCTAACACAATCATCATGTTCGAGCCATGTGTATTTAGAGGTTTTTAGATAATTGTCCATTATTTCTATGGTGTGGCCCACTTAATGATTGGATAGTTTTGATTTTTTAGATCATATCATCATGTTAGGACTCACTTGATGCTTGAGACATCTAACTGGTAAGTATCAGCCATGATACTCTTCTAGAGGATCAAACTACTCCAAGGTACATAAGAGATTTCTTTTTTCTTTTTACAAAAATATCATAAATGGGGCATCTAATCTTGGATTGATAATTCACAATAATGATTGAGAAAGATGTTAGCCATAAAATTAGAGCAGGATGGATGAAATGGAGTTGTGGTTTTAGAGATTTTGTGTACCCACTATATACAAATCAAATTGAAGGAGAGATTTTATAAAGTAGCTATAGGATTGGTCAAACTTTTCAAAGAAAAAATAGACAAATTTTGCTAAAAATCCTATCATAGATTCATAATCAGATACAACAACATATGAAAGCCTGAGAAAATTACCTAAAAATAATCTACAAAACCAAAAATAGCTGAAAATCCACAACAATAACATAAGAGTAAGATAAATAAATAAATTCCTCCTAAAAAAGTCCACAATATAAAGCAGAAAATCAGATCCTACATTCAAGATCAGATCCAACACCATCACAATATAAAGCACTGGATTTGCATAAATTTTGATATATGACCTTGTAATATAAGTCAACTCAATAAACATACAAAGCAAACATCATATGGTTATTATTATGATAAGTTTCACAAATGGGCTAACTAATTGAATTTTACTACCATTTGTGGACAAAAAATAACTATTAATAATAAGAAAGAGCTTCTGAATTTATCCTGATGCACGTTGCTCCTTTCCATCAGATGAATGTATCATCTTGCCCAAAACAGCCCATTCGGATTGTGGTTTTTTTTTGTGCTTGAATCTGTCAAGTTGAACTAGTCCGATTGGGACACAACTGGAATGTTTTAAAACTATCTAAAATGAACCCTTTGTTGAGGCATTGAACTGGCCCACTTTAAGCCATTAATTAACTATTGTAAAATGGTCAGAATTGGCCACTCACGGACGTCCAGCAGTTGTCCACTTGTAATTTGAAAATTGTTACCCAAATTGGATGTATAAAATTATCACCCAAATTATGACCTTCAAATCTGTCCAGTTTCAATGTTTGGATGTATAAATTGTCAAATTGGGAACTTCAAACTGACACCTAAGGGACATCCAATCTGGACCCTTAAATGGTTCAGCATGTGGACCCAATATAACATCACGGATTTTTCCCAACCTGGTGATAGACGTCATTAGGCAATGGGTCGATCCTAACACCTAATTAACTTCTCAAACGCTCAATTCAAAAGTCTCAAATCCCTTTTCAAACCATTTTCTTCAAAATCTCGCTTTTCCTTCAAAATCTCACCTTTCACTACCTTATCCTTCAAAAGTAACTAAGTATTAAACTAGATTAGCTATGAAATCCACTTGATCCACTTTAAATATGATTTGCAAGACCCAAAACTTGTAGAATCATTGACGCTAGGTTGCCCTAAAATCTAGGATCAATCTCATTACCCGGCTGCTCTCGGGAGCATCATGAAACTCCGTACCAGATCTGGACCGCACATCGAAAGTCCGAATAATACAAAATTATAGAATTAGGACCGCCTTGCTGGTCTTGACAACCATCTCAGAAATCAAATCCAAATAGTGTCCCAGTGCTATTCGCTTGAGCCTGGAGTGAAGAGTGTGAGAAACGTGAAATTAATTAGAAATAAAGTTCAATTTTAAGTAATCTGAGACTTGTCATTTACGGGCCAAATATAAGTGATCAGACCGTCGGAATTTGACCCAAATACATCCTCGGATCAGGAGAAATTTCATACGCATGACAATGTACTTGTGGCCCTAATCGAGTCTCAGTGACCGTTGAACTGAAACTGGTCCGCCACGGGTGATCTGTAAATCCAATCGGACCGAAAACGTAACTCGACCTAGATCCAATGTCCGTGAGCTTAAGTCTGACCTTTGGCTAAAGAGGGGCTTTTAGAAGTGCTCCGTTGAGATGGAATAGTCTCCCTTTGGACATAATCTGAGTATACCTTGGCCCTGAGTCTAATTTGGTGAGTTCTGGACCTATATAAGGACCTTAAACCCTCACTCTCTCATTCCATACAAATTTGAGAAAACCTAGGAGAGAGAAGAGAGAAAAGAGAGAGAAGGTGTGGGAGAAGTGGGTGAAGGATCCTGGTGCTCTATCCAACCATCATACGTGCTTAACCATCAAGATCTAATCGCCTTTCCGGTGATTCCGACTTCATTTCTAGGTAAGAAAACCTAACCCTAAGCTGTTTTAGGGTATTCAAGAGTGTAGGTGATGTAATAGCTGACCTGTTTCATGATTCAGGTTGCCTAATCACCGTAGATGAAGGCTTAGAGGTTCTAGCGTATTCGTTACGATTCTACATCATATGGTACGGACTTTAGACGTATAGGTTATGGTTTTCAACACTTTCAATGTCAGTTAATGATAGATTCATCTGGATGCTATTGCACATGTACAAAGTGCTGCCCGTTTCATTTTTCTGTTATACGTTAACTATGTTGAATATACTGTATTCCTCATATTTGTAGAAAATACCGTATACGTATGAAATACAGATTTCTGCTTGCCATGATTAATTGTTGTCTAGATATGCTAGATACATGTGTATTAACTTCTGGGTGAACGGATTAGCCTAACACCTGTTATATTAACATACGTCGTGTATGTACTAGTTGTAGCCCAAGTGTTTGCAGAAATATTCGACTGAATATGGAACTATGATTTATACGTGCCATAACTATTGGTCGTGAATGCATGATCGTGGTTCATGTGGTAATCCTTTGTGAAGGATTCGCTACGACTTGTGTTTTAACTAGTATATTATAGGTATGTTGGAATGTGTAGTCTAAGTGTTTGTGAAAATGCTTGTATAGATATGTACTTAATCTAGTAGTGCCTTGAGTAGGTGTTGAGATAGGATTCTCAACTACCTTAGTTATGTGTATGATTTCCGTCATGTAAGTTGTTTAGTTTAATCACTTACTGGTTTATGAAACGTATGTGTTTGGATTTCCTGTTTGCATTGTGTTTTATAACATGCTTGTTAATATGTTTGAATTACGTGTTTATTTAATTCTGCTCTGACTACTTCACATGTTTAAGTTGTATTCCATAAAATCCGTGAAGGGTGATGGGGGAGTGGTGTAACGATTCCGTACAATAGCCCTAGCAGCCCTAAGCGGACAATATTGGATATTTGATTGTATGATTTGAAATCTTGATCCATTACTGCTTTATCTGTTCCGTAATTAAATGTGATTGGGGCTATTGTATAGTCCAGGCAATCGGTAATGGGATTGAATTCGTGGTTGAGATTCATTTGCCACGTGAGATGTGTTCGACGAACCCGAGTCGTACTTCGGTTGGCGATAGTGGTTGGCCACGCGAAGTGCTTATGCACTTCATGTCGTTCAACTTGTCGTGCGGTCGAGCTAGCCGAGCTCGTCAAGTAACCCGATCTGTCTAATGTATGTTCACTATGTTTGGATGTTACTGCTTGAACCTATGGTACCAAACTTACCAGTGAAATTCCGTTAACCTTGGTACCTCGATCCGCTAAGACTCATGAGCCGAACATGGTGGTATGGGACACCGTGGTCGAGCTGTCGGCCTACGCTGGGGCGATGTGCCTCCCCGTAGTGACCAGTGAGCAACCCAAACTCGTGAGCCGAATACGGTGGTGTGGGACACTGTATTCAAGCTGTCGGCCTACACTACTTTGATGGGTGATGGGGGAGTGGTGTAACGATTCCATGTAACAGCCCTGACAACCCTGACCGTACCCGGTGTAGTGACCTCGAGCATATTCTGAATCTGTGGAGAGGCGACGAGCCTTCCCGTAGTAAACAGAGTATAAACTAGGCCTATATTGATAAGGTGATGGGGGAGTGGTGCAACGATTTCGTGTAACAGTCCTGACAACCCTTGCAGTGACCTAGAACCACACTATCGTATGAGATTATCTAGGATTGACGACCCTAGAATGGATCATTGTTTGGGAATGATATAAGGAAGGTACCTTAGTTTCCCAATACTGCTGTATGAAAATGATTAATAACAACTCGGTAATCATGCTCATCATCGCACTGCATGTGCCTGGAAGATGTGGAGCACTAAGGGATGAACGCATGCCGCGGACGTAAGATGGTGCCGTACGAGGGAGTATGTTGGCGAGGGCATGCATCATGACTGCATTCATACTTGCATTAATAAGAGTATGTAGGGGTGTTTGATTGTACTGCTTTATCATTGCTGCTTGACTGAATTGATAACATGTTAACCTATGCTTTATTGTTCCACTGAGTTGATCACTCACTCCCACATTACGGGACGGTGTTGTGTAAGTGCTATGATTTGATTCCTCTTTGATTGTCAAATTTTGTGTGTCAAAACTTCTTCGTTTGTCATATGTTTATATCTTGATAAAATTTGTTCGAGACACTTCGTCAACACTTGAAGACCAGCCCAAAGAATTCTTCAAGCTTCACGATAGTTCAAGCTTAAGAGAGAGCTCAAGGTCAAGAATCAAGTTCAAGTACAAATTCAAGATTCAAATCTAAATCCGGGACTCAAGTACAACTCGAAGTTACATTGAAGCTTCTGAAGTAATCAAGCTACATCAAGAAGAAATCAAGCTTCGTAAAGATCAAAGTCTAAATGAAGTATTCAATGTCCATACTTCATGTTCCAGGTTTAATAGACCATTAGATTGACCTTAGGGTAGGTCACTTTGGATACATAATCCAAATGAATATTATTACATAATTTTGGTCTACTTTAAGACCAGTCCTAGACCCTGTTCGACCAGTCCTAGCACTGCCTCGACCAGTCTAAGAAGTTCCAAGACCAGTCCTAAAATTGTTGCAATTTATCGGATTTTCTAGTTCGGGTACGACCACTCTTGGAGTCTGCTCGACTCGACCTTCGACCAGTCGTAAGGCTACAACTCAAACTCCAACGACTAAATCAAGTGTCACACGACCAGTCGTAGAGGAGTCTCGACAGGTCGTGGACTGCCGTCGACCAGTCGTGGACTACCTACGACCGGTCGTACAACAGTTTGTTGCGATCGCGATCAAAAATTCAAAAATCAGTTTATTCCAAGACCAATCGTGGTGACCCTAGGACCAGTCGAAGACAAACTTTTTATGCTATAAATAGCACACGGATTTTAGAGTTTTTCATTGAATATTAAGTGAATTCAGGGCTCCACTCTGTGATAAGTTTGTGTTTATTTTTAAGTTATTTTGTGCATAATTTCTTTCTCTTTTGATAGCTTATTTAATTTGATTTTGTTTTTGTATTCCAATCTAATTTGAAAAGAGGAATTGACTTATTCCTTCTTCTTGGAATCAAAATCAAATATAGCTACGCCCAACTGGTTTAAATCTAAAATCAATTAGAACTTAGAACCTTATTAAAGTGAGTAGTGGACATTAAACTTCTGTATTCGAACGTCTACTCCAATTGGTTCTTCCGGACAGCTACAAGAGGAGAAATCCAAGTATTTTACAATTCTGTAAATTCTATTTTGGTTTTTGTTTGGGATTCGCCAGAAAAATCTCAATTTGTGTGGTTATCTGAGGAGAGCCAGAAAACTCAGAAGTGTGGGTTTTTGAATTGTATAAGCCCAAGTTAAAAAGACACAATTGTAAAGGTTTTTGGTGAACCTGTTAAAACCTATTTGATAGTGAACGCTAATATCCCCTATGTGAGGATATTAGGAGTGGAGTAGCATTCTGTGTGGCTGTTGAAGAACAGTTGGTGTACACACAGGCTAACCACTATAACTCTTTGTCTTGTGGATTGAATGCTTCCTTAATTTCCATATCTTTTATCATTCATTTGTGTGGAATGTACATGTGAATGTGAATGTTGTAACAATTTACATTTCAAGCAATTGTGGGATTGTTGTAATAAATTAGATCTATATTTCTGCACTTAATTTCAATTCTTTGCTATTTATTTATTTCTATTAAAATTGAGTTCTTGATTCAAAAGAAGTTCTAGAAATAAGGTTGTCCTACCATAAGCCCTTGTTTATTATGGTGTAAGGTTGTCCTTAGAACTGGATTTGTATCAATCTCTCAATACTTATTTATTAAGGTGATTTGATTTTAGCATTGTGAATTGATTTATAATTGTAAGGCTATTGATTTATTTTTATTCCACTGATTTTAATTTAATTTGGCATAGTCCTATTCACCCCCCCCCCTCTAGGACATATAGCTTGGCCTTTTCATGTTGTACACACCAACCAGACCCTGTTGTAGCTACAAGTGATGGCGATGCTTATGAGGCGGAGCCAGACTTTTGCGACGACGAGGATGCCTTCTTGTATATGCTATATTTTGGCGGCTTCATGCGAACCGTGTCTTGATCGACGGGGTTATAGGGTTGTTGATTAGATGTCATTACATTTTTTTTATATATTTTGGACCTGCACATGTAATTATTTAACCTGGTAATGTTATCACACTCTGGAGACTCACCACAGTCTATATATTTTATATGTCTATCACAGTCTTCCGCTTGCAATTTAACTGTCTCTGGAGTATGATATGTTGTTTTGGTATAATCCCATTCATGTTTCAATGCTCTCATCATAATCATCATTATCTGTGTTGCATAAATGATGCGTTGGAACTCGGGAGCTGAGCTTTACTCGACCCATGATTTTTAAGGCGTTACAAGATGGTATCAAAGCTGATTTGGGTTAAACCGCACCTGGGTTATAGTCACACGACGCACTCTGACGCACTTTGACTTAGGAAGGAGTGACGGAACGTAGAAACTGACTTTGGATTTTCCAAATTCGCCGAACGGCGAAACCGACTGAAATCGACCGCTGAGATTGGGCCCGTATACACTCATGATCACGCGAAACGATCCCGAATCACTTCTAGACCGTCAGTCGACGGGTTTGAGTCGTTCCCTATAAACGAATGTCCTTAGGTTATGGGTCAACCACAACACCTTACACTTAATCTCAAAGCCTAAAACCTTTTTTTATCCAATTCCTTCAAAATCTCACCATCCACCACTGTATTCTTCATTTCTTTTAAGCACATTGATAATACACACCAATCCTAGGGTATAAATGATGAAGAACAATACCGAAACTAAAACTTACCATAAATAGGAAATAAATGGATAAAATGGGTTTTTACCCTTAACCTTTTGGAATCTAACCAAATAAATGGCTTAGTTAGATAGATTAGCGCCTCCTACCCCAAAAGAATATGCTACACATCACATAAACTCTTTCTGGTTTGCAAATTGGCCCCGAAAACGCGTCAAATGGAGTCGGGGGCCAAACAGAGCACTTGCAGGGCGACCCAGGGTGGGCCCCACACATTTTTGGGACCTAGAGGGCAGGAAGGCCTCGCCGGAATGGCGAGCCCTCTCCAGGTCGGCGAGGCCTCGCCGGTCAGTGGGCCCGGTCGGGCGGGGCGCTCGGGCCGATGGCCTTTGGGGTCTAGTGGGACCCCCTGGTGCATGGGCCGTGTCTGGAAACCACCCCAAACACCTACTTCCTTCACAAATCACCCCTCCAAGCTCTCCCTTTCCCTAAAAACTTTCGTTTTCTCTCTCGAACCTCCCCTCCAATCACCCATTCTTTCATTTTCGGTCAGAACCCATTCATTTCCAACGTTTACAGTCGTACCTACCCCCTACCCTCTCCATTATCTCTCATTTGAGCTCTTACATCCCCCATTTGAGGCTTAAAATCGTGTAAGCTCTCCAACCCATCCTACCTCTCCATTTTCCTCCTTCAACTACTGTCATTTGAGCCTTGGCACACCCCTTGGAGGCTCAATCCATAGAGAACCAAAGAAACAAGCCCTATTCCCCTTTTCTTCACTTTCCATGGCCTTCTTCATGTTTATTACGGCCATATTTTTTATCTCCACCTTTCTTTCTCTCATGGGAAAGAGAAAGGGTGCCCCTCCTCCTTTGCCAGATTCGGATGCCTAGTCATCCATGCCGTTGTCTCGTAGTTGTTTGTTACTACGTTAGGATCTTTTTGTTTTCATGTTGATGGAATCTGTAGAATGTTTGGCAAGTTGGAGTTGTACTTGACAATTGTGAACTCCTTCCACCCCTCCACCATTACTCCTCTAAACTCATCTCTTACTCCTCTTGGCCTCACCATTTCACACCCATATGGGCACAATGATCGACATTTTTGTGTCCCATAACTTTCACAACCTCCAAATGTTGGGACGTTTAGGGCCCGTTCGATCAACTACATTCAGTGGGATTATGGTGGATAGAATTGTAAAAGTAACAATAAATGTATGTGTAAGGTATGGTCCCTAGATTGGGTGTATCTCATGTTTTCCAATACCATGTTTGGAATGTATGCAATTAAAAATAAATTCCGAGATTTTCTTTCAATTACACTTAGAAATTCATCATCATGGGATTTGGAAATCCCATCTCACACTTTCCAACACAAGGCTCATTGTTCAAAGCCTATAAAATTAATTTTAATCCCCTCCCACCCCCTACCAAACATGCCACTCCAAATCCCGAGGTGGGATTAGCAATGCAGTCCCATTTAATACAATAGGCCCTTAGAGTTTTGGACCTAGAGTTGGTACTCCTAGATTTTGCAAACAAATCTGGCAGTATGAGAAATTCAATAAATTGATAACGTGAACCCTAGGACCTCCTTAGTTGGTGTGATCATGTGTGAAGTGTTCGAGCATAGTTACATTATAGTTCGGGCAACTCAATTCCGATCAGACAACTTTGACCCTAAACGATAAGACAATTTCTTATATTATAAAGGGTATAAAATCATTTAGTGTATAAGCATAGACTTTGGATTACAACTAGTGGTTGGTTATACTTAGGAATATAAAAGACTGATTATGCTAAGGTAATAGAAATATAAACTTAGTTAGTTGGCTTGATTTGGTTGGAGCGACACCTCATTCCTTCGTTAGGTTCCCTTGATACTTATGGATTTCTTTAACAACTCTTAGGAAGGTTGTTTTGATTAGAAACTATGCACGCATAGGGAAAACTTATATATATCCCTTGGATTGAACGTTAGGTCAAAACAACACACCCCCTAGGATTGTCTTCTCAAGGGCTTATTACATTTGGGAACACGGAGTAGAGAACTATATATCAGCGAGGTGTTCGCGGTTTGAATTGAATTCTTAATCCTGGTAGTTATCAATGAACTCTATGCTCTGATCAAGCAGAAGGTTGAGATCAACTAGGATTAAGAACTGATACGATAAATTTTCTATCTTCGCGAGGCAGAAGGTCCATGTATCCGACTCAGACCCACTGCACAACTTTCCTTCCGTGTTGGCCCGACCACAACTAAAAGTTTATAACTTCGTCTTTGAGAAGTATTAGAAGTATATAGCCGATAGAGACTTTGTCTTTTAGGCCTAAGGAATTGCCCAAATGGGCAACAAACAGTTAGGAATTAGGTCCCAAATCACATGCCATGTCGGCATATATATTGTGCATATGAATGTAGAAAGATAGCCTGTGTGTTAAGTTAGACATGATTAAATAGGATAAGTCTGGACCGTGACAAAATTCCCTAGTATAGTTAGGCATCTTACCACAAACTCACACCTGCCCCTGAAATCAACCACAATACCCATCATCTTTAGCTCCTTTCTATAATCATTGGTACCAATGCCATAATACGCATCATCGATGAAAAGAAGACCAATGTATTGCTAAATCGCTTCCCATGTCATACCAAAGATAGGTCACAAATTTCAACTTGTTCTAACATACAGATCGATGTACAAATTCTTGAACCCTGAGAATAGAAACAATTTTAAGGAGGGTAGACAAGTTATGAACCCAGTTGAGTTAAGTAGGTATACACGTCTACCCGCTCATAGGCGTAGCGGTAGCATGGTTGGCCCTTGTCCTACTAGCCCAGGATCGAAAGAAATTACTCCCAGTTATACGCAAGGTTAGGTCATTAAATAGGATCTAAATCTTCCTTAGAATGTCAATAATGAAGTCATCGAATGAAATCAATTAGGGTTCAAGTATTAAACAAATTCATAGTACAGAATAGGCCTATCAATGGGTACGAACTGAATTACAATAGCCAAGGTCAACATATCTACAACTGTGCTCGTTGAATACGAACATAATAGAAGTCTTAGCAAGTTCTACTATGAGAAACCGTTTTAGGATGATCTAGTAAGATTTGACTCACCTTTTCCTTGGACATAGATAATATCGAGGACTCTCTTAGACCAAGACCTAAAGGGCAACCCGAAAAATAGGACATTTGAACTTTTCAGTGATGGGCATTCCCTAAGTTATGAGAGTGATCGGTCTACGGAGTTACTAAAATATACAACTACGAAGTATTCGCGGCTTGATTCAATTCTCAATCCTAGGCGACTACCAATGGACTCACTGCTTGGCCGAGCAGAAGACCAGGATCTACCTGGACTAGGAAGGGATACGATGAGCTTTCTACCCTGGCCAGGTAGATGATCGATGTATCGGGATCGAGCCCACTACAATTGTCTCTCCATGTTGGTCAAATATTGAAAACAACTATCTTACTCTCAACAGATGGGAATCGTCGTTAAGACTCCAAATAAGGAAAGAAATCCATTGTAGCAAACCATCAGGATATAAGCTATGGATAAATAAATAAATTTTTAAGGGGGGTAGCCTAAAATGTACTAGACTAGTATGCCCAAGATACACCCTACCACGCATAGAGACTTGAAATCAATAAGTCTTAGGCAAATGAAATAATAGAATCCTTACTTATTGCCTTTAGCCAATTTCGGGGACGAAATTATTTTTAAGGGGGTTAGATTGTAACATCTCGAATTTTTCCCAACCTGGTGATAGACGTCCATAGGCAATGGGTCGATCCTAACACCTGATTAACTTCTCAAACGCTCAATTCAAAAGTCTTAAATCCCTTTTCAAACGATTTTCTTCAAAATCTCGCTTTTCCTTCAAAATCTCACCTTTCACTACCTTATCCTTCAAAAGTAACGAAGTGTTAAACTAGATTAGCTACGAAAATCCGCTTGATCCACTTTAAATACGATTTGCAAGACCCAAAACTTGTAGAATCATTGACGCTAGGTTACCCTAAAATCTAGGATCAATCTCATTACCCTGCTGCTCTCGAGAGCATCACGAAACTCCATATCAGATCTGGACAGCACATCGAAAGTCTGAATAATACAAAGTTATAAAATTAGGACCGCCTTGCTGGGCTTGACAACCATCTCGAAAATCAAATCCAGATAGTGTCCCAGTGTTATTCGCTTGAGCCCGGAGTGAAGAGTGTGAGAAACGTGAAATTAATTAGAAATAAAGATCAATTTTAAGTAATCTGAGACTTGTCGCTTGCGGGCCAAATGTAAGCGATCAGACCGTCGGAATCTGACCCAAATACACCCTCGGATCAAGAGAAATTTCATACATATGGCGGTGTACTTGTGGCCCTGATCGAGTCTGAGTGACCGTTGAACTGAAACTGGTCCGCCACGGGCGATCTGTAAATCCGATCGGACCGAAAATGTAACTCGACCTAGATCCAATGTCTGTGAGTTTAAGTCCGACCTTTGGCTCAAAGGGAGCTTCCAGAAGTGCTCCGTTGAGACGGAACAGTCTCCCTTTGGACATAACCTAAGTATACCTTAGCCCTGAGTCTAATTTGGTGAGTTCTGGACCTATATAAGGACCTTAAACCCTCACTCTCTCATTCCATATGAATTTGAGAAAACATAGGAGAGAGAAGAGAGAAAAGAGAGAGAAAGTGTGGGAGAAGTGGGTGAAGGATCCTTGTGCTCTATCCTACCATCATACGTGTTTAACCATCAAGATCTAATCGCCTTTCCGGCGATTCCGACTTCATTTCTAGGTAAGAAAACCTAACCCTAAGCTGTTTTAGGGTTTCCAAGAGTGTAGGTGATGTAATAGCTGACTTGTTTCATGATTCAGGTTGCCTAATCACCGTAAATGAAGGCTTAGAGATTCTAGCGTATTCGTTACGATTCTACGGCATAAGGTGCGGACTTTTGACGTATAGGTTGTGGTTTTCAACACTTTTAATGTCAGTTAATGATAGATTCATGATCTGGATGCTATTGCACATGTACAAAGTGTTGTCCGTTTCGTTTTTCGGTTATACGTTAACTATGTTGAATATATTGTATTCCTCGTATTTGTAGAAAATACCGTATACGTATGAAATACAGATTTGTGCTTGCCATGATTAATTGTTGTCTAGGTATGCTAGATACATGTGTATTAACTTCTGGGTGAACGGATTAGCATAACACCTGTTATATTAACATACGTCGTGTATGTACTAGTTGTAGCCTAAGTGTTTGCAGAAATGTTCGAATGAATATGGAACTATGATTTATGCGTGTCATAACTATTGGTCGTGAATACATAATCGTGGTTCATGTGGTAATCCTTTGTGAAAGGATTCGCTACGACTTGTGTTTTAACTAGTATATTATAGGTATGTTGGAATGTGTAGTCTAAGTGTTTGTAAAAATGCTTGTATAGATATGTACTTAATCTAGTAGTGCCTTGAGTAGGTGTTGAGATAGGATTCTCAACTACCTTAGTGATGTGTATGATTTCCTTCATGTAAGTTGTTTAGTTTAATCACTTACTGGTTTATGAAACGTATGTGTTTGGATTTCCTGTTTGCATTGTGTTTTATAACATGCTTGTTAATATGTTTGAATTACTTGTTTATTTAATTCTGCTCTGATTACTTCACATGTTTAAGTTATATTCCATAAAATCTGTGAAGGGTGATGGGGGAGTGGTGTAACGATTCCGCGCAACAGCCCTGGCAGCCCTAAGCGGACAATATTGGATATTTGATTGTATGATTTGAAATCTTGATCCATTACTACTTTAACTGTTCCGTAATTGAATGTGATTGGGGCTATTGTATAGTCCAAGCAATCGGTAATGGGATTGAATTCGTGGTTGAGATTCATTCGCCACGTGAGATGTGTTCGACGAACCCGAGTCGTACTTCGGTTGGCGATAGTGGTTGGCCACGTGAAGTGCTTATGCACTTCATGTCGTTCAACTTGTCGTGCGGTCGAGCTAGCCGAGCTCGTCAAGTAACCCGATCTGTCCAATGTATGTTCACCATGTTTGGACGCTACTACTTGAACCCAAGGTACCAAACTTACCAGTGGAATCCTGTTAACCTTAGTACCTCGCTCCGCAAAGACTCATGAGCTGAACATGGTGGTATGGGACACCGTGGTCGAGCTGTCGGCCTACGCTAGGGCGATATGCCTCCCCGTAGTGACCAGTGAGCAACCCAGACTCGTGACCCGAATATGGTGGTATGGGACACTGTATTCAAGCTATCAGCCTACACTGCTTTGATGGGTGATGGGGAAGTGGTGTAACAATTTCGTGTAACAGCCCTGATAGCCCTGATCGTACCCGATGTAGTGACCTCGAGCATACTCCTAATCTGCGGAGTGGCAACGAGCCTTCCCGTAGTAAACAGAGTATAAACTAGGCATGTATTGATAAGGTGATGGGGGAGTGGTGCAACAACTCCGTGTAACAGCCCTAACAGCCCTTGCAAAGACCTAGAACCACACTATCGTGTGAGATTATCTAGGATTGACGACCCTAGAATGGATCATTGTTTGGGAATGATATAAGGTACCTTAGTTTCCCAATACTGCTGTATGAAAAGGACTAATAACAACTCGGTAATCATGTTCATCATCGCACTGCATGTGCCTGGAAGATGTAGAGCACTGAGGGATGAATGCATGTCGCGGACGTAAGATGGTGCCGTACGAGGGAGTTTGTTGGCGAGGGCATGCATCATGACTGCATTCATACTTGTATTAATAAGAGTATGTAGGGGTGTTTGATTGTACTGCTTTATCATTACTCCTTGTATTAACAATTTGTGATAATATAAATTATATATGACAAAATATATAAGGAAAATAATTTCTAATAATAATAATTATTATTATAACAGTAAATAATATTAATAAATGTAGTATAACATAATATTTAGTGTCATAAAATCAGGACATGCTATATATCCGTAACCTGACCCTTGGGTCTTAGCTTAAATAGTCCCTTGGACCTTTTCAACTGTTGACATCCAATTTTGGAATCATCCGACCGTTAGATGGACAGAAAACCACCATTAGGACCTGAGATTCATTCATATGGCCCACCTGAATGTAGGATCTAGCCCATTATTTTGTCTGGACCCCAGCAGAATCTGACAAAGAAAGTGAGCGGAGTGGATTTATCACAAACATCGCGATGGACCCCACTTGATAGGGTGCGTGCGCACTGTAGCCAAGGTGCTGGATGTGCATCGTACCAGCAGGATCGGTCAAAGCTCCTCTGACCGAGATTTCCTTAATAAGGAAAGGCTCTCTCTCTCTTCGTTGCGGCGGTCGACGGACAGCGTCCGTTTGAGATGCACTTTGGCCCACCATCATTGATCAGACGTGTGATCTGAACTGTCCATCGTGTTTTGGACTTGGGTCTGACCTAAACCTTACTCATCTCACACGTTGGAGTGCACGTGCATGAACACAATCTCCGGTGCAATCAGGCCTTACAAACACATTGCTTAACAAAAATGGAAGTTGTTTCCTTCCAGCTCAGCTATCCATGTGCTCTCTCCCCTCTCCAATCCCGACCGCCCATTTCAAGCAAATCCCAACCATTCAAGGGCTCTCCACGTGGGAGAGAAAGTTTCACCCACATGAAGACCGAAACAACTACCGATTTGAGATTACCACTGTATTATAGGCAGTTGCAAAACGATGTCATCCAGACCGTTCATCACCATCCAATGGTTTAGAAACACCAGGGCTAGGTATAAAAGGGAGGCATTCTCGAGCTAGGGCCCCTCATCCCAACCTAAAGAGAAAAATGGCTGCCATCTCCTACCAGGAAACCCACCAAGAAATCCTTGATCAAGCTTCAGTATCCTCTTCCTACAAGCTCCCTCATACCCATCCGAGTCAGCCCACATCGTCCCCTTGGAGAAATAGCTCCTGTACGTGAATCCGTCATTAACGGCCATGATCGTCTTCATCAAGTTGCTGACTCGTTCGGACTCAGTTAAACCGAGTCCTGAGTTTGTTAGGCATGTCAGAAAGGAAGAAATAAGAAGGAAATGAGAAGATGGGAGAAGAGGAAGGAAAGAAGAAGAAGAAGGAAGAACGTGTGGGTGCATGCGGCAGCAACTCAGCATATCCAAATTTCTGTTGCAACTCACCCGGGTCATTGGGTCAGGTTGAATAGACCTGGTTGGGCCCAGTTCATCCTAGGGAGGAAGTAAAAAAAAGAGGGAGAGAGAAGAAGGAGATAGAGAGTAGAGAAAGAAAGGAGAAAGAAGGTGATGGTGAGGTGCGACTGACGGCACCATATCCACCTGACCGAGTTGCTGGGCCTTGCTTAGGCTGCTGACGAGTTACATCTGAGTCAACTCGATCCAGGCCCCTACTGGATGAGTTTGAAAAAAGGAGAAGGAAATAGAAGAAGAAAGGGGAGTGAACGAAAGAGAGAAAGAGAGAGCCAGCTCGATTCAACTTAACTCGGTTGGGACTCGCTGGAGCTTGCCATGTGAGTTGGGAAGATCTGCTGTAGTCTAGATTCTTGCCGGAGTTCTCTAACAGAAAGGAAGGAAGAAAGAAAAGGGGAAGAAGAAGAGTGGAAGGTAGGAAGGAAGAAAGATGGGGAAAGAGTAGGTGGATGTTTGTGTTGAGCCGAGTCAACTCGACTCAAACTGAGTCGACTAAGGTGAGTCCACGTCGTCCTCCATTTTGAGATTCTTTTAATTACCATTAACATTGTTGGTATCATGGTTAGGATTATTAGTGGTAGATATGAATAGCCATTAGAAAATCTTCCATACTAATAATAATATTGTAGATAAATAATAATAATAATAATAACACCATTATTTCCTAGTGCTTTGATTGCCACTCTTAAACGCTACCATTAATAGTATGAGTGTATTGATTTCTACCACCAGAATTATTACCATGATGAGTTAATATTAATTATACCATTAATGCTAATACTTATGTTATAGTTATTAAATTAACATGGTAGCTAATTTTACATCAACTAGCATTCAAATCCAAAAATCTAATCTAGACTTAAACTTTAGGTTGAAATCCTAGACTTAAGTGGTCTAAACTCTAGGACAATACCCTAAACGCAGGTAATGAAGTAGGTTTGGATCTAATTGTAAAATTTTGTAACTCATGGTAGGTCATAGTACCTATTATCGAGACTAGATTCAATATCTATTACCATTAGAAAAATACTATCGCTTTCATTATGGGACGAGTATAAGTATTATTAATATGAGTATCATTATTAGAGACCATCATATTATTATTAGTAAATATTTTATCATTATCACTCGTGTTACATAAGAGATTATTAGTCGCCATAAGAATATTAGATAATATTGGCATATTCAAACAGGAACTTGTGAATCATCATTATCAGTATTAACTAATTAATACTTCTACTATAAATATCATTTCATTCATTATGCAAAAATTAAAATGAAACATTAATCAGAGTTCAAAAACCTAAAATCTAAGTTTAAGACTAAACCCTATAATGAAAACCCTAACTCTACACTGAGACCCTAAAAAGACAATCCCAGACTATGATCTTAAGCCCTAGGTAGTGCTTGCAACTTGGATCTAATCATACAAGTTCATGGTTGTGATAGGATACGATCCTAAGGGAGCAAGCACTTAGCGACACTAGAAAGCGATCCAAAGTATAAGGTGATGATTCTTCCCCTTGAGCTTTCCATTTTCTCATTAGCTTAAGTTATAGTTTTTATTTAAATTCATAATTGATATCTCTCTCTTATAATCACATGTGTTAGCGGGTGGAAATGGAATTGCTATATTGCCTGCTTAATGTTCATCCTGTATATTTGTTCATGCTTGAGTATTTGTAACATCCCAGATTTTTGCCAACCTGGAATTAGACGTCCTTAGGCAATGGGTCGATCCTAACACCTTATTAACTTGTCAGAACTCAATCCCAAAGTCTAAAACCGCTTTTGAACCGATTTCCTTCACAGATCCCACCCTTCACCACCTTGTTCTTTCAATTTTTCTAAGCACTTTCATCCTAAACACTATCTTAAACTAGCTAAGTAGTATAACTTGGATGACTTTATATACAAACTACAAAGGACCAGGTACCACCTCAGACAGAAATCATACAGGACTAAATCCTTTAGAAATTAGGCGAGAATTAGCTAGTGTTAAACAAGAGTACCAGTGAAATTAGCACCAATCACTTTAAATACGATCTGTAAGACCCAAAACTTGTAAAATCATTGATGCTAAATTACCCTAAAATCTAGGATCAATCTCATTACCCGGCTGCTCTCGGGAGCATCTCGAAACTCCGTATCAGATCTGGACCGTACGTCGGAAGTCCGATTAACCTGAAGTTAAGGAATTAGGATCGCCTTGCTGGGCTTGACAATCATCTCGGAAATCAAATCCAGATAGTGCCCCAGCGCTATTCGCTTGAGTTCGGAGCGGGGAGTGTGAGAAATGTGAAAATAATTCTAAATTAAATCCAAAATAAATAAATTTGGCACCACTTGCTTGCGGATCAGTTTTAAGCAACCAGACCGTCAGAATCATGCCAAATTACACCCTCAGATCAGGGATAGTTCCCCAAGCATAACCATGTACTCGGAATCTCCGATCGAGATCCACTGACCGTTGAATTGAAATTGATCCGCCACGAGTGATCTGAGAACCCTACTGGAACGAAAACTTAATGGAACCTAGATCCATAGTCTGTGAGCTTAAGTCTCCCCTTTGGCTCAAGAAGGCCTGTCAGAAGTCCTCCGTTGAGCTGGAACAGGTCCGCTTTGGTTATAACCTAAGTATACTTTGACCTGGAGTCTATTTCGGTGAGTTTTTAGGCTATATAAGGACCTTAAACCCTCTCTCATTGTAGCCAAACGAATTTGAGAGAAACCCTAGAGAGAGAAGAGAGAAAAGAGAGAGAAAGTGAGAGAAAAGTGGGAGAATCTCCCTGCCACTCTTCCCTGCTGCTATCCATGCTCAACCGCATCATTCTAATAGCTTTCCCGGTGATTCCGGCTCCGTTTCTAGGTAAGAAACCCTAACCCTTTTTTGTTTTGGGGTTTTGATAGTTGTAGGTTATGAAATAGCTAACTATTTCGTTCTATAGGTTGCCAAATTGCCGAATACGGAAGCTTAGCAAACCTATTGGATTCGTTACGTTCTACAATAAAAGGTGAAGACTTTAGGTGCATAGGTTATGGTTTTCAACGTTTTCAATGTCAGATAATGATAGATTCATGATCTACATGCAATTGCACATGTACAAAGTGCTGTCTATTTTCCGTTTTGATTAAAGATGAAGAATATGGAATTTTACATACTCTAGGTATTTGTAGAAAGTACCGTATAGGTATAAAATTTTGAAATGTGTTTGCCATGATTATTTACTGCATGAATATACTATATATGAATAAAATACTTGTTTGGCGAAAGGGCTTGCCCTAATACATGTTTTGCTAATATACACCATGTATGTTGAAATAGTGTATTCTAAGTGTTTGTGAAAATGACTGAATGAGTATAGAATTCTCATTCGTGCTCGCCATGACTAATTGTCATAGATATATGATTGTTGTATTGGCGATACCCCTTCGATGAAAGGATTTGCCCTGAATCACGCCACGACCACTATACACTATATATGTTGAAATGTGTAGCCCAAGTGTTTGTGAAAATGTTCAAATGAATATGGAACTTGGATTCCCACTTTCCATTACTATCCGTCGTGGGTATACACGTGTTATGATTGGGGCAACTCCCTAGTGAAAGGATTTGGCCTAATGCCTATGTGATCAACATATGTCATGTATGTTGATGAATGTATTTTAAAGTGCTTGTTGAAATGTCTGAATGAGTAGTAGTTAGTAAATTGTAATGTTTAAGGTTGTTGAGATATGATTCTCAACTTCTTTAACTATGTGTATGATTTCTTTAAATATCTATGTGATTAGGAATTGAATATGTACAAACTCATGCTTATGTTGTACTTCATAACATGCTCAATTGATTGTATGAATTTATCTATGTAATGCATATGTTTAAATTCATGTTTACGTTGTATGATCCGTCATGGGTGATGGGGGAGTGGAGCAACGAGTGTGTGCAACAGCCCTGGCAGCCCTAAACGGATAATATCAGACTTGATTGTACGATTTGAATCTTGATCCATTACTGCTTTAACTATCAACAATTGAATGTGATTAGGGCTATGATTATAGTCCAGGCAATCGGTAACGGGATTGAATTCATGGCTGTGATTCATTTGCCACGTGAGATGTGTTCAACGAACCTGAGTCGTACTTCGGTTGGCGATAGTGGTTGGCCACACGAAGGCTTATGCGCTTCATATTGTTCAACTTATTGTGCGCTCGAGCTAGCTGAGCTCGTCAAGTAACCCGATCTGTCTTATGTATGTTCACCATGTTTGGACGACTATGCTTGAACCTAGGGTACCAAACTTACCAGTGAAATTCCCATTAACCATGGCACCTCGATCCGATAAGACTCATGAGCCGGGCATAGTGGTATGGGACACCGTGGTCGAGCTGTCGGCCTACGCTGGGGCCACGTGCCTCACCGTAGTGACCAGTGAGCAACCAGACTCATGAGCCAATTATGGTGGTATGGGACACTATATTTGAGCTGTCGGCCTACACTAATTAGTGACGAGCCCTTTGTAGTGACCTCGTGCATACTTTGAATTTACGGTGAGGCGACGAGTTTTGCCGCAGTGTATAGAGTATGAACTAGGCCTGTTTCAATTTAGTGATGAACCGTTAAAGAGGTGATGGGGGAGTGGTGTAACCATTGTGTGTAACAGCCTTGACAGCCTTTGCAGCGACCTAGAAACACACCATCATATGAGATTAACTAGGACTGACGACCCGAGAATGGATCTTGTTTGGGAATGATACAAGGGAGGTACCTTAGTTTCCCAATACTGCTGTTTGAAATGGACAAATAACAACTCGGTAATCATGCTCATCATCGCATTCCATATGCCTGGAAGATGTGGAGCATTGAGGGATGAAAGCATGCCGCGAATGTAAGATGGTGTCGCAGGAGGGTGTGTGTGGTGAGGGCATACATCATGACTGCATTTCATACTTGCATTAACAAGAGTATTTAAAATTGTTTGATTGTACTGCTTTATCATTACTGCTTGACCGAATTGATAACATGTTAACCTATGCTTTATTGTCCCACTGAGTTAGCTACTCACTCTGACGTTATGTGACGGTGTTCCGAGCACCCACCAGACTTTGTCTGATTGCAGATGGCGACGCTACTCTTGAGGCAGAGCCAGACCTTTATGATGACAATGATGCTTGTTCGTATATGCTATACTGTAACGACCCGTAAATTTCCGTACTTTGATTCGAGTACCACCTCGACCAGAAATCAATTAGGATTAAATCCTTTAGAAATTTAACAAAGTTAACTAAGTGCAAAACTCGATTAGCCATGAAATCCGTTGGGATTGCTTTAAATACGATCTGCAAGACCCAAAACTTGCAAAATCAGTGGCTCTAGGTTACCCTAAAGTTTAGAACCAAACTCATTACCCGGCTGCTCTTGGGAATGAAATGAAACTTCTTATTAGGTCTAGACCGCACGTCGGAAGTCCGATTAACACGAAGTTAAAGAACTAGGACCGCCTCACTGGGCTTGACAACCACCTCGAAAATTAAGTCCAGCCGATGTCCCACTGCCATTCGTTTGGATCCGGAGCGAGGGAGTGTGAAAAACACTATACCCTTTACAAAATAAATATCTGAATAGTGATCTGGCATCATTCGCTTGCGCATCAGTATTAAGCAACCAGACCGTCAGAATCAGACCAAATTACACCCTCGGATCAAGAAAAATTTCAGGAACATTTACATGTACTTGAAATTTCGGATCGTGGCCCACTGACCGTTGAACTGAAAGTGGTCCGCCACGTGCGATCTGGGAATCCGATCGAGTCGAAAACGTAATCCCACGTAGATCCATGTGTGGAGAGCTTAAGTCTGACGTTTGGCTCAAGGAGGGCCACCAGAACCCCTCTTTTGAGCTGGAAAAGTGACGAAATATCTATATTAGCAGTAACCCTTGAACCTGAGTCTATTTTGGAGAGGTTTTAGGCTATAAAAGAGGCTTAGAACACCCTCTCTCACAGACATACGAATTTGGGATAAAACCCTAGAGAGAGAGAGAAAAAAGGGAGAGAAAAGCTTGGGATTTGTGGGAGAACTTCCTCCTGCTGCTTTCGATCATTGCACGGCCTACACCGCCTCTTTCCAGGCGCTTTCCTGGCGGTATCCACTCCATTTTAAGGTGAGAAACCCTAACCCTAGGTCTGATTTGAAGTGCATAGGCTATAGGTTGTGAAAAGGCTAACCGATTCCGCTCTTTAGGCTAGAAAACTCCCGAATACGGAAGCTCATCCAACCTTGCTGATTCGTTGAGATTCCAAAGGGCAAGGTGAGGACTTTAGGTGTATAGGTTACGGTTTTCAACGCTTTCAATGTCAGATAATGATAGATTCATGATCTGCATGCAATTGCACATGTACAAAGTGCTTTCCGTTTCCTGTTTCGATTAACGTTGTAGAATATGGAATTTCACATACTCTAGGTATACGTAGAAATACCGTATACGTATTTTTTTTGGAAAAATGTTTGACATGTTTATTTAATATATGATTATACAATATATGGATAAAATACTAGTTTGGCGAAAGGAATCGCCGTAATACATGTTCGCTTGTAAATACCACGTATGTTGAAATTGTGTATTCTAGAAATACTGCATATGTGTAAATTTTGGAAATGCGATTGTCATGATTATTTGCTGTATGATTATGGTATATACGGGTAAAATACCCGCTTGGCGAAAGAATAGCCCTAATACGTATTTTGCTAACATACGTCATGTATGTTGGAATAGTGCACTCTAAGTGTTTGTGTAAATGCTTGTGAGTGTAACTGCTTAAGTGTTAGTGCCTTAGATAGGTGCTGATATGGAATTCCCGACTATCTTAGAGACATGTAGGATACCCTCCATGTGGTGGTTTGATCTAACCACTCACTTGTGATGTGTATGTAATTGTATCCCTATTTGTATAGTACTTTACAACATACTTTACAACATGCTTTACTTCATACTTTATAACTTGCCTTATGACATGCCAGTTCACATGCTTATATTACTTTGTTTATCATGCTTTACTCCACATGCTATTGATGAGAATTACTTGAGTTTGGGACTATGCCTATAGTCCAGACATTCGGTACCAGACTTGAGATTGTGGCTGAGAATTCATGTCGCCACAAGGGATGTGTCTGACGAACCCGAGTCGTATTTTGGTTGGCGATAGTGGTTGGCCACACGGAGTGCTCTTGCACTTCATATCGCCCAACTTGTTGTGCGCTCGAGCTAGTCAGGCTCGTCAAGTAACCCGATTGTCGAATGTGTGTTCACCATGTTTGGTCATTACTGTTTGAACCTAGGGTACCAAACTTACCAGTGGCAATCCCGTTAACCATGGTACCTCGATCCGCTAAGACTCATGAGCTGGACATGGTGGTATGGGACACCGTGGTCGAGCTGTCAGCCTACGCTGGGGCCACATGCCTCCCCGTAGTGACCAGTGAGCAACCAGACTCGTGAGCCGATTATGGTGGTATGGGACACTATATTCGTGTTATCGGCCTACATTGATAAGGTGATGGGGGAGTGGTGCAACGATTTCGTGTAACAGCCCTGACAGCCCTTTGTAGTGACCTCGAGCATACTCTGAAATCGCAGTGCGCCTTAGGGTGTGCCGCGGTATATAGAGTATGAACTAGGCCTGTTTCTGTACAGTGATGAATCGTTAAAGAGGTGATGGGGGAGCGGTGTAACCTTGTGCGTAACAGCCCTGACAGCCTTTGCAGTGACCTAGAAAACACACCGTCGTCTGATATTAACTAGGACTGACGACCCTAGAATGGATCATGTTTGGGAATGATACAAGGAAGGTACCTTAGTTTCCCAATACTGCTGTTTGAAACGGAATAATAATAACTCGATAATCATTTTCATCATCGCACCGCATGTGCCTAGTAGATGTGGAGCACTGAGGAAGTTAAGCATTCGCGAACGTAAGATGATGTCGCATGAGGGTGGTTTGGCAAGGGCATACATCATCATATCATCCCATTCTTGCATTTAACAAGAGTAGTTAAACTTGTTTAATTTGTACTACTTTATCATTACTACTTAATTGAATTGATAACATGTTAACTTATGCTTTATTGTTCCACTGAGTTAGCTACTCACTCCCACGTTACGGGACGGTGTTTGCAACACCCACCAGACTCTGTCGCAGGTATAGGCGGTGCATTGGTTCAGGAACCGGAGCCCGACTTTGACGAGGACCAGGATGAGTTCTTCTTTATGCAGTACTCTGACGGCTTTGCTTAGGCCGGCTGCATCGCGGGGATTTCAGGGCTTATCTATGGAGTTGTATTTTGATTTTTTTTTTTACTTAGAAACCGTACATGTATATTGTTACTCAGTTAGTGCTCATACTCTGGTGCTCATAAAATTTTGTTTCTTTACACACCTTAAATATACAATTTCAGTCTTCCGCTTGCCTTTTTAAAATTGAACTGGAGTATGAATTACTGTTTTGGTATAATCTCATTCATGTTTATTGCTCTAACTCAGACAATATTTAACCATCATTGTGTATGTTGCATAAGTGATGCGTTGGAACTCGGGAGTTGAGTTCATACTCGACCCCCGAACTTCAGGGCGTTACGTGTACTGACGGCTTCACGTGAGCCGTGTCTTGATCGACGGGATTACAGGGATGTTGACTAGATGTCAATACACATTTGATATAATTTGAAATATACTTGTAATTATTTAACCTGGTAACATTATCACACTCTGGAGACTCACCACAGTTTATATATTTTATATATCTATCACAGTCTTCCGCTTGCTAATTCACTTGTCTCTGGAGTATGATATGCTGTTTTGGCTTAATCTCACTCATGTTCACTACATTAATGCAGGCAATATTCAATCATCATTCATTTTGTTGCATAAGTGATGCGTTGGAACTCGGGAGTTGAGTTTATGCTCGACCCCCGATTTTCAGGGCGTTACAAGATGGTATCAGAGCATGATTTGGATTAAACCGGACCTGAGTTATGGTACATGAAGTACTCTGACTAGGAGGGAGTGACGGAACGTAGAAACTGACTTAGGATTTTCCAAATTCGCCGAACGGTGAAATCGACCGAAATCGACCGTTGAGATTGGGCCGTACACACCCATGATCACGCGAAACAATCCCGAATCACTTCTAGGCCGTCAGTCGACGGGTTTGAGTCATTCCCTATAAACGAATGTCCTTAGGTTGTCAGTCAACCACAACACCTTACACTTCATCTCAAAGCCTAAAACCCCTTTTATCCAATTCCTTCAAATTCTCTCCTTTCACCACCTCATTCTTCAACTTTTTCTAAGTCCTTTCATACTAGACATAAATTCTAACATAGAAAAGATGAAGAATAATACTTAAACAAAAATTTACTATAAATAGTAAATATATGTATAAATTAGACTTTTGACCCTTAACCTTTTAGAATCTAACCAAATAGATTAGATAGTTGGATGGATTAGCTCCTCCTACCCCAAAATCATATGCCACACATCACACAAAATCATTCTGGTTTGTAATTTGGCCCCGATACGGCTCAAAATGGAGTTGGGGGTCAAATGGAGCACTTTCAGTGGGACCCAGGGTGGGACCCAGGATTTTTTTGGGCCTAGGGGGCTGGAGGGTCTCGTCCATGGGGTGGGACCTCGAAAATTAGACCAGTGGTCGGCGAGGCCCTCGCCCGGTCAATGAGGCCTCGCTGGGTTTCGGGCTGGACCGGGCCCACGGCTCGGGCCGATCCTCTTTGGAGGTTTTATAAACCCCCTGGTATGCCTCTCGTCCATTTCTACCCTCCCAAAACCCTACTTCCTTCACAAAGTGACCCTCCAAGCTCTCCTTTCTTCACAAATATTTCAAAATTTCCACAAAACCACCCCTCCAATCACTTCCTTTTTCATTTTCGTGCACCACCATCACTACTCATTCGAAACCCATCTCCCTTGCTTCCTATACTCTCCATTCTCTCTCATTTAAGCTCTTAAATCCTCTTCTTTTGCCTCAAAAATTGTGTAGCCTTCTAACCTATCCCATTTCTCCCTTTTACCTTCTTCATTCCCTGTTACTTGGGCCTCTACAACCCCTGTTGAGACCCAAGTCCGTGGAGAACCTAACCTCCAACCCTTTTTCCCCTTGTTCTTCACGTTTCCATAGCCTTCACAACCTCCAAATGATGGGACATTTGGGGCCCGTTCCGTCAACTATATTAAGTGAGATTAAGTGGATGGAATTGTAAAAGTAACAATAAATGTATGTGTAAGGTATGGTCCCTATATTGGGTGTATCCCATGTATTCCAATACCATGTTTGGAATGTATGCAATTAAAAGTAAATTCTGAGATTTCCTTTCAAAATTACACTTAAAAATTCATCATCATGGGATTTGGAAATCCCATCTCAAACTTTCCCACACAAGGCTCATTTCCCAAAGCCTATACCATTAATTTTAATCCCCACCCACCCTCCTACCAACCATGACACTCCCAATCCCGAGGAGGGATTAGCAATACAGTCCCATTTAATACAACTTAAGACCACTGGCCAAATAGTGTTGAAGTGATAAAGTCCCTTGATATACATTAACCTACCACACTCTGATAGCTTAAGCTTTTAGAGTAAATGGTTGTTTGACAAATAGACCCTTGGAGTTTTAGACCTAGAGCGGTGCTCCTAGACTTCAACAGGCCTGTCCGTATAGGAAATCCAACAAATATATAATGTGAACCTTAAGACCCTCTTAGTTGGAATGAGCATATGTGTAATGCTCGAGTATAGTTAAATTTAAGTTTAGGCGACTCAATTCCAATTAGACGACTTTGACCCTAAGTGATAAAACCCTTCCTTGTATTAGAAATGATGTGAAATCATCTAGCGTATGAGCATAGACTTTGGACTACACCTATGGATTTCCACTACTCCTAAATTAAGACTAAACTACCAGTTACATTAGTGAATGCCAGAGACCGATAGATGTAGTTAGGTCAAATCAATACACCGCTTTGATTTGGGTGGCGCAACGAAAGCGTGGTGGACCCTACCCCACCGGCCCAGGATCGAAACTGTTCTCGTTGAATACGAACATTATAGAAGCCCTAGCAAGTTCTACTATGAGAAACCGTTTTAGGATGATCTAGTAAGATTTGATTCACCATTTCCTTGGACATAGATAATAATAAGGACTCTCTTAGACCAATGAGCAACTCGAGAAATAGGACATTTGAACCTTTCTGTGATGGGCAATCCCTAAGTTTTTAGAGTGATCGGTCTACGGAGTTACTGAAATATAATCTGCGAAGCATTCGCGGCTTGACCCAATTCTCAATCCTGGGGGACAACCAATGGACACTCTGCAGACGAGCAGACGACCAGGATCCACCAGAATTCGGAAGGGATACGATGAGCTTTCTACCCTGGCCCGGTAGATGATCAATGTATCGGGATCAAGCCCACTATAACCGTCTCTCCGTGTTGGTCAAACATTGAAAACAACTATCTTACTCTAACTTGTTGGGAATTGTCGTCAAGACTCCAAATAGGTAAAGAAATAAATTGTAGCAAACCATCAGGGTATGAGAAATGGATAAAGAAATAAGTTTTAAGCGGGGTAGACTAAAATGAAACAGGCTAGTATATACCCTATGCAATAAAACTTAGGCAAAGAAATAACTAAATCTTTCCTTATTACCCTTAGGCAATTTCGGGGACGAAATTTTATTTTAAGGGGGTAGATTGTAACATCCCAGATTTTTGCCAACCTGGAATTAGACGTCCTTAGGCAATGAGTCGATCCTAACACCTTATTAACTTGTCAGAACTCAATCCCAAAGTCTAAAACCGCTTTTGAACCCATTTCCTTCACAGATCCCACCCTTCACCACCTTGTTCTTTCAATTTTTCTAAGCACTTTCATCCTAGACACTATCTTAAGCTAGCTAAGTAGTATAACTTGGATCACTTTATATACAAACTACAAAGGCCCAGGTACCACCTCAGACAGAAATTATACAAGACTAAATCCTTTAGAAATTAGGTGAGAATTAGCTAGTGTTAAACTAGAGTACCTGTGAAATTAGCACCAATCACTTTAAATACGATCTGCAAGACCCAAAACTTGTAAAATCATTGGCGCTAGGTTATCCTAAAATCTAGGATCAATCTCATTACCCGGCTGCTCTCGGGAGCATCTCGAACTCCGTATCAGATCTAGATCGCACGTCGAAAGTCCGATTAACCTGAAGTTAAGGAATTAGGATCGCCTTGCTGGGCTTGACAACCAGCTCGGAAATCAAATCCAGATAGTGCCCCAGCGCTATTCGCTTGAGTTCGGAGCGAGGAGTGTGAGAAATGTGAAAATAATTCTAAATTAAATCCAAAATAAATAAATCTGGCACCTCTCGCTTGCGGATCAGTTTTAAGTAACCAGACCGTCAAAATCATGCCAAATTACACCCTCGGATCAGGGATATTTCCCCAAACATAACCATGTACTCAGAATCTCCGATCGCGATTCATTGACCGTTGAATTGAAACTGGTCCGCCACGCGTGATCTGAGAACCCTACTGGAACAAAAACTTAATGGAACCTAGATCCATAGTCTGTGAGCTTAAGTCCGACCTTTAGCTCAAGGAGGCCCGCCAGAAGTCCTCCGTTGAGCTGGAAGAGGTCCGCTTTGGTTATAACCTAAGTATACTTTGACCTGAAGTCTATTTCGGTGAGTTTTTAGGCTATATAAGGACCTTAAACTATCTCTCATTGCAGCCATACGAATTTGAGAGAAACCCTAAAGAGAGAAGAGAGAAAAGAGAGAGAAAGTGAGAGAGAAGTGGGAGAATCTCCCTGCTACTCTTCCCTGCTGCTATCCATGCTCAACCGCATCATTTTAATCGCTTTCCCGGTGATTCCGGCTCCGTTTATAGGTAAGAAATCCTAACCCTAATCTGTTTTGGGGTTTTGATAGTTGTTGGTTATGAAATAGCTAACCTATTTCGTTCTATAAGTTGCCAAACTGCCGAATACGGAAGCTTAGCAAACCTATTGGATTCGTTACAATTCTACGATAAAAGGTGAGGACTTTAGGTGTATAGGTTATGGTTTACAACAATTTCAATGTCAGATAATGATAGATTCATGATTTGCATGCAATTGTACATGTACAAAGTGCTGTCTGTTTTCCATTTCGATTAAAGATGAAGAATATGGAATTTTACATACTCTAGGTATTTGTAGAAAGTACTGTCTAGGTATAAAATTTAGAAATGTGTTTGCCATGATTATTTGTTGTATGAATATATTATATATGGATAAAATACTTGTTTGGCGAAAGGGTTCACCCTAATACATGTTTTGTTAATATACACTATGTATGTTGAAATAGTGTATTTTAAGTGTTTGTGAAAATGACTGAATGAGTATAGAATTCTCATTCGTACTCGCCATGACTAATTGTCATGGATATATGATTGTTGTATTGGAGATACCCCTTTGACGAAAGGATTTTCCCTGAATCACACCACGGCCACTATACGCTATATATGTTGAAATGTGTAGCCCAAGTGTTTGTGAAAATGTTCAAATGAATATGGAACTTGGATTCCTACTTTCCATGACTATCCGTCGTGGGTGTACGCGTGTTATGATTGGGGTAACTCCCTAGTGAAAGGATTTGGCCTAATGCCTATGTGATCAACATATGTCATGTATGTTGATGAATGTATTTTAAAGTGTTTGTTGAAATGTCTGAATGAGTAGTAGTTAGTAAATTGTAATGTTTACGGGTGTTGAGATATGATTCTCAACTTCTTTAACTATGTGTATGATTTCTTTAGATATCTGTGTGATTAGGAATTGAATATGTACAAACTCATGCTTATGTTGTACTTCATAACATGCTCAATTGAATGTATGATTTTATCTATGTAATGCATATGTTTAAATTCATGTTTATGTTGTATGATCCGTCATGGGTGATGGGGGAGTGGAGCAACGAGTACGTGCAACAGCCTTAGCAGCCCTAAACGGATAATATCAGACTTGATTGTATGATTTGAATCTTGATCCATTACTGGTTTAACTATCTGCAATTGAATGTGATTAAGGCTATGATTATAGTCCAGGCAATCGGTAACGGGATTGAATTCGTTGCTGTGATTCATTTTCCATGTGAGATGTGTTCAACGAACCCGAGTCGTACTTCGGTTGGCGATAGTGGTTGGCCACACGAAGTGCTTATGCGCTTCATATCGTTCAACTTTGAAATGGCCAAGCTAAATGTCCTAGAGGGGGGGTGAATAGGACAATGCCAAATAAAAACTTATAATAGCGGAATTAACGAAATATGATAGCCAATGAACTAATTAAATAAATTGTAATGCAGAAATGAAATACAACCTCAAACAATTGAAATTGAGTGGTTGATACAAACGTTGTTCTAAGGACAACCTTTCACCAAAAACTCAGTGTTTATGGTAGGACAACCTTATGTCTAGAAATGTCTTTGTATCAAATACACAAATCAAAGAGGAATAAAGAAACAAATACAAACTGCACTGAATAAATTGAATTTACAAATGTCTTGTTCTAGGGACAACCATACACCATAAAAATGGCAGGGCAACCTTGCTGGAACAATTTGGAATTTAAAGCTTGAATCAATAAAAAGAATTGCTGGAAATAAATTGTAGAAATAAATCACTAAATTATTACAACATTCCCACACTTGCTTGTAATTTCAAACTGTTACAACATTCACATCCACAAGGAAAATAGAACTGAATGATAAAAGAAAACATTCAATCCACAAGACAAGAAGTTATAGTGGTTCGCCTGTGTGTTCACCAACTGTTCTCAAACAGCCACACAGAATGCTACTCCACTCCTAATATCCTCACACAGGGGATATTAGCGTTCTCTAATAAAACTGGTTTTCACAGGTTTACCAAAAACCTTCACAATTGTGTCTTTGTCACTTGGGCTTACACAATTAAAAAAAACCCTTCAATCTGAGTTTTCTGGCTCTCCTCAGATAACCATACACATAGAGATTTTTCTGGCAAATCTCATAAAAAACCAAAACAGAAATTACAGGAATTGTAAAATACCTGGATCTTATCCTTTTGCAGTAGCCCGGAAGAACCGATCAGAGTAGAGATGATAGTTCAATGTCCAATACTCAAATTATTGAGGTTCTAAGTTCTAATTGATTTTAAATGAAATCTCAAAGGGCTAGCTCTATTTGATTTTAATTCCAAGAAGAAGGAATACACGATTTCCCCTTTTCAAATAGGATTGGAATTTATAATAAAATCAAATATAAAAAGCTAACAAAAGGAATTAGAATGAAGCGCAAATTAGCTTAAATTTAAACACGACTTATCTCAGAGTGGAACCTTGCTTTTATAGAATTTTCAATGAATAAACTCTGAAATTCGTGTGCTATTTATAGTTACAGAAATTCGTCTTCGACTGGTCTAGAAGTTCCCACGACTGGTCTTAGAAGAAACAGATTTTTGAATTTCTGCGCGGATTCAGGAAAACCGATGTACGACTGGTCGTAGGCAGTCCACGACTGGTCGAAGGTCCTCCACGACCGGTCGAGACCCCTTCTCGACTGGTCGAGCAACAGTGAATTTAGTCGCTGGAGTTTGAGCCGAGGCTCCACGACTGGTCGAGCTTCGAGTCGAGGCCGTTCCACGACCGGTCGTGCAGACTTCAAGACTGGTCGTGAGCGAACCAGAAAATCCGATAAATTTGAGCAATTCCAAGACTGGTCTAGGAAATTCTTAGACAGGTCGAGCCAGTGCTAGGACTGGTCGAACCAGAACCAGGACTAGTCTAAGAGCAGCTCAAACACATGTTTAAATACATTTGGATAATGTATCCAAAGTGACCTACCCTAAGGTCAGTGACTATGGTCTATCAAACCTGAATAATGAAGTATGGACATTGAACTCTACTTCATTCAACGAATGATAAATCTTTTAGTACTTAAAGCCTGAAGTACGAGTCGTCCAACCACTTGAACCTGAAGTCAGAGTCGTCCAAACACTTGACACCAACATTTATCTTGAACTTGAATAACCAATAAAGAATGTCGTGACTTCTTTGTATCTTCTTCTTTATATCTTCTTCTTTATATCTTGAAGCCGCTTGAAGAGTCCATGGTTGTCTTAAACATAGAACACACACATAGAACATACCAAGGTTTTGACACACAAAATTTGACAATCAAAGAGGTATCATATAATAGCACTAACAATCTCCCCCTTTGGCAAATTTGTGACAAAACATATATATAAAAACACAATAGAGGAATCATGAATCATGAATTAGATGTGTCAACACATGACAACCATATACAATATGAGAGATGTCGAATTACTCCCCCTCAATAAGACTCCCCATTTAAGGAATTAAGTATTGATGCAAACACCATCAACAACATAAATACCACAGATATATGTACCAACCATATACAATATGAGAGATGTTGAATTACTCCCCCTTTTTGTCAAAAATATGACAAAGGAAGATCATATAAGCTCAGGAAGACAAATGAGAGCATAAAAGATTTAGATGTGATATTACATACCAAAGTCACAGTTATAAGTTAAACAGTTCCAAGAAAAATCCAAAGTGAAATCAGTTCAAACTACATTTAATAAACATTTAATCAGACCCTGAAGAAGGAGCAGGAATGGTAGGATCAATATGATGAAGGCCTTTTTGTAAGCGCCTCAAATACTTATGCATTTTCTTAAATTGTGCATTATGGCCAACATGCATATTTTCCACCTTTTCTTCTAATGCACTTAGACGTGCATCGAAATCAGAAGGAACAAAATCTGGATCATCTTCAGATGCAGACTCAATATCATCAAAAAGATCATCCATGTTGATATCCTCATTAGGAAGATCATCTCCTTCATTCGCATCTCCAACTCCAGCAGCTCCACCACCCTCGTCATTATCAACTTGACCAGCGGCCAATCTCAACTTCATTTTGTTTATGTTGGTGTTGTTGAAAATAAGGTGATGGATAGGAGCTTCACCAACAGGCATAGTGACCAACATGTGAGTAGCTAAGACATTTAACAAATATCCAAATGGAATGTCACCATGACCTGGCTGAGACCGAAACTGAATAATAGAATAACAGATCAATGAAGGTAAGCAAACATTGGCACCACTAACGATTGAGTACAGGATACGAACCATCAGAAGAGTCAATTCAGTTTTGTTACCAGCCCTAGGATACACATTAGATGTAAAAATACGATGAAGAACTCTATATCTGGGCAACAGCCACCTGGTCTTGAGAACAGTACCATTGACAGACCAAGGTGCATCCATATTACAAAGGGCTCTAGTCAATAAACGTTTCTCAGATTCAGTAACTTTATCACCCAATGTGGAAGGATGGATTCCATCATCATTTACTGGAATATCCATTAACCCAGAAATCAAATGACGATCCACAGTAAAAGGCCCTTCTCTTGTAGTAATAATAAAAGTTAATTCCTCAAGAGAAAAGTCTATAATACATGCAACCATGGCCTGAGCAATTGACTGATATGCCGGCCCTCCCCAATTCAAAATGTTAACCCAACCAACAGATTGAAGGAGAGGAACTAGATTAAATTGAGCAATATGATTGATACAAACTGCTTTCTCAACAATAACTTTCTTAAATCGAAAATCACGAACTTGTGGAGGGTCATCATTAGGATCTCTAAGATGACGGCGAGATACAACATTGGACCTAGATGAAGAAGCACCTCTACTAGTTCGCTTTTTACCTCTAACATCCATATTCTTGAAAAGATTGAAGGAATTTCAAGAAAAACAAGATGGGTTTCAACCAAATCAGAAAATGAGGAAGACAACCCCAAACCCTTGAAGGAAATAAGAAATAATCAACACTAACAAGGAAGACAAGAAGTAATGTTCAAGATTCTTCAATAAAATCAAGAGAAATACTCAAACCTGGAGAAATCCCATAGATGGGTACGACCGGTCGAAGCTATGCCCGTTGGAGAAGAAGAGGGAAATGAAGAAAAAGTGATTTTTTCCCCAAATAAAGGAACCAGCGCGATACACGACCGGTCTTGAGTATTCCTCGACCGGTCTAACCACGACTGGTCGAGACTATCCTCGACTGGTCGTGTAAGACCAAAATATGCATTTTTTATTTATCTTTATTTTTATTTTTTATTATTTTATTTTTATTAAAATGCATAATCAATCATCTTATATTACACATACCGAGATCAAATTTCAATTTATTGAACTTGCATTTATCGAGTGGTTTGGTGAAAATGTCAGCAAGTTGTTTCTCGGTAGGAATATATTCTAAACAAATTACTTTTTCTTCAACAAGTTCACGAATATAGTGAAATCTAATGTCAATATGCTTAGTTCGTGAATGCTGGATTGGATTTTTGGAAATATTAATTGCACTTGAATTATCACAATATAAAACTATTGAGTCTTGTGCAATACCATAATCACTTAACATGCGTTTCATCCAGACTAACTGAGTACATGCATTTCCTGCAGCAATGTATTCAGCCTCAGCAGTTGAGAGTGAAATGGAACTCTGTTTCTTGCTGAACCAAGAAACTATGCAATTTCCAATGTAAAAGCAACCACCACTGGTTGACTTTCTGTCATCCATATTACCAGCCCAATCAGCATCCGAGAACCCAGCCAATTGCACACTAGTATCAAAGGGATACCAAAGACCCAGATTAACTGAACTTGCAACATAACGAATAATGCGTTTAACAGCAGTCAAATGAGATTCTTTAGGATTAGACTGATATCTAGCACAAATTCCAACACTAAAAGCAATATCAGGTCTACTTGCTGTTAAATACAGTAAACTACCAATCATGCTTCGATATAGTTTAGGATCTATATCTTTACCTGTAGAGTCTTTTGAGAGCTTTAGAGAAGTACTCATAGGAGTATCAAAATTCTTACCATTTTCAAATCCGAACTTCTTAACTAAATTTAGAGCATATTTAGTTTGAGAAATAAAAATTCCATCAGATTGCTGTTTAACTTGCAATCCTAGAAAATAGTTTAATTCTCCGACCATACTCATCTCAAATTCAGATTTCATTAGATCTGCAAACTCAACAGTCATGTCAGTACAAGTTGATCCATAAATTATATCATCAACATAGATTTGAACCATTAAAATATCATTGTTCTGCTTTTTAACAAAGAGTGTTTTATCAACACTACCCATTTGAAAATTGTGACCCAGTAAAAACTTAGTCAATTTTTCATACCATGCCCTGGGAGCTTGTTTCAACCCATAGAGAGCTTTCTTAAGGCGATAAACATGATTAGTAAACTTAGGATCTTCAAACCCTGTAGGTTGTTCAACATAAACCTCTTCATGTAAATCACCATTAAGAAAAGCACTCTTTACATCCATTTGATAAATCTTAAACTTTCTAAAACATGCAATGGATATAAATAATCTGATTGATTCAAGGCGTGCAACTGGAGCGAAAGTTTCCTCAAAATCGATACCTTCAATTTGAGTGTATCCTTGCACAACCAGTCTTGCCTTGTTTCGAATAATATTTCCCAATTCATCAGACTTATTTTTGAAAATCCATTTAGTTCCAATAATATGTTTATCTTTTGGTCTTGGAACAAGATACCAGACATCGTTACGAACAAATTGATTAAGTTCTTCCTGCATCGCAACTATCCAGTTTTCATCAGAAAGAGCTTCCTTTACATTAACCGGTTCTATCTGAGAGGTGAAACACACGTAATTACAAAAATCTTCTAATTGTCTACGAGTGCGTACACCTGTGAGAGGATTTCCAAGGATTTGTGTAGTTGGATGATCTTTGACAGTCCTCACATCATGATTAGATTCACTTGATGAAGTTTCTGGTTTTTCAATTATAAGAACTTCATCATTATCTGAACTAGGGGCTGAAGTATTTAAGTGATCATCTATGACCACATTGATTGACTCTTGAATAACTCCAGTCCTTTTGTTCAGTACACGATATGCACGACTGTTTAATGAATATCCTAAGAATAATCCTTCATCACTTTTTGTATCAAATTTTCCCAAGTTTTCCCGGTCACGTAAAATATAACACTTACTGCCAAAAACGCGAAAATATTTGACTGTAGGTTTTTTGTCAAACCACATTTCGTAGGGCGTTTTATTATTTGATTTGCAAGTATAAACACGATTAATAATATAGCAAGCAGTATTAATCGCCTCAGCCCATAAATTCTTAGAAACCTTCATGCTATTTAGCATAACAGTTCCCATTTCTTGAAGAACTCTATTTTTTCTTTCCACAATGCCATTTTGTTGTGGAGTTTTAGGTGCAGAGAATTCATGTGATATTCCATGATCATTACAGAATTTCTCAAAACAGCTATTTTCAAATTCGGATCCATGATCACTTCGGATCTTACTCACATGAGAACATTTTTCAGTTTGGATCCGTTTGATTATCTTTTTTACTTCATCAAGGGTTTCTGATTTGTCCTTTAAAAATGAAACCCAAGTGAATCTGGTGTAATCGTCTACAATAACCAGAATATATTTTTTACCTCCTCGACTTTCCGTTCTAGTTGGTCCTATTAGATCCATGTGGAGAAGTTCGAGTGGTCTTGATGTGGTATTTGAGTTCACCTTTTTGTGAGATCTCCTAGTTTGTTTACCATACTGGCATTCACCACATATTTTATCTATTTTTTGAATCTTTGGTAGACCTCTTATTAGTTCTTCTTTGCTCAATCTATATAAGTTCCGGTAGTGTACATGTCCAAGACGTTTATGCCATAATTCAGTTTCATTGGTATGGACCATGTAACACATTTGGTTAGATGAGCTGTCATTTCTCACTATATAGCAGTTTTCAGAAGTTCTGAGACCAGTTAATATCACAGATCCCTTTTTGTCTATAATCTCACAACCTTGATTGGAAAACTTCACACTATGATTGTTATCGCATATTTGAGATATGCTTAACAAGTTGTGTTTTAAACCTTCAACATATAAAACATTCTTAAATAAGGGTAGATTATGGAGTTGAACCGTACCTTGGCCAATAATTTTGCAATTGCTACCATCACCAAATGTGACTGACCCATCAGTCATATCTTGTAGATCGGTGAAGAGAGCTTTGTCACCAGTCATATGCCTGGAGCAACCACTGTCTAGGTACCACTTTGAAAGGCTAGTTGCTTTGAAAGCAGTGTGAGCAACCAAGCAGTCAACTTTAGGAACCCATTTCATAACAGTTTTAGGTTTAGGAACATAGTTGGTCTTCTTTTGTTTATATTTGAAAGAATGACTTACAGAGTTAGATTTTAAAAGTTCCTTGAGTAAATCAACTATTTTTTCAGCTAAAGGATTTTTCATTTGACTTTTGAAGTTGACATAGCTGTTTTTAGGTTTTTGAAAATTTTTTGTTGTTTTGACAAAACCTTGTGAAGTGTTTTTCTTTTTTGAATTAGAGGATTCTCCTTTCACAAATTTAGGTGGAGAATTCTTCTGTTTATGAGGTATTGTTTTATCATACCCCAACCCGGATCTATCACCACATTTTTTTGAACCGGATAGAAGTTTTTCTAATTTAGAATCACCTTGGGTATACCTCCAAGTTTCCTTTGAATTCAGAAGAGAAGACACTTCATTTTTTAGTCTCTCAATTTCAGATTTTAAATCAACAATCAGAGAGTTTTTGAATTCTAAATCGCTTTTTGATTTTTCAAAATAATCTGATATTTGAGATTTTTCTAAAACAAGCAAGTCAAAACAATCTCTAAGTTTAGAAAATTTTTCTCTTTGAAGTTTAAGCTTCACAGCAATTTTACAACTCTCTTTGTATAAGGCATTGTAAGCATCTTGAAGATCTTCTTCATTCTCATGGTCATTATCCAAATTTTCTTCACTAGTAGAATCATCGTGATCAGAGAAGGTAAACTTAGCTAGAGTCATAAGGGCTTTTACTTCATTGCCCGACTCGGTTTCGGAATCTTCTGATTCAGAAGAAACTTCAGAGTCAGATGATTCATCCCATGTAGCCAACATACCTTTCTTTTTGGATTTTTCCTTATTAGGACATTTGTTTGCTAGATGCCCATACTCATGACAGTTGTAACATTGACTGTCTTTCAAAGATTTTCGAGTTTTAGATCTAAACTTCTTTTTATCATTTGATTTTTGAAAATCAACTCTTTTCTTACTTTTAAAAATTTTGTAAAATCTTTTTGCAATAAGAGCTAAGTCATCTTCAGAATCGGATTTATCTTCTACCGTATTTTTGGAAGATTTCAAAGCAATTGATTTTCCTTTAGGAACTTTAAAATTTAATTCATAAGTTTGTAGAGACCCAACTAGTTCTTCCACCTTCATTTTGTCCGTGTCACGAAGTTCTTGGATTGCGGTTACTTTAGAATTGAACCGTTCAGGAAGAGAGCGTAGAATTTTTGCACACACTTTATTTTCTGGGATTTTATCACCAAGACCCCACATTGAGTTTACAATGTCATTTAATCTAGTATAGAAGTCCATAAACATTTCATTTTCCTCCATGTGAATTTCTTCAAATTTAGTTGTGAGGAGTTGGACTTTAGATTTTTTGACAATCGATGTACCCTCATGTGTCATTTCTAAAATATCCCAAGCTTGCTTTGCAGTATCACAGGATATGATTCTTTTGAACTCATCCGGTGATAGTGCGCAAGTAATTGCATTAAGTGCTTTAGCATTAGCACTACTCTCACTTTTCTGAAGAGTGGTCCATTGATGGTATGGTGTAATTTTCATAGATTTAGAACCATCAATTCCAGTAACTTCCATGGCAGGAGGCTTCCATTCAATCACTGTGGCTTGCCACACACTCTCATCCATTGATTTGAGGAAGATCCTCATTCTGGCTTTCCAATAAGCATAGTTGGAGCCATCAAATGGTGGAGGCCTAGTGACTGAGAGGCTATCAAAATTTGACATTATTAAATATAGCTTAGATCGTTAGCTCAGGAAATAAATCCAAATACAAAGAAAAAGCGAGCTATTAGGCTCTGATACCACTTGAAATGGCCAAGCTAAATGTCCTAGAGGGGGGGTGAATAGGACAATGCCAAATAAAAACTTATAATAGCGGAATTAACGAAATATGATAGCCAATGAACTAATTAAATAAATTGTAATGCAGAAATGAAATACAACCTCAAACAATTGAAATTGAGTGGTTGATACAAACGTTGTTCTAAGGACAACCTTTCACCAAAAACTCAGTGTTTATGGTAGGACAACCTTATGTCTAGAAATGTCTTTGTATCAAATACACAAATCAAAGAGGAATAAAGAAACAAATACAAACTGCACTGAATAAATTGAATTTACAAATGTCTTGTTCTAGGGACAACCATACACCATAAAAATGGCAGGGCAACCTTGCTGGAACAATTTGGAATTTAAAGCTTGAATCAATAAAAAGAATTGCTGGAAATAAATTGTAGAAATAAATCACTAAATTATTACAACATTCCCACACTTGCTTGTAATTTCAAACTGTTACAACATTCACATCCACAAGGAAAATAGAACTGAATGATAAAAGAAAACATTCAATCCACAAGACAAGAAGTTATAGTGGTTCGCCTGTGTGTTCACCAACTGTTCTCAAACAGCCACACAGAATGCTACTCCACTCCTAATATCCTCACACAGGGGATATTAGCGTTCTCTAATAAAACTGGTTTTCACAGGTTTACCAAAAACCTTCACAATTGTGTCTTTGTCACTTGGGCTTACACAATTAAAAAAAACCCTCAATCTGAGTTTTCTGGCTCTCCTCAGATAACCATACACATAGAGATTTTTCTGGCAAATCTCATAAAAAACCAAAACAGAAATTACAGGAATTGTAAAATACCTGGATCTTATCCTTTTGCAGTAGCCCGGAAGAACCGATCAGAGTAGAGATGATAGTTCAATGTCCAATACTCAAATTATTGAGGTTCTAAGTTCTAATTGATTTTAAATGAAATCTCAAAGGGCTAGCTCTATTTGATTTTAATTCCAAGAAGAAGGAATACACGATTTCCCCTTTTCAAATAGGATTGGAATTTATAATAAAATCAAATATAAAAAGCTAACAAAAGGAATTAGAATGAAGCGCAAATTAGCTTAAATTTAAACACGACTTATCTCAGAGTGGAACCTTGCTTTTATAGAATTTTCAATGAATAAACTCTGAAATTCGTGTGCTATTTATAGTTACAGAAATTCGTCTTCGACTGGTCTAGAAGTTCCCACGACTGGTCTTAGAAGAAACAGATTTTTGAATTTCTGCGCGGATTCAGGAAAACCGATGTACGACTGGTCGTAGGCAGTCCACGACTGGTCGAAGGTCCTCCACGACCGGTCGAGACCCCTTCTCGACTGGTCGAGCAACAGTGAATTTAGTCGCTGGAGTTTGAGCCGAGGCTCCACGACTGGTCGAGCTTCGAGTCGAGGCCGTTCCACGACCGGTCGTGCAGACTTCAAGACTGGTCGTGAGCGAACCAGAAAATCCGATAAATTTGAGCAATTCCAAGACTGGTCTAGGAAATTCTTAGACAGGTCGAGCCAGTGCTAGGACTGGTCGAACCAGAACCAGGACTAGTCTAAGAGCAGCTCAAACACATGTTTAAATACATTTGGATAATGTATCCAAAGTGACCTACCCTAAGGTCAGTGACTATGGTCTATCAAACCTGAATAATGAAGTATGGACATTGAACTCTACTTCATTCAACGAATGATAAATCTTTTAGTACTTAAAGCCTGAAGTACGAGTCGTCCAACCACTTGAACCTGAAGTCAGAGTCGTCCAAACACTTGACACCAACATTTATCTTGAACTTGAATAACCAATAAAGAATGTCGTGACTTCTTTGTATCTTCTTCTTTATATCTTCTTCTTTATATCTTGAAGCCGCTTGAAGAGTCCATGGTTGTCTTAAACATAGAACACACACATAGAACATACCAAGGTTTTGACACACAAAATTTGACAATCAAAGAGGTATCATATAATAGCACTAACAAAACTTTTGTGCGCTCTATAAGCCGAGCCGTCAAGTAACCCGATCTGTCTTATGTATGTTCACCCATGTTTTGGACGTTTATGGGCTTGAACCTAGGGTCCCACTTACCAGTGAATCCCTTTAACCCATGGTACCTCGATCCGATAGACTCATGTTCGGGCATGGTGGTATAGGACACCGTGGCAAGCTGGTCGGTCTACACTAGGGCCACATGTCTCCCCGTAGTGACCAGTGAGCAACCAGACTCGTGAGCCGATTATGGTGTTATGGGACACAATATTCGAGCTGTCGACCTACACTGATTGGTGACGAGCCCTTTTGTAGTGACCACCCTCGACATACTCTGAATTTTGTTGAGGCGCCGAGTTTTGCCGCAGTGTATAGAGTATGAACTAGGCCTGTTTCAATTTAGTGATGAACCGTTAAAGAAGTGATGGGGGAGTGGTGTAACCATTATGCGTAACAGCCCTGACAGCCTTTGCATCGACCTAGAAACACACCATCGTATGAGATTAACTAGGACTGATGACCCTAGAATGGATCATGTTTGGGAATGATACAAGGAAGGTACCTTAGTTTCCCAATACTGCTGTTTGAAATGGACTAATAACAACTCAGTAATCATGCTCATCATCGCATTGCATGTGCTTGGAAGATGTGGAGCACTGAGGGATGAAAGCATGTTGCGAACGTAAGATGGTGTCGCACGAGGGTGTGTGTGGTGAGGGCATACATCATGACTGTATTTCATACTTGCATTAACAAGTGTATTTAGAATTATTTGATTGTACTGTTTTATCATTACTATTCGACCGAATTGATTACATGTTAACCTATGTTTTATTGTCCCACTGAGTTAGCTACTCACTCCCACGTTACGGGACGGTGTTACGAACACCCACCAGACTTTGTCTGATTACAGATGGCGACGCTACTCTTGAGGCGGAGCCAGACCTTTATGATGACAATGATGCTTGTTCGTATATGCTATGCTGACAGCTTCACGTGAGCCGTGTCTTAATCGATAGGATTACAGGGATGTTGACTAGATGACAATACACATTTAGTATAATTTGAATTATACTTGTAATTATTTAACCTGGTAACATTATCACACTCTGGAGACTCACCACAGTTTATATATTTTATATATCTATCACAGTCTTCCGCTTACTAATTCACTTGTCTCTGGAGTATGATATGTTGTTTTGGCTTAATCTTACTCATGTTCACTACATTAATGCAGACAACATTCAATCATCATTCATTTTGTTGCATAAGTGATGTGTTGGAACTCGGGAGTTGAGTTTATGCTCGACCCCCGATTTTCAGGGCGTTACAATATTGCTTATGGACTTTAAACTGGTACATTAGTGGAAAACCCCCACCTATAAATGTACACCCATACTTGGGATGTAACCCGACTGGTTGTGATTAAAATGGACCATTGACTTAGAGGTTATTGCGTGGTGGTCTAAATGGATCATTGATGTGGGCCTACCATCCAGGGTTGTTGTGTCTAATGGTTTTCAAGGATGATTTTTTATCGCATGGTTTTGATACTCGCCCTATGAGGCCTATTTTGATAGTTGCCCTATGCAGATTGTTTAATATCGCCCTATGTGGCTTTGTTATGATATTTTCCCTATATGGGTTCGATGTTTTGTTTTGTGCAACCATGCGATGGTAAGCCCCATATACTGAATATGATTGGCCACAAGTCTATTGGGATCCATTAAACATCCTAAGGTGGTAGCCTCATGAGCCAGGGATGGTGGAATGGGACACTATGCCTGAGCTGTCGGCCTACGCTGGGCCATGTGCTCCCCGTAGTGACCTTTGAACTTATCTAAATTGGCTGGTTGTAAATGGACTAATAATGACTTGGCTAATCATGCATACATGGCACGTATTGTTCCGACTGGATGATATTTTCCAGGTTTGATGATTCTGACTGGATGATATTTCCCAGGTTCGATGACTGCATGGACGACGGCCCACTGTCCGCACGGATGAGCATCCCCGGGGCGATGATTGCATTCACTCATCCATTCATCTAACAAGACCTGCATCATGTATTGTTTTGATTGCCTTGTTGTTTTATAACTATGCTTACCTAATGCGGTGGTGTGTAATCTTGAGAGGAATTCACACTGAGTTGGTCACTCATCCATCAAATATACAACCGTACAGGTAGTACAGGTGGTTTTAGTGATATGCATGTTCAGATTTGATGAGGAGCAGGGTACGATCGCCAAGGATGCATGACCATATTTTTCTGGAGGAGCTGCGTGATCTGGTGGCTTATATTTATATGCTTTCTGCTATTCTTCATGTATTAAATTCTTATAAATCTTGTACTTGTTAAATTCAGAGACATTGGTTTGTATAAGTCATTATGGGCAACTTCTTGTATATTTGATTAATAATGAAATTTTCCTTTATGTCGATTTGTCCACACTACGCTCATCTGTTAACACTGATGAATGAAAATAATGTACACTCAAATTTGACCATCCTTTAAGGTTAACACTCGGGTTTTTGGGACACGGGTCATATACTCGGGTCCTGAAAAGTCGGGGTACTACACCCGTGACCTGAGAGGAGATCAGAAGAGGAAGACGCCCTCCGATAGTTCTTGGCAGCAGCAGCATTGTCCACAGCAAAGACGCATGACCCACCCAGCATTCCGAGCACTAGTGGCACCCCTAGCACCACTTCAGGGACCATTTTTAAGTACCTGCTTTGGATGTGGAAGGACAGGACATCATAGGCACGAGTGTCCCCATCCGTAGCAGTAGCAGCCGAGGGCACTGTATCAGCCTTCGCGACAGCCCCCACAACAACAGCAGCGACCGCAGCAACACCCTCCAGGACCTCCCCCTGCAGCAGAAGAGGCAGCAGATCAGGCCACCACAGCGGTAGCAGCAGCAATAGAGACCTCATAGGGGACCTGCACCTCCCCACCAGGCCCAGGGCAGATTTTATGCTGCCCAGTAGGACCCTCAGTCATCAGGAGGAGTGGTCAAGGGCACTCTCCCCATTTCTGCATGCATTGCACGTGTATTATTTGATTCTAGTGCATCGCATTCCTTTATGGCCGATGATTTCTTGTCGATCGACTGGTTTGCCGATGGAGTCTGCCTGTGAGGGTTTATAGTATCGACGCCCATGGGGAAGACTGAAGTGTTAGACCGATTTTGCTCGATTTGCCTCGTTCTGATTGGGGATATCTATTTGCCAGTCGATCTATTCGTATTGTCGATGTCCGAGTTTGATGTCATCCTAGGCATGAATTGCCTCGCCGAGTACCACGCTATATCAGACTGCTCTGCGAGGACAGTCAAGTTTTGTATACCCGACGTGCTAGAGTTTCAGTTTGTTGTCGAGCCCAGTGGAGAGCAACTTTCATGCCTGTTGTTGTGTGTCGTTGAGGAGTCGGTTGCTTTGAGTATCGACCAGCTGCCAGTAGTTTGTGGTTTTCCCGATGTGTTCTAGGAGATTCTGGGGTCATCACCTCGTCGGCACACCGAGTTCCAAATGGATCTCGTGTCTGGTACCGTGCCTATTTCAAAGGCCCCGTATCATATGACACCGTTGGAGTTGCGGGAATTACAAAAGCAATTGGACGAGTTGCGCAAGCTAGGCTTTATCCGTCAGAGCAGTTCGTTGTGGGGAGCGTCGGTACTCTTCATGAAGAAGAAGGATGGCTTGTTGAGGCCTTGCATAGATTACTGCGAGCTCAATAAGGTCACAATCAAGAACAAGTACCCGCTCCTGAGGATCGATGACTTGTTTGATCAACTGTAGGAGGCGCAATTCTTTTCGAGATAGACTTACGGTTCGATTATCATCAGGTTATAGTCCGAGATGAGGATATCCTGAAGATAGCCTTCAGGACGTGTTATGGTCATTTTGAGTTCCAGGTTATGTCCTTTGGACTGACCAATGCACCTACAGTATTCATATAGTTGATGAACGAGATCTTCCATCTGTGTCTCGACCAGTTCGTTATGGTGTTCATCGACGACATTCTGATATATTCGAACACCCGTGAGGAGCATGAGCGGCATCTGGAGATTACTTTGAAGACCCTCCGTGCACACCAGCTTTACGCGAAGCTGGAGAAGTGTGAGTTTTGGCAGGAGGAGGTGAAATTCCTCGATCATGTGGTAACGAGGCAGGGCATCGCAGTGGACCCCTTAAAGATTGATGTTGTACGTCAGTGGGGCCAGCCCACGAATGCATCCAAGATCCGCAGTTTTCTTGGTTTGGCGGGTTACTACCGACATTTCATTGAGGGATTCTCTCGTATTGCAGCCTCTTTGACCAAGTTGACCCGGAAGGGTGCCGAGTTCATTTGGAGCGACACTTGTGAGCAGGCATTTATAGAGCTGAAGGACCGCCTCACGTCCGCTCATGTCCTCACTCTTTCCCTCTAGGAGTGATGGATTTGTTGTATTTATCGATGCCTCATAAGTTGGCTTGGGTGCTGTCCTAATGCAGCACGGGAAGCCGGTGGCTTATGCCTCTCACCAGCTCAAGGTCCATGAGCTGAACTACCCCACTCATGATTTGGAGCTGGCAGCAGTTGTCTTCGCACTGAAGGTGTTGAGGCACTATCTTTATGGGGTGAGGTTCGAGCTATTCTTTGACCACAAGATCTTGAAGTATGTGTTCTCTCAGTCCGATCTGAACATGAGGCAGATGCGTTGGGTGGAGCTCATGAAAGATTATGATTTTAATCTTCAGTACCACCCAGGCCTGGTGGCACACATGATGATTTAGGAGTGGAGGATGCTCGAGGATATAGCAGAGTATGACTTTGAGTTTGGTATGCAGTCTTCTATCGTTCACTTATTGAGCCTGTCGATTCAACCCTCTCTTGTCACTAGGGTGATCGAGCCTCAACATTCAGATGAGTCATTGCAGGATTACCGAGCAGAGTCACCATTAGAGAGTCAGTCAGATTGGCAGATTGGTTCTGATGGTGGACTTCATTTCAGACGCCGATTATGTGTCCCGGATGTTCCTGAGTTGCACAATGATCTTATGACCAAGTAACATCGATCACAGTTCTCTATCCACCCTGACTCGACGAAGATGTATCGCGATATAAGGCGTCAATATTTTTGGGCGGGGATGAAGTGTCAGATAGCCAGTTTTCTGGCCGAGTGTGACACATGCCAGCGTATCAAGGCCGATCATCAGAGACCCCCTAGTCTATTGCAGTCGTTGAGCGTCCCGATGTGGAAGTGGGAGCACATATCTACCGATTTTTTCATGGGTTTGCCAAGGACACAGTGCGGTCATGATGCCATCTGAGTTATCGTGGATCGTCTAACGAAGTCGGCATATTTTCTTGCTATTCGTGAGACCTGACATGTGGACTGGCTTGCTAAGTTGTTTGTTGATGAGATCGTGAAACTGCACGGTATTCCTGTCTCGATCGTTTCAGACCGAGACCCGAAGTTCACGTCTCAGTTTTGGTGGAGCTTACAGAGATCGATGGGCACTGATTTATAACTCAGCACTGCGTATCATCAGCAAATCGATGGGCAGACCGAAATGGTCAATCAGATCCTTGAGGATATGCTTCGGGCCTGTGCGATTGATTTCTCGGGTAGTTAAGACAAGCACCTGCGATTGACTGAGTTTGTGTTCAACAAAAAGCTATCAAGCCACCATTAGCATGACTCCTTTTGAGGCATTATATGGCAGACCATGTAGATCTCCGAGTTGTTAGACCGAGGTTGGATAACGGCGTCTCCTAGGTCCCGAGCTTGTGCAGTAGACGTCAGAGGCTATCGGTATCATCAGGCAGAGTATGCGCACAGCTTAGAGCCGGCATAAGAGTTTTGCTAATCGTCGGCGTCGACCCTTAGAGTTTGTCGTTGGGGACCACGTGTATATCAAGGTCTCACCCATGAAGGGTGTGGTTCATTTTGGAGCGAAGGATAAGCTTGCCCCGAGATTTATAGGACCTTTCGAGATCACCGGACGCGTTGGCGCTGTGACCTATCGGCTTGCCTTGCCATCTCAGTTGTCTGGCGTCCACAACATTTTTCACGTTTCTATGTTGAGAAAGTGTGGGTCAGACATCGTTCTTGTTATTGACTGGCAGCCGTTGGAGGTTCGTGAGGACGCTTCTTATATTGAACAGCTAGTTCGTATCCTCGATCGGAAGGAGCAGGTCCTCCGGACCAAGGTCATTCTCTTGGTAAAGGTACAATGGGGCCATCATAGTGTGGATGAGGCATCTTGGGAGTGTGAGGCAAAGATTCGAGAGTGTTATCCCTATCTTTTCGATGTTTGATTGTATGTTGTATTGTGTTTTGATTATATATGATGTTATGTTTTCTATTCCCTTATTAGTTATGGTTAGCTACGATGATAGTATAAATTTCAATGATGAAATTTTTATTAGGTGGGGAGAGCTGTAAGGCCCACATCCTAGTCTGTACTGTTCCATCGATGCCTGCAATCCTTCCCGACGAATTCCAGCATCCCACGACCTAAAATCGATGTTTGTGCGTGACCATAAGTCGTATCCCGTAGATTTGAGTCGGCTTAATCCACGACTTGTGCCATTGCGATCGCACCGTCGTCGTGGTTTCGACGCGGCATCTTATACACTGATTCGATACCCTGACTAGGAGATGTGGGCCCGCGTTTATTTCAAAAAAATGTTATGCATTTGCCAACCCAAGAGAATCTCCACAACCCATCCCATCAATCAATCAATCAAAGTACACAACCCATGCTTTCTTTCTCCCCAAGTCAAGCAACCACCCTAAATCAAATCTCAAGTTAAGTACATCTATCAACTCACATCCATCACTCACATCCATCACCTCTCTTTTACAACCACCATTTATCTCTCTTTCTCAACACACTTTCCAAGCAACAAGAAGTGGTGGACGTCCAAGCTCTTCTAAGGTGAGAAAAGGTGTTGTGTGTGGTGGCCCACTTCCTATTCCAAAATACATCATCTTAGCCCTTCCTTTCTCATAATCTTCCATCAAAGAGAGGCACAAGGAGATCGGCGTTCCATCGGACCAAGAAGATTGAACGGTGGGTGTTTCTATAGGCCTATATTTCATTCTTTTGATGATGGGCCAAGTGGGGCTTACCGATTGATGGTATGGATCTCACTTTGGACCTTAGATGTGGCCGATGGCCCACTATGATTCTCATGATCAGGCCATTCTCCATGGACCCCATGTAACAGTCCGGATTTTTTCCAACCTAGAATTAGACGTCCTTAGGCAATGAGTCAATCCTAACACTGGTTTAACTTCTCAAACACTCAATTAAAGCCTCAAATTCGTTTTCAAACATTTTCTTCACAAATCTCACCCTTCACCACCTTGATCTTTCAATATTTTCTAAGTACTTTCACCTTAGACACTATCTTAAAGTTTAGGTAATGAAGAACAATACTTAAACGAAATATTGCTAGAAAGGACTAAGTACCACCTCAGACCGAAATCACCCAAGACTAAATCCTTTAGAAACTAGGCGAGAATTAGCCAGTGTTAAACTAGAGTGCCTGTGAAATTAGCACCAATCACTTTAAATACGATCTGCAAGACCCAAAACTTGTAAAATCATTGACGCTAGGTTACCCTAAAATCTAGGATCAATCTCATTACCCGGCTGCTCTCGGGAGCATCTCGAAACTCCGTATCGGATCTGGACCGCACGTCGGAAGTCCGATTAACACGAAGTTAAGGAATTAGGACCGCCTTGCTGGGCTTGACATCCATATCGGAAATCAAATCCAGATAGTGTCCTAGTGCTATTCGCTTGAGCTCGGAGTGAAGAGTGTGAGAAATGTGAAATTAATTCAAAATAAAATATCTTGAATAGTAATCTGGCACGTGTTGCTTGCGGATCAGTTTTAAGCAACCAGACCGTCAGAATCAGAGCAAATTACACCCTCGGATCAGGAGAAATTTCATACACATTTACATGTACTCGGAATCTCCGATCGAGATCCGCTGACCGTTGAACTGAAACTGGTCCGCCACGCGTGATTTGGAATCTCGACCGAAACGAAAACTTAATAGAACGTAGATCCGGTGTCTGTGAGCTTAAGTTCGACCTTTGGCTCAAGGAGGCCCGCCAGAAGTCCTCCGTTGAGCTGAAACAGATGCCTTTTAGACAAAACCCAAGTATACCTTGTTCACAAGTCTGTTTTGGTGAGATTTTAGGCTATATAAGGACCTTAGAACCCTTTCTCTCACAGCCATATAAATTTGAGAGAAACCCTAGAGAGAGGAGAGAGAAAAGAGAGAGAAAGTATGAGAGTTGTGAGAGATCCTTCCTGCCACTTTACCCTGTCGCTACACAAGCTCCACCGCTCCCTTCGTATCGCTTTCCCGGCTATTCCAGCTCCATTTCTATGTAAGAAACCCTAACCCTAATCTGATTTGGGACTTGGGTGGTTGTAGGATATGAAATAGCTAACCTATGTTGTTCTATAGGTTGCCAAACTGCCGTAGATCAAAGCTTAACAAACCTATCGACTTCGTTACGATCCTACGACAAAAGGTGCGAACTTTGGGTGTATAGGTTATGGTTTTCGACGCTTTCAATGTCAGATAATGATAGATTCATGATCTGCATGCAATTGCACGTGTACAAAGTGCTGTCTGTTTACTGTTTCGATTAAAGATGTAGATTATGGAATTTTACATATTCTAGGTATTCGTAGAAAATACCGTATACATATAAATTTTGGAAATGTGTTTGACATGATTATTTGTTGTATGAATATATGATATATGGATAAAATACTTATTTGGCGAAAGGATTCGCCCAAATACATGTTTTACTAATATACACTATGTATGTAGAAATACTGTATTGTAGAAAGTACCGTATACATATATATTTTAGAGATGTGGTTGCCATGATTATTTGTTGTATAAATATATTATATATGCGTAAAATACTTGCTTGGCGAAAGGATAACCCTAATACATGTTTTGCTAACATACACCATGTATGTTGTAATGTGTATTCTAAGTGTTTGGGAAAATGGCTGAATGAGTATAGAGTTCTCATTCGTGCTCGCCATGACTAATTGTCATGGATATATGATTGTTGTATTGGCGATCCCCCTTTGACGAAAGGATTTGCCGTGAATCATGCCACGGCCACTATACGCGATGTATGATGAAATGTGCAGCCCAAGTGTTTGTGAAAATGTTCAAATGAATACGGAACTTGGATTCCTACTTTCTGACTATCCGTCGTGGGTGTACGCGTGTTATGTTAGGGGCAACTCCCTAGTGAAAGGATTTGGCTTAATACCTATGTGATCAACATATGTCATGTATGTTGATGTATGTAATCTAAAGTGTTTGTTGAAATGTCTGAATGAGTAGTAGTTAGTAAATTGTAATGTATAAGGGTGTCGAGATATGATTCTCAACTCCTTTAACTATGTGTATGATTTCCTTGGATAGTTGTGTGATTAGGAATTGAATATGTACAAACTCATGCTTGTGTTGTGCTTCATAACATGCTCAATTGATTGTATGATTTGATCTATGTAATGCATGTATTTAAATTCATATTTACGTTGTATGATCCGGCATGGGTGATGGGGGAGTGGAGCAACGAGTGCATGTAACAGCCCTGACAGCCCTAAACGGAAAATACCATACTTGGATTGTATGATTTGAATCTTGATCCATTACTGTTTTATCTATCTGCAATTGATTGTGTTTGGGGATATGATTATAGTCCAGACAATCAGTACCAGAATTGAATTCGTGGTTGTAATTCATTTGCCACGTGAAATGTGTTCGACGAACCCGAGTCGTACTTCGGTTGGCGATAGTGGTTAGCCACACGAAGTGCTTATGCGCTTCATATCGTTCAACTTGTTGTGCGCTCGAGCTAGCTAAGCTCGTCAAGTAACCCGATCTGTCTAATGTATGTTCACCATGTTTGGACGCTACTGCTTGAACCTAGGGTACCAAACTTACTAGTGAAATCCCTTTTAACCATGGTACCTCGATCCGCTAAGACTCATGAGCCGGGCATGGTGTTATGGGACACCGTGGTCGAGCTGTCGGCCTACGCTGGGGCCACGTGCCTCCCCGTAGTGACCAGTGAGCAACCAGACTCGTGAGCCGATTATGGTGGTATGGGACACTATATTCGAGCTGTCGACACCTACGGCGAGAGCCGAATACGGTGAGACCTATATTCATGGTGACAGGCGACGAGTCCTCCGTAGTGTCTTCAAGTATACTCTAAGGTCTGTGATTGGCGACGAGCCCTTCACAGCAACTAGAGCATGAGTCGAGCCGAGTACGGTGAGATCTGTATTCGAGCTGACGGCCAGCGATTGAGCCGAGTACGGTGAGACCTGTATTCGAGCTGACGGCCAGCAATTGAGCCTCATAAGATGAGATCTGTATCCGTACTGACGGGTGACGAGCCCTTTGTGATGCCTTCACTATGCCTCTCAATCCATAATATCGTATGAGATTAACTAGGAGTGACGACCCTAGAATGGATCATGTTTGGGAATGATACAAGGGAGGTACCTTAGTTTCCCAATACTGCTGTTTGAAATGGACTAATAACAACTCGGTAATCATTCTCATCATGTATTGCATGTGCCTGGTAGATGTGGAGCACTGAGGGATGAACGCATTTGCGAACGTAAGATGGTGTCGCATGAGGGTGGTTTGGCAAGGGCATACATTATGTCATTTCATACTTGCATTAAATAAGAGTAGTCATAATTGTTTAATTGTATTGCTTTATCATTACTACTTGACTGAGTTGATAACATGTTAACCTATGCTTTATTGTTCCACTGAGTTGATCACTCACTCCCACGTTACGGGACGGTGTTGTACACACCAACCAGATTTCCTCCTACTTGTAGCTCTCTGACAGGTTTATGAAGACCTGTTATTGTATTGACGGGGCTATAGTACTTGGGATAGAAGACATTACACTTACACATTTGGTATATTTTAGAAATGTACTTCAAATTTATTAACCTGGTAATGTTATCACACTCTAGAGACTCACCACAGTTTTTATATATTTTATATATCTATCACAGTCTTCTGCTTGCAATTTAACTGTCTCTGGAGTATGATATGTTGTTTTTGCTTAATCTCACTCATGTTCAATACACTAATGCAGACAACATTTAATCATCATTATCTATGTTGCATAAGTGATGTTCTGGAAACTCGGGTGTTGAGTTATGCTCGACCCCCGATTTTTCAGGATGTTACACCCCATCACGATGTTTACTTTTCTAAGTTTAAAAGAGATCATCTAGACCTTTTATTTTGGTAGAGAAGGGATCTCCACCGTTGATTTTTTTATTTGGTGGGCCCATATGTATTGGGACCCACTTGATGTATGATTGAATGAATGGAAGGGAGGGCCCATAATGTTGGGGTACTTCCATCGCACGTGTCTCTTTCTCCCTCTCTCTCTCTATCTTTTTCATTTTTGTGTGATGATGTGGCTGTGTGGCCCACCCGGATGAACCCCACCTTGCTGTATGTCTTGTCCACACCATCCAGCCATTTGGTGGCCCACCCTAGTAGCACGTTTGTGGGTGGGGCCCACCTTAAATATGTGTTACCTAAACCGTCCAGCGTCCCTGAAGTATGAACTGACGGTGTGGTGTACTAGCTATGCAGTGAAGTATGAACTGACGATGTGGTATACTGACGAGTTAACAATAAAAATGTTAGCTTGATTCAACAAGGTTTGGGTGGGTTGTTCATGCAGGCCCCACCTTGATGTGTAAACCTAATCCACGCCGTCCATCCTACTTCTCAGCCCATTTTAGGCGTTGAGCCAAAAATTGAAGCTAATCCGATTTTCTGGCGGGACATAGCATAGAAAATAGTGATTTCTACCGTTCAAGGCTGTTAAGACCTACATTGATGATTCGATACGCCAAAATATACTGAATATTGGGCTTGTTCAGTTCGTCTTGAGTCATAGAATCCAATGGGTGGAGTGGATCCACCTGATGCGGGGCCTACCACAGAAAAACCTCGAGAAAACTGAATATATATATATATATATATATATATATATATATATATATAAACAAAAGATGCTGCTGCTGGTGGTGTCTAGAGGACGCTGTGGCAGCGTCCTGCTGCGGCGTCTAAAGAGGTAGGGACCGTTGGGTCCCAGCCGTGGGCCCCACCGTGATGTGTGTTGGGTGTCAACATCATGCATTTGATGGGAGCCCTTAGGGCAGTGGCCCACCCCAAAATCAGCCGTAAGTGGAACTCTGGTGGTCCACACTACAAGGAACAGTGAGGATTAAACGTCTGCCATTGAAATCCTTTTGGATTTCATAGAAGTTTTGGATCTTTATGAAATTTGTTTTTCCTCTTCATCTAGGTATGTGTGACCTTATTAACAGATTAGATGGCAGATAAACGTTATGGTGGGCCCCTCGTGGGATCCACTGATGTATGTATTCCACACCTTCCATCAGTGTGGCCCCCACCTTCAGGTATGTGCTTTATCCATGTCGTCCATCTATATGGGGCCCGATGATGCATGTGTTATATCCATACCGCCCATCCATTTGGTGGACCCGTCTTAAGGCTTGAGACTAAAAATAAGACAGATCTAGGATCAGGTGGACCCACCATCAATGTGGAGAATGACATCCACCGTCCAAACTTCTAAGTGCCATAGTAGTTTTCAATAAAGCTGATATTTGTTTTCACTTCATCTATCACTATGTGAACTTATGAATTGGTTGGATCTCAAATACATTACGACAGCCCACACCGTGACGTGATCATCCATTGATCAGGTGGATCACATCGCGGAAATAGTGGAGGATTGAGCGTCTATCATTGAAACCCATTTGGGTCACAGAAGTTCTAGATCAAAAGGGGATTTGTTTTCCCTCTTAATCCAGGTCTTTATGACCTTATAATTAGATTGGTTGGAAAATAAACTTTATAGTGGGCCCTGTGGTTTATTTAACCGTAAAAATTATTATCTCCATTGCTATTTGTGGTATGGTCCAAATGATCCTTCAATATGATTCTTTTTAGGGATGTATGAGGCCCATTTTGATTTATTTGTGGGTGTCCGTTGAGGCCCACCTTGATATATATAAGGCCCATGTGATGAGGCCCATATTGATGTATTTGTGGCCCGTCTGTCGAGGCCCACCTTGACATATATGAGGCCCATATGATGCGGCCCATTTGATGTATCTAAGGCCCATAGGTTGAGGCTCAATGGGATGTACACAAGTCCATTGCAATGTGTGATTCTACCATGGTTTTTGTAATGATGTTTATGGCGGGCTATGCCTTGGGAGAAATGATGGTTTGACCCCCACATTGTAAGTACGATGTTGGTTAAATGTCCGCATTGTAACTCTCCTTAAGGGCCCATTGATAGGCCCATACTTGTTTTGTGTAGGCCGTCTAGGCCCATCTTTGTTGTGAGGATAGTTCATCACTTCATAACATGCTTTGTATAATTCCATGATTCATGTCGTACGCATCATATGTATGCTTGATATGAGTAGTGACTGATTATAGCATATGCCATTAAGCAGATTACTTATGGGACTCACTATTAGGAGTTACCCACATGAGCGCATGGTACGTGTAGGATTGCTGCATGACTGGATAGTATGACTCATGCATCTCGCATATGTGTGACAAGATCATTGTACGCCCTAGCGACATCCGGGTCGTGGCTCACAGGCACATCGTGGATAGCTGTATCAGATACCGAAAATACTTAGTTCTAGCACTGTGGGCACTTAGGATGTCCTTGGGTGAAAGTCTCAGAACCTTTTTAGTACCAAGAGATGCTCCAACGTCTAGACCGAGTGGATATACGAGTGCAGGAGTGCCAAATACTAGTAGGCTGCATCTCCCACTATGTCGTGGTCGGTTGAAAGGGGGTATGGCCTTATCCCCTCGAGTGAGGGGGTTGTAAGCTAGGTTGAGTTTGACCAGCTCGCAAATGAGTCCGCTATCAATGAACAGGGTAGGTATTGACAGACTACTAGTTAGGTGGATAATGTGGTCTCTTCCACTCGCTGGGCTGTGCAGCTAGGGAAGCTGCAGTCAGTGTGAAGTGTATTAGACCCAAGTGATATCCTAGAGAGAAATTGTACTGATATGTGTACGTGATGAGGATTGATATGCTTGTTTTTTATCACGCATATGACATTTGGCTACGTAGGCCTAGCATCGTATGGCCTTAGTATGGCTGATGGCATTCATGCCTTGCATCACATAGCTTTGGTACTACTAATAGTACTCATGGACTTACCCGCATATTTTTGCATTACTCTGATATTGTATACTTGGCATTCACCTTGTGCACACACTTACACTACCCTATAGGCTTTTGTAAGCTTATGCACGACCGTTGCTTGCAGGTGATGTTGGATCACAGCAGCGCTGAGACAGGAGCGCATACCAAACTATTTTGGAGCCTTCTGATCACCCTATATTTTCCCTTTCTGCATTGTACTTAAAGATTTTGCTATAGTGGATATGTGGTGATGTTGTTTTGTGACTTGGTTATGCTTGTGGTTATGCTCCATTACAAAAAAAAAAAAAAATCATACTGAAAATCCTCCTTGTAAGATCCCAGGATCGGAATCTGGCAAATGGTTGCCGGAAGTCGAGAATGGGGCACTACGGAGGCTGTCGGCGTCAAATTCGATGATCAGGAATTTTTTAGCCTGTTTTTTGAGCTTAGGGCGTGATAGTTGGGCCCACAGTGCACCGACCACCAACCATTGGCTGGTGTCAGGGGTAGTAGCCAATCCGTTCCCCTTATTTGTGGTGTGGTCCATTTAATCTTTGGATATGATTCATTTTTTGGATAATTCTCAAAAATGATCTCGAAAAATGGATGAACGTTGTGAGTTGATCCCAAATTTTTGTTAAATCGAAAACTCAAGTGGACCATGCCGCACGAAACAGTGTGGAATAATGATTTCCACCATTGATACCTTCCTTGGGCCCATAGTAATGTTTATTTGCCATATTCCAACCTATTCATAATATTAAAAAGATATGAATGAAGAAAAAACCCAAACATCAGCTTGATCCAAGACTTCTCTGGCCTCCAAGAATTTTTCAATGGTAGAGGTTCAATCACACTATTTCTTGTGGTGTGGTCCACTTGAGCTTTGGATATGCTTCCTTTTTGTTCTTTATACATCAAATTATTTGTTAACATAGATGAATGGAGTGGATAAAATAAATAAATAACAGTGGAGCCCACAAAGTTTACTCTGGTAAGGGTAATGAGTAACTCACCTAAATGTAGTGGAGAGAGGTTTCCTTAAAACATTCATAATCATATATTGGGCCTACCTGAATGTGATTCACATATCCAACCCACTCATTATGTGTGTCCCACTTAGATGAGGGGTCAGACCAAGTTTCAGCCGCATCCAAAACTCATGTGGGCCCCACCAAGTGCTTTTATATTTTTTAGGATGTCTTCACATGGTTTTAGATGGCATGACCCACCTGAGTTTCGTATATGGATGATTTTTGAGATATCTTATAACCTAAAGGGGATACATTAAATGCACGGTGTTGATGTTCGACACACATTATGATGGGGCCTACAAAACTTACTAACATCAATTCTTAGGTTCTCACGAGGTCAATAAGTTAGGTCACAATTTTGACTAGAATATTTGACCCATTTTACATGTCTAGTCCATTCACTATATTTTACTGATCAATACTCAATTTGACTGGTTACTTGTCCCGATCAGGCTACATATGAAAAAGATATTGGGCATACAAGATTGATCAACAATTTGAGTGAAATTTGATTTAAACATCTGAAGTTTTTACTCTTCAATCTGGACTGATTAGATTGTCTAAAAGTGGTTAAAGGTTCAATTAGTGGATGTGCCTAATAATTTAGTAAATAAAATAAAATAAAATTTCACAAATAAAATGTATATTTTTTTTACTCTTAATTTTTCTTTGAAAACTTTTAACAAAATATCATTTTTATTATAAAATATTTCAAAAAAATTTAAAATACAAATTGTGAGTTTTTATTTTCAAAATCTCAAAAAGTTTCTCATATTTTAATTTTTTTTCTCAAAAATTTCAAAATGCTGATTTTTTTTTCTTTAAAAGCATCATTTTGTTTTCAAAATTTTTCTCAAACATTGTTAAAATTTTTAAACTTCTCAATATTCTTTTTCATGTGATATTACAAATCATTTAAATATTACTTTTAAATTAAAGAAAAATTCCACTCATTTTATATAAAAACTATATATATATATATATATATATATATATATATATATATATATATATATATATATTGCATTCAATCAATTGTTAAAAAATAATCTTAGATACAAATATAGTTATTAACTACACCAAAAACAAAAATTACAGCTCAACATCCATGATTAACCACAAAAAGTGAAATCATATGCTACCTTTATCGACGTTTTTTTTCGTCGGTACAAAGTACCTTTACCGACGATATTGTATAACGTTGGTAAAATTAACCTCTCCCTCATCGGACGGGAACATATTTGGGTGTGACGGGAAACTTTTGTCGACGAAATATGCTTTCGTCGGGGAAAGTCATGTTTACCGACGATTTATTTCGTCGGTAAAAAGGTACTTTTACCGACGATATTGTATAACGTCGGTAAAAATAACATCTTCGATATTTTCTGATGAATTATTTGGTTCATCGTGAAAAATAACATTTACTGACAAAATAATTTTTGGGAAAATTGTTTTCACCAACGATAAATAATTTCATCAGTAAAAGTTTCTGGGCCGTCATTGTAAATGGTGGCGGGAACATATTTGGTCGTGGCGGGAATCTTTTGCCGACGAAATCATATTTCGTCAGGGAAAGTCATGTTTACCGAGAAAATTTATTTCCTCGGTAATAAGTTCATCGGTAAAAGGCTAATTTCTTCTAGTGTGAGTCGAATCATGACTATCGACCAATGGGCCTAAGGTAAACCACAACTGTGAAGGATTAAAGCCACCCACGATGCATGTGGGCAACTTAAAGAAGCCTCACGGTCCTCAACCTAAAAATTGCATGAGTGTTTACTTTGTAATTGATGCAACTATGAAGTTGATATGAATCACCAATAATATTGTTAATATCAAATGGTCGAACACCAAAGGCCATGCATATTAGATCATTCATCGCATTGATGATTTTATCAATCGTCGCATGTAGCATCTCAAGTTAGGTGGCACAATAGTCATAAAATCCAGGCTATGACAACATACAGTTGATCTTGCGACCACCGTAGAATTGTCAAGCCAGTCGACACATAGGGAAGCCAATGGGCAAAGATTTCCACTTAAAATTTCCCATATTGCCTTCTGAAATGACACATAAGAAGAAATGTCACTGGTAAAGAAAACATGCAGCATTGAGTCTTCGATGTGTAAACAAGAGCAAGTAAAAAAATTGATGCACGACGCCAATGAATTTGGCACAATTTGAACTTACAACCAAACATCATGACCTGCCCAAACTATTTCAAACCAACCGAGTGTTAAACCATCTAGTCGAAAATGGTTAAGAACAATGTTAAAACATCAAGCAAGCTTAGAAGAATGACTAGATTCAAGGACAATGCCACGTCTAGTGACTTTCTAAGCGATGAAAAGCTCCTTGAAGACCGGGTGCTTTTAATTGAAGAATTGATGTCTAATATAATAATGTTGGAAGATGACATTGATTCCCTGCGAATGAAGGTTGATAAGGTAGAAGCCATTGGCTCGTCAAAGATAATGAAGAAAATACTAAGAACCTAACCACGACTAATTAAGAGAAAAATATTATAAGGTTCAACACTTTGTTATGAAATGCGGTTGATTGGAATATAGTTTTAACGCTTCCATTTTTTTTTTCTAAGTAAAACCTGACAAACCTAATAGAGTAGAGGGTTGTATGACTCTATCACTAAAGTCTCTCTGGATGAATTATACTTTAAAATTAAATTTTTACAGGAGACTGTTACGATAACACCTTCCACCATATATGCTTTGATAGAAATTAAAATGGCAGAAGACGGGATACCGATTGACACTCTTTCAGAGAAAATGTCTAATACTGAAAAAGAGTCGCTTACCTATGCGTTATGCGGATTTAGTGCAAAATGGAGGTCCGATAACGCCTTACCCACAAACAAATTATTTTCCATATACCATGTCTTGCCTCGTATTTTCACTTCAAATGTCTATCCAAGGGCAGTGAATAAGACTGATCTTACTCGCTTTATGCTTAGAGTTGTTCATGCTGTCACCACTGGCATTCATATTTGTTGCCTTCCTTGATTTGTTATGTGATTATTCAATTTAGACTACATCCCAAGTATGGTTTGATTCCTTTTAGGCACCTTATGTCTTCCTTTGCATTCTAATATCGTGTTCAAATTCCTTCATTTGAAGCATCGGAATCCAAACTTCCATTTAATAATGCTAATCTAAATATGATGCGGCTAACACCCCTTCCTGAACAAAGAGAAAATCATGAAGAACCTTAGGAAGCAGATATCAAGATGGATGACATTTTTGATGACTTGGAAAGTTTAGAAGATGCGACTCACTCTGACTATCACCCCTCTCAATTTCATGACAAGTTGTCTTCTTTAGAAGAGAAAGTGGATGCTTTGCAAGTATCCCAAGAATCATTAGTCCAAACTCAAAATTTAAATATAAGGGACATGAAAAAGTACTTTTATCGATTCAATATGAGTTTGAGGATTAACGATCCTATAATGCCTGCATCATCCTCTTCTGAGTTGGAGTGAGATATACATATTTTTTTTTGGTAGGTCTGTTTTAACTTATATTCTGCTGGTTTGGTTTGATACGTTTCTTGATACTCTACTTCATACATTGGTGTATACAGTGTTTTCCTTTTTATATGTTATTATGATTCCTCTTGACCATGATTTTATGATAGTCTTAAATTTCATTGTAGCTACATATTGATTTCTTCCTTTGTCAACTTGTGACAGAAAGGGGGAGAAATATAATATATATATATATATATATATATATCTGATGTGTTTGTGGAATTTTATGGAATTTATTTATGTTATGTGACGAAATTGAAATATCATATATGCTTATGCTTATGAATATACTTGAGATTATGTTTGGATGGCATAGTGCATGCTATATTTCTCAGGGGGAGCTACAACTAGAGTACAAATGATTGGTGTGGAATACAGATGATTGTTAAATCTACGGGGTGGCTTCAATCTTTTTTATGGTTGGGATCATGAGTTTTGTATGTATGTATGTTGGTGTATGTGTTGTGTATGATATATATGTATTTTGTCATGAAATTAACAAAGGGGGAGATTATAAGTGCTTATATGTTTAGCACACATAAGGTTGTCAAATTTCAAAAGACAAAGATACAGAGTGATACTAGTCAGATTGCAACTACATTACATCTCATGAAGATCAGCTTGAGATTGTCTTAGTATCTCAAGATTAGCTCAAGATCGTCTTACCATCTTAAGACGTCACTCAATTTCAAGTTTATCAAGATTAGAAGATCTTTATATTAGCTAACCAATAGGTGATATAACCCTAGAAAGACCATAGTTTAGCTGCTTTCAAATTTTTTTCAAATTGGGTTAACTTTGGTGTGTTTTCATTGAAGTTTGACTAGCCTAAATTTCAGTTCGGCCAACCTAACTTCTTCACTTAACCTAACTTTAGGTTTGGGCAAAATTTCATATATGAATATTTGAAAATTTTGTTGAAAATTCATCTAGCCTAACTTGGAGTTCGGCTAGCCCAAGGAAAGTTTGGGTCAAATTCTGGCAAAGGATGCTCAGATTTTTAAGGAAATTCTACCAATCAAAATTTTCCTTTGGCCAACCGAATTTTGTATAAATCTTATCCCATGAAATCCGATAGCCGTTGGAACAAATCGTTGGAATCCAGCCAGTTAAACCTATTCTTGGGATAACTAAATTTCCAAATATTTTGGCTATAAATAGAGGCCTTCTCTTATTCATTTTTACAATGAAAATTTCACTCAAAATCTTCTACAAGTAAGAGAGAAGCTTAGGTCCTTGTCAAGCTATTTTTGCAGTATTTATAAATTTATGTTAAGCATATTCAATTCCCTTTCTCAAGCAGATCTTAAATACAATTTTAGATAGTAGTCTATGTTCCACTTAAGAATCAAGTAAATTGAATCTATAACATTAGGGTTTTCAATTCCTAAAATACTTTAGATTCATATTCTCTTTCTAGTTGAGTGAATACTGCCTCCTCTACACTCAAGAAATATGATCATTGCTATAAGCTTCAACTGCATCTTCGAATCATCATTTGAAGAAAAGTATATAGTCAATTACTTTATTTTATTTGGGTTTTTCTGAAATAGCCTGAAAATCTTTGTGGGTTAATTAGTGATATTCCGTGAAAATCACAAAAGGGGTTGTATTGTGGTGAGCCTATGAAAATCCCAAGAACTGTATAAGGTTGTTAAGGTGAACCTATGAATACCTTGAAATAGTGAAAGCTAAAATTACGAGAGCAATAATTTTGGGACAGTAGTAAGTGTGGGTTTAAACACCGAACCACTATAATCCCTTATGTCTTGTGGTGAATGCAATATTTTTTTCATTATTTGTGGTGAATGTAATATTTATTTCATTACTTGTGTTAAATATTGTATTTATTTTATCTTCTCTTGCTAGTTTGAAAGATTGATTTCGAAGACATTCGTGAAATAAGGTTTTCTTGCCTAAAATACTAGGTGAAGGTTGTATTACGAATTATTTGGAATCAAGGTTTCAATATTTGGGCAATTGAGATTATTTATTTCACTTTATTTCAAAATATTTGGTATTGTCCTATTAACTCCCCCCCTCTAGGACATCGATAGCTCGTCTTTTCAAATGCTCTAATTACAAATTCTTCAAACATCACTCTTTTGGGCTTTAATTCATCATTTTGAGCACGTATTCTTCTTAGACTCTGAAATTCTCCTGTACATTGAAAATCAATCTAATTAACTCTTTTTAACACTTAAATACATACGAAAGGGATGAAATATAGGGATAAATATGTAATATTTAAGTCTCAACATTCTTATCTCTATGTATGGCCATTTTTAAGAATATGATTAATGACACTCAAATCCTTCATATCTAATTCCCTAGCCAAAATATCTTTTAACATTGCAATACTATATGTACTAGTACCTACAACGAACATGTTATCCACATATAGTAACATGATAATGAAGCTACTATTACCTTAGCTATAAATATATACATGATAATTTACCTCAAATCTTTGGCTCACAATGATCTTTCGTACTCTTAAAACTATATGTATGATACCATCAAACATTATGATAATAATATCTCTAATCCCCATAATTTTTAGATGAATTTTAGTTAAAATGCAACAAAATTTCTGGTTTTAAAATCCTAATTTTATTGGTCTCTAATGGATAATCGTCCATGATCATGTCACGTTTCAAGAAAAATATAAAAATTTAGCTTATAATCATAACTGCTCACGGGAAATCTGCTCATTTTGTCATTGTCAATCTCTTAACATAGGGAGTCTCACCCTAATTTATCACACGTATAGGAGGGTGAAGAGCCATGTCAAGACCTCTGGTTAGGGCCAAGGGCTGACATTAGCCATCTAAGGGTAAACCTCATGCTAAGGGGCATGCACACATGTATGGAATAACGAAGGCAGGGGTGTCCCACCTTCTCTCTCTTGCTCACTTAAGTGGATGTCTAAATGGGACTTAAATGTCCAAGAATATTTTCATTCCCCTCCCTCATATAGATAGGATCTATAAATGAGAAAGGGTTGAGGTTTCACGAAGTACAAAAAATATGATGCTTCACTATACTGCGGGTTTTTATGTTTCTAGTGTGAATGAAACTTGTTTACCTTCCTAATTCATGCACCCTAATAATGTAAATCCCTTTAGTATTTTCACTCACTATCATTAGAAATCCTAATTGTCCCAACGAGTGGTTCAACAAATCTTACACATTCGATGTCCATCAAGTAGGGTTTTAAAATATTCAACAGTTAAAACTCAAAGTTAACAGTTGAAAACCTAGAATTAAGTAATCAAAGGCCATTTAAGTGTACGTTGGCCTCTAAACACTTGATAGAAATCCAAACCCCAAGATTAGCCCATATACTAATGTCCACATGCAAACCAAGTGGATCCCATATTGAATTTTGTGGATTTTAACGACCTTAATGAAACCATTGAGCCACACATACTTTTAGTGGCTTCTAGGTAGCATCATAAAGCAAGCCAATGCAATATTAATTAGAACCTATCCATCAAGACACCCTTAGGTCAAGGGATTTGACAGAGCTAGTAAAATTAGAAATATCTTTTAGGTAGGTGTAAGGCCCGTATCCTAGTTCGTACCATTCCTTAGACTTTTGTGATCCTCCCTGTAGAATTCCGGCAACCCGCGACCTGTAGTCGGCATTTGTACATGACCTTAAGTCACACCCTATCAACCCTTGTTAGGCTTAACAACCATCTCGGAAATCAAGTCCAGATAGTGTCCCGGGGCTATTCGTTTGAGTCCGGAGCGAAGAGTCTGAGAAAATGTGGTTTTCTTTAGAAATTAAATCTCATTTAAGTAATCTGAGACTTGTAGCTTGAGGGCCTGATATAAGCAATGAGACCGTCAGAATCTGACCCAAATACACCCTCAGATTAGGAGAAATTTCATACACATGGCAGTGTACTTGTAACCCTGATCGAATTCTAGTGACCGTTGAACTGAAACTGGTCTGCCACGTGTGATCTGGGAACCTGGCTGGAATGAAAACTTAACTCGACCTAGATCTATAGTCAGGGAGCTTAAGTCCGACCTTTGGATCAAGTGGGGGGCTCTTGAAGTGCTCCATTGAGACGGAACAACCTCCCTTTGGACATAACCTAAGTATACCTTGGCCCTAGGCCTATTTCCGGCAATTTTGGGCCTATATAAGAGGCTTAAACCCTCTCTCTCATATCCCATACGAATTTGGAAAACCCTAGGAGAGAGAAGAGAGGAAAGAGAGAGAAAGAGAGAGAGAGAGAGTTGGAGTTCATCCCTGGGATTCAATCCCATCCTTCCACGGGCTGAATCAGCTCTTCCGTACCGCTCTACCGGCTATACCGATCCCGTTCTTAGGTAAGAAATCCTAACCCTAATCAGTTATAGAGATTCAACTAGTGTAAGTGATGAAATAGCTAACCTATTTTATGTTATAGGTTGTCGTTCTACCATTGATAAAGACTTGGTATTTAACTGAGTCCGTTACTCGCTTCTACGGCATAAGGTGCGGACTTTCCCTGATTTTCAGGGCGTTACACCACCCGAGACTTGTACCCTTCTGACTGTACCGTCGTCGCAGTTCCAACGCCGCGTCTCACACGCTGATGAGATACCCAGACCAGGAGTTGTGGGCCAGCATTTATTTCGAGGAAGCGTTACAAATCCCAAGAAAAGAATCTCTATCATCCATCACATCAATCAATCAATAATAAGTCAAGTACAACCAATCCCTCTCTTACCAACAAAGCATAGCACCCATCTCTCTCCCATTCACAAAGTCAACTAAGCCCATACCCTCCTTACAACACCCATTCCTCCCATCCCATCTCCCTTACAACAAATCCTATTCTCTCTCTCATTCTTTACCCATTCCAAGAGAGAGGATCGTCCAAGCTCTAAGGAGAGCAAGGAGCCAAGTGTGGCCCACTTCCTACCCCAAGATCTCACCATCCAACCCTTCAATTCTCATCATCCTCCATCAAAGAGGAAGCTTAGGAGATCAAGGAGCCTAGAAGAAGTGAAATCGGTGGGAGATCTTAGGATTTCCATCCTTAATTTCTATTTAAGGACTCACTTGTGGTGGGACCAAATTGATGTATGCATTGTATCTTGCAAAGGGGAGCTCATAGTGGCGGAGCTCCCTTCACCACTCAATTCTCTCTCTCTCTCTCTATCTCTCTTTCTCTCTCTCTTTCCTTGTATGATGGCCCACCTATGATGTATGTATTTTTATTCATGCTGCCCCACCACGTGGGACGCACCACTGTGTAAGCAGGGCCCACCTCGCTGCCATGTCCAGGGCCCACACTTGTTGTCTGTTTGGACTGGCCTGGACCGAAGGGAAAACACAAATATCAATTGATCCAAAGCTGTGGTGGGCCACCACGTGGACCCACCTTGATGTATTGTATCTGGTGCCATCCATCCAGGCCTGGCCTGGTGAATGAGGCAAATTCAAATCTTTGGTGGCGCGCACCACCGTCCAGCACATGGGACAGCCCATGGTGTATGTGTTTTATCTACACCATCCATTTGTGGGACCCGCCCACTGTTGTATGTGTTGCTTCCACACCGTCTAGTAAAGGACGGTGCTGGGGCACCTTGATGTAAGTGTTTTATCCAAACCATCCATCCATCTGATGGGGTGTGGACCCCACACGTGTGGTCTCACCTGATGAAATGCACACCATCCAGATCTTGAACGCAGGACACACCATCTTTTATAGCTGTGTTTGACGTCAGCAAGTTCTGGGTCTGACCATGAGGTATGTGTATATCCATACCATCCGCCATTTGGCTGTCACGTGGGGCCCACCCCACACATGCTGCACGCGTGGGGGTGGGGCCCACGTTGATGTATGTATTCTGTATCTACACCGTCCATCCATGTACGGTACCATGTGGGGCCGACCGTGATGTATGGGTCTTATCCACATCGTCGATAGGCTGAGACGGGTGAGGCCCACCTTCATGTATATATTCTATATCCACACCGTCCATTTGCTGGGGACGGTGGGCCTCTTGATGCATGTATTTTATATCCAACCGTCCATCTGTTGCTGGATGTGGACCCTACCTTGATGTATATCTATACTATCTAGGGACGTGGGGTCCACCATGATTTGTATTGTATTTAAGCCCATCTTACAGGCCCACCTTGAGGCATATGATGTGCATGTGGCCCATCTATTTTGTTGGATTATGTGCCGCCCCATGAGGCCTAATGTGATGTATTTATGGCCCATCGATGAGGCCTAATGTGAGGTATTTGTGGCCCATTGATGTGGCCTAATGTGATGTATTTGTGGCCCATTTGATGAGGCCCAATGTGATGTATTTATAGCCCATTTGATGAGGCCCGATGTGATGTATATGTGGCCCATGTGTGAGGCCCAATGTGATGTATATGAGGCCCATTTGATGAGGCCCAATGTGATGTATATGTGGCCCTTGAGTGAGGCTCATTGTGATCTATATTAGGCCCTTGTGTGAGGCCACTGACCCACTCCTTGGGAGCAATGTTGGTTAAATGTCCACATTGATGACCAATGATGGTTAAATGTCCACATTGTGACCTTCCCTTAGGCCATTCTTAGGCCCATTCTCATCCTTCTCGAAGTTGGTTGACCCTAATCATTGGGCCCCATTTACATGATCCATCTATTCACATTAGGCTATCCCAAGATGTTGGGCCCCCATTGGTTGTTAGTACGATTATTTCTTTTATTTTAGAGTCCATCTAGGACTTATTTAGGCCCCTTAAGGCATCTAGTGGGCTATATGATAGTATAGAGAAGGAACCCTTTCCGGATCCTTAGGTAAATAGGTAGGCCACCTAGGCCCAACCTTGATATGAGGAGAGTTCATCCTCACCATACATAGAGGGATCCGTGCTATTAGATTTGGTATATCGACAGTTGAGGACTAACCCTCCATGTTATGGATCTGTTGTCCATCTGTGGACTTCGCCTTAAATATAGGTCGATTATCGATGCCGACTATGAGTACGTGCTAGTATAACATCATGATTTAAGCCATTGAGATGGTATGAGGCCCATTGTGATTGTATTAGGCTCATTCTCATTTCCCCCTTAGTGGGTTAACCCAGATTGATGGGCCCCCACTATTATTAGTATGATCTATCTGGCTTTATTGGGCAATCCAAATTCTTTGAGTCCTCATTGATGATAGTAGAAGTACCTAAACCTGGAGGCCCACTCTCAAGCCCATGAGAAGGCCATCTAGACCCATTCTTGTTATGAGGAGGATATTTCATCACCTCTGGCCATAGGTAGAAGGATCTTTGGTATTCGATTTGGTATATCCACTATTGAGGACAGATCCTCACATTTTGGATTAGATCTGTTGTCCTTCTATGGACCCCGTCATATATAGGCCGATTATTGATTACGACTATGTTGGTATACGCACTGTGTATGTGGTATCATAGCATTATGATTGTGTAAGGTCATTATGAGGATTATTATGATTATATGAGGCTCATCGTGTGATTGCATGAGGCCCATTCTGAGATTGTCTTAGGCCCTTTGCGAGATTGTATGAGGCCCATTGTGATTATCTGAGGCCCATTGTGACCATGTGAGGCCCACTGTGATTGTATCAGGCCCATTGTGTCATTGCATGAGGCTCATTGTGTGATTGCATGAGGCCCATTGTGATTGTATGAGGCCCATTGTGAGCATGTGAGGCCCATTGTGATTGTATGAGGCCCATTATGATTATATGAGGCCCATTATGATTGTATGAGGCCCATTGTGAGATTGTATGAATCTCATTGTGTGATTGTATGAGGCCCATTGTGAGATTGTATGAATCTCATTGTGTGATTGTATGAGGCCCATTGTGATTGTATGAGGCTCATTATGATTGTGTGAGGACTCATTCCGATGGTATGAGGCCCACCATGTGTAGGTGATTATGTACACACCACCCATCCACTTATACGGTCCATAAGCAGTCTTATACCTGCCCACCATGATGTATGTAATTTTAATCATGCTTGGTATACTTTATGATACATGCCCATATGCATCATTCGCATGCTTATTATAAGGAGTGATTGAGCATATCATATGCCATTGGGTTGATTGATTATGGGACTCCCTGAGAGACGGAGTTGCCTCATATGAGTGCGAGGTTCGTGCAGGTTTGATGCATGACTGGATGGTATGACTCATGCATCTCGCATTTTGTGATATGATCACTGGACGCCCTAACGATATCAGGGTCGTGGCCTCCACAGGCATATCGTAGATGACTGGATGGGACACCGGAAATACTTGGTTCTAGCATATGGGCGTGATAGATGACTCCAACGTCTAGACCGAGTGGATATATATGAGCGCATGAGGGCCATATACCAGTAGGCCGCATTTTTCACTGTGTCGTGGTCAGTTGGAAGGGGGTGTGGCCTTACCCGCCTGAGGGAGTAGGCAATGTTAGGCTGAGTCTGACCAGATCACAAATGAGTCCGTTATCGACGAGTCGGGCTAATATTGGTAGGCGGATAGTTAGGTCTCTTCCACTTACCCAATTGTGCGCTTGATGGAGCGACAGGTTGGCGTAGATTGTACTAGACCCCGGTGATGATCCCAGAGATGTACGACACTGATATGAGGACTTACTGAATCGTTATGTGTGCCCTCACGATGATCAGGATTTTAGTTGGGGCGCGCGACTAACCTAAGATTAGGAGTTTACCACATTGGTGTTGGCTATATAAATTTTGGTATGAGACTGGTTTGGATAGAAGTCCCTTGTGATGAACCGCATAGCCTACGATACCACGTATTGTCATCCTGATTTTTACACTCTAGCTTGGTCATTTCTTTCACGCCGCATGTTGCATTGTATCCCCAACATATGGCATTTGGCTTACCACGACCCCGCATTGCATAAACGATCTGCATTGCTTACTTTAATATTGTATGACTCATGGAGTTGTCAGTATTTCTGCTTACTGTGATATTGTATGAGTCATGGACTTATCAGTATTTCTACTTACTCTGATACTGTATGATTCATGGACTTGTCAGTATTTCTGCTTACTCTGATATTGTATGACTCATGGACTTACCGACATGTTTCTGCATTACTCTGATATTGTATTCTAAGCACACTTATAGTGCGTACACACTTACACCACCTTCTAAGCTTTCTATAAGCTTATGCATGATAGATGCATACAGGTGTCGATAGGACGCAGTCGAGCTGAGGCAGGAGCGTGCAGCTGAGCTTCTGGAGTTTTTGATATCTCTATATTATATTGTGAAAGTTAGGAAGGATTCAGTCACCCTACCATACCCAAGGGACGATGGTGAACAATGGGACTTACTAATTTCACAATCTCAATTCGAGAAAAGAAGATATCTCAAGCTATTGCAGATCCATTGTAATTTGTCACAACAAACCATTAAAAACTAAAAATATTCCTTATAATCAAACTAGAATCCAAGAGAGTTCAACAAAACATGAATCAAAACAAACTAAACATCCCAATCACGTTACAAGCTTCACCTCTTGGCCCTTGCTAAGAGGTTTAGCCAACCATAGACATGATTGAACTAAAGACTCTTAAACAAAACAAAAAGACCAACTAAAGAGGAAGAAGAAGAACTCCCGGATGGCAGCTCCACCCTTTTTCTCCACTCCTCGAACTATATAAGATGCCTAGGGATGCCTTAGGGACCCCTATTTATAGTTTTAGGCCTTAGACTTTTGCACCGAGTGGAAATTTCCAGAAATCATCTCGAATTTACACAGCCCACGTAATTTTTGCGTAACCTTCGACTAGTCATGGGCCGTCTTCGACTGGTCGTGGGACGTCCTTGATTGGTCGAGGGTCTCCTTCGACTGGTCGATCAGGATGGGGATTTTGAGGTTTTACACGCTGGAGTTCGAGTCGAGACACCTTCGATCGGTCGACCTTCAACTGGTCGAGCAGAGTCCAAGATTGGTCAAACCGAGGCCACAACTGGTCGAGCGTATGCAGGACTGGTCGAGTCGAAGCCAAGACTAATCGAGGATAACTGAATTCCACTTCAAAACTCTGATTTTCTTCATTTTGGACTTGGTTTTCTTGGATCTTCTGTATGTGTATTTTTCATTCTTAGTTTTATCGGATCCATTCTTGACTTTGGTGATTCTTGAGCGTTAAATCCATGCTTTTAACATCCTTTTCAATCCAAGCTCTTAAATCCACCTTGCAATGCAAACATGATTAAAATAGAACATTAAGCATTATCATGTTCATAAAACCAAGTAATAATAGGGTCCAATATGCAATATTTGACCCTCAATAGATGTTATTTGACCAACTTTATTTGTACTCGTAGGGGTGATGGCAGAATGTTGAAAATATTCATTAGGTCCCCCGGTCTTTTGTTTACTTTATAGGGCATTTGGTGATGTAGCGACACATTGCACAAGTCCAGCAGTCGGGGCTTCTTCAGCTTACACACCATGACACTATTTCAGGGTGGCTAGGTGTATACTTTCCTTGGACATATGATGAACCTAAAAAAGCATATGTCAACATGGATCATCTTCCTCTTTGGCACTACCTGCAATGAAAGATGATAAAGAAGACCTACAACTTGGTAGTCGACAAGATTGAGAATACCGATTACATCCACTTCTTCCAATTTCCCTTATTAAATCAAGTTGAAGAGAGGATGTAATATGTCACACCCCAAACTCGGAGACCGGGCTCACAAAATTCCCGATCGCCAAATCCGGTGTTGACAGCCTCCATAGTACCCCATTCTCGGTTCCTAACACTCATATGCCAAGTTTGCGATCCTGGGATCCTACAAGAAGGATTTTCAACAAATTTTTTTTACAGAGCATAACCATAAGCATAACCCAGATACAAACTACAACCTCACCACATATCCACTATAATCAAAAGCTTTGAGTACAATGCTTAAACGAAAATACAATATATATAACAAGCCTCCAGATATCACCACAAGCTCAGTCACACGCTCCTACCTCAGCTCGGATGCGTCCTATCAATACATGCACGCATCTATCGTGCATAAGCTTATAGAAAGCTTAGAGGGTGGTGTAAATGTGTGTGCAATATAAGCGTACTCAGGGTGCAATATCAAAGTAATACAAAAGCATACTGGTAAGTCCATAACTACCATGTAATGTAGAATCATAACAACTCAATGTCATATACCGAAGGTGTAATGCAATATGCAATGCAAATGAATAACGATGCTGGAGTGTGTAGTCGGGATGACAGTAAGTGGTATCACAAGCTGTGGGGTTCATCACAAGCGGTACAATCATAATGGACCGCATAAAATCACAATAGGCTTCATACAATCACATCTCATACAATTCTAATAGGCCTTATACGATCATAATGCTATGCTACCACATACTCAATGCGTGTACTAACATAGTCGTAATCGATAAACGGTCTATATGGCCGGGTCCATAGAAGGACAACAGATCTTATCCATAACATGAGGATCGGTCCTTAACAGTGGATATACCGAATCTGATACCACCGATCCTTCCACCTACGGTGATGATGTACTCTCCTCATATCAAGGTTGGGCCTAGGTGGCCTACCTAAAATCCTAAGGACCCGGAACGGGCTTCCTTCACCTTACTATTATATGGCCCACTAGATGCCCCAGGGGGCCCCAAATAAGTCCTAAATGGACTTCAAGATTAAAACAATCCTACTAGCAACCAATTAGGGCCCAATATCTTGGGTTAGCCCAATATGAATAAATGGATCATGCAATTATCAATGGGGTCCAATGATTAGGGTCAACCCACTTAGAGAAGGATGAGAAAGGGCCTAACAAAGGCCTAAGGGAAGGTCACAATGTGGACATCTAATCATCATTGCCCATCAATGTGGACATTTAACCAACATTGCTCCCAAGGATTGGCCCACATAGAGCCAAGCCTATAGTGGGCTCATGGTCTCACACATGGACCTCATACATAACATAACGGGCCTCGCACAAGGGTCTAAAGAAACAGTCCATAGCCCTCAAATAGCTGGGAATAATATGGACTTCTCTCATGTTATCTTATACATCATTATGGCCTCACCACATGGGCCTCTCATATATCACAGTGGGCCTCATCATATGGGCCTCACATATATCATATTGGCCCACACATATGAGCCTCGCATAATCATATTAGGCTGCACATATGGGCCACACATATATCTCATTGGGTCACATCCCATGGGCTTCACATACATCACATTGGGCTCATCACATAGGCCTCATGGGACAGCCATGGCCCAGAAGAATAGATGGGCAGCATGAATATACACATAACTCATGGTGGGCCTCACAAGGCAATGGGGCCCACGACCCTAAGGATAAATGAACAGTGTGCGTAACACACATTTATCATGGTGGACCTGTATAAGGCAGCCCACGATCCTAAGAATGGATGAACGACATGTATATGACATTGTTTTGACAAGAAAACAAATGCATTTGATTTAGGGGATTTATTCAATGATAACAAAGAAAGAGTGAGAGAACAATGATCACAAGTTATCTATTCATTCTGAGTTCATTTACATCCTCGGATTCCCTTGATTCTGAAAATAAAGTACAATCAATCAACGCAATGAATGAAACAGAAGACAGCTCGGTGATGATTTTGGCAGCATTTTGACGCTTTTGAAGTTCATCGCAAAGGAAAATGGCTTGTGCGGACTTGAAACCCTTGATTTGGTACTGTGATATGCATTGATCGTCTTTCCATTCATCCTTCCAGTTGCACGGATAGATTCTTCTTTCTTCTACAATCTCTTTCCGTACTTCACATTTCCTTCATTTTCCTTAAAATGTGGAGCGCACAACCTTTAAAATGTGGAGCGAACATCCCTTGAAATGTGGGGTGCATTTCCTTGAAATGTGGAGCGCACTTCCCTTGAATTGTGGAGCGAACATCCCTTCTCTTACATGAGATGGTGCAGGGAGTATTTTTCTCAGGACATGAAAAGGTTCTTGTCTGGACATTGTTCCACATGGAGTATCCGTTAAGACATGAAAAGCCTCTCCTCAGGACAAGGGGAGAGAGAAGTGGTGCATGGGCTATTCAAAAGCTTGGTGTCTGGACAATTCCCACATAAAGTGGGGCATGGCCTATTCAAAGCCCTAGCGTCTGGACAATTCCCACACAAAGTGGCGCATAGGCTATTCAAAAGCCTAGGCTTAGGACATGGGAAGAGGGAAAAGTGGCGTTGGGACAACGGTCCTATGGAAGTGAGTGTGCGCCAATCCCATTGGATATGAGTGTGCGTCAATCCCCTTGTATGTGACTGTGTGCAAATCTCATGAAGGTGAGTGTGCGAAACTTCCTTTAAGAAGGATGGGTGTGCGGAACTCCTTTAAGAAGGATGGATGTGCGCAACTCCTTTCAAGAATGGGTGTGCGGGACTTGCATTATGCGCCGCACACACTCCATCAACGTACAATGAAAGGGGGCGCACAATGCCTGGTTTCAAGACATATCTCCACGGTGTGGCGCACGACTCATAGAATCATGACATTAAGCCACTAGAAGTGGCGCACAAAGGACTTTAGGACATGAAGGGGAGAGAGAGAGAGAGAGAGAGAGAGAGAGAGAGAGAGAGAGAGAGAGAGAGATGATGTTGGGACAAAGTCCCTTTGAAAGTGGTTGTACGTAAGTTCTTTTTTTGAGGGGGCATTGTGCGCAAACCCTTTTGAAGGATGTTGTGCGGTGAGTGGATTGTGCGCCGCACAATGCCTCCAGTGCACAATCCTCTGCGCGGACAAACTTTTCTTCTTTCTTCTCCCCACTTGTCTCCCTCTTGTCTCTTGTCCAAATGAGGAATGGGAGGGAGTATTTATAGGCCTCCCAGGCTCCTCCCCTCAATAGTGGTGATCACCACCACTTCTCCTTAAGGCAATAACCAACCTCCTTTCTTAAGCAGTGGTGTTCACCAACTTCTTCCTTAAATAGTGGTGTCCACTCACTTCTTCCTTAATACAAAGTAGTGTCCATCCATTCCTTTTTACCCAAAATAACCATATTCGCTCCTTTTTACCAAAGTACCCTGTTCACTCATTCTTACCAAAATACCCCATTCACTCATTTTTACCAAAATACCCCTATTGACTCATTTTTATCAAATATACCCCCATTCACTCATTTTTACCAAAATACCACCATTCACTCATTTTTTCCAAAATACCCCCATTCACTCATTTTTACAAAAATAAGGAGTGCACAACCCTGGAAAGGATCCACGCCATGGAATTCTCTTACTAATGTAATGGAGACGCCATGAGATGGAATATTTTTTTTTGTGCCTCAATAGATGCCCCCTCGATCCTTCTTTGATTGCTTTATAAAATCAAATGGAGGATCGATCTTTTTCCACACAAAAATCATTTCGCTTAAGAGAAGAATTCTCAATGAAACATAGTTGCTTTAACGAAGAAGAGTTATCTGTCCGAAGAACCGAATGAACTGCAACTGAAGGATGACTGAATGATCATGCTTGCATGGAAGATCGAACGATCACTCTCAGACGGAAGACTTGAATGATCGTGTCCGAATGGAAGACTGAATGATCGTACTCGAACGAAAGACTTGAATGATCCCGTTCGAATGGAAGACTTGAATGATTGCGTCCGAACGGAATACTTGAATGATCGCGCTCGAACGAAAGAATTGAATGATCGCACTTGAATGAAAGACTTAAATGAATGCGTTCAAATGAAAGACTTGAATGATCGCGCTCAAATGGAAGACTTGAATGATCGCGTTCGAACGGAAGACTGAATGATCGCACTCGAAAGGAAGACTTGAATGATTGCGCTCGAACGTAAGACTTGAATGATCGCGCTAGAACGAAAGACTAAAATGATCGCGCTCGAACGGAAGACTTGAATGATCTCATTTGAACGGAAGACTTGAATGATCACGCTCAAACGGAAGACTTGAATGCCCCCAGCCAGTAGTGTCGAGCGGATGCTTCACTAGAGAGGATAAGATTTTCCTTTAATCGAAACTCATTATTGTAACAGCTGTGACAACTTTGTCTATGAGTATCTTGACTAGGAAATTATCTTTTAATGTTACTGCTACTGCAACAGTCTTTTTGATTAGTTCCTGCAACTCTTTCTTTGAACTTTATGACTAGGGAATTGTTCTTTAATGTTACTCCTGCTGCAACAATCTTTTTTATCATCTCCTTTATACATGGTTTGCATAACTCAAGCTTTCGAATGATAGTCTTTCTTGCCAAATTAATCGAAATTAGTATTTCAAGACATTATAATTATTAATTTAATTTCATGAAGTATTGATAATTTTGAAATATATTAAAAACTTCTAGATTGTAATATTTTGCAATATGATAATGATTTAATTATCTCCTCTTTGCGCTTGTCGTTATATCGTGCTCTTAGAGATGTCATTTATAGATCTATAAATTCAATTGCTAAGTCTTTTCTAGTTTGTGCTTCCTTAGCATTTCTTCATAGGCTAGCTAGAAATATATCTTCTTGAACTTTTGCTGATTCAGAAAAATAGATAAGACTTCTCTCGATTCTATTTAATAGCTTTCTGAAGGCCATAGAAGTTACTGATAATGATTTTATCTCTTTGATAATTACTTATTCCTTATCTTCATTAAATTCAGTACTTGGAGTCTTGCAATATCATTGCTATAACAATGAGAAGTTACGGCATCGGACCATATAACTGGGCCTTGATATAAAAACAAAGTTCACACTAGATCATGCTTTATAATTCTTAGCATAATTCTCCAGTTCATACTTCTTATAGTTGAGTGTGTTGGTGGGGTCATCAATATTACTTAGTGCGCGATTATTGCCTAGCTGATCTTATTATATTGATTCCTCCGCCGTGTATAAGAGATTATCAGAAAGACCAAGGCATGGGTTACTTTAGAGAAATATATCATGCCCCCTCTCCAGACCAATCTTCACATAAAGATTTCTTCAGAAGATAATATTTTTAAAGTGAAGCCTGCTAATACCCTTGAAAGATGGATAATCTTTGCTGCTCTTTTTAAAGATTCCAAAGAATATATCTGAATCTTTAGATGGCCCATAAAGAATGACAATTCTCTGCTGCCTTTGAGAAATCTGCGAGATAATATTTCTTTATCATCAAGAAGGAAAAATGACAAAAGGCCTCGCGATCCTTGTCAATATATTAATTGATCTTGAAGATTTGATCTTCTGAGTAGATAATTGCCAATATTTTGAAGGCATTTCCTATTGCTGTAATTTGAACCTGATTCAAGAGAATTGCATTTTTGCATGTCGTTTACTCAATATTTAAAATTTTCATTAGGCGATTACATATTTGAGTATATCTGAAGTGAAATATATATCTGCAGCATTTTGATGCATACATAGTTTATGCTTTTGAGCAGTGGAACTAGTGTACTTTTGACTGACCATACTTTGACTGGACATGACTTGACTAGTCTAGATTGAACTAGACTAGACTAGACTGACACTACTGGACTTGACTAGGCTGACACTACTGGACTTGACTGGACAGACACTACTGGACTGACACTTACACACAGTTTAGGCTCTTGAGTAGTGGAGCAACACACAGTTTAAGCTCTTGAGTAGTGGAGCCCACACAGTTTTTTAGACTCTTGAGTAGTGGATTCGGGTCTCATGTGATGGTCTATGTAACTCTTATGAGTTCACTGGACTTCTCATAGCCTAGTGAGTTCACAAACCGTGATCCATTCGAGAGGCCCAGTGAAGCTACTGGGGCCGTGAACTCGGTTGGATTTATGCATAGGGTTGGCCGCAGTAACTCTCTAGAGTTCACGGGGCGCACAAGGTGACCTTTGGGGTACCAAATCTAGGGCCGTCAGTCCATCAATTAGTAGGTTTAGGCCCTTTCTCATGAGTTACTACTGATATCAAGCCAGAGATCTGGGGGTCATACGCATGGTTGACTTACCTATGGACATGGCTAAAGAGCTCACACTGCAGCCCACATTTTCTTCGCCTACAAGGTCAGACTCATTCAAGGGAGGACAGTTTCATCCATTCTCCGTGACGCTATCGAAAAGCTATACAGACGGCATGGTTGTTATGCATGAATAGTCGTTGAGGACTTTTTGGCCCTTTTAGGGCTTTCAGTCGCTGACTTCGTCCGTAACCCGCATGGGTATGCATATGATGGCCTTCACGGGATTTTTGGGGCCATTGGCGGCTCACTGCTGCCCGAATGGAGATGGTGATAGGCCTTATGCGTAGTTGGCCGTATAGGGCTTGGCTAGGCTACCTTGAATGATAAACTATTGTTGATGACATGATAGTTGATCATACAGGCTTTGGTGAAGATAACAGATCGATAATTGAAGATGACAGATCAATGATTGATATATTCTCCTTGCTGTTGTTGATGATATTATAAAATTTGGTTTGAATGAAGCTTCAGCTTGGTAATAATATTAATTTTAATAAACTTCGATAATAGAATAATCTTCACGTCAACGATTTGGTGATGACAATGGTAACTACTGCTGATTTGGTAATAACCGTCAGCACTTGAATATAATATGCTTGAACTTGATGTGCCTGAAAGTTTACCCTTTTTTTTTCATGTATAGCATTGGCATTCTAGGACTTGCCATTCTTGAGACTTTGGTTATTTGAAACTTTAGATTCTGAGACTTTAGATTTTGAGACTTTGGCCTTCTTGGTATTTTGCATTCTTGAGACTTTGCATTCCTGAGGCTTTGGATTCTGAGACTTTGGCCTTTTTGGTATTCTGCTTATCTTGGCCCCTTTTGATTTGGAAGTATTATGCTAATAATCTTCGAATTCAAAACTATAATTATTTTCAAGGATAACGTATTTTATATGCTTTTGTCTGCCCCCTGAATAATTACACCGTGAATCTTCAGAGTTAAAACACCGTGAATCTTCCAAGTATTCTGGGATGATACATTTTGCTGAATTGGCAGGTATATTGATGAAAATTTTCCCCCATGATGAATATACTTGTCTTGCTTTCTTCTCGCCCGTTCTCCTATGGAGTGAATATCTTCAATCGGTATCATATGTCATTACTTTCTCTCTTATTTCATATATCTTTCCATTTTTTTTAAACTTTTTTTTTTTTGCTTCCTTTCCTTTGAATGTTTTATCCATGGCAATTTGATTTTCTCTATAGTTAGCAATTGATTCATTGTGAGAAGTATATCATTTTCTTCAACCGTATATTTCCCGCAATCCTTGAATTGTCCGAGCCCTTTCTTTACTTTCTTAATGGTAGAACCACCCATGTTCTCTCTTTCTTTTTCTTTTTCTTTTTCAAAATTTCTTCTTGTTCATTTAGACAATTCTTTATCTTGATTTTCTTTCTTCGGAAATATATGTTGTCGCTCGCTTAATATTTTCAAATAACCAATTCATATGAGAGTTGAACATCTTTACTTTGATTCTTTCTCAATAACGAACTTTTATAATTAAATCTTGAAAGATCTATATATCCGGATCACTGAGTTCTAATGTAATATATAGTTTTATGGATTCTGTACGTAACTTGACACTACAAGAAAGAGGGTTTTTAGCGACGAAACATGTTTTCGTCGCTAAAAGTCACTTTTAGCGACGAAATAAATTTTCGTCGCTAAAAGTCACTTTTAGGGACGAAACAAATTTTCGTCGCTAAAAATGAAAATTTTCGTAGCTAAAAATCGTGGATTAGGCTTTTAGCGGCGAAAGTTTTCGTCGCTAAAGGCTCCATCACATTAACTTTTAGCTACAAAAATTTTCGTAGCTAAAAATCCTGTAAGAGACTTTTACAAATGAAACTTTTCGTCGCTAAATGCTCCAAACATTTTTCCAACATTTTTTAATAAATTACTTTTAGCTACGAAACTTTTCGTAGCTAAAAATCCTGTATGAGACTTTTAGAGACAAAATTTTTCGTCGCTAAATGCGCCAAACAATTTTTCAACAAAATCTTTTATGAGACTTTTAGCGAAGAAAATTTTCGTCGCTAAAGACTCCGAACATTGACTTTTAGCGGCAAAAATGTTCGTCGCTAAAGGCTCCATACATTTTTTTAATATATTCGAATACATTACTTTTAGCTACGAAAAATTTCGTAGCTAAAAATCCTATATGAGACTTTTAGCGACGAAAATTTTCGTCGCTAAATGCGCCGAACAATTTTTTAACAAAATCCTTGATGAAACTTTTAGCGACGAAAATTTTCGTCGCTAAAGACTCCGAACATTGACTTTTAGCGGTGAAAATGTTCGTCGCTAAAGGCTCCATACATTTTTCAACAAATTCTAATACATTACTTTTAGCTACGAAAATTTTCGTAGCTAAAAATCCTGTATGAGACTTTTAGCGACAAAACTTTTCATCGCTAAAGGCGGTGAACAGATTTTGAAAAAAATCCACAGTTTTACTTTTAACTACGAAACATTTCGTAGCTAAAAAAATGCAGATGAGACTTTCAGTGACGAAAATGTTCGTTGCCAAAGGCTGTAAACAGTTTTTAAAACAAATCCAATGGATTACTTCTAGGTACGAAACTTTTCGTAGCTAAAAATCGTGGATGAGACTTTTAGCAACGAATATTTTTGCCGCCAAAGGCTTTGAACACTTTACCAAACAAATCAGAAGGTTTACTTTTAGCTACAAAATTTTTTGTAGCTAAAAAACATGCATTAGACTTTTAGTGGCAACTATTTTCGTCGCTAAAGGGTGTGAATAGTTTCCAAAGGTTTAATTTTAGCTACGAAAATTTTCATAGTTAAAAAACATTAATGAGACTTTTAGCGAAGAAAAGTTTCATCGCTAAAGGCTATAAACAACTTCTAAAGCAAAACCAAAGGTTTTCTTTTGGCTACAAAAAATTTCGTAGCTAAAAAACATGTACGGGACTTTTTGCGACGAAAATTTTCGTCGTTAATGGGTTTTTTTAAAAATAATATTCCATTTAAAATTTCTTGATATACACTTGTTAGAATATAATTCATCATATTCTTCTTGATATACACCTGTTATATAATATATTTCATCATATTCATATTCATATTCACATCCATCTAAACCCAAACTACGTAAATCCATCCAGACATAAACTACATTCATTCGAACACAAACAATCCTATGGAAAAAAACAAATGAAAAGAGAAAGAACATATGAGAGGTGATCCAAAGATATGAAAAGAAAAACAACCTTAACCTAAACCTAAACCTAAACCTATAACCTACACTTATAGGTTTAGGTTTAGGTTTTGGGTTTAGGTTAAGGCTTAGGTTATAGGTTATAAGTTTAGGTTATTGGTTTTGGTTTAGGTTATAGGTTTTGGTTTTGGTTTAGGTTTAGGTTTTAGTTAATAGGTTTAGGTTATAGGTTTAAGTTTAGGTTATAGGTTTAGGTTATAGGTTATAGGTTATAGTTTAGGTTATATGTTAAGGTTTAGGTTATAGGTTTTGGTTTAGGTTAAGGTTATAGGTATCGGTTTAGGTTCAGGTTTAGGTTTTGGGTTCAGGTTAAGGTTATAGGTTTAGGTTATAGGTTATAGTTTTGAGAATTGAGAATAGGTTAAGTTTCGGTTTTGGAAACCGGTTTCGGGCTCGGGATCGGGTTTAGATTTGGGTTTTCAAGTTTAGGTTTAGGTTTAGGTTAGGGAGTGGAGATTAGGATTTGGTGTAGGTTTAGGGTTAGGGAATTGAGAATAGGTTTAGGTTCAGGTTTAGGAAATCAGGTTCGGGTTCAGGATTGGGTTTAGGCTTGGGTTTCCATGTTTAGGTTTAGGTTTAGGTTAGGGAGTTGAGATTGGGATTTGGTGTAGGTTTAAGTTTAGGGATTTGAGAATAAGTTAAGGTTTAGGTATAGGTTTAGGAAATCGTGTTTGGGTTCGGGATCGGGTTTAGGCTCGGGTTTTCAAGTTTAAGTTTAGGTTTAGGTTAGGGAGTTGAGATTGGGATCAAGTGCAGGTTTAGGTTTAGGGATTTGAGAATAGGTTGAGGTTTAGGTATAGGTTTATGTTTAGGTTTTGGCTTATAGGTTTAGGTTATAGGTTTAGGTTTTGGTTTTAGGTTTAGGTTAAGGTTATAAGTTTAGGTTATAGGTTATAGGTTAAGGTTTAGGATATAGGTTTTAGTTTAGGTTATGGGTTTAGGTTTAGGTTTAGGTTTAGGTTTTAGTTTATAGGTTTAGGTTTTGGTTTTAGGTTTAGGTTAAGGTTATAAGTTTAGGTTAAGGTTTTGGTTATAGGTTTTGGTTTAGGTTAAGGTTATAGGCTTTCGTTTAGGTTAAGGTTTAGGTTTTGGGTTTATGTTATGGTTATAGGTTAGGTTAGGCTTAGGTTTAGGTTATAGGTTATAGGTTATTGCTTTGGGAATTGAGAATAGGTTAAGGTGTAGGCTTATGAAATCGGGTTCAAGTTCGGGTTTGAGATCGGGTTTAGGTTTGGGTTTTCATGTTTAGGTTTAGGTTTAGGTTAAGGATTTGAGATTAGGATTTGGTGTAGGTTTAGGTTTAGGGATTTGATAATAGGTTAAGGTTTAGGTTTAGAAAATCGGGTTCGGGTTCGGGATCGAGTTTAGTCTTAGGTTTTCAAGTTTAGGTTTAGGTTTAGGTTAGGGAGTTGAGATTGGGATCCGGTGTAGGTATAGGTTTAGGGATCTGAGAATAGGTTAAGGTTTAGGTATAGGTTTAGGTTTAGGTTTTAGCTTATAGGTTTAGGTTATAGGTTTAGGTTTTGGTTTTATGCTTAGGTTAAGGTTATAAGTTTAGGCTATAGGTTATAGGTTATAGGTTATAGGTTATAGGTTTTAGTTTAGGTTAAGGTTATAGGTTTTGGTTTAGGTTTTGGGCTTAGGTTTAGGTTTAGGTTTGGTCTTAGTTTATAAGTTAAGGTTTTGGTTTTAGGTTTAGGTTAAGGTTTAGGTTACAGGTTTTGGTTTAGGTTAAGGTTATAGGCTTTGGTTTAGGTTAAGGTTTAGGTTTTGGGTTTATGTTAAGGTTATAGGTTTAGGTTAGGTTTAGGTTTAGGTTATAGGTTATAGGTTATAGCTTTGGGAATTGAGAATAGGTTAATGTTTAGGTTTAGGAAATCATGTTCGGGTTCAGGTTCGGGATTGGGTTTAGGCTTAGGTTTTTATGTTTAGGTTTAGGTTTAGGTTTAGGTTGGGGAGTTGAGATTGGGATTTGATGTAGGTTTAAGTTTAGGGATTTGAGAATAGGTTAATGTTTAGGTATAGGCTTAGGAAATCGTGTTCGGGTTCGGTATCGGGTTTAGGCTTGGGTTTTCAAGTTTAGGTTTAGGTTTAGGTTAGAGAGTTGAGATTGGGATCAGGTGTAAGTTTAGGTTTAGGGATTTGAGAATAGGTTAAGGTTTAGGTATAGGTTTATGTTTAGGTTATAGGTTTTGGTTTTGGTTTTACGTTTAGATTACGGTTATAAGTTTAGGTTATAGGTTATAGGTTAACGTTTAGGTTATAGGTTTTAGTTTAGGTTATGGGTTTAGGTTTAGGTTTAGGTTTGGGTTTTAGTTTATAGGTTTAGGTTTTGGTTTTAGGTTTAGGTTAAGGTTATAAGTTTAGGTTAAGGTTTAGGTTACAGGTTTTGGTTTAGGTTAAGGTTATAGGCTTTCCTTTAGGTTAAGGTTTAGGTTTTGGGTTTATGTTAAGGTTATAGGTTAGGTTAGGCTTAGGTTTAGGTTATAGGTTATAGGTTATAGCTTTGGGAATTGAGAATAGGTTAAGCTTTAGGTTTAGGAAATCGGGTTCGGGTTCGGGTTTGTGATTGGGTTTAGGCTTGAGTTTTCATGTTTAGGTTTAGGTTTAGGTTAGGGATTTGAGATTAGGATTTGGTGTAGGTTTAGGTTTAGGGATTTGAGAATAGGTTAAGGTTTAGGTTTAGGAAATCGGGTTCAGGTTCGGGATCGGGTTTAGGCTTGGGTTTTGAAGTTTAGGTTTAGGTTTAGGTTAGGGAGTTGAGATTGGGATCCAGTGTAGGTATAGGTTTAGGGATTTGAGAATAGGTTAAGGTTTAGGTATAGGTATAGGTTTATGTTTTAGCTTATACGTTTAGGTTATAGGTTTAGGTTTTTGTTTTATGCTTAGGTTAAGGTTATAAGTTTAGGTTATAGGTTATAGGTTATAGGTTTAGGTTATAGGTTTTAGTTTAGGTTAAGGTTATAGGTTTTGGTTTAGGTTTTGGGTTTAGGTTTAGGTTTTGGTTTTAGGTTTAGGTTAAGGTTATAAGTTTACGTCAAGGTTTAGGTTACATGTTTTGGTTTAGGTTAAGGTTATAGGCTTTGGTTTAGGTTAAGGTTTAGGTTTTGGGTTTATGTTAAGGTTATAGGTTTAGGTTAGGTTTAGGTTTAGGTTATAGGTTATATGTTATAGCTTTGGGAATTGAGAATAGGTTAATGTTTAGGTTTAGGAAATCGGGTTCGGGTTCAGGTTCGGGATCGGGTTTAGGCTTGGGTTTTCATGTTTAGGTTTAGGTTTAGGTTAGAGAGTTGAGATTGTGATTTGGTGTAGGTTTAGGTTTAGGGATTTGAGAATAGGTTAAGGTTAAGGTTTAGGTTTAGGAAATCAGGTTCGAGTTCGGGATCGGGTTTATGCTTGGGTTTTCAAGTTTAGGTTTAGGTTTAGGTTAGGGAGATGAGATTGGGATCAGGTGTAGGTTTACGTTTAGGGATTGGAGAATAGGTTAAGGTTAAGGTTTAGGTTATAGGTAAAGGTTTAGGTGATAGGTTTTAGTTTAGGTTAAGGTTATAGGTTTTGGTTTAGGTTATGGGTTTAGGTTTAGGTTTATAGGTTTAGGTTTTGGTTTTAGGTTTAGGGTAAGGTTATAAGTTTAGGTTAAGGTTTAGGTTACAATTTTTGGTTTAGGTTAAGGTTATAGGCTTTGGTTTAGGTTTTGGGTTTATGTTAAGGTTATAGGTTAACGTTATAGGTTAACGTTATAGGTTTAGGTTAGGTTTAGGTGTAGGTTATAGGTTATAGGTTATAGCTTTGGGAATTGAGAATAGGTTAAGGTTTAGGTTTAGGAAATTGGGTTCGGGTTAGGGTTCGGGATCGGGTTTAGTCTTGGGTTTTCAAGTTTAGGTTAAGGTTTAGGTTAGGGAGTTGAGATTGGGATTTGGTGTAGGTTTAGGTTTAGGGATTTGAGAATAGGTTAAGGTTTAGGTTTAGGAAATCGGGTTCGGGTTTGGGATCGGGTTTAGGCTTGGGTTTTCAAGTTTAGGTTTAGGTTTAGGTTAGGGAGTTGAGTTTAGGATTAGGTGTAGGTTTAGGTTTAGGGATTTGAGAATAGGTTAAGGTTTAGGTTTAGGTTTAGGTTTAGGTTTTACCTTACAGGTTTAGGTTTTGGTTTTGGGTTTAGGTTAAGGTTATAAGTTTAGGTTATAGGTTATAGGTTATAGGTTAAGGTTTAGGTTATAGGTTTTTCTTTAGGTTAAGGTTATAGGTTTTGGTTTAGGTTAGAGGTTTAGGTTTAGGTTTAGGTTTTAGTTTATAGGTTTAGGTTATAGGTTTAGGTTTTGGTTATAGGTTTAGGTTAAGGTTATAAGTTTAGGTTAAGGTTTAGGTTACAGGTTTTGGTTTAGGTTAAGGTTATAGGTTTTGGTTTAGGTTAAGGTTTAGGTTTTGGGTTTATGTTAAGGTTATAGGTTTAGGTTAGGTTTAGGTTATAGGTTATAGGTTATAGGTTATAGCTTCGGGAATTGAGAATTGGTTAAGGTTTAGGTTTAGGAAATCGAGTTCGGGTTCGGGATCGGGTTTAGGCTTGGGTTTTCATGTTTAGGTTTAGGTTTAGGTTAGAGAGTTGAGATTGGGATTTAGTGTAGGTTTAGGTTTAGGGATTTGAGAATTCATTTAGGTTTAGGGAATTGAGAATAGGTTAAGGTTTAGGTTTAGGAAATCGGGTTCGGGTTCGGGATCGGGTTTAGGTTTGAGTTTTCAAGTTTAGATTTATGTTTAGGTTGGGGCCTCCACCATCATTTGGTGGGCCCCACATACTTCAAACATGAGATGAAGAAGAGAAACAAGTAAAGGAATATAAAACCTAAGATTCTAAGTTACATGCACACCCACCTACTAGATCTCCAAGCAACCACCTTCAAGAGAGTATTCAAGCTCCAAGGAAGGAGGTTTAATGGTTAAGATCCTAAGCTAAGGGCTAGATTATGAGATAGAAGGGAGGATGAAGGGCTGGAAAAATGGCAATAGGTGGGACGTCCAAGCTTAGAGAGGGAAAGGGAGAGATGAGGAGAAGAGAGGGAGAGAGAAAATGAGGTGGATTGCAAGGAACTTGGGGTTTTTACTAAAAATCATGATTGCATTGCTAGAAAAGAGCGAGCATGATGGCCTCTCTCTCTCTCTCTCTCTCTCTCTCTCTCTCTCTAGAGAAGAGGGAAATCAGAAATTTTAGATTTGGGTAAGAGCAAAAAGGAGGCTAGGTGCATGGGAGAGATAAAAAGAGGCTCCCTTAGTAAGAGAAACAATCATGGCTTGCTAGCTAGGGGTCAGCCACCTAGCCTAGCCTAGCTGCTCTAATGATGCCCTAAGGTGATGTAATCATTATCTAGGGATTTGTACAACCCCAGGTGGGCCCCATAATCGAAATCTATGGCTAAAAATATACACGGCCCACAACTCATAATCTACAACTCAGATTGTCGCATGAGACACGGCGTTGAAACAGTGACGACGATGCGATCGCTATGACACTAGTTTCGGGTTGATCCGGGTCGGATAGATATATGATGGATCTCAAGGGTCATAGCAAATGAAATCCATAGGTCGTGGGTCACCAAAATTCGACCGGTAGGACCGCGGGACGCGATGGAACAAAATGATATTAAGGTTAAGGGTCTCACATAATAGATGATGACTCTTTGGAGACAATTGAATGGACATTTTTTATCTGCATCAGGTCAAGCAACTTTCCTATTCAAAACCCCAAGTGTAGGGTCGCGATGTAGTAATAATCTCGGTGAGGCCAAGGTCGAATCCACAGGGACTAATCTCGTGAGTATTCTGAGAGCAACTAGAAGAAGAACTAGAAAAAGATGAAAATCAAAATCTGGAATATTTGAGAGTAATTGTAAGAGATTTAATGAAAAACTTAAGAAATTCAAAGGTGGGAAACTAGGGTTTCCAAGGATCCACTTGTAGAGATCAGGGAGAACTATGATTGATTCAAGTCACACGATTGGAATCGGAGTCCCATCCTATCTAATTAGAAGATATCTCAGTAAAATCAAATATGAACTTCTTTTGACCTAATTCTCAATGGATGAGAGGTATGAGAATTGGAAGTGATTCCATCACAGAACCATGCCCAGGAGACAAGGTAAACAATTAGATTTACCAATCCCATAACCAATCTGGGAGAATTGTGAAAGCTAGGGAGGATTCCATCATCCAACCATGCCCAAGGAACGATGGAGAACAACAGGATTTCCTAAATCCACGATCTTAATACATGAAAAAACATACTCAAAGCTATCGCAGATCCATTGTAATTTGAGTCACAACAAACCATTAAAAACTGAAAGTATTCCTTATAATCAAACTAGAATTAAAGAGAGTTCAATATAAACATGAATTAAAGCAATAAAAACATCTCATCACGTTACAAGCTTCACCTCTTAGCCCTAGCTAAGAGGTTTAGCCAACCATAGATATGACTGAACTAGAATCTCTTGAAAAAAGCATAAAAAACTACTAAGGAAAGGGAAGAAAAAACTCTTGGCGACGGCATCTCCACACTTTTGCTACACTCCTCCAACCTTAGATGATGCCTAGGAGTGCCCTAGGGACCCCTATTTATAGTTTTAGGTCTTATACTTTTGCACCAAGTGGAAATTTCTGGAAACCGTCTCAAAGTTTCGCAGTCCGCGCAAAAATTGTGTAACGCTCGACTGGCCATGGGACGTCCTCGACCGGTCGTGGGACATCCTCGACTGGTCATGGGACACCCTCGACTGGTTGAGTAAGACGGTAATTTAGTTGTTTTACTCGCCGGAGTTCGAGTCGAGGAACCTCGACCGGTCGAGCTTCGACTGGTCGAGTGGTGTCCAGGACTGGTTGTGTGTAGCCAGGACTGGTTGAGTAGAGGCCAGGACTATTCGAGGATTATGCAATTTCACTTCAAAACTCCAATTTTCTTCATTCTTGACTTGGTTTTCTTGGATCTTTAATATGTGTATTCTTCATTCTTGGTTTCATCAGATCCGATCTTGGCTTTGGTGATTCGTGAGTGTTAAATTCATGCTTTTAACATCCAAGATCTGTTTAATTTTCAAGATTTATTTAATTTTCCTATTGGAAATCTCAGCCTGCCCACTTATTTGTGGGTGGTATGGAGTGCTCACCTTATGAGAGATGCCATATTTCTTCATTAAGTTCACAAATGGCCTATTACAAAAATGTGAGCCCTATCACTAATGATGGCTCGAGGCGTTCCGAACTGGGAAAGGATGTTCTCTTTTAAAAACTTAATGATCGTTTGATGGTTATTGTTCCGACATGGAATCACTTCAAACCATTTATTGGCATAGTCTACTGCTAGCAGAATGTGTAAATTCCCAAAGGATTGGGGGAATGGTCCCATGAAATCGATGCCCCAGCAATCAAATGCTTCAATGATCAAAAAGGGGTTCAAAGGCATCATATTTCGACAGGACAATGCTCCCAACTTCTGACAATGTTCACAAGCTTTGCAAAACTCATAAGTGTCCCTGAACATAGTGGGCCAGTAAAAACCACACTGCAGAATCTTAGCCGTGGTCTTTTTAGTAGAAAAGTGACCAACACAGGCCTGAGAGTGACAGAAGGAGATGACACTTTGATGTTCATTGTCTGGCACACATCTACTTAAGATTTGGTCTGGGCAATATTTAAACAAATATGGATCATCCGAGATAAACTTAGGAACCTCGGTGAAGATTTTTTTTCTTATCTTGAGCAGTCCAATGTTTTAGTGTGAAACTTGTGGCAAGATAATTAGCAATATCAGCAAGCCAAGGTGAATGGGATACTTTGAACAGTTCTTCGTCAGGGAACATGTCATTTATATGTGTCGCCTCAAGGGAATCAGAGAGATCAAGGCAGAAAAGATAATCAGCCACCACGTTCTCTACTCCCTATTTATCTTTTATTTTCAAATCAAATTCTTGGAGTAGGAGGATCCATCTTATCAGGCAGGGCTTAACATCATTATTAGAAAGAAGATACTTGAGCACCACATGGTCTGTGTAAATGACGATCTTGGATCCAATCAAGTATGACCTAAATTTGTCAAAAGAGAACACTACGGCTAAGGGTTCTTTCTCTGTAGTTAAATAATTCACTTGGGCATGATTTAGGGTTTTACTTGCGTAGTGTATAACATAGGGCTTCTTGTCTTTTCTTTGGCCTAGGACTGTCCCAAGAGCATAGTCAGACGTGTCACACATAAGTTCAAAAGGAAGGTTCCAATTGGGTGGGTGCATGTAGGTGCAATGGTTAACATGCCCTTGAGCTTAGTAAAAGCTTCCTGACATTGCTCAGTCCACTTGAATGGTGCATCCTTTTGAAGTAGATTACATAAAGGATGAGAGAGGTGACTAAAGTCTTTTATGAATCTCTTGTAAAAACTGGCGTGTCTTAGGAAGGATCACACAGTTCGTATGTTCTTGGGTGGAGGTAGGTTAGAGGTAAGATCAGTTTTAGCCTTATCTACCTTAATTCCCTTGGACGAGATGATATGTCTAAGGACAATTCCCTTACGAACCATGAAATGACACTTTTCCTAATGAGTACCAAATTCTTTTATTCACATCTTTTTAGCACACATTTAAGATTCTCTAAGCAATCGCTGAAAGATGGACCAAAGGCAGAGAAGTCATCCATGAAGACCTCTAGATATTGCCTTACTATGTCAGAAAAAATACTCATCATGCATCAATGAAAAGTGCCGGGGATATTACAAGTCCGAATGGCATCATTCGGTAAGCAAAGGTGACAAAGGGACATGTGAATATAGTCTTTTCCTGATCTTCAGGGGCTATCTCTAACTGGTTGTAACCCCAAATATTTGTTAAGGAAACAGTAATAGGAATGACCAACTAGCCTTTTCAAAATTTGATTGATGAAGGGCAAAGGAAAGCGGTCATTTTTCGTGAAACTAGCCTTTCCAAAATTTGATTAATGAAGGGCAAAGGAAAGTGGTCCTTTCTCATGACGGTATTCAACTTCCTGTAGTCAATGCACATACTCCAACTAGTAGTAGCTCTGGTTGGCATGATTTCATTGTTGACATTGGCTACGATGGTGATTCCAGACTTCTTAGGAACCACCTGAGTTAGACAAACCCATTAACTATCAGATATAGGATATATGATACCCACATCCAATAGTTTAAGAACCTCGGCCTTAACCACTTCCTTTATGTTTGGATTTAGTCTACATTATGATTGCCTAGAGGTCTTTGCATTATCATCAAGAAAAATACGGTGAGTACAAGTTGAAGGTTCAATTCCCTTGAGATCCACGATCAACCATCCAAGGGCTCCTTTATGCTTAATGAAAGTAGATATGAGCATACTCTTCTGTTCTTGCTCAATGTGGAAAGAAATCACCACCGGGTATGTCTCATCTTTACCTAAAGAGACATATTTCAAATCAGAGGGCAAAGATTTTAGGTCAAGCTTCGGTGCCTTGAGGTTAGATGATAGAGGCACTACATCAGTTTGGGGTAATTCTTCAAATTATGACCTCCACTGGTTAATTTCAAGTACCGGCACGGTATCAACCATCACACTCGTCTCCCTAATCATATCGTCATATAAATTATGGGAGTGGGCCAAGCACGTCTCTAGAGGGTCAGAGGATAAGGTCATCAAAGTTCTATCCTCCATGAAAGAATCAATTAAGTTAACATCGTGGGCATCATCATCATCATCCTCTACTTGTTTTTTCGTATTGGAAAAAATATTTAACTCCAATGTCATATTTTCAAAAGACAAACTCATGACTCCATTCCTACAATTAATGATTGCATTTGATGTGGCAAGGAATGAGCGACCAAGTAGACAGGAATTTGAGTTCTCATGTCCATAATGGGTTGAGTATCCGAGACGATAAAATCTACCGGGTAGTAGAATCTATCAAGCTGGACCAACACATCCTCAATTATCCCTCCCGGTACACGAATTGAGCGATCGACAAGTTGTAATGTGGTCCGGGTGGGTTTCAATTCACCCAAACCTAGTTATTCGTAGACCGAGTAAGGAATTAGATTTACACTCGCTCCCAAGTCAAGAAGTGCATGCTCAATCCAGTAGTTCCCAATTGCATAAGCGACGGTTGGGCTACTGGGATCTTTGTATTTCTGTGACACATCTTGCTTTAAGATAACACTCACCTTTTCAGTTAAGAAGATTTTCTTTTGAATATTTTGTCGTCTTTTGGTCGTACGCAAGTCTTTCAAAATTTTCTATATGAAGGTATTTGTTTAATCGCATCCAATAGAGGGATGTTGGCTTTCACTTGTTTCAACACCTCTAGAATGTCCTGAGAGTTAAGAGAAGTTTTGGTGCAACCAACTGTTGGGGTAATGAGGCAATCGACTTGCCTTGAAGTTCCGGTTCCAATTCTTGTGGAGCAGTGCTAGGTCTATCATCATTGTCCTCTTTCGGATCCTTATGCATTCAACCCTTACTGGAATAGATTTGTCAATTATCTTCCCACTCCTAAGAGTGGTGATAGACTTAGCTTGCTCCATTTGATTTGAAAAGCTTGAATCACTTATTTCGTATTGCGGTTTAGGATTGGGGAAAGGTTGGGCTGGAAGAATCCCTTTTTTCTATAACAGTAACACGTGAATCCATCTTTTGCATATATTTTGTAAGTTCTCATATTGCTTAAGTAAGCTCTTGAGTTTGTGTGGAATTCTGAACCGGTTCTTCTTGAGGTTACACTTTATTTGGAATTTGATTAAAGAAACCTTGAGGGGTAGCTGTTTGTCCATTCCTCCAACTAAAGTTTGGATGATTTCTCCAATTAGGATTACATGTACTGGAGGTAAGTCCATTGAAAGGTCTTTAGTAATTGTTCACGACATTGGATTGCTCATTCAACACCTCTTGAAAGGCAGGTATTGTTGGACAATTTTCAGCTGTGTGAACGTTGCAAGCACAAATACCGCAAACTGTTTCCTTAACCTTATCCTTCTTTAGTTCCATGGCCTTAAATTTTCTTATGAGATTAGACACTTTAACATTGATATCATCATCCTCTTGTAGAAGGTATAATCCGCCCCTCTCTTTTAATTGAGTGGGCCTAGAAGTGGTACTTGATTTTGGGTAGGTGTCCCATAATTGTGTGTTTTCAGCAAATCTATCCAAGTAATCCCACACATCATCGACATTTTTATTCATGAATTCCCCATTGCACATTGTCTCAAACAATTGGCGCATGAAAGATGTCAGTCCATCATAGAAAAAATGTGTAATGCGTCATGTTTCAAAACCGTGTTGTTGGCATGAAATGACAAGATCCATGAACCGATCCCAACATCGGAAGAATGTTTCATCCTCCTTTTGGGCAAAGTTCATGATTGACTTTCTAAGGGTGTTCGTTTCATGATGTGGAAAAAATTTCTTTATAAGCTCCCTTACCATGTCATTCCATGTGCCAATAGATCTAGGATGTAGTGAATGCAACCATGTCTTATCTCTCTTTCAAGGAAAAGGGAAAGCGTTTCAGTCTGACTGTGTCCTCGGACACGTTTGGAAAATATAAACTGGTTATGATCTCATCAAACTCTTTCAAGTGCAAATATGGACTTTCAGATTCAAGTCCATGGAATTTTGGAAGGAAGTGAATCACCCCTGGCTTAATATCAATGTATCCCATATTTTCTGAAAAAACCATGCATGAGAGCGTGCTCACCCCTGCTGGTTGTAAATAATCTCACATAGTACAAGGCGGGGGTGCTTGATGCAACTCATTCTCATCCTGGACTTCCTCAACCCTATGTTGAGGTTGTCTTCCCGATTGATTAACCAGTTGATTTGCAGCCATCACTTCAATTAACTCTAAGGATCTCGAATGGTGTCTAATCCTGTAATGGATAGATAACCTCTCAACCAATCCTCCTTCACTAAAAAGACGTTGAGTGTTGTCACGGACCCACTTGGGCATTCAATACTCTCAGCCCTCAATTCAGATTCTAACTTAAACCTAAAAGAGATAAAGGAAATAGAAATCTAGAAATAGAAAGAGAGAGTGAATTGGGAAGAAGTTACCAAATTAGAAGTTTCTAATTAAAATCCTGCAAAACAAAAGAAAACAAGTCAGTTTCTAAAAATAGAAATCATAAAATTAGAAAGTTTTTAAAAATAAAGATAGAAAGTAACCTAGTTTCTAAAAACAGAAAATAGAAAGTTTCTAAAAACTAATTAGGAAAGTTCTAAACCTAAAATTAGAAAGTAAGTTATTTTCTAAAAATAAATGAAATCCTAGAATTAGAAAGTTTCTAAAAACAGAAAATAAACCCTAATCTAAACCTAATTCTAAAACTAGCTAATCTCAAAAAAATGCAACCGTTAATGTAACGTCATGGAAAAATCCGTATAAAGACCCGAGTACCACCTCAGGCAGAACTACCCAAGGACCGCATCTTGTCATATAATTTATGCAAAATTTAGTTAAGTACTAAATAAACGGTCGATTAAGCTTGGGCCACCATTTTCACAAATGGGAAGGCCTAAAACCATGAGTACCACTGACTCAATGTCACCTAAAAACCTAGGAGAAATCCCAAGAAACTGTCGCTCTCATGAGTACATTGAAACCCCGCATCGGACCTAGACCGCACGTCGAGGGTCCGATGACTACGAAACTGTAGGACTATGTTTGTCCTGCTAGGCTTGACAACCATCGCGGGAATCAAGCCCAGATAGTGTCTAGAAACGCCCGACTCGAGTCATGAGTGAAGTGCATGAGAAACTCGAATATCTTTAAAAAATGAAATGAAACTTAAGTGAATTGGGTCGTTCGCTCTCACGCGAAATAGAGGATTTCGGACAGTTAGTTTGTGACCAAACTTCATCCATGGGGAAAGAAAATTTCCCTGCACATATCCGTATAACTGTGGCCCTGATTGAGTAAGTATGACCGCTGATTTGACACAGGCCCTCCACGGTTGATCGACATATCCGAGCGCACCGAAATCGTATCCTGGCATGGATCCATTGTCAGGGAACGTACCCTATGACGTAGATGGGTCATGGGCCTCCCTGTGAGCCCTATTCGTAAAAAAGAGCCGCCCACTGGGTATAAACAATGTATAAAGTGGTCCCGGGGCCATTTGCATCACAACTGGGCCTATAAATAGCCTCTCACTCACCCTCTCTCTCCCATATACGAATTTTTACAAAACCCTAAGGGGTCATTTGGCACCGTGGATTAGAGGGGGTTTCCAATCCCCTTGGTTGTTTGGCAGCATAAAGTAATTGGGGGTTTCAAATCTAGGGGGTTTCTAATCCCCTCTTTGAGGGGGTTTGCAATCTATGGTGATAGCTTGGATTACACCTAAAATCATTTCAATAGTTGCAGTTGAAACATGTGTGTCACTGTACACTATCATTATATTAGGCACATGGCCCACTAATGATGATCAGTGTTGAGGCACAAAAAATATCTAATTGCAGTGGTCAGAGAAGTTCCATCTCAAGGGGTAGTTTAGGTATTTTGGTGAAGTTCCAGTTCGAGGGGTAGTTTAGGTATTTTGGTGAAGTTCCAGCTCGAGGGGTAGTTTAGGCATTTTGGCGAAGTTCCAGCTCTAGAGATATCTGTTGAGGCATAAAAAAAATATAAATAATGAAAGGATTGAAGCAGAAGAAGAATTGGAGCAAAGAAAGTTCAAGACGTAGAGGAAAAGAAAAGAATAAAGAAATAGCTCAGAAGAACGCTTTGTGCGGACCCGCGTAAAGCATATCGTTTGGGTGGATCCCGCGCAAAGCATATCGTTTGCGCAGAGCCGCGCAAAGTAAATGATGACTGCAAGGAAAGTGATTTTTGTCCCACATCGCTAAAGCTAAAGTTTCACACGTGTGAAATGTCTATAAATACTCCACTCCCTCTCTCATAAAGGGTTCGAAGATTTCAGAGTGAAAGAAGAGCGAAGGAGAAGACCGAAGGTGCGGAGTATTGGGCTCCAGCAGATTGCGCGGACCCCCGTAAACGAGCATTGGGCTCCTATAGTTTGCGCGGACCCGCGCAAACAATATCGTTTGCACGGGACCGCACAAACCGACTGCCCTGCAGTCTGTAACAGCAATGGGCTGTCATGCTGCTGAAATGGCCAGAGTCTTCAAATCTTCAAGTTCCTTCTGTTCAAGTTTAAAGAAGAGAAATCAGCAGAAGAACAATTACTCCTAAGTATTAGGAGATGATCGAAATAGTGCCGGAATGCTGCCAAAATTCCTATCTCCTTGAAGATTGGTTAATTCCTCCTAAGTCCTAGGAGATGACTGAAACTCCTGACGAAATGCTGCCGAATTTGCTATTTGGATCAAATCTTTAAACATTATTAATTTGTATTGTTTGAACAATCTATCTTAGAATCAAGGGATATCAGAGGATGTAAATGAATTCAGAATCAATAAAGTGTGATGATTGTCTTTATATTTTTCCATTGTTATGCCTGAATAAGATAATTTCCCCAAATCAAATACATTTGTTTTCTTGTCGAAACAAAATAGCGACTCCACTGGGGAATTTTATCTTATTTAACATTAACTTGGGGAAAGTTGTAAGACTCTTATCACTTTTTGGCGTCTCTCAGACGTTAAAATGGCGACTCTCAGTAGGAACATCCTCCCCTTCATCTCTAAGATAGTTTACTTAATCCCTCGCATACTAACTTCACGTATGTTTCATTATCGAAGGTTTCTGAATCCAACTACAAGTTACGACTAATGACAATTTCTGAAAGGACAGTGGGCTTCCGTTTCATTCCGATCGGGTTCATGATAGAGTATGCACCGAATCAATCTCCAGAGTGCATGATTCGAATTTCTATGGGCAAAAACAACCCGACTCGAACAACATTTGATGTCATATCTGCTTCACCTCAACCGCTGGAAGGAGATAAAAGCTGGACTACCGTAATGTCTCATAAAATAAGAGCACAGAATGCAAGAAGCTCTAGAGTACACCCGGTTACGCCAAGAGTCAAAAGGCCGATAACGCGTAATGCAGTGAAGAAGAATTCTGAAATCGCTTCTCCTACGATTTATCCTGAGCAAGTAGTCTCGCAATTAACAACGCGCAACTTTCCGACTCTAACCGCCTCAAGGGTCAAGTGGACGAAAGAGCAAAAGGGTAAAGCAATAGTGATGGATTCGCCAATGTTAGTGTCGCCTCAGAAAATTCACCAATGCTCGTATTGCCCAAATCAATTGGTAGCGCAGGGAATACGCAGGAGTCAGACAATACTCCACCCTCTCGCTCTACTCCAGCTACGGCTTCATCAAAAAGTAAAGAAGCCATGGTGCATATGGCCGAAATGAATCAGGAAAACTTGCCATCCACTGAAGATCATATTAATGAGATAGCTGAAGCGCAAAGAACACTAATAGATGAATGCAGAAATCTCAGGGAAGCACTAGCAACTCTTGCGCATAATGTAGCCCAAATTGCTGCTCCACCAGAATGGGTGCAGTAAACGGACATAAAAGCCCTCCTGAACACTCTCATCCACAGGGGGCAGGATCAAGAGGATATGTTCCAGTCTCAAGGACTGTAATGCAGGACGATGTAAGACAAGTCGTCGAAGAAGCTGTCAGAATAGAAAAAGAGCGCGCAAATACTGGCCGCTTCAGGTACCGGATGCCATATCTAAGAGAGATAGAAGATGTTCCATTCCCAACCAATTTCAAACAGCCAGATTTTCAGAAATTTAAAGGAAATGGGTCTCCAGAAGAGCATCTCTTGCACTTCATCACCAGCATGGGAGATTTCTCTACGACACCTCAATATTGTTTGCCGTTATTTGTATCTTCTTTAACAGGCAAAGCATTTTGATGGTATTCTGGTTTGATGCCCGAGTCAATAAGAACGTGGGAACAAATGCAAGACGCGTTTATATCCAATTTCTTCTCGTCAGAACGCGACGTCAGTATTGCAGAATTGGCCTCTATCAGACAAAGAGAAAATGAACTTGTGGAGAAATTCATTGATAGATGGAAGACCTTGGGGGCTGCATGCAGACAGTTACCAGAAGAGAAAGAACAAGTGAACATGTGCTTGAATTCTATGGAACCGAGAATTGCTTTCGGGCTCGTGAGTGCTGATATAAAAACTTTCCGAGATCTTGTAACAAAAGCGCATGCATTGGAAGTGATGGCTACAAAGATGTCAGTCTTTCGGATCAAGACAAAAAGAAGAGAACCGAATAGATTAATGGTAAATATTGTTAATCAAGAAAAGAAAAAGAATATTTGTTATAATAAACGAGAAACAAAGAAGAGAGAGGATTCAGATCAAGTTAATGGTAAGCGGCCACGACCATACGACTCCTACAGGGAATATGCATTCAATAAAGAAGATAGGTTACCAACGATGGAACAATTGCTTGCCGATAGAATTATCAGCTTACCTTCTCTGAAATATCCAGAAGAAGTCGAAATGACTAAAGAAGAAAAATATTGTCATTACCATCGTTGTTTAAGGCATTGTACAGAAGATTGTTTTACATTAAAAAAATATACTAAAGTGATTGATAAAACAAGGTGAGATAGTGACGAACAAGAATGAAGGACAGGACAAGAAAGTCGTTGTGAACATGACATCTGCAAGAGATCCGACAAAGAACGGGAAAGATAAAGGGAAGGCTGTTCCGAAAAGGGGATGGCTAGCAGTGATAAATTCACTCAGAAACTCTCGTTATAATTCAGAATTTGTTGAGTTATCCTCTAAAGAAGTTAGTTATGGATTAGCTTCCATTCGCCAAAGAGAGGATGAATTGGTCAGAGAATTCATTAATCGATGGAGGATTCAGGGGGCATCACGCTTGCGATTGGTGAAAGAGGAAAAAGAACAAGTTAAGTTATGCATGGAATGCATGAAACTAAGTATTGCGTCAAGTCTCGTGAATTCAAATATACAGACATTTCAAGATTTGATTGAAGAAGCTTGCAGTTTAGAAAGGATTAATGATAAAATGTCTGACTTTTATATAAGCCAGTTGGTTTCAAACCTTGGAAGAAATGCAATTTATATGCCTCAGGAAGAAAGAAAAGCGAAGAATGAGCCAGGAAGTTCAGATACAAGAAATATGACTGAGCATACGACCAAGAAAATGAAGAAAGAATTTGCACAGCCTAGGGATCGTAAGAAGTATTCATTTGTAGAAGATGATATATTCCCTATGTTAAACAAATTGTTAGTAACCGAAAAGATTAGATTGTCGCGGCTGAAACGTCCAAGGGAAATGAAGAAAATAGGAGAAGGTGATTATTGTCATTATCATCGTTCCCTCGGACATCGAACAGAGAACTGTTTCGGTTTGAAGAACAAGTTATAAAAGATGATCGATAAAGGTGAAATCTCTATCAGGAAAGTGTATGAAATAAAAGAAGTACATGGGCCTGATCAGCTTAAGACTGGAAGCTATGCCAATCTAAATCAAACAGTATGAAGTAATACGACATCAGTATATTTGTTAAAGGTCACGACATCGTAATTTTGATTACGAAGATTCCTAGAGCAATGCTTCCTAATCAAAAGGGGGCAAGATAAGTGAGTAAAAAGGTGAGCAAAACTTGTGAAAGATATTTCTCACTATAGAATGTATTTCTTTTGCGTATTTGAATAAAATGCAGGCTTTCAAGCATATTAAGTCATCGCCAAATGAGAAGCATCGATGATTATCGCCAAAAGTAGCGCTTTCAAGCATATCAAGTCATCATCAAAGCAAGATAGGTTTTCAAGCATATTGAGTCATTGCCAAATGCCAAGCGTCAATAATCGCTATCAAGCGTTGATAATCGCTGCCAAGCATCAATAATCGCTATCAAGCGTTGATAATCGCTGCCAAGCGTCAATAATTGCTATTAGGCGTTGATAATCGCTGCCGAGCGTCAATGATCATTATCAAGCATCACAGATCGCTATTAAGCGTCGATGATCGCTACCAAGCGTTAATGATCGCTATCAAGCGTTGATGATCGCTACCAAGCATTGAAGATTGCTGCTAAACATTGACAATTATCGCCGACGCCGAAAAAATTTCCGCCAGTAAGTACCAATGATTATCACAAAATTAGCAACCATCGCTGTTGTCATCAATCGCTTATCAAAATTGCTGTCATCGCCAAGCTGATACACTATTTCAAACACAATAAAATGTTCCCAGAACATTATCAGCAGCGACGAAATATCAATTATCGATTCACCATCTTTTGGCAGTGGAATAAACTATATAGCCAACCATATATAAAGGTGACGATAGCGATGGTAGCTTAACATTTAAGGCAGTTGACGAAGCAGTCACATAAGGCCTATCTCTATGATCATTTAAGGCAGTTGACGAAGTAGTCACATAAGACCCATGCTGTCTGTATAGCTTCCGACAGCGTCACGGGGAATGGAGAAAAATGCCCTCCCGTGAATGGGTCCAACCATGCAGGCGAAGAAAAAGTGAGTCTCTGAAGCAGGATGACTCCCCAGATCCCTGGTTTGATTTCAGTAGTAACTCATGAAGGTCTCTGAAGCAAGATAACCTCTCATTTGATGGACTGACGACCCTGAATTTGGTACCCATTGAAAATCCATATCCTGGGCTTTTTTCTGGTAGTAACTCATGAAGGTCTCAGAAGCAAGATGACCTCTCATTGATGGACTGGCGGCCTAGGGTTTGGTCAAAGGTAGCCTGGTTAAGCCCCGTGAACTCTAGATAGCTGTTGTGGCCACCCTGTGCGTAAATCCCATTAAATTCACGGTCGTGATTGCTCCAACTACTTAAGATCTTAAACTGCATGTTGCTCCACTACTCAAGAGCTTAAATTGTGTGTGTAAGTGTCAGTCTAGTTCAGTCCAGTCCAGTCTAGTTCAATCTAGACTAGTCAAGTCTGGTCGAGTCAAGTTAAGTCAGGTCAAGGTCAGTCTCGTCCAAGTCAAAGTATGGCCAGTCAAAGTACACTAGCACCACTGCTCAAAAGCATAAACTACATGTAGCATTCAAAATGCTGTAAATACACATTTGAAATTAGATATGCTCAAATATGCAATTGCCTGATGAAATTTTAAATGTTGAAAAGAAAAAATATATGCAAAAATGTGTTTGTCTTGAATCAGGTTCAAATTATAGCAACAGTAAAGGCCAACTAAAATATTGGCAATTATCTACTCAAAAGTTTAACACTTCAAGGAATATCTACAAGCTTCACCTCGAAAATATTATCTTCTGAAGAAATCTTTATTCAACATTGACCGGGAAGGGGGCAGGATTTATGTCTTCAAATCAATCTATGCCTTGGTCTTTGAATCAATCTATGCTTATGTCTTCAAATCAATCTATGCCTAATTTCTTATACGCAGCAAAGGAATTTATATACTGAGAATCATGACTCAAAGTGAACGTTCAAAAGTTGCCTCTATATTAAAGCTCAGTTATATGCCAATGTCGTAAACTCTTCGCTATCCTAATGATGATATCGCGAGACTCCAAGTATCAAATCTGAGAGAGACAAGGAGCAAACGGAATCATCACCGGATCAGCAAAGATCCAAGGAAAAATCTATGAAGAAATATTAAGGAGCACAAGCTAGAAACGACTCAGTGATTGAACCTTTGGAGCTGGAAATGATATCTCCAAAAGCGCAATTTAATGAGCAAAAGAATGCAATGCGAAGCACGATGACAAGCACAAAGATGAAATGATTAAATCATTATCACATTACGAATGTCACAATTAATTTAAAAGAGAGAAGTTTTCAATACATATTTCAAAATTATCAATGCTTCTTAAGGCTAAATTGAAAGAGTTATAATGTCTTGAGATACTAATCCCGATTAATCTGGCAGGAAAGATCATCATTTGATAGATCGGATTATGCAGATCATGAATAAAGAAAACAATAAAAAAGGTTGTTGCGATAAGAGCAATGGAGTTGATCAAAGACACCGTTGCAGAATTGAAGAAAAAAGTCGCGGGAGTTGATCAAAGACACCGTTGCAGAATTAAAGAAAAAATTCGTTGGAGTTGATCAAAGAGACTGTTGCAGTAGCAATGGTGTTGAAAGAAAGTTCGCTGATCAAGTTGCTCAAAGACAAAGTCGTCACAGCTATTGCAGCGATGTGTTTTGATGAAAAGAGAACTTCACCTTCTCTAATGAAGCTTCCGCTCGACACTACTGGCTGGGGGCATTCTAGTCTTCTGTTCGAGCGCAATCAATCAAGTCTTCCATTCGAGTGCAATCAATCGAGTCTTCTGTTCGAGCGCCATCAATCAAATCTTCCATCCAAGTGCAATCAATCAACTCTTCCGTTTAAACGTGATCAGTCAAGTCTTCCGTTCGAGCGCCATCAATCAAATCTTCCGTCTAAAGCACAATCAATCAAGTCTTTCGTTTGAACGTGAGCATTCAAGTCTTCCGTTTGAATGCGATCATTCAGTCTTCCATACAAGAACGATCATCCAGTCTTCCATGCAAGCATGATCATCCAGTCATCCTTCAGTTGCAATTCGTTCAAGTTCTTCGGGCAGAGGAATATCGATCCTCCATTTGATTTCAGGAATCAATCAAAGAAGGATCGAGGGCATCTGTTGAGGCACAAAAAATATCTCATTGTAGTGGTCAAAGAAGTTCCAGATCAAGGGGTAGTTTAGGTATTTTGGTGAAGTTCCAGTTCGAGGGGTAGTTTGGGTATTTTGGTGAAGTTCCAGCTCTAGGGGTAGTTTAGGTATTTTGGCAAAGTTCCAGCTCCAGAGATATCTGTTGAGGCATAAAAAAAATATAAATAATGAAAGGATTGAAGCAGAAGAAGAATTGGAGCAAAGAAAGTTCAAGACATAGAGGAAAAGAAAAGAATAAAGAAATAGCTCAGAAGAACACTTTGCGCGGACCCGCGCAAAGCATATCGTTTACATGGAGCTGCGCAAAGTAAATGATGACTGCAAGGAAAGTGATTTTTGTCCCACATCGCTAAAGCTAAAGTTTCACATGTGTGAAATGTCTATAAATACTCCACTCCCTCTCTCATAAAGGGGTTCGAAGATTTCAGAGTGAAAGAAGAGTGAAGGAGAAGACCGAAGGTGCGGAGCATTGGGCTCAGGCAAATTGCACGGACCCTCGCAAACGAGCATTGGGCTCCAGCAGATTACGTGGACCCGCGCAAACAAGCATTGGGCTCCTATAGTTTGCGCGGACCCACGCAAACCGACTGCCCTGCAGTCTGTAACAGCAATGGGCTGTCATACTGCTGAAATGGCCAGAGTCTTCAAATCTACAAGTTCCTTCTGTTCAAGTTTAAAGAAGAGAAATCAACAGAAGAGCAATTCCTCCTAAGTATTAGGAGATGATCGAAATAGCGCCGGAATGCTGCCAAAATTCCTATCTCCTTGAAGATTGGTTAATTCCTCCTAAGTCCTAGGAGATGACTGAAACTCCTGACGAAATGTTGTCGAATTTGCTATTTGGATCAAATCTTTAAACACTATTAATTTGTATTGTTTAAACAATCTATCTTAGAATCAAGGGATATCAGAGGATGTAAATGAATTCAAAATCAATAAAGTGTGATGGTTTTCTTTATATTTTTCCACTGTTATGCCTGAATAAGATAATTTCCCCAAATCAAATACATTTATTTTCTTGTCGAAACAATCAGTACCATCCAAACATTGTCCATGTAAATCAACATTGTCCAGCACCGTCCAAACATTGACCATATTAATCAATGATTAAAAATCGTTGGTTAGTCACTCAGACATGATCTTGTGCTTGCGGTCCATCCAAGACTTGGAATTTCATCATTTTCAGGCAAAACATATATTTCAGCGGGCTTATGACAACCATAGTGTCAAAAATTATATATCTCACTAATTAAGGATATTAAAGTTGATTTGATAATTAAATTCAAACCCCAGTAAATATACCATGCATAGGTATTTTTGAATTAAAGTTGATTCACAATCCAGGGTGCCAAACACACTGGGAGGATTGCCAATCCAGGGGGTTTCCAATCCTAGGGGATCCGAATCCAGGGGGTTCCAAATCCACGCTCCCAAACAGGCCCTAAGGGAGAGAGGAGAAAAAGAGGAGAAACGAGGAAAGAGAGAAGAGAGATTGTGGGAGATTGCTGCAGGAATCCTCTCCCACAAATCCACACACCAAATCTCTGCCCCGTTATGCTACCCAACCTTTTTCGGTTACGATTTTGGGTAAGAAATCCTAATCTTAATATCGTTGAAGAGATCCAGAATAGTTGTTCATCAACCTAGCTAACTTATTTTGTCATTTAGGTGCCCGACATTCTATTTTCAGAAATGTAAGATTTGGACTGAGTCCGAGTTGAGCATCCCGACGAAAGGTGCGGACTATAAATGCTTAGGTTGTGATTTATCAATGCTTTCATGTCAGCTAATGATTTATGTCTAACTTGATTGGTATTGTATTGTCTTAGATACGTCGATTTCTTTATAATATACACATATGAATTGTGATGAGTAAAAGATGCATCCCATGTGTTTGTTGAAATGTTTGAATGAGCATTTGAAAATGATTTGTGCTTGCCATGATTACTGATCTAGGATTCATCATTGTCATATGCATGTTGATCTCTCTGTATAAGGAATTGATAAAACATATGTTGTAACTAACCTAGTCTATGTGTTTGATGAATTGCCTGAATAAGAATTTGTTGATGATTTGTATTTACTATGAGTATTAAGATATGATTCTTTACTGCCTTATGTATGTGTATAATTTCCTTCATGTAATCATATTTTCCTTCATGTAATTAATTGATAAAACGCAAGTTTTTGGTAACCTGATTGATGTGTTTGATGAAATGCCTAAATGAGGAATCCACTTGGATTGTTTGTTAAATGTTGAGATGAATATCACATGTGTTTGTTAGCTGCATATGAGTAAGATTGGGGCTACAACGTAGCCCAGGCAATCGGTAACAGTCCCTGCTCGAGTGGCCGAGTTAGTCTCGCCACATTGGGTAGACTCGATGAATCCAGGTCACATGACGATTGTTGACAGTGGTTAGGCCACGAGGAGTGCTTATGTGCTCCATGTCGATTAAGTCAGTGTGTGCCCGTACTAATCAAGCTTGCCTAAGGAACCGATTGGCCTATGGTGTGTTTACCATGTATGGACACTACTACTTAAATCTAAGGTACCTCTCACCAATGTAAAGCCCCACTTAACCATGGTACCACGATCCGCTAAGACTCAAGCGTCGGGCATGGTGGTATGGGACACCATGTTCGAGCTGTCGGCCTACACTGGGGTGACGAGCCTCCCCGTAGTGACCAATGAGCAACTAAGACTCGTGAGTCGGGCAATGGTGGTATGGGACACCGTGTTCGAGTTGTCGGCCTACGCTGAGGTGACGAGCTGTTTCGAACAGAAACAAATGCATTTTGTTTGGGAAATTATCTTCTTTAAGCATAACAAAGAAAAAGTATTTAGAACGCTCATCATATTTTATTAGTACTGAGTTCATTTGCATCCCTTCAACATCCCTTGATTCTAAGATAGATCATTTGAAATGAACAGATTGTAATTAACAAAGTTTATATATTGAATCTTGAATCCGGCAGCATTTCGACAGTTGCTTCAGTCATCCCCTAGGACTTAGGAGGAATGTTGAATTGATCAGTCAATCTCCCTTTTGAGCTTGTCCTTTATGTAAAGGAGAGAGCTTGAAGTAATGAAGATTGAACTTGAATGCTTTCAGCAATTTCGGCAGTACTTCAGCCCCTATTTGGACCTGGCCACATAGTGACCTAGTTACGCGACCCACGCAACTGGTTTATTGGTTGCGCGGGTCGCGCAACTGATGAGTGGGTTGTGCGGCTCGCGCAACTGACCCCTTCTTCTGTTCCTCACCTTCAGTCTTCTTTCAGAGTTCTACACTTCTTCCAAAATTTCTCTCTCCCTTAAATGAGAGGGGGAGTGGGGTATTTATAGGCCTCTACACGTGCCAACCATCGATCTTTGTGCCATGGGGCCCACTTTGCATAAGATCTGACCATTCATCTTGACCACTTTCTGCTTTCGATTGTGCTACCCGCGCAACAACACAGTTGGTTGTGCGATCCGCGCAACTTGTAATCAGTTGCGTGGCCTACGTAAAGGATGAAACATGTTAAACAGTTCGCGCAACTTGCATAACTTCTTAGACTGGTTGCGCGCTCCACGCAACGATTACTTGTTGTGTGATCCGCGCAACTGCCAAATAGGGTTTCTTAGTTCTTTCTCTTTTCTTCACTTAATGTCTGATTTCTGATCTTTACCCTTTCTTGATGATTTTTTATGCTTCAACAGATGCCCCCTTGATCCATTCTTTATTCCCTTAAATCGAAGAATTAGGATAAAAAAAATCCCATATTCCTTTAAATCATTGCGTGACCCGCGCAATGAACACCCGAATCTGGTACTCGACCCAAACTTCTATAAATAGTTCACCAGACTTCACTTCTTCACCTTCTCATTTTGCTGTCAAAACTCCATTTCTCAGATTATCCCCGCACAACTGACACCTGTTGCGTGACCTGTGCAACAATTTCTTCGTCGCTCAAGGCTTCAAACCATTACGCTATCCGCGTAATACTCAACCCGTTGCGTGATTCATGAAACCACATTTTTGGCAATTTCCAAACTTAGCCAAATTTCAACTTTCCAACATGGCCTGAACAAAAAGGACTTTCATCGATGTTAATACTCCCATCGACTAACCTTCTCGTCAGGATTTACCGAATTCCGAACCCTCCACAACACCTCAAGCTGCAGAATCCCCATCATCACCTACTCAACCCTCACATAACCAATTCAATATGATCCCTAGGCGTTCTGCCTACATAAAGGAACCAGTACTTCCCACATTCGACTTTACTCAATGCATTAAGACATTATCATCTCCCATCCACAGGGCCATCGCCATGGGCGATCTTGAAAGGCCCCCAAAACATGGACGTGAGTATGACTGGGATGAATGGCTGAAAATAATGACACATTATCATACGATCATCCAGAGGCCGCCAGCTAAAGAAGATACTCCTGCCCCTTCCAGACCAAAGAAGACCTGTAGAAACAAAACCCAGGAGTTTTAAGACAAGATTAAAGAACACAATAGGAAAAAACTCCACAACTCCTAGGAATCGATCCGTGCAGTTCGGGGTGTCATAAAATTTGACAACCCCTACAAGCAAGGCATCGTAGTGATTCCCGTCAATATCCATGGTCATCACTCCATGCTGATCTGCGAGCCTAAGGATCATCTAACCGTGGAGAGATTGTCCTACACAGAATCATGGTCGTTCAAAGAACCTAGAATATTAGAAGGTATCCTGCGGCCGCCGAAACCAAGACAGCAGATTGGCGGCATTCACTCCATGATCTTTCTTGTCCCTTCTTATGACCTTCACAGCCTATATCCCACCTACTTCTACAAAACACTCCAACAACATTTCAGCCAGCGCCGCCTTATCTAGAGCCCAGAGGAATTCAGAACGAGAGGTCTTCTGACTCCTCGCAATTACTATTCTGAATGGGCTACTGCATCCTGGCAAAACATGCAGACACTTTGTCAAAGATCAACATTTTCGTTGCAATTGAAGCAACGTCGTAACCCTTTTATAAGGAACCTTCTATTTTTGAAAGCTTTCCTCAACTACTGGTGCCCTTCCCCACCAATTCTTTTCATCTCCCCGAAGGTGATATGAGCGTCACCCTTTGGGACATTCACAAGATTACCGGTTTGCCGGTAACCGGAAAATTCTTTGATGAATTCGTCCCTACCAATGAGGAACTTGCTTTCGTCTCTTCACTTGATCGCATCCCCTCTATTTCGGAGTCGACCACCGAACTTTTTAGAGAAATGTCTAAATTCCCGAACATCCACAAGATTCAGCCTATGTAATGGGTAGCCCACTTCAGCAGAGCTCTCAAGTAATTTTCCTTCTGTTTCAATATCCTTCCACTGCAGCTTGATATATATATATATATATATATATATATATATCTTGATTTCATTTACTTATCTCTTTTTCTTCCAAGTTTAACGACAATCATTCACGAGAGCTTGAAAGTCTTCGGAAGGGTATGAAAAATCATGCTGAGTATTCTGTCTATGGGGAGCTCGCAGCATTTATTGCTTATTGGCTAAGGGTGGTGGTTCTCCCAAGCTTTAAGTCAGCGGATGTCATTCGCTCGTCATTATTTGTAGTGGCAGGCGCTATGGCTGAGGGAGTCAAGTATTCTCTTACTGCTCCCGTTTTATGTTCGATTTATAGAGGCTTTGGAGAAATTGCTTCTCACGTGAAAAGCCCTTCTGTTGGTTCCGCTTCGACTTACATGTCATGGCATTATTTTCTTAGATGGCACGGTGTCTATTTCCGATGGACTTTCGAGGTGCCGGAAAAGGCCTATGTTCATCCTTCGCAACTCCCTCTCTGCCTCTTTCAAAAGAGATCTATGGCAAAGAGATCCTACGACTGGGCAAAAGATGGCATCTCTTCTAATGATAAGATAAATTACTTTCATTTTGGTTTGTCTCGCTATACTGTAGACACAGAGAAATCAGACACATCATCGCTCACTACGGTAAAGAGGGGATTCTCTCTATCAATCAGATCATGTAGTCTCCCATCGAGATAAGGGACGGAGTTCTGGCGAGAATCGTATTATCCTAGCCACTTTGCCCGTCAATTTGGCTTTGATCAAGCAGTGCCAGAAGATTGTAGGTTGGTTACCCGAAGAATGTAGAGTTATGACACCGGTCCCTTCAACTGGGCAATGGTTTGTAAACAATTACTAGGCGGAGCTGATTCTTCCTTCATTATTTCAGGTGAGATCGTACTCCTAGGGCGTCATACAACCATATGAGGTGGTGGGTGAACTAATCATATTTGGCTAAAAAAGGTCTGCCAATGGAGAGACCCATATGGATCCCACCTCCCAGTCTTAAGGGTCGCATCATTGAAGTGGGAGTCGGTTTCATCACAGAAATTAGTCATGCCCCTTCTACTGGTCATCACTGTATCAAGATATCCGTGGACAAACCTATTCGCGAGATAAAGCCCGATAACACTCTTGAAGGCTGGATAACATATGGCGATACTCGTGAATTCGAACCAATTCCTCTCCATCATCCACTAAGAGAAGGGGTTATAGAAGACGCTCCCTCTCAGCCAGAGAATACAACTAATCCTTAGGATCAACCATCTTCTTCTCCTCATCTTCAGCAACAGCCGACTTCTTCTCCTATTTTAAGGACTGTTCAGCCTTTACGGCAGCCGACTTCTTCTCCGATGACAAGGACTGTTCAGCCTCTACAGCAACCAACTTCTTCTCTGATGATAAGGACTGTCTAGCCTCTACAGCAACCGACTTCTTCTCCGATGACAAGGTCCCGAGCACGCGCCCAAACTTCCCCCAGGAAGGGACCACTGCTACTGCTTCTCCGATTTTGGCTACCGCAGATACTCAACCAGAGAGTCATCAGTCTCTTTCCTCTAAAGGAAAACAAGTCGCTGTTGAAGAGTCGAGTGAAGGAAATTCAAGTAGTGGAAGCTCAACTTCTTCATCTGGACGTACTATTTCCAATGAAAGTGAAACAAAAGGAGAAGGTCAAGACGATGATTATGAGGAGGGAGAAGTTGATATCGGCAATGAAAATGATATAGCTGTGGAAAATGCTCCTGCTGATGAGGGACATATCCTCCCTACCTCTGAGGTTGTACTTGCAAAAGCCTCACCTATCGCAGGGGAAGAGGAAGAAGAACCCCTAGACTATGGGGAATACGGATATTCACCACGTAAGCAAATCTTGTTGTCATTGTTTACTTTTGTTCCTTTCTTCTTTCTTGTATTACACTTTCTATTTCAAGCGATCATGCTGCAAATACGGAGGCAGATAATGCTTCTCCTCTGGATTTGGCCCCTGTTGCACCAACAGTCACACCGAGATTCTCATTACCTCTGGAGCAGTAGCACGCGAGATCGCTTTTCCAGTGGAGCCAACTGATTTACCCACTCTCACTACTGTTGCTTCAAATATAGAACGCGAAATAGCTTTTCCGGTAGAGCTAACTGATTTGCCCACTCCCACCACTATTGCTTCAAGTACTAAAAATAGGGCTCCATCTTTTGCTGAGATGGTGGAACCTGATCCTTCCCTTACCAGGGAGACACAGCCGCTCGTTGTTTCGGTATCAGTGGAAGGTATATCCTTTTCCTTGTTTACACTTTCCACATTACCTGCACATAAAACTTTTACTATAACTTTATATTTCTTCTTTCTTAATATGGAATTTACCTCAGACTGGTGCAGCAAGTTATGGATCTATTGGTACTTCATTGAATGTGTTGTCATTTGAGAGGGTCTTTGTGTACAAGCTGGCCGTGATTAGGAATTCCATACTGCTACTGTTGAAATATTCAAAGATCCTGATCAATGGTCTGACTTAGCTGTCGCTTTAGATGTTTTTGGATGGAGCTTCTCGAATGGGTAAAGTTGATGTTTCTTCCATACGAGATGCTCTTTCAAGATTCCATAACTCGATAACCACTTTGTCATCGCTAAAACTGTGATGGTTCCCCCCGAAATTTTGGACTACGGGAAGCAGCTTGCGTACTCTAAGGGGAAAGTTTCTCAGATCTCTCCCATTGTCTCTCACCATGATCAAGAACAATTATCTTTACGAGAGCAATTGACGACTTTTGCTGATGACAAGGCAACTATCCAAGATCACATTACACTTCTAAAGCAAGAAATTACACAGTTAGAGAAGTAAAGTTCAGTGGCAGATTTGAACATTGAAAGAGTCTAAGAAAAGACGCAGTGCAGCCTTCATTCTATATACTCTGAAAGATCTGAATTGGCGAAGAATGTAGAACTAATTGTTTCTTTTGAGGAAAAGCTAGCTGGTGCCCTAGATCCCGCTAGAATTATTTCAAATGCCAGATTGTGTAACGCCCTGAAAATCGGGGGCGAGAATAAACTCAACTCCCGAGTTCCAACGCATCACTTATGCAACAAAATGAATGATGATTGAATGTTGTCTATAATGGTGCATTGAACATGAGTGAGATTAAGCCAAAACAGCATATCATACTCCAGAGACAGTTAAATTGCAAGCGGAAGACTGTGATAGATATATAAAATATAAAAACAGTGGTGAGTCTCCAGAGTGTGATAATGTTACCAGGTTAATGAATTACATGTACAATTTCAAATTATACCAAGTTGTGGAAGTGTAATGTCTTTTATCCTAAACACATAGCCCCGTCAATTCAATACCAGTCTTCATAGACCTGTCAGAGAGCTACATGTAGGAGAACTCCTCCTCCACATCATAGTAGTAGTCCGGCTCTGCTTCAAAGCATCGCCATTACCTGAAACTCAACAAATCTAATTGGTGTACAACACCGTCCCGTAAGGTGGGAGTGAGTGATTAACTCAGTGGAACAATAAAGCATAGGTTAACATATTATCAATTCAGTCAAGCAGTAATGATAAAGCAGTACAATCAAATAATCCTAACTACTCTTATTAAATGCAAGCATGAAATGACATGATGAACGCCCTTGCCAAACTACCCTCAAGCGACACCATCTTACGTTCACGAATGCGTTCATCCCTCAGTGCTCCACATCTACCAGGCACATGCAGTGCGACGATGAGCATGATTACTGAGTAGTTATTAGTCCATTTCAAGCAGCAGTATTAGGAAACTAAGGTACCTCCCTTGTATCAATCCCAAACATGATCCATTCTAGGGTCGTCAATCCTAGTAATCTCATACGATGGTGTGTTTTTAGGTCGCTGCAAAGGCTGTCAGGGCTGTTACGCACAAAGGTTACACCACTCCCCCATCACCATTTTAACGGTTCATCACTATACAATACAGGCCTAGTTCATACTCTATACACTGCGGCAACACTCATCGCAAATTCAGAGTATGGTCGATGTCACTACAAAGGGCTGTCAGGGCTGTTACGCACAAAGGTTACACCGCTCCCCCATCACCTTATCAATGTAGGCCGACAGCACGAATATAGTGTCTCATACCACCATAATCGGCTCACGAGTCTGGTTGCTCACTGGTCACTACGGGAGGCACATGGCCCCAGCGTAGGCCGACAACTCGACCACGGTGTCCCATACCACCATGCCCAGCTCATGCGTCTTAGCGGATCGAGGTACTATGGTTAAAAGGGATTTCACTGGTAAGTTTGGTACCCTAGGTTCAAGCAGAGGCATCCAAACATGATGAACATACATAAGACAAATCGGGTTACTTGACGAGCTCGGCTAGCTCGAGCGCACAAGTTGGATGACATGAAGTGCATAAGCACTTCGCGTGGCCAACCACTATTGCCAACCGAAGTACGACTCGGGTTTGTCGAACACATCTCACATGGCAAATGAATCTCAGCCACGAATTTAATCCTGTTACCGATTGCCTGGACTATAAACATAGCCCCAAACCCAATCAATTACAAAACAGTTAAAGCAGTAATTAATCAAGATTTCAAATCATACAATCAAAGTCTGATATTATCCGTTTAGGGCTGCCAGGGCTATTATACGCACTCATTGCTCCACTCCCCCATCACCCATGACAGATCATACAACGTAAATATGAATTTAAACATATGCATTAGATACATAAAATCATACAATCAATTGAGCATGTTATAAAGTATAACATAAGCATGAGTTTGTACATATTCAATTCCTAATCACACAAATATCTAAACAAATCATACACATAGTTAAAGAAGTTGAGAATCATATCTCAACACCCTTAAACATAACAATTTACTAACTACTACTCATTCAGACATTTCAACAAACACTTTAAAATACATACATCAACATACATGACATATGTTGATCACATAGGCATTAGGCCAAATCCTTTCACTAGAGAGTTGCCCCAATCATAACACGCATACACCCACGACGGATAGTCATGGAAAGCAGGAATCCAAGTTCCATATTCATTTGAACATTTTCACAAACACTTGGGCTACACATTTTAATATAAGTAGTGTATATTGGTCGTGGCGTGATTTAGGGCAAATCCTTTCGTCAAAGGGGTATCGCCAATACAACAATCATAAATCCATGACAATTAGTAATGGTGAGCATGAATGAGAATTCTATACTCATTCAGTCATTTTCACAAACACTTAGAATACACTATTTCAACATACATAGTGTATATTAGCAAAACATGTATTAGGGCGAGCCCTTTTGCCAAACAAGTATTTTATCCATATATAATATATTCATACAGCAAATAATCATGGCAAACACATTTCCAAATTTTTTACGTATACGGTACTTTCTATAAATACCTATAGTATGTAAAATTCCATATTTTTCATCTTTAATCCAAACGGAAAATAGACAGCACTTTGTACATGTGCAATTGCATGCAGATCATGAATCTATCATTATCTGACATTGAAAGCGTTGAAAACCATAACCTATACACCTAAAGTCCGCACCTTTTTTTGTAGAATCATAACGAATCCAATAGGTTTGCTAAGCTTTCGTATACGGCAGTTTGGTAACCTATAGAACGAAATAGGTTAGCTATTTCATAACCTACAACCTATACAACCCCAAAACAGATTAGGGTTAGGGTTTTCTTACCTAGAAAAGATGTCAGAATCGTCGGGAAAGCGATGAGAACGGAGCAGTTAAGCATGGATAGCAGCAGGGAAGCAAGGCAGGGAGATTCTCCCACTTCTCTCTCACTTTCTCTCTCTTTTCTCTCTTCTCTCTCTAGGGTTTCTCTCAAATTCGTATGGCTGTAATAACAGAGGGTTTAAGGTCCTTATATAGCCTAAAAACTCACCGAAATAGACTCCAGGTCAAAGTATACTTAGGTTATAACCAAAGCAGACTTGTTCCAGCTCAACGGAGGACTTCTGCTAGGGCATCCTTGAGCCAAAGGTCGGACTTAAGCTCACTAACACTGGATTTACGTTTAGTTAAGTTTTCATTTCAGTCGGGATTCCATATCGGAAATGGCGGACCAGTATCAGTTCAACGGTCAGCGGATCTCGATCGGAGATTCCGAGTACATGGATATGTGTATGAAATTTCTCCTGATCCAAGGGTGTAATTTGGTCTGATTCTGACGGTCTAGTTGCTTAAAACTGATCCGCAAGCGAGAGGTGCCAGATTACTATTTGAGATATTTGTTTGTAAAGAGAATCAAGTGTTTTTACACTCCTCGCTCCGGACTCAAGCAAATTACACTGGGACACTATATGGATTTGATTTTCGAGATGGTTGTCAAGCCCAGTAAGGCGGTCTTAATTCCTTAACTTCGTGTTCATCGGACTTCCGACGTGTGGTCCAGATCTGATACGGAGTTTCGTGATGCTCCCTAGAGCAGACGGGTAATGAGATTGATCCTAGATTTTAGGGTACCCTAGCATCAATGATTCTATAAGTTTTGGGTCTTGCAGATCGTATTTAAAGTGATTGGTGCTAATTTCACAGGTACTCTAGTTTAACACCAGCTAATTCTCGCCTAATTTCTAAAGGATTTAGTCCTGAGTAATTTCTGTCTGAGGTGGTACCTGGGCCTTTGTAGTTTGTATATAAAGTGATCCAAGTTATACTACTTAGCTAGTTTAAGATAGCGTCTAGGGTGAAAGTACTTAGAAAAATTGAAAGAACAAGGTGGTGAAGGGTGGAATTTGTGAAGGAAATGGGTTAACAAGCGATTTTAGACTGTGGGATTGAGTTCTGACAAGTTAATAAGGTGTTAGGATCGACCCATTGCCTAAGGACGTCTAATCCCAGGTTGGCAAAAATCCGGGATGTTACAAATTGGAACATGTCGTTGCTCAAGTTAATCTCCACGACAATTTGCAACAATACTTAGCAGCATTTGACATTCCAAAAGAGCTATAAATTTTATGACTTTGATGTATTCTCTTTTCGCTACTATAAATGCTTCCAGAATTGTAAGTATCTTATGATTTTTTGATAATGATGCTTTCGTCTTGTTCATGTGATGTTTTGATTGATGCATTATGATGCATTATGCTTCTTTTATTTTATTTTATTATTATATTATGTACATATATGTATATACCCTTTTATGCCTTGTTAGTAAGGGTTTCCTAGATGATCTTTATCTAAATGGCGATACTAGGTTTTAGTTTAGTCAGTCACACACAGTTTAAGCTCTTGAGTAGTGGAGCACACAGTTTTTTAGACTCTTGAGTAGTGGAGTCGGGTCTCACATGATAGTCTCTGTAACTCTTAGGAGTTCACTGGACTTCTCACAGCCTGGGGAGTTCACAAACCGCGATCCATCAGAGGGGCCCAGTGAAGCTACCGGGATCGTGAACTCGGTTGGAATTATGCACAGGGTTGGCCGTGGTAACTCTCTAGAGTTCACATAGCTCACAAGGTGACCTTTGGGGTACCAAATCTAGGGCCGTCAGCCCATCAATGAGTATGTTTAAGCCCTTCCTCATGAGTTAGTACTGAAATCAAACCAAAGATCTGAGGGGTCTTACGCATGGTTGGCCTATCTATGGACATGGTCCAAAGAGCTCACACTGCGGCTCACGTTTTCTTCGTCTGCAAAGTCGAGCCCATTCACGGGAGGACATTTTTCTCCGTTCCCCGTGACTCTGCCGAAAAGCTATACAGACGGCATTGGTCTCACACGTTACTGTCTATTGAGGACTTTTTAGCCTTTTAGGCTTTTAGTCACTGGCTCCATCAGCTACCCGCATAGGTATGCATATGATGGCCTTCACGGGATTTTTAGGGCCATTGGCTTCTCATTGCTACCCGAATGGTGAAAATGATAGGTCATATGCATAGCTGGCCCTTTTAGGGCTTGGCTAGACTGCTTTAAAATGTCTTAAAAGATAATAGTAGATGTGATCATCATTGTTGCGAGAATGATAGACATCTCTTACTGTGATTGATACGTCACCACTTCTATTAATATCTTCAAGGGTATTTGTCTGTGCTGTTCATAATATATTAGTGGTGACGATACCAATTTCAACAGAATTTTGCAGAGCTCACTTGATGATGACAATGTTCACTTTCCTTTTGTAATACTTGTTGATACATAGTCTTGACATGCTAGCAAATTTCTTCTTTATTCATTCATCTGATGATGCATAAACATGGTCTTGTTTATTCTTGCCCCCTTTTGATATAGAATCATTATGCTGATAATTTTCTGGATCAAAATTAGTAGCATCTTCAAGGACGGTGTCATTTGATGAAATGAGGATTAACCGGTATACTGATACCTTGCCCATCTTGATCCACGACTCTATATGGCCATTGGAGTATACTTCTTTTATTATGTATAGCCCATCCCATTTAGGTTCGAATTTGCCCCCTGTTTGGTGGGTGACCACTATAGGTCTTTTCAACATTAGTGCCATATCCCCTTTTTTGAAAGAGTGATATTTAACTCGTTTATCAAAGGCGGCCGATGTCCTTGCTTGATACGATTGTAATCACTGTTAGGCTGCAAATGCTTCTCATCGAGCAAATCTAGTTCTTTTAGGCTTATTTTTGCATTTTCATCGTTGTCCGGTGAGTGGTTCTGTATGCCCACAATGCTTCTTGTAACCTTTCATCCCAATCATGCTTGTTCCCGATCACTGTCTTTTCCAATATTTTGACTATCGTCTTATTAAACGCCTCTGCTAATCCATTGGCCGGTGGATAGTAAGGTGTTGAAAACGAATGATGAATACTGAATTTCTGACATAGCTTTTCCATGCCTCTGTTTTTTAAGGGAGTGACATTATCTACAACAATCTTCTTCGGAATTCCATGGCGGTATATTATTGCGTGCTGGATGAAATTAACCACATCCCTTTCTTTAACATACGTAACGCCACTACTTCTGTCCACTTGGAGAAATAATCGGTTGCTACCAAAATATATATTTTTTTTTTATGAAGGAGAATTTATAGGACCAATGACGTCAAGGCCTCAAGCAGAGAAGGGCCAAGAGGCGATTGACTGATGCTGGTCTTCTGGAGGAACATGTATAATATCTCTGTGAATCTGACATTCATGACACCACTTCGCATAATCTATAGCTTCTTTGAACATGGTAGACCAATAATACCCCATTCAGTGTATTCTATGAAATAGATTTCGGCCAGCTTGATGTGTTCCACATTCTCCAGAGCATGCTTCTCTCAATGTCTGGCCTGCTTCTTGTTCGTCTAAGCAACGTAGTAGCATTCTATTGTAAAATCTTCTGTACAATACTTCGCCGCATATTATGAACCTGCTTGACCGTTGCTTGATTTGTTGTCTCTATGCTGGATCTTCTGACAGGATGTTATATTTGAGATAATCGATGAATGGCTGACACCAATCATTTGTCATTATCTCTAAACATGATACTAGAAGTGTTTCAACAAGTTCTTCGATGACCTCCGAAGACAATAAAAATCATCTTTCTTCTATAGTTATTTGGAGAGGGGTTCGATTCGGGCAGGACAAGGGTGCTGCCTGGCTGGTGAAAGCGTCTGCTCTTGCATTTTCGGACCGCGGTATATGCTTGATTTCTATATGACTGAATTGTTCTAGCAATTGTTGTGCTTTCCGGCAGTATGGCAAAAGTTCTTTCTTTCTAACCTCGAATTCAGTCATCAATTGATTTATAATCAATTTAAAATCCCTGGAGATATGCAGTGTTTTTATTTCCATTTCTTGAGCCATTTCCATTCCAATAATGAGGGCTCTGTACTCAGCCTCATTATTTGTGCATGTAGCGCCCAACGTGGAGTAAGGTAGTAAGTCACCTTGAGGAGTAATCAATATCACTCCTGCCCCCGCTCTTGATGCTCGAGCGGCGCCATCAAAATACATCTGCCACGGGCTTTGTGACTCAGCCAACATAACTTGTTCATCTGGAATGTCATCACTGATGATTTCGCATTCTGCTACGGGGTGCGCTGCAAGGAAGTCCGTCACTGCTTGTCCTTTTACTGCTTTTGCCAGCTCATACGTAATAGTATATTCCAAAAGTAACAACATCCTTTTGGCCAATCTTCCAAACAACATTGGACTTGTCATCAAAAACTTTATAGGATCTGCCCGTGAGATCAAAGTTATGTCCTGAGAGAGAAAATAATGTCTTAACTTCTGTACCACAAATATTAATGCCAAACACTCTTTCTCAATCGGAAAGTAGTTGCATTCTGCATCCATCAGCGTTCGGCTTAAATAATAAAGAGCAGTTTCTTTCCCGAATTCATTTACCTGAGCTAACAAAGTGCCTAAAGAATTCTCAGCTGCAGATATGTACAAAATAAGCGACTTTCCTTTTATCGGAGTTGTTAATACTGGCGGCTTTTCAGCAATTCTTTTATTGAATCAAACGAGTTCGGACAGGCTTGGTTCCATACAAACTTTGTATCTTTCTTCATCAAATGGGAGAATGGCTGACATATCCCTGCTAGATTTGAAATGAAACGGAGAATGTACGCCAGCTTTCCTTGCAAACTCTTCAATTCTTTTAATGTTGTCAGTGGCGGCATATTTTGAATGGCTTTGACCTTCCCTAGATCGATCTCAATGCCCCTATGCCAGACAACAAAACCGAGAAACTTACTTGAAAATACCCCGAATGCACATTTTGCTGGATTCATCTTTAAATGTTTCTTTCTGAGTCGTCGAAACACAGATGTCAAATGTTCACGATGGTCCTGATGATCTCTTGACCTGACCACCAAGTCATCGACATAACACTCAACATGCTTGTGCATCATGTCTTGGAAGATATTCTGCATTGCTCTTTGATATGTTGCCCCAGCATTTTTAAGACCAAATGGCATAACTTTATAACAATAAATTCCCAACGACGTTCTGAATGCCGTTGTTTCTTCATGTTCAGGTGTCATTCGAATCTGGTTATATCCTACATAACCGTCCATGAAGGACATGATAGCATACTGAGTTGTACTGTCAATCAGTAATTCAGTGATAGGGAGGGGAAAATCATCTTTTGGACAGGCCTCGTTCAGATCCCTGAAGTCGATGCACACTTTGACTTGTCCATTTTTCTTCTTCACGGGGAAAATGTTCGATATCCACTTGGGATACTTGACCTCCCTGATAAACCCGACCTTTATCAACTTATTCACTTCTTCTTCTATTAGGGGAACCAAATTCGAATGGAATCGCCTTTGCGTTTGTTTAACCGCCTTTTCTCTCCATAGATCTTTAATCGGCACATTGCTACAGAAGGCTCCAAACCTGGCATCTCCGCATACGTCCAAGAAAAAATGTCTTTATTTTCTTTAAGAAGTCAAACGTATTCCTTAGACTCCTATTTAGAAAGACCGGCACTGATGAATGTGTTCCTTAACTCTTCTTCCATACCCAAGTTTATCTCCTGCAAACAGTCTATCGCCAGCTGCCCCCCATCTTCTATTTTCTTTAGAGCCATTTCAGGATGCTTGATCGTTTTGGGATCCTCTTCCAATGACTGTGTGGTTATAACTATGTTTACTGATGATTCTGCTCCCATTCCTTGAAATTTTCTTCGCTTTTCCTGATCAACCCCAAGAGGAATTTGAATTCCTCTCCCATGATTCAACCCGGTGAGTTCTTCGTAATCAAAACCCATATTTCTCATGATTTTCTTGCTCGATGGACTATATTTTTCTAGATTTTTGGCGTCAGCTTATCACGGTACACATTATTCTCAGTCTCTTTTATTAACTTTGCTTCAACTACGGCGTAAAATTCTATTGGTTCCGGGTGTTTTGCGATAGCCTTGACCTAAAATATTCCTAGAGCGGCCGAAAATGACTTATTCTTTTCAACATTTGGCAGCGGCACTGTATAATTAGACTGCAAAATTTTCAACTGCTCGGGTGATAATAGGGTTAGTGGCGGCTGCCCCGGTTGTCTCAGACGTTTGAGTAGAAAATAAAATTTCTTCTTTGCTTCTGTAGTCCTCGATGATTCTGCTTTTTCTTCTTTAATCTCATTTACTTAAATGTCCTTTAGGACCTTGCTTACATCATTTTTTTCTTCTTCTTCAGCGAATCCTTTATAGTAACTGGCATATGTAAAGAAAGACTCGGCCTCTATATATGGCTTCACATCGGCCATCACTTTATACTATATTCCATCTTTACAGTATTTGAATCATTGGTGCAGGGTAGGGGGTACAATGCTGTACTGATGTATCCATGGCCTTCCTAAGAGAAGATTATATGTTGTTACGGCATTTATAACATGGCACACGACATCAGTAATCAATTCTCCTATTTCTAGCGTCACTGTAATCTTGCCAAGTACGTGTTGCCCATCTTGATTGAAGCTCTGTATCATCATTCCACTGGGGCGTAGATCTAAACGACGATAACCTAATTTACTCAACATTAAGAGTGGCAAAAGATTCACCGCAGACCCATTATCTATCATAATCCGCTTGACCTTCTTCCCGCAGATGTGGCCTTCTATCATCAGTGGCCTGTTGTGATCTACGTCACAAATTAAATCATCATCGGAGAAGGAAACGACTGGTAGGCAATTTTCTTTCTCATCATGCTCTTCACGCTTTAGTTCTACCAACAAAGTTTCTCTAACATCATGATCGGTCAATACTTGGACCAAGCTCTATCGAAATTCTTCCGACAATTTAAGCGCATCATATATGCTTAATCGAGCCGGTATGCCCTTTAAATGACTTGCTATATCATAAGTTACTTTTACCGTTTCACTCTTCTTTTCTTTCTTGTCATCATCGTTTTGCCTTTCGATGATTCCTTTTCTTATAATTCCTGCCTTCTATTTCGTAGGACTTGTTGTCAGATTTCCTGATCTTAGTGTAATTACCGCTACCTTCTTTGTCGTCTTATGGTCCTCTTCCTCTTTCGTATACCGAATCTTTCTTCGGATCGTGAACATATTCACCGTTGCCCTCGTACTCCTTTTTCTTTACCAATTACTATTTCACCCCTATCTATCATTCGTTGTATTATACATTTCAATGTATAACAATTCTCCGTTAGATGCCCTACCAGGCGATGATAGCGGCAAAAATATCACTCCTTGGTTCTTGTCACATCTTCAGGGCGCTTAGGTACTGGTAATTCTATCGTTCCGGCTTTTAACAGTTGTTTCATCATAGGAATAACATCTTCTTTATCGAAAGCGAACCCTTCATGAGAATTGAGCATCCTGGGCCTTTTTCCACTGTATCTATTTCTTGACTGGCTCCATTCTTCTTTTCGTCTCGGTCTTTTGTCCCTTGAGTCCCTTGCATCTTTGCTTCTCTTATCACGCTCAATAGTATTTATGGCCATCCTGCTGGGTACTCTCCTAGTTGTCTCGTGGTGAAACACTGGCATCTTACGAGTCATCAATTCCAAAGCATGAGCCTTGGTGGCCAGGTCATAGAAAGTTCTGATATCGGCGCTGGTGAGTCCAAACGCAATTCCCGTCTCCATAGAATTCAGACACATTTTGACCTCTTCCTTTTCTTCTGGCAACTGCCTACACGAGGCTCCCAATGTCTTTCATCTGTCTATAAACTTTTGTACTGGTTCTCCTTCTCTCTACTGCACGGAGGCCAATTCCGTAATACTCACATCACTCTCCGAAGAGAAGAAGTTTGACATAAAGGCATCCTGCATTTGTTCCCAAGTACGCATTGACTCTGTAACCAGGCTAGAATACCATCGGAATGCTTTGTGTGTCAATGATGACCCGAACAACCTTAAGCAATATTGTGGATCGTAGAAAAATTCCCCATGCTGGTAATGAAGTGCATCAGGTGTTCTTCTAGCGATCCTTCCCCATTAAAATTTTGAAAATATGGATGCTTGAAGTTGGCTGAAAACAAAACCTCTTCTACCTCCCTTGAATATGGCATACGGTATCTGCAACGACCAGTATTTTCATGCTCTTTTTCTATTCTAACAGCTTCTTCGACGACTTGTCTTATGTCATCTTATGTTATGGTTTTCACGACTGGAACAGACCCTCGTGATCCTGCCCCTTGTGGTTGAGAGCTTTCAGGCTGGTTTTCTTGTCCATTCATTATACCCATCATCGGTGGAGCCGCTATCTGAGCTACGTTATGTGTGAGGGTCGCTAAGGCCTCTCTGAGGTGTCTGCACTCTTCCATTAGTGCTCTTTGTGCTTCTGCCATCTCATTGATACGATCATCTGCGGTCGGCATATTGTTTTGATTTGTCTCGGCCATATGTATTGTAGCTTCTCCACTCTTTGATGAAGGTGTAGTTGAAGTGGGGCGAGAGTATGTCGACGTAATAGGGCATACGAAGAGAGGAGAGGATGAAGTCCCGTTTGACTTCTCTACACTTCCGGTGCTATTGATCGATTGGGGTGATGCAGACATCCGTGAACATATCTGAGGTGACACGGACGTTGGAGAACTTGTCATTAACGCTTTACCTTTTTGCTCTTTCGTCCATCTAACCCTTGGGGCAACCAAAGTCAGAAAATCACGCGATACTAACGGTGAGACTACTCACTCAGGATATATCTTAGGAGGAGCGAGTTCAGGATGCTTCCTAGTCGCATTACGCGTTATCGACCCTCTAACTCTTGGCGAAGGGGGATTCATTCGAGAGTTTCTTGCATCCCGTGCTTTCGTCTTGTGAGACATTACAACAGTCCAGCCCTTATCGCCTTCTATCGGTTGAGACGAAGTAGATACAACCCCAGCTGTCACTCGAGTTGTGTCATTTTTGCTTACAGGAAGTCTAGTCATGTACGCAGGGGCTTAGTCCGGCGTGTACTCTATCATGAACCCGGTCGGGGTGAAGTGGAAGCTCACTTTTCTTGCAGAGATTACCATTGGCTGTAACTTACGTTGAATTTAGAAATGTAAGACCCATATCCTAGACCGTACTGTTCCGTCGAATCCCGCGATCCTTCCCGGCGTATTCCGGCAACCTGCAGCGTATAATCAACATTTGTGATCGACCCTAAGTCGTATCATGTAGAATTGAGTCGGCTTAATCCGAGACTTGTACCATTGCGACCACACCGTCGCCGCGGTTCTGACTCAGCGACTCGCACACCGATTCGATACCCGGGCCATGAGATGTAGGCCCGCGCTCAGTACGAGAAAAAATGCCGCATAAAAGAATCTCTACCAAATGTCAAATCAATCTCATCAATCAATCAAGGTACACATCAATCACACCTCATGTCAAGTACACATCAACTTTCACTCATCCCCAAGCAACCCCAAAGTCAACCTTTCGATCCCATCTCTTACACACTCTATCACTCACCATCTCTCATCCCATCACTCCACCTCACCACTCCTCTCTCTCTCTTACAACAATCTCTCTCCCTCATTTTCTCCAAGCAACCCACGTCCATGGCTTCCATAAGGGAGAAGCTAGTATGGCCCACTTCTTATCTCCCATCTCCACCGTCCTAAGTAGATCTCAACTGTTGAAGTCCATCCATTGGACCCCTAGCATGCATTGACGGAAGAAAAAGACCAATAAGATCTAAGGTGGGTGTTTCTTTCTTTCTTTCTTTCTCTCTCTCTCTCTCTCTCTCTCTCTCTCTCTCTCTCTCTTTTGTGGTGATGTAGTTGAGTGGCCCACTTGGACGGACCCCACCTTGGTGTATATCTTATCCACACCATGCATGCATTTGGTGGCCCACCTGAGCAAGACCGACCTTGTACATGTGTTCCGCACGGACCGTACAGCGTCCAAGGAACATCCCTGGACGTGAAATGAAAACACAAATATTAGCCTTGTTACAAAGTTTATTGTGTGGGCCATTCATTCAGGCCCCACCTTGATGTATGCATTCAATCCACGCCGTCTCTTCTATTCCCCAACTCATTTTAGGCGTTGATCCGAAAAATGAATCGAATCTGAAGCTCTGGCGGGCCATAATATAAAAAAAACGGTTTCTCTGCCATTGAAAACCACGCTACTGCTTTTGTACCCCAAAACATGCCCAATATTGGGCTCGTTGCACTTGTTATGGGCTTTAGGGATCAATGGGTAGAGTGGATCCATCATACGCGGGCCTCACATATAAAAAACCTAAAGGAAATAAAAAACATAAAAAAAATAAAAAAAAGTATACGGCAGCAGCGTCAGGGCAGGCAGCGCCTGCTGCTGTGTACCGGAGAACGAACAAGGTCCCACGGCCCCCAGCCGTGGCCCCACCATGAGGTGTGTTATGTATCCACTCCGTTCATTACGTGGGCCCCTAGGGCAGCGCGCCACCCTCTAAAAACTTGACCATCTGCCATTGAAATCCTTTTTGGGTCCACAAAAGTTTTGGATCAAGATGAAATTTGTTTCTACCCTTCATCTAGGTCTGTGTGACCTTATGGATGGGTTGGATCTCATATCAACATTACGGTGGGCCCCACGTGGGACCCACAATGATACATGTGTTTTATTTCCACCGTCCGCCTTTATAGTGGAGCCCTCTGTGATGTATTTGTTATATCCCCACCATCCAGGGGATGGTGGGTGTGTGTGCGTGCATGCGTGTGTGTGCGTGCGTGTGTGAGCGTGTGTGTACGTGTGCGGTGTATGTGCGGTGTGTGTGTGCAGTGTGTGTGTGTGTATATATATTATATTATATTATATTATATACAATTTTGTATTATATTATATATAATATTTTATATATTATATATAGTTTATATATTATGCTATACATAATATATACTTGATGGTGGGCCTTTGTGGGACCCACATGTTTCATCCATGCCATCCGTCTATATGGCAACCCACCATGATGCATGTGTTGCATCCAAACCGTCCAACCTTTTTGGGCAAGCTCATTTTAAGGCTTGAAACGAAATAAGACAGCTCTATTTATCAAGTGGACCACACGGCAATGTGAGCATTGAAACGTCTACCACTGAAATCCCCTTAGTATCATAAGAATTCTGGATCAACATGAAACCGTGTGACTTTACGATCAGATTGGATGAAAAAAAAACGTTATGGTGGGCCTTGGGAATTTTAATGGTGGAAAATCACTATCACCACTTATATTGGGTATGGCCCATTTAATATACATGGGGCCCATTGGTGTGGCCCACCTTGATTTATTTGTGCCTTTCTATTGAAGCCCACCTTGATATACATATGAGGCCCATGTGATTAGGCCCGATGTAATGGACTTGGGGCCCATTTGATAAGACCTTGATGTGGTATGTATGAGGCCCGCTGTTGAGGCCCACCTTGATATATATAAGGCCCATTTGATGAGGCCCGATGTAATGTATTTGGGGCCCATGGATTGAGGCCCATTGTGATGTATTAGGGTCCGTGGGTTGAGGCCCATCGTGATATATTTGAGGCCCATGGGACGTGGCCCATTGTGATATATTTCTGGCCCATTTAGTAAGGTTCATTGTGATGTATTTGGGGCCCATGGGTTGAGGCCCATTGTGATGCATTAGGGCCCGTGGGTCAAGGCCCATTGTGATGTATTCAAGGCCCATGGTTGAGGCCCAGTGCGATGTATGTATGGCCTGTTAAGTTGTGTATGAATTCCTTGTATAGGCCACTCCTTGGAAGCAATGTTGGTTAAATGGCCACATTGCTGGACAATGATGGTTTAATGTCCACATTGTGACCTTCACCTAGGCCTTATCAGGCCCACTCTCATCATCCTCTTAGTGGGTTAACCCAAATAAGTGGGCCCCATTCACCATGAACGGATGGCTCCGTGTTACCGGATTCGATATACCCACGGCCGAGGGCCGATCTTGATATTATAGTTGATCGGTTGTTCATCTATGGACCTCGCCCCGTTTATGTGCTGGTTGTCGGTATCGATTGTCGATACCGATCATTGGTTTCGATTGCTATGGCCGAATGCCGATTCCGATTGACGTGACTGATTTACCGATTCTAATGATGAATCGATTCCGATTGTCGTGACCGATTGCCGACTTCGAACGACGTGACTAATTTGCCGATTCTAATTATTAATCTATCCCGATGGTTGTGATTGATTTACGGATTATAATGATCGATCGATTCCGATTGTCGTGACCGATTGCCGACTTCGATCGACGTGACAGATTTGCCGATTTTGATTATTGATTTATCCCGATGGTTGTGACCGATTTGCCGATTTTGATTATCGATCGATTCCGATTGTCATGACCGATTGCTGACTTCGATCGATGTGGCCAATTTGCCGATTCTGATTATTGATCTATCTCGATGGTTGTGACCGATTTGTCGATTTTGATTATCGATCGATTCCGATTGTCGTGACCGATTATCGACTTCGATCGACGTGACCGATTTGCCGATTCTGATTATGGATCTATCCCGATGGTTGTGACCGATTTGCCGATTCTGATTATCGATCGATTCTGATTATCGTGACTGATTGCCGACTTCGATCGACATGACCGATTTGCGATTCTGATTATTGATCTATCCCCATGGTTGTGACTGATTTGCCGATTCTGATTATCGATCGATTCTGATTGTCGTGGCCGAATGTCGATTCGATTGTCGAGGCCGATTTCGATTGCCAAGGCCGATTGTCGTGACCTATATTATGTACATGCGGCCCGTAGTTGAGGCCCATTATGACACGTAGTAGGCCCATGATGCATGACCCATTTGATGTATTCGAGACCCATGTGTAGGGCCCACATGTCATATATTTTAGGCCCATGGGTAAAGCCCATTGTGATGTGTTCATGGCCCATGGGTAAGGCTCATTATGACGTATTCATATATGGCCTATAGGGCAAGGCCGATTGTGATATGTATTAGGCCCATGAGCACTGTAAGACCCGTATCCTAGTCCATACTGTTCCGAAGGCTTCCGCGATCCTTCTGGTCGAATTTCGGCAATCCTCGACCTGAAGCCAACGTTGCGCACGATCCTAAGACGAGACCTGCATGTCAAAGTCGGCTCGACCCGAAACCTGTACCTTGGCGACCGCGCCGTCGCCGCGGTTCCAATGCCGCGACTCTCGCACCGATCCGATACCCAGGGTAGAAGATGTAGGCCCATGTTCATTTCGAGAAAAACGCCACGCATTGTGAACTTCGAGGGAATCTCTATGAAATGTCCCATCAATCAATCAATGAATCAATGTCAAGTACACACCTACCCAAGTACAACAACCCATATCTTTCTCTTACACAAGTAAGCCTAAAGTCAACCCTCACAACACTTCACCTCTCTCTCCACCCATCCCTTCTTACAACACATCACCCCACCCATCATCCCATCCACATCAATCATCCCCTCACTCTTTCTCTCTCATTTCCCCAAGCAACTCCCAAGCTCCATACGTCCCAACATTTCAAGCAAATCTCAAAGGCTAAGTGTGGCCCACTCTCTCATCTCTCATCCTCACCATCAAGTTCTCATCATCCACCGTTAAACCCAAAGGTAAGGAGCTAAGGAAGCGAGGGGAGCAAGAAGAAGGAAGAAAGGTGGGTGATCCACCGTTAAATTCTGATTTTTTTTTTGGTCCACTTGTTGTGAGACCCACTTGATGTATGTGTTGTATTAATGGAGGGCCCATAGTGGCAGGGTCCCTCTCTATCACCGTCTCTCTCTCTCTCTCTTGAATGGTGATGATGATGAAGGGTGAGTGAGGCCCACCATGAATCATGTACTTCATGTGGGACCCATCGAATGAATGTGTTGGATCTACACCATCCAACCCACTAGTGGGCCCAGATGGAAAGAAAACACAAACATCAGGTGGTTCAAACAAATGGGCCATGTGCATGTGAGACCCACCATGATGTCCATTTTATCCATGCCGTCCAGTGTCTCTGGACGCTGGACGTGGTAGAGGTGGCTAACATGAAGAGCGGCAGTGCCATTTGGAGTGTACTAAACTCCGATGATTATCCTGAATGAGAACTGTACTGATATATGATGAGGATTGGCATACTTGAGCTGCATCTTGCATCGCATGGTCTTGACATGGCCGATAGTATTCATATCTTGCATCGCATAGCCTTGATATAGCTGACTGCATTCATGTACTCATCAGCATGTTTCCGCATTACTCTGACCTTGCATTCTGAGCACGCTCATATTGCGCACCACTTACACCACCCTCTAAGCTTTCTATAAGCTTATGCATGATTGATGCGTGTAGGTGACGCCAGGACGCAGCCGTAGTCTCACCGCAGTTGGAGCGTGCAACCGAGCTTTTAGAGTTTCTGCTATTATCATTATCTTGTATTTCCCTTCAAACACATTGTACTCAAAGTTTTTTATCATAGTGGATTTTGTGATGTGTTCTTGTGGTTATTGTTTGTGGGTTATGCTTGTTGTTGTGCCTCATTACAAATCAAATTGATTATTAGAAATCCTCATTGTAGCATCCCAGGATCGGAACCTGGAATATGGTTACCGGGAGCCAAGAATGGGGTACTACGGAGGCTGTCGGCGCTGGATTTGGCGATCGGGAATTTTGTGAGCCCGGTCTCCGAGTTCGGGGTGTGACAAGCAGGGTCCACCTGTTGTGTATATGTGGCCCTTGAGTAAGGCCCATCATGTTGTATATTAGGCCTTTGTGTGAGGTCGTGGGCCCATTATATGTTTAGCTCTATGTGGTCATTCCTTGAGGGCAATGTTGGTTAAATGTTCACATTGTCGAGGCCGATGGTTGATGCCGGTTATTGATACCGATTATGAGTATGTGATAGGATAACATCATAATACATGCCCATACACATCATCTGCATGTTTGTTATGAGATGTGATTGACCATTGCATATGCCATAGGGCAGATTGTTCATAGGGCTCCTTAATAGGCGGAGTTGCCCCATATGAGAGCATGACATGCACAGGATTGATGCATGACTAGATTGTTTGACTATGCATCTTGCATTGTGTGTTATGATTACTATACACCCTAGCGACATCAGGGTCGTAGCCTCCACAGGAATTTCGTGGATGGCTAGATGGGACATCGAAAATCTGTTCTACATGAGGTGTTATAGGTATCCCTGGGTGAAAGTCCATAAACTCTCTTGGTTCCAGAGGTTGCTCCAACGTCTAGACCGAGTGGATGCATGAGCGCATGAGGGCCGCATACCGTTAGGTTGCATCCCCCACTGTGTCGTGGTCGGTTGGAAGGGGGTACGACCTTACCTGCTCGAGAGGAGGGGGCAATGCTAGGCTGAGTCTAACCAGCTCGAGGAATGGGTCCGCTATCGACGAGTCGGGCCCGATATTGGCAAGCGGATAGTGAGGTCTCTTCCACTCACCTTGTTGCACGCGATGGGGCAGCAATCTGGTTTGGAGTGTAATAGACCCCAGTGATGATCCCAGAGAGGAACCGTACTGATATGTGGACTTATTGAGCAGGATTTGCATACTCATACATTCATTTCATTCACTATCCACTCGGGCTGGTGGTGCGCAACTAATTGTTATGTACCTTCGCATGACAATGATTTCGGTTGGGCGCGCGACTAACCTGAGATAAGGAGTTTACCACATTGAGTCTAACTATCCAAATTTAGGTATGGGACTGGTTTGGATAGAAGTTCTTTATGATAGACCCCATAGCTTATGATACTACGTAGTATCATCCCAACTTCACTCTAGCTTGGTCATTTCACTCGCACCGCATATTGCATTACATCCGTGACATATGGCATTTTGGGTTGTTATGTTTCAGCACTTATATAGCTTAGACGGACTTAGCATGAATTGCGTATTGCCTTGCATCCTCAACACATAGTATTTCGCTTACTATCTTCGCATTGCATAGCTGATCTATATTGCTTCCTCAGTATATTGGCTATTATATTTTTGCATCGCATAACCTTGGTACGGCTGATAGCATTCATGGATTTATAGATTACCAGTATTTCCGCTTACTCTGATATCGTATGATTCATGATCTTGCCTGTATTACCGATGTTGTATGATTTATGGCATTGTATTGCATTCTTGGCACTTACCTTGTGCACACACTTTCACCACCCACTAAGCTTTTTATAAGCTTATGCACGATAGATGCGTGCAGGTGGCGTTAGGTTGCAGCAGTGTTGAGCTTGGAGCGTACAACGGTTTTCTGGAGCTTGATTTTTTATTTATGTATTTCCCTTTCAGCATTGTACTCAAATGATTGTATTAGTGGATATATGATGATGATGTTGCCTTTGTGAATTGGGTAATCTTGTGGTTATGCTTATTACAAGTTAAATGTACAAAAAAAAATCCTCCTTGTACGATCCCAGGATCGGAATCTGGCGTATGTATGCTAGGAGCCGAGAATGGGGTACTACGAAGGTTGTCAGCACCGGATTCGGCGATCGGGATTCCTGTGAATCCGATTTCTGAGTTTGGGGCGTGACATCTTCAGTCATAAAATACAACTATAGTTAGTATTTGAATAATCGAATAACCTATCTTAGAGATGAAGGGGAGGATGTTCCCACTGAGAGTCGCCATTTTGGCATCAGAAAGACGCCAAACTATGACGCAAGTTCTTAATTATCTTAATGTTAATGTTAAGTAAGATTTTAAAAAAATTCCTTAGCAGAGTCAACATTTTGTTTCGAACAGAAACAAATGCATTTTGTTTAGGAAATTATCTTATTTAAGCATAACAGAGAAAAAGTATTTAGAACGCTCATCATATTTTATTAGTACTGAGTTCATTTACATCCCTTCAACATCCCTTGATTCTAAGATAGATCATTTGAAATGAACAAATTGTAATTAACAAAGTTTATATATTGAATCTTGAATCCGACAACATTTCGACAGTTGCTTCAGTCATCCCCTAGGACTTAGGAAGAATGTTGAATTGATCAGTCAATCTCTCTTTTGAGCTTGTCCTTTGTGCAAAGGAGAGACCTTGAAGTAATGAAGATTGAACTTGAATGCTTTCACCAATTCCGACAGCACTTCGTCACTTATTTGGACCTGGCCACATAGTGACCTGCTTGCACGACCCATGCAACCGGTTTATTGGTTGCGCGGGTTGCACAACTGATGAGTGGGTTGCTCGGCTCGCGCAACTGACCCCTTCTTTTGTTCCTCACCTTCGGTCTTCTTTCAAAGTTCTACTTTTCTTCCAAAATTTCTCTCTCCCTTAAATGAGAGGGGGAGTGGGGTACTTATAGGCCTCCACACATGTCAACCATCGAACTTTGTGCCATGGGACCCACTTTACATTAGATTTGACCGTTCATCTTGACCAAAAGGTACTAATTTTGGGGACAAAATTTTTCTTTAAGGGAGGTAAATTGTAACGTCTTGGAAAAATCCATACAAAGACCCGAGTACCACATCAGGCAGAACTACCCGAGGACCTCATCATGTCGTAGAATTTGAGAGGAATTTAGTTAAGTACTGAATAATCGGTGGATTAAGCTTGGGCCACCATTTTCACAAATGGGAAGGCCTAAAACCATGAGTACCACTGACTCAATGTCACCTAAAGACCTAGGAGAAATCCCAAGAGTCTGTCGCTCTCGAGAGTACATTGAAACCCCGCATCGGACCAAGACCGCGCGTTGAGGTGATGACTGCGAAACTATACGACTATGTCCGTCCTGCTGGGCTTGACAACCATCGCGGGAATCAAGCCTAGATAGTGTCCAGAAATGCACAACTTGAGCCGTGAGTGAAGTGCGTGAGAAACGCAAATATCTTTAGAAAAGAAATGAAACTTAAGTAAATTGGGTCATTCTCTTTCACTCGAAATTGAGGATTTCGGACCATTAGTTTGTGACCAAACTTCACCCATGGGGAAAGAAATTTTTTCTGCACATAGCCGTATAACTGTGGCCCCGATTGAGTAAGTATGATCGTAGATCTAACGTAGGCCCTCCACGGTTGATCAGCTTATCCAATCACACCGAAATCGTATCCTGGCATGGATCCATTGTTAAGGAACGTACCCTATGACGTAGATAGGTCGTGGGCCTCCTTATTAGCCCTATTCATCAGAAACACCCGCCCACTGGGTATAAACTATGATAAAGTGGCCCTAGGGCCATTTGCATCACAACTGGGCCTATAAATAGCCTCTCACTCACCCTCTCTCTCCCATATATGAATTTTTGCAAAACCGTAAGGGAGAGAGGGTAGAAAAAGAGGAGAAAGGAGGAAAGAGAGAATAGAAATTTTGAGAGATCGCTGCAGGAATCCCCTCCCACGAATCCACACACCGAATCTCCACCCCGTTGTGTTACCCAACCTTTTTCGGTTACGATTTTGGGTAAGAAATCCTAACCCTAATATCGTTGTAGAGATCCAGGATAGTTGTTCGTCAACCTAGCTAACCTGTTTCGTCATTTAGGTGCCCGACGTTCCATTTTCGAAAACGTAGGATTTGGACCAAGTCCGAGTCGAGCATCCCGACGAAAGGTGAGGACTATAAACGCTTAGGTTGTAGTTTATTAATGCTTTCATGTCAGCTAATGATTTATTTCTAACTTGATTGCTACCATATTGTCTTAGATACGTCGATTTCTTTATGATATACATATATGAACTGTGATGAGTAAAAGATGCATCCCATGTGTTTGTTGAAATGTTTGAATGAGCATTTGAAAATGATTTGTGCTTGTCATGATTGCTGATTTAAGATTCATCATTGTCATATGCATGTTGATCTCTCTGTATAAGGAATTGATAAAACATATGTTGTAACTAACCTAGTCTATGTGTTTGATGAATTGCCTGAATGAGAATTTGTTGATGATTTGTATTTACTACGAGTATTAAGATAGGATTCTTTACTGCCTTATTTATGTGTATAATTTCCTTCATGTAATCATATTTTCCTCCATGTAATTAATTGATAAAATGTAAGTGATTGGTAACATGATTGATGTGTTTGATGAAATGCCTAAATGAGGAATCCACTTGGATTGTTTGTTAAATTATGAGATGAATATCACAAGTGTTTGTTAGCTGCATATGAGTATGATTGGGGATACAACGTAGCCCAGGCAATCAGTAATAGTCATTGTTCAGGTGGCCGAATTAGTCTCGCCACATTGGGTATACTCAATGAATCCGGGTTGCACGATGATTGTAGATAGTGGTTAGGCAACGAGGAGTGCTTATGCACTCCATGTCGATTAAGTCAACGTGTGCCCATACTAATCGAGCTTGCCTAATCAACCGATTGGCCTATGGTGTGTTTAGCATGTATGGACAATACTGCTTGAATCTAAGGTACCCCTCACCAATGTAAAGGCCCACTTCAACCATGGTACCACGATCCACTAAGACTCATGAGCCGGGCATGGTGGTATGAAACACCGTATTCGAGCTGTCGACCTACGCTGGGGTGACGAGCCTCCCCGTAGTGATCAATGAGTAACTAAGACTCGTGAGTTGGGCAATGGTGGTATGGGACACCATGTTCGAATTATCAGCCTACGCTAAGGTGACGAGCCTCCCCATAGTGACCGTGAGTATAAATTCTTGTAACTTGCCTATCGTATGTGTTTAATTAGGAGTGACGACCCTACAACTTGCATGTCGTATGTGTTTGACTAGGAGTGACAAACCTAGATGGATCCTTTGATTTGGGTCAATGATATAAAGGGACGTACCCTAGCTTCCCAAACTTTCTATATGAATAAACTTAATTAATTATCCTGCTAACATGACCATGCATTGCACTACATTAGTTAGGATGTGCTTTAAAGGCGATGAAGTTGCGCCATTTTAAGGAAGTGTTGTCATATACGAAATAGGTTGTTGGAGTCATTTGTGAGGGAGCTTCGATGTGAGGGCATACATCATTACTTGCACTCCATTCCTGCATTGAAAAGAATAGTTAGGAAGTGATTGTTTAATTGCTTTATCACTACTGCTTGATTGACTTGATAACATGTTAACTTTTATCTTATAGTACCACTGAGTTGATCACTCACTCCCACTCTGGGACGGTATTTTAAAACACCAACCAGACTCTGATTTAGATGTAGGTGCTGATGAAGTCTATACGATGGAGCAGGACTTTATGGACGAGGAGTAGGAATTCTCCTACTTTCAGCTCTCGGGTGGGTCGATGTAGACCCTGTGCCGATGCGCAGGGACCACTGGGATATCTGGCTTAGTTGGATACTTTACATTTCCACATTTTGTTCATTTTGAAATAATTCATGTATATACTAAACCCGATTATGTACTCATACTCTGAAGGTTTATGGAATACCCACATGCTTAAATAGATATGTTTCAGACTTCCGCTTGCTTAATTTAATTATACCCGGAGTATGATGTGTTGTTTACTATAATCCCACGTATGCTTGACTCATTAATATGGAAGGAATCCGAATATCATCATTCATACTGCGTAAGTGATGTTTTGAATCTCGGGAGTAGAGCTTTGCTCGACCCTCGAAATTCAGGGCGTTACAGTTAATCCCCAGCAACGGTGCCAAAAACTTGTTCACAACCCCAAGTGTAAGGTCGCGATGTAGTAAAAATCTCGGTGACACCGAGGTCGAATCCGCGGGGACTAATCTCATGAGTATTCTAAGAGCAACTAAAAGAAGAACTAGAAAAAGATGAAAATCTAAATCTGGAATATTTGAGAGTAATTGTAAGAGATTTAATGAAAAACTTGAGAAATTCAAAGGTGGGAAACTAGGGTTTCCAAGGATCCACTTGTAGAGATCAGGTAGATATATGCCTGATTCAAGTCACATGATTGGAATCGGAGTCCCATCCTATCCAATTGGAAGATATATCAGTAAAATCAAATATGAACTTCTTTTGACTTAATTCTCAATGGATGAGAGGTATGAGAATTGGAAGTGATTCCATCACAAAAACTTGCCCAAGAGACAAAGCAAACAACAAGATTTACTGTAACGACCTGAAAATTTTCGTACATTGGGCCAAGTACCACCTCGACCAGAAATCACATAGGATTAAATCCTTTAGAAATTTAACAAAGTTAACTAAGTACTAAACTCGGTTAATCATGAAATCCGTTGGGATCGCTTTAAATACGATCTGCAAGACCCAAAACTTGCAGAATTGGTGACTCTAGGTTGCCCTAAAGTCTAGAGCCAAACTCATTACCCGTCTGCTCTCGGGACTGAAACGAAACTTCGTATGAGGTCTAGATCGCACATCGGGAGTCCGATTAACACGAAGCTAAGGAACCAGGACCGCCCCACTGGGCTTGACAATCATCTCAAAAATCAGATGATTCCGATGTCCCACGGCCATTGTTTTCACTCCGGAGCGAGGGAGTGTGAAAAACACTATTTCCATCCAAATGAAAATATCTGGAATAGTGATCTGGCACCTTTCGGTTGCGCGTCAGTATTAAGCAACCTGACCGTCGGAATCAGACCAAATTACACCCTCGGATTAAGAAAATTTCAGGAACATTTACATGTACTCAGAAATTCTGATCGTGGCCCACGGACCGTTGAACTGAAAATGGTCCGCCACGTGCGATCTGGGATTCCGATCGAGTCGAAAACGTAATCCCATGTAGATCCGCAGAGGGTGAGCTTAAGTCTGACGTTTGGCTCAAAGAGGGCTACCAGAACACCCCTTTTGAGCTTGGAAAGTGGCGAATTGCCTATATATGCAGCCACCCTTGAAACTGAGTCTATTTTGGACATGTTCTAGGCTATAAAAGGGGCTTAGAACAGCCCCTCTCACAGCCATACGAATTTGGGTCCAAACCCTTAGAGAGAAAGAAGAAAAGAGAGAAAGTTGTGGAGATCGAGGCCGATCTTCCTCCTGCTGCTTCCACTCCTCCCACGGCCTACACCGCCCTATTCCAGGGGATTTCCCGGCGGTTTCCACCCCATTTGAAGGTAAGAAACCCTAACCCTAGGTCTGATTTGAGCTTGATTAGTGATAGGTTATGGAAAGACTAATCGAATGCGCTCTTTAGGCTAGGAAACTCCCGTATACGGAAGCACCAACACTCTTGCTGATTCGTTGGAATTCCAAGGGCTGAGGTGAGGACTTTAAGAGTATAAGTTACGGTTTTCAACTCTTTCAATGTCAGATAATGATAGATTCATAATCTGCATGCAAATGCACATGTACAAAGTGCTTTCCGTTTCCTGTTTCGATTAGCGATAAAGATTATGGAATTTTACATACTCTTGATATACGTAGAAATACCGTATACGTATTTTTGTTGAGAAAATGTTTGACATGTTTATTTAATGTTTGATTATATCATGTGTGGATAAAATGCTAGTTTGGCGAAAGAGATCGCGAAATTACATGTTCATGTGTAAATGTCATGTATGTTGAAATTGCGTATTCTAGAAATCCCGCATACGTGCGGATTTTGGAAATGTAATTGTAATGATTATTTGCTGTATGAATACGATATACACGGAAAAATACTCCCGGGGCGAAGGGACAGCCCTAACACAAGTTTCGTTAACATACGTTGCGTATGTTGAAATAGTGTATTCTAAGTAATTGTGTAAACACTCGTGTGCGCAAATACTCATGTATTAGTGCCTTAGAGAGGTGCTGATGTGGGGTTTCCGACTCCCTTAGAGACAAGTAGGCTTCCCTCCGTGCGGTGGTTCGCTAGAACCACTCACCTGTAATGTGTATGTAATGATATCCCTATGTGGATAGTGCCTGACTACATGCTTCACAACATGCTGCACAACATGCTTCACAACATGCCTCACAACATGCTTTGTAACATACTTTACTTCATGTTTTACTTCATGCTTTATAACATGCCTACTAACATGCTTGTATTGCTTGTTTATCATGTTTTCCTTCACATGCTAACGATGAAAACTGTTTGAGTTTGGGACTATGTTTATAGTCCAAACACTCGGTACCAGACTTGTAATTGTGGCTGAGATTCATGTCGCCACAAAGGACGGGTCCGGTGAACTCGAGTCGTACTTCGGTCGGCGATAGTGGTTGGCCACGCGGAGTGCTTTTGCGCTCCATATCGCTCAACTTGTGGTGCGCTCGAGCTAGTCAGGCTCGCCAATTAAACCGAAGTGTAGTTGTGTGTTCATCCTGTTTGGTCGCTACTGCTTGAACCTAGGGTACCAAACTTACCAGTGGTGATTCCCGTTTAACCATGGTACCTAGATCCGCTAAGACGCATGAGCCGGGCATGGTGGTATGGGACACCGTGGTCGAGCTGTCGGCCTATCTGGGGCCATGTGCCTCCCCGTAGTGACCATTGCGCAACTATCTCGTGAGCCGAATACGGTGGTATGGGACACTGTATTCGAGCTGTCGATACTTCGGCGAGAGCCGAGTACGGTGAGATCTGTGCTCGTGCTGACGGGCGACGAGTCCTCCGTGGTATCATCGAGTACACTCCAAGGGTCTGTGATTGGCCGCGTGTCTTTCACAGCAACTAGAGTGTGAGTTGAGCCGAGTATGGTGAGACCTGTACTTGAGCTGACGGCTAGTGATTGAGCCGAGTACGGTGAGACCTGTACTCGAGCTGACGGCCAGCAATTGAGCCGCATACGGTGAGATCTGTATCCGCGCTGACGGGTGACGAGCCCTTTGCGATGCCATCACTAAGCTTCTCAAACCATAACATCGTATGAGAATAACTAGGATTGACGACCCTAGAATGGATCATGTTGGGAATGATACAAGGGAGGTACCTTAGTTTCCCAATACTGCTGATTGAAATGGACTAATAAAAACTTGGAAAACATGAGCATCATCGCACCGCATGTGCTTTGTAGATGTGGCGCACTGAGGGAGTAAGCATTCGCGAACGTAAGATGATGTCGCTTGAGGGTGGTTTGGCAAGGGCATACAGCATCATGTCATATCATTTTTGCATTTAACAAGAGTAGTTAGAAATGCTTGATTTGTACTGCCTTATCATTACTGCTTGGTTGATTTGATAACATGTTAACTTATGCATTATTGTTCCACTGAGTTAGCTACTCACTCCCACGTTACGGGACGGTGTTGTACACACCAACCAGACTCTGTCGCAGGTTTAGAGGGCGCCTTGGTTCAGGAGCCAGAGCCCGACGTTGATGAGGACCAGGAGGAGTTCTCCTTCATGCAGTACTCTGACGGCTACGCTTAGGCCGGCTGCATCGCGGGATTCTGGGGCCTCTTTTGAGGATGTATTTTGGGTTTTTGACTTACAAACATTACATGTATATTGGTGCTCAGCTAGTACTCATACTCTGGAGTTCAGAAAATTTTGTTACTTTACATACTTGAATATAAAATTTCAATCTTCCGCTGCTTTTAAATGCAATTGAACTGGAGTATGAATTACTGTTTTGGTTTAATCTCATTCATGTTTATTGCGCTAACTCAGACAACATTTAACCGGCATTGTGTATGTTGCATAAGTGATGCGTTGGAACTCGGGAGTTAAGTTCATACTCGACCCCCGAATTTCAGGGCGTTACATTTACCAATCTCATAACCAATCTGGGAGAATTGCGAAAGCTAGGGAGGATTCCATCATCCAACCATGCCCAAGGAATGATGGAGAACAACAGGATTTCCTAAATTCACAATCTCAATACATGAAAAGAACATACTCAAAGCTATCGCAGATCCATTGTAATTTGAGTCACAACAAACTACTAAAAACTGAAAGTATTCCTTATAATCAAACTAGAATAAAAAAGAGTTCAATATAAACATAATCAAAGAAATAAAAACATCCCATCACGCTACAATCTTCACCTCTTAGCCCTAACTAAGAGGTTTAGCCAACCATAGACATGATTGAACTAGAATCTCTTAAGAAAAGCATAAAAAACTACTAAGGAAAGGGAAGAAAAAACTCTTGGCGACAACTTCTCCACGCTTTTTTTCCACTCCTCCAACCTTGGATGATGACTAGGAGTGCCCTAGGGAACCCTATTTATAATTTTAGGTCTTGCACTTTTGCACCGAGTGGAATTTTTCAGAAACCGTCTCAAATTAAGCAGTCCGCGCAAAAATTGTGTAACGCTCGACTGGTCGTGGGACGTCCTCGACCGGTCGTGGGCCATCCTTGACCGATCATGAGATACCCTCGACTAGTCAAGCAAGATGGAAATTTAGTTATTTTACTGGCTGGAGTTCGAGTCGAGGAACCACAATCAGTCGAGCTTCAACTGGTCGAGCAAGATGGAAATTTAGTTGTTTTACTCGCTGGAGTTCGAGTCGAGGAACCACAATCGGTCGAGCGGTGTCCAGGACTGGTCGTGCGTAGCTTAGACTAGACGAGCAGAGGCCAAGACTAGTTGAGGATTACGCAATTTCACTTCAAAACTCCGATTTTTTTCACTCTTGACTTGGTTTTCTTGGATCTTTAGTATGTGCATTCTTTATTCTTGGTTTCATCATATCCAATCTTGGCTTTGGTGATTCTTGATTGTTAAATTCATGCTTTTAACATCCTTTTCAATCCAATCTCTTGAATTCACCTTGCAACACAAACATGATTAAAGTAGAACATTAAGCGTTATCATGTTCATAAAACCAAGTGATAAATGGGGTCTAATATGCAATATTTGACCCTCTTCACTTCCCCTAAGAGAAGGGAGTGAGTTCTAGCGTGAACCCTATTATCCTAATAGGTTTGGTCACAAACTTGGTTATGACCAAACCGTGCTGGAGGATGGAGGAGTCATGACTCATATTATGTGAAGTTATGAAGTGGGTCCATACAACTGGGCGCTTATATGGAAGCAGCTCTTAGCTGTATGTATTGGCACCTACTTCATTCATACAGGTTATAATCATCAAGTCTGAGTTTCTTATTGCTAGATGCAGTGGTGGGCACATTAGTTTTACTTTGCTTGTCATTGTTATTGTTGAGGTACAAAAGGTGGTGAAAAGAACTAAAGAAATTCAAGAAAAGATTAAACGGTCATAGAAAGGAAGATGTAGATCAGCAGGAATTGATGGTTTTACACGGGTACTCGCAACGTATATTGGTTCTGCAGGGCCGTACAACGTGATTGTTGGTTTGCGCTGGACCACACAATGATGGTTTGATCAAAGTGGTTTCGATGGTTGAGATATGATGAGAAGTGGGCCCCGCAACACAAAGATCGAGGGTTCACACGCGTGGAGGCATATAAATACCACACACTACCCCTCTCATTTGAATAATAACAAAGATTACAAAGAAGACTAGAGCTCTGGAGAAGAAGAAGGCTTTGAAGGTATTCAAAAGAAAAAGAAAGAAAGAAAGAAGGGAGCATATCACGCTCATCCGCACAACCAACTGCGGTGTTGCACGGACCCGCACAATCACAGTTAGTTGCGCGGGTATCTATATAAATGAACTAAAATGCTGTTGAAATGACCCGAAATGCTGTCAATAAACCAGTTTTCTTCAATTTTAGGGTTTCTTCAGAAAGAAGATATAGGATTATCACATTCCTCTCAAAGAGATGAACAAATAAAAAAGTCGAATGCTGCATGCTGCCGGATTTGATATTTAGATTTGATACTCAAACACGTTTAATATTTGTATTTTGAATGTTATATCTTATAATCAAGGGAAATCAAAGGGTGTAAATGAATTCAGAATTAATAAATATGATGACTGTCCTCTATACCTTCTTTGTTATGATTAAGTAAGATAATTCCTCAAACTAAATGTATTTGTTTCTTGTCGAAACAAAATGGCGACTCCACTGGGGAATTTCTCTTAACGGGAATTATCTTATTTACGATTAATATAGAAGAAGTTTAAAGAATTTCATCATGGTTTGGTGTCAGTATGATGCCAAAATGGCGACTCTCAACGGGACCATCCTGCCCTTCATCTCTAAGATAAAATATTTTATTATTTAAACACTAATCGATATTTTATATTGTCAATTACAGAACATAAGACAAAACTCTAAATTACAAGCAATGGCAACCATTACAAACAAAATGAATTTCTACTTCACAATGACTGGGTTCGTAGTAGAATATGCTACGAATCAATCTGTAAATCATGAAGGTCGATCTACCGCAAACAAAAATGATGGGTCCCAAGTCATGACTGGAGTCATAACTATCTCACCACTGGCACAAGATAACAATAACGATTGGGTTGTTGTGACAACCCGAAGAGTAAGGGCCCGAAACACTGCAATTGCCAAGATAAATTCATCTCAACAGAAAGTCAGGGGACAGTTAAGGGTCAAATATTTCATATTATCACCCATTTATATCTTAGTTTTATGAACATGATAATGCTTAATGTTCTATTTTACTCATATTTATGTTGCAAGGTGAATTTAAGAGCTTAAATTGAAAAGGGTGTTAAAAGCATGGATTTGATGCTCAGGAATCACCAAGGCAAGAGATGGATCTTAGGAGACCAAGATTGAAAAATTCATATGCCAAAGATTCAAGAAAACCAAGTGAGGAATGAAGAGAATCAAAGATTTGAAGTGAACTGAAGAAATCCTGAAATCGTCCTGAAAAAGCATATTCTAAAACTCTGGGTCATTTTGTGAAATTACGCAAAGTGAAGTCTATTTTGGAAAACTGTGCAGAGTGAAGTCTATTTTAACAAACTGCGTAAATTTGAGGTGGTTTGTAGAGTTTTCCATCTAGGTGCGAAAGTTAGAGTTTCACAACTATAAATAGGACTCCCTAGGATGCTCCAAGGCATCTTTTACGGTTTAAGGAGTAGAGCAAAAGGGTGGAGAAGTCGTCGCCAAGAGCTTTTTCTTCTTCCTTAGTTGTTTTCATGCTTTCTTTTAGGATTTTAGATCCAATCATGTCTATGGTTGGGTAAACCTCTTAGCTAGGGCTAAGAGGTGAAGCTTGTAGCATGATGGGATGTTTCTATTGCTTTGATTCATGTTTATGTTGAACTCCATGGATTTTAATTTGATATTTAATGAATACTTTTAGTTTTTAATGGTTTATTGAGACTCAAATCATAGTAGATTTGCAATAGCTTTGAGTATCTTCTTTTCCTGATTTGAGATTGGGAATTTAGTAAGTCCCGTTGTTCACCATCATCCCTTGGGCATGGTAGGGTGATGGAATCCGTCCTAATCTTCACAATTCTCTTGCTTTGAGATTATGGGATTCGTAAATCCTGTTACTTGCCATTATCTCCTGGGCATGGTTTGGTGATGGAATCCCAGCCAATTATCATAGCTCTTCTTCATTGAGAATTAGGTCAATGGAAGTTTAGATTTAGTTTTATTGATATATTTTTCAATTGGATAGGATAGGACTTCAATTCTAGTTGTGTTACTTGAATCAAGCAAGAGGGCTCCCTGATCACTACAAGTGGATCCTTAGCACCCTAGTTCCCACCGTTAAATTCTTAGTTTTAATTACGTAATTCACAATTACTCTCTCAATCACTTTAGAATTAGTTTTACATCTTAATCTAGTTCTGCTTCTAGTTAATTTCATAAATGTACACGATCAATCCCTGTGGATTCGACATCGGTCTTACCGAGATTATTACTACATCGTGACCCTACACTTGGTGTTTGTGAACAAGTTTTTGGCACCGTTGTTGGGGATTGACGGTTGTGTTTTCTGAATTTGATTAGTTTTGGGATTAGTTTAAGATTATGGTTTTTCTACTTTCTATTTTTAGGTTAGGATTTTTTCAGAATTATTTTAGAAACTTAGCTTTTTACCACATCAAATGTAATAATTAATTATAGGAATGAAGTCATGAATTTTTCTTTTGGAAATATGACATTGGAGCTCAATATTTTTTCCAATATGAGTAAACAGGTAGAGGATGATGATGATGCCCACGACATTAACATGATTGACTCTTTCGTGGAAGATAAAATTCTTCTGACCTTATCCTCTGACCCTCTAGAGACGTGCCTGGCCCACTCCCATGATTTAGATGATGATATGATTAGGGAGATGGGAACCATGCTAGATACCCTGCCGATACTTGATGTTAACCGGTGGAGGCCATGAAATTGTGGTAATGACCGCTTTAGTTGAAGTGGGAATATGCCAATATGTCCCAGGGGGGGTGAATAAGACTTTTTAGTATTTTATGATATTTTAAAATCCTATCAATCATATGCTGAGAGAATATGCATGTATTAGGATTACTTTAAAATAACTTTAATGGCTTCCAAGCCAAGTAGAGGATCCAATCATAACACTATTTGGAAGATAAACGAGATGCAGAGCATAGTTTATGATGGACTTGACTGTGTGTGAGGTGTGATTTCAAATAATTAAATAAAAAAGCATTTAGGGAAATCACACAAGCAATAGAAGAAAATAACAATCTCAAACACAGTTATTTTTATAATGGTTCAACTACTTGTCTACGCCACTTCCGATGGACGTACTCAACCCTTGAGTGTGCTGAATCTCACTAACGGAGGTTTCACAACAGGTTCACCTCAAACCGGAGGTTTTAAATCAGGTTTGTCATGCCCCAAACCCAGAGATCGGATTCACGGGAATCCCGATCGTCGAATCCGGTGTCAACAGCCTCCGTAGTATCCCATTCTCGGCTCCTAGCGTCCTTACGCCAGATTCCGATCCTGGGATCCAAGAGGGAGGATTTTTTTATTTTACGTTTATCTCGTAATAAGCATAACCACAACTATACCCAAATCATAAAGGCAACATCATCATCACATATCCACTAATATAATCATATGAATACAATACTGAAAGGGAAAATATATATATCGAAAGTCAAAGCTCCAGAGGTCCGCTGCATGCTCCAAGCTCAACGCTACTGCAACCTAACACCACTTGCACGCATCTATCGTGCATAAGCTTATAGAAAGCTTGGAGGGTGGTGTAGGTGTGTGCACAAGATAAGTGTCAAGTATTCAATACAATACCATAATCATACAATATTAGAGTAAGCAAAAATAAACAAGATCATGAATCGTACGATATCAGAGTAATGCAAAAACATACTGATAGACCCATAAATACCATCAGCCTTGTCCAGGCTATGGGATGCAGAAATATAATAAAACAATATCATATACTGATGAAGCAATGCAGATCATCTATGCAATGCGGAGACAATAAGCCAAATATCAGATGTTGATGATACAATGTAATATGGGGTGTGAATGAAATGACCAAGCTGGAGTGAAGTCGGGATGATATTACGTAGTATCGCAGGCTATGGGGTCCATTACAAAGGACTTCTATCCAAACCAGTCCCATACCTAAATTTAGATAGCCAGACTCATGTAGTAGACTCCTGATCTCAAGTTAGTCACGCGCCCAACCGAAATCCTTGCCATTACGAAGGTACACAACAATCAGTTGCGCACCACCAACCCGAGTGGATAGTGAATGAATGAATGAATATGCAACTCCTACTCGATAAGTCCACATATCAGTAGGATTTCTCTCTGGGATCATCGTCGGTGTCTATTACACTCTATGTCAGCTTGTCGCCCCTATCCGAGCGCACAACTGAGTAAGTGGAAGAGACCTCACTATCCGCCTACCAATATCGGGCCCGACTCGTCGATAGCAGACCCATTCCTCAAGTTGGTCAAACTCAACTTAGACATTGCCCCCTCTCACTCAGGCGGGTAAGGTCACACCCCCTCCCAACCGACCACGACACAGTGGGAGACGCAGCCTACTGGTATACGACCCTCATGCCTCTCATATATATCCACTCAGTCTCGACGTTGGGGCATCTCTTGGCCACGGAGGTTTACGGATTTTCACTCAGGGACATCTATGACGCCCGTATGCTAGAACCAAACATTTCCAGTGTCTCATCTGGCCATCCACGATATGCCTGTAGAGGCTACGACCCTGATGTCGCTAGGACGTATAGTAATCACAACACACAATCCTGCACAATCCGATATGCATGAGTCATACAATCCAGTTATGCTCAATCTTCCACATACTGTGAGACAATCTCTACCTATCAGGGAGTCTCATAACAACCGACACTATGACATATACAATGGTCAATCATATCTCATAACAAACATGCGGATGATGCGTATGGGCATGTATCATGATGCTATGATATCACATACTCATAATTAGTATCAATCACCATCATCGACAATCGACCTCGACAATGTGGACATTCAACCAACATTGCTCCTAAGGAATGACCCATATAGAGCCTAACATACAGTGGACCCATGGCCTCCCACAAGAGCCAAATATACAACACCATGGGCCTCACTCAAGAGCTTAATACACATCACGATGGGCCTTTCACATGGGCCTAACATACATCACAATGGCCTCTATCGCCTGACCCTCAAATGCATCACAATGGGCCTCATCACAGTGGAGCCCACGGCACCGTCTAAACATTGTCTATGTAAATCAGCACTGTCCAAACATTGGACAACACCGTCTAAACATTGTCCATCACCGTCCAGCGTAATCTGGATGGTGTGGATTGAATAAATACATCATGGTGGTGTCCACATGGTGGGCCACAATTATATCAAAGTGGGCTTGACAGATAGGCCACAAAATACATAAAGGTAAGCCTCTCAGATGGTATCAAGTCCCTAAGGCCTAGCAGGTCTAAATGTGTCCCGGGCCGATGGACCCCTAAACAGTGTAAGATTTTAGACCGTTGGACCCTAAAAATGGACAGGCAACAGGGTTTAAGGACATGAATCCCAGTGTGGCACATGCATCTTAGTAGAGACCACGTATGAACTAAGTGTATATACTACTTATACATCAAGACAGGGCCTACAATGGGCCCCACGGTGTGGTCAAATGACATGATTACAGTGAGTTTAGAAGACTTTCCATCAATGGTCATTCAATCATCAACGCTATCCCCTATGGTAGAATCCAATTGAAATTTAGATCTACCTCATTTCCTTAGTGCAACCAAACACAATTGTGGCCCACTAGATTCTGAGAAATAGATGGATGGTATTGATGAAACCCTATTGGTCATGGTGGTCCCAAACGGGACCCTCATATGAACAACAAGGATGAAACCCATGCATCATGGTGATGCCCAGCAACCCATAGCAACCCTCATTTCTTCCTGTGGTTGCTACAGTATGGAGAGCACATGACCATCAATATAACTGAGGTAATGGGAAAGGTCCAATGGTGGACATTTCTATACACCGATTCCAAGAATGTGGCCCACCTAGAATGTAGATCAACTTCATTCTTTAGCTCATACTTTAAAATGAGCTTGCCAAAAGGATGGACGGTTTGGATGAGTCACGTACATCAGTCGTGGGTCCCAGATGAACGGCTGGTGGTATCCCACTGGACGGTGTGGACTTAATACCGACACTACAGTGGCCCATCGTCCATGTACATCTACTAGTCCTTCATGGCATCGTCCAGATGGATCTGGATGGTGCAGGCATCTCTTGTAGGCGCTAAAGGTAGGTCCCATGTGAGAGTGGCCCACCATAGCACATATATTATTTTAATATAAAATATTATATTATATAATAATATATATCAAATATATATATGTGTGTGTGGGAGGGAGTGTTAGCGTCCAGGTGATGATCCCGTCCAAACAGGGGACGGTGTGAGTGAAACACATGCACAGGGGTGGGTCTCACCGTCCAGGGGTGGACGGTGTGGATAAAACACATAGGCCAAGATGGGGTTCCATCGTCCACAGCTGTGGACGGTGTAAATAAAACACATATATCAATGTAGGCTCCACCGTCCACAACCATGGATGGTGTGAATAAAACACATAATTCATGGTGGGTTCCACGTGGGGCCCTCTGCAATGTCTATTTGCAATCTAAACCGTTATTAAGATCACACGGGCTTGGATGAAAAAGAGAAACAAATTTCATATTAATCCAAAACTTCCGTAACACCCAAACAGGGTTTTAATGGCTGACGTTCAATCTCGCTGTTTCCTATGATGTGGGCCGCCTGAGCCACGTGTCTGGTTGATTTTCAGGGTACCCCACTACCCTAATACACGGTGTTGATGACACGACACACATCACGGTGGGGCCCACGACAGGGACTCACGTCCCTGCCCGTACACGTCCAGCACTGGACGCTTGCACGTCCTGAGGTCTGTCAGCAGCAGTGCCTGCTGCTGCTGCCCTTATATTTTTATTTTATTTATTTATTTATTTTTGAAAACGTGTTTTTCTGAGGTTGTTCAAGTGTGGCGCCCGCATCAGCGGAATCCAACCCAACCATTGGTCGCTACGGCTTAAGAGAAGCCAAACAAGCCCAGTATTCGATATATTTTGGGGTATAGAAATATCAGAGTGTATTTTAATGGCGAAAACCACCGTTTTCTATGCTATGGCCCATTAAAAAGTCAAATTGGCTCCATTTTTCCACTCAACGCCTAAAATGAGCTGGGGAACAGAATGGACGGCTTGGATTAGAAACATATATCAAAGTGGGGCTTGCATGAGCAGCCCACCCAAAACCCCTTTTTTTGGACGTTAGTCCACCCACTGTCAGCTCACACTTCACAGTTGCGTGACAAAACCCCCAAAGCACCCTAGAACACTTGTAGACAAACACACCCTAAATTGTGTGTACATGCTTTTACACAATTTTACAATTTTCTAACCCATGTACATAACCAGTATCTGATCCCCCTTTCTTGTAAACTCCCCCTTTCTTGATGCAGCTGCTCCCCCTAACTCTTGCAACAACATAGATAGATACACAATTTTTCATTCAGGGTGTTTGCAAATGTTCTCCCCCTTTTTGTCAGTCATTGATAAAGATATCCCAGTTGATATTGACTGATGACTGAATTGCATGGGAGAACTGATCAGGTAGAAGCAGAACATTGATGTATAAAAGTTAACTCAATTCAATCAAACATCAATTTCAGAATTCATGAATGCATATTAGATAAGATATAGTAGCTATATAGCAGTTTTCAATCATATGCAATCCATAACTTGATAAACCAGGGGAACATAACACAAATATGGCAGGAAAAAGGTTGAGCATTATATTCAGCCATATTAAACAAAACTGCCCCAGACGGCAGTAAATCTAAAGAAGAAAAATCCCAAAATATTCAACTATTCAACTATCAGCACACATACTGCCATAGATAGCAGTAGATTAAAGTTTACCAGAACAAAGCATTTTCATGCCCACCATTTGAGGAAAACTCTAATTATCATCATGCACTTCCAAGTTTCTTCAATTGTATCGATGTTGAATATCGGTATTATTGATCTAACATTGTTCAAATATTATCGAGATTGTCATAACTTTGCATTCAAAATAACATGGTTATTACAGAGAATTTTGACTTGTGGTTGACATATAACCATGAATGTCTTAGTGTGAAGATTTTACCTGTGTGGCTCATGTTCTCTGAGATTTAGTAAGTACAGACCCCAATGGATTTTTGTAGGTCACTAAACCTATTTGCATTAAGAGGTTTGGTGAGGATGTCTGCGAGTTGCTTTTCTGTGGAAACATAATCCAATGTAAGAATCTTGTCTTCAACAAGTTCTCAGATAAAGTGATGACGGATGTCTATGTATTTAGTTCGAGAATGTTGAACAGGATTCTTTGAAATGTTGATTGCGCTTGTGTTATCATAGAAAAGACTCATCGTGGGTTGTTCAATCCCGTAATCCAACAACATCTGCTTCATCTAAAGAAGTTGCGCACAGCAGCTACTAGCGATAATGTATTCAGCCTCGGCAGTTGATAATGGTATTGAATTTTGCTTCTTGCTCTGCCAGGAGACTAAGCAGTTTCCAATATAAAAACATCCTCCGCTAGTTGATTTTCGATCATCCAAATTTCCTGCCCAGTCGACATCAGAGTACCTAGCGATAATCGTGGATGTTTCAAATGGATACCACAGACCGTAGGAGGTGTTCCAGCTATGTATTTAATTATCCTTTTAATGGCTGTTAGGTGAGATTCTTTAGGATCAGCTTGATATCTAACACATACTCCAACACTAAAGGATATATCGGGATGACTAGCTGTGAGATATAATAGACTACCTATCATACTCCGGTAGAGGTGTTGATCCACACTCTTGCTATTTGCATCTTTGGAGAGTTTGATTGTGGTGCTCATGGGAGTGTGATAAGAGCGTCCAAATTCAAGACCAAACCTTTTCACTAACTCGTTCGCATACCTGGTTTGACAAATAAAGATTCCATCATTTAACTGCTTGACTTATAATCCTAAGAAAAAGTTTAGTACACCGACCATACTCATTTCAAATTCTGATTTCATGAGGTCGGCAAATTTGTATGCGATATCCTCACATGTTGAACCAAAGACTATATCGTCAACATAAATTTGTGCAATAAGCAGTGAGTCTTTTGTTCTTTGGGTAAACAGAGTCTTATCAACACTCCCTCTGCAGAATTCATGGTCCAAAAGAAATTTTGTCAATCGTTCATACCAAGCACGTGGTGCTTGTTTGAGACCATAGAGGGCTTTGTTCAGACGATATACGTAGTGAGGATACTTGGAATCAGTAAATCCCTTTGGTTATTCAACATAGAATTCTTCAGCAAGTTCTCCATTAAGAAAGACACTCTTAACATCCATTTGAAATAGTTTAAATTTTAATGCACATGCAATGGACAGAAGAATTTTGACAGACTCTAGGCGAGCCACAGGAGCAAATGTTTCATCAAAGTCAATCCCGTTTATCTATGAGTACCCCTGAGCTACAAGCCTTGCTTTGTTCCAAATCACATTTCCTAATTCATCCAATTTATTCTTGAAAACCCATTTGGTTCCAATGACATTTGTATTGAGTGGCCTGGGAACCAATTGTCATACCTCATTTCTTTGAAATTGTTGAAGTTCTTCTTGTATAGCATTTATCCAGTGTTCGTCTTAAAGAGCTTCCACAATGTTCTTAGGCTCAATTTTTGAGGTAAAGCAAAAATGACTATAGATATTTTCTATCTGTCGTCGAGTTTTTACACTAGCATTAAGATCTCCAATGATCTGTTCTCGAGGATGATCTTTTATGATGGGAATGTCAGATGATGGTTGAGGTTCACTGGATGATAAAGTTTTGTGTTTAGATTTTTCCAGTATGCATGAATCTACACCATCTTCTGTTTCATTCACAAGTGCATCTTCTTCATGAGGTTGATCATCGATTACCACATTGACTAATTCTTGAATAGTGAGAGTTCTTAGATTGTATACTTTGTACGTATGACTATTCATGGCATACCCCAAGAAGATTCCTTCATCACTTTTAGACTCAAATTCCCCTAGGTGATCTCTATCTCTCAAGATATAACATTTGCTACCAAAGACTCGAAAATATTTCACACTAGGCAATTTCCCATACCATAGTTCGTATGGAGTTTTTTTCAGACCTGCTCTAATATATACTCTATTTATGATGTAGCAAGCAATATTGATAGCTTCTGCCCAAAAACTTTTTGCCATATCCTTTCCATGTAGCATAACTGACCCCATCTCTTGCAATACTCGATTTTTCCTTTCAACGACTCCATTTTGCTTTGGGGTTTTTGGAGCTGAGAATTCATGACGAATTCCTTTCTCATTGCAATATTTTTCAAAATTTTTATTTTCAAATTCCCCACCATGATCACTTCTGATGCGATTGATCCCGTATCTTTTTTCATTATGGAGTCACTTTGCCAGGATTACAAATTCCTCAAAGGCATCCGATTTTTCTCGAAGAAATGTGACCCAAGTAAATCTGGTGTAGTCATCTACTATCACCAGGAAGTATCTTTTCTTGCCATGACTTTCCACTTTAGTTGGTCCGACTAAATCCATATGTAGTAGATCCAAAGGTTTTGTTATCGTTATGGAGGTTGCCTTCTTGTGTCTGACCTTTATCTGTTTTCCTTTTAGACATTCTCCACAGACAACTTTTTCTTCTTTTCTAATCTTGAGAAGTCCCCTAACCAAATTCTTTGAACTGAGCTTTGCTAAATTTCGGTAGTGGACATGTCCCAACCTTTGGTGACACAATTTGGACTCACTTTTTACAGCCATATTACATTTTGTGGCTACCACATTCTCACTTGTACTTTCAATGACATAACAGTTATCATTAGTGCGTAAACCTTTTATGAGACATTTTCATGTATGATATAGAATTTTACATACATCTTTTGAGAAGGTGACAAGATGTTCTTTATCACAGATTTGGGAGATACTCAGGAGATTATGTTTTAGACCTTCTACACAGAGGACATGTTTAATTTTAGGAAGGCCTGGTACAGCTATTGTTCCTTGTCCAACAATTTTGACTAAGCTTCCATCACCAAATGTGACAGATCCTCCATCAAAGTTTGAGTATTCACAAAAATGAGTTTGATCACCAGTCATGTGTCTGGAACATCCACTATCAAGATACCACTTTGAACTATTACTTGCTTTCAGAGTAGTGTGAATTACAAGGCAATTGTTCTAGTTTGTCACACCCTCTTGGACTCTTTTGAACATGATTCCTTCTTCAGTCAATATCACTCTCTAGGCGGTGAAGCCCTTAAAGAGCGACCCACTCTGATACCAATTGAAATGGCGATGAAGATCGCACTAGTTGAAGTCAGAATATGCCAATATGTCCTAGAGGGGGGTGAATAGGACTTTTCAAAGTTTTTATGATTTATTTAAAATCCTATCACACTAATCCTAACAACAAACACATATTAGGATTGCTCAAAAAATAACTCTACTGGCTTCCAAGCCTGGTAGAGAATCCAATCACAAACTGCTTAAAGAGTAAACAATATGAAATCTAGTTCATGATGGATATGACTGTGTAGGTGTGTGTGAGGAGCGATCAGATATTCGGATATGGAATTATTAAAGAAAATCACTCAAACAAAATAACAATCTCAAACATAATCATTTTATAGTGGTTCGACGATAAGTCTACTCCACTCCCGGTAACCGCACTCAACCCTTGAGTGTACCGGATTTCACTAAGGAGGTTTCACATGGTTCACCTCTAACCTAAGGTTTTAAATCAGGTTCACCTTCAACCTTTACAACTTACACTGAGGCTGACTGTTTATGCTCTCACGAGTAAGGGTCAACAAAACGCACCCACTTTTAGGCACACTGGCCAAGGATCTTCCATGAGACACTGAAATAGCGGTGAAGACCGCTTGAGTTGAAGAAGGAATATGTCAATGTGTAATAGAGGGGGGTGAATAGGACTTTTTCTAATTTTTATGATTTATTAAAACTTCCTATTACACTAATCCTAATAACAAGCACAAATTAAGATTACTCAAAATTAACTCTACTGGCTTCCAAGCCTTGTATAGGGTCCAATCATAAACTATTCAAGATCTAGCAACGTACAACTTAGTTTATGTTGGATGTGACTCTGTATGTGTGTGAGGTGTGATTAGATATTCAGATATGTAAGTATTAAAGTAAATCACATAATCAAAATAACAATCTCAAACACAGTTATTTTTATAGTGGTTCGACGACAAGTCTACTCCACTCACGGTAGTCGCACTCATCCCTTGAGTGTACCGGATTTCACTAAGGAGGTTTCCCAGGGTTCACATCAAACCTAAGGTTTTAAATCAGGTTCACCTTCAACCTTTACAACCTACACTGAGGCTGACTGTTTATGCTCTCATAAGCAAGGGTCAACACAACGCACCCACTTTTAGGCACACTGGCCAAGGATCTTCCATAAGACCCTACTGGAGGTTTCTACACGGTTGACCTCTAACCCTAAGGTTTTACCAAGTTCACCTAAAACCTAGAGTTTTACGGGTTCACTCCAAACCAGATGTTTATGCTCTCCACAAAGCAAGGGTCCACACAACGCACCCACCACGTACACTCCTGCCGGAGGCCTCCTTGAGGACTTTAAAGGGTGAGAACCACTTAAGACCCAATCCTATAAAGGAATAATCACAAGTGTCCTCTGGGACTCTGGGTACTTATAAATAAGCTGATGAGTCCCGTTTAGCACAATGCCGAAGATCTCCTCCTCATTGTTGACGAAGAGTCTTCTGCTCCCTTGATCCGCAACACAAGATAGTATTCCAATACTCGGTTTCGGGTTGGGTCAAGGTTATGATGGAATCCTACTCTCTAGAGATTTTCCTATAACGAAGATAATGTAGTTCCAATCTTATGCATTCAAGGCATCCCAGCTTAATAATTTGCCATTAAGGTAGTAACTGAAGGATCCTTAAATGCTAAAGTTCATTCCCCAATCCACTCTATTGAATATCAATGGTGAGGGTGGATTGGAGGATGAACTCCCTTGAGAGAAAGGGCTTAAGATATAGGATGTAAGTTGAAACACACAAAATCTCTCTCTATATTCTCTCACAGCAACAAAAGACAAGTCCTCTATATATAGGCAAAATGTTCCAACGGATATAAAATGGTCACATTTATGACAGAGTTTGATATCATTGAGTGTATACTTTCGATAGCATCGATGGTCTGCTCGATGACTCAGACTCAATGTCATACACTTTTGAAACTCTTTGCCAATTGATTGATGAATCGAAACTATTGTCGATGTCATCAGATTCCGAACTCTGATTCCATCGACGACAAGTTCGATCCATCAACACTTGAAAAATGAGAGCGACTTGATTTTTGAAATATTTCAAGTTTTCATGAGTGATCGGGGAACCGTCGAGATCATCAGAATTTGAATGTCGATGATATCTAGATCAGAGTCAATGTATCGATAAATCCAGTGAATTTGACTTTAAGCTTATTGGACGATTTGTGACTTTGTTCGATGCAATCGACCTGGTGTCGATATCATTGATATTTGAATATCGATTCTATCGAAGGGCCCCCGTTCATAGTTAAAGAACAACTTGAAATATTTGCTGTAAGAAATGCGCGCCCACTATCGATATCATCGATGGACATCTGATCTTATCGATATTTGAATTCAGATCATATCGGACAGTCATCGATATATCGAAGGAATTTGAGATTTTCATTAAAAAACAAGGGCACCAAAAATCTCCCTGTCGATCTTATCGAGCCACTCTCGATGGACTCGAGATTTGAATATCGATGATATCGATATGTGTATCAATTCATCGATAATTCGTCCAGATATGTTGTGATGTTGCTGGACATATTTAGTGCTTATATCGATGATATCGATAGGTGTATCGATATATCGATAAATCTGTCCAGATGAATATTTAGTTGCTGGACACTTTTGGTCCTCATATCGATAATATCGGTAAGGTATTGAGGACATCGACAGAGCAGGTCGATCATATTGAGGGTTCTTCAATAAGATTGGCAAGGCGAGAAAAACTTAGAGATCTTCCTATTTTTGAAAGAAGTTTTCTCACCATAAAACCATATGACTTCTAACTTGTGTTTAAGGGTTTTTCTTTACCTGGTATTTTGGGACATGGGATGTGAGGCTATGATTTACCTATGGCGAGCTTCCACACATCCGGTTGAGGTAGACGCTTAAATTGTTCTTCCTATCGAGCTCTGTAGACAGTCTGACCCACAACTCATGTAACTTGACAAACCAGGGCACTTTCAATCTCCCCCTTTGTCAATTACATGACAAAACCCCCAAAATACCCTAGGATGTTATAGACAAACATACCCTAAATTGTGTGTACATGCTTTTACATAATTTTACAAATTCTAGGAAACCCATGTACACAACATATTATCTGCTCCCCCTTACTTCAAAACTCCCCCTTTCTTGGTGCAGCTGCTCCCCCTAACACTTGCAGCACATTTGATATACGATTTTCCGCTCAGGGTGTTTTGAACTGTTCTCCCCTTTTTTGCCAGTCATTGACAAAGATATAGCAAGTGATATTGACAGAAGTGTGAAATACTTGGGAGAACCCATCAGGTAGAAGTAGAACATTGATGTATAAAAGTTAACTTAATTTAATCAAACATCAATTTCAGAATTTATGAATGCATATTTGTAACAGCCCGGATTTTTCCCAACCTGGAATTAGGCATCCTTAGGCAATGGGTCGATCCTAACACCTTATTAACTTGTCAGAACTCAATCCCAAAGTCTAAAATCGCTTGTGAACCCATTTCTTTCACAAATCACACCCTTCACCACCTTGTTCTTTAAATTTTTCTAAGTACTTTCACCCTAGACACTATCTTAAAGTTTAGGTAATGAAGAACAATACTTAAACTAAACATTTCTACAAAGGACTAAGTACCACCTCAGACCGAAATCACCCAGGACTAAATTCTTTAGAAATTAGGCGAGAATTAGCCAGTCTTAAACTAGAGTCCCTGTGAAATTATCACCAATCACTTTAAATATGATCTGCAAGACCCAAAACTTATAGAATCATTGACGCTAGGGTACCCTAAAATCTACGATCAATCTTATTACCCGTCTGCTCTCGGGAGCATCACAAAACTCCGTATCAGATCTAGACTGCACGTCGGAAGTTCGATTAACATGAAGTTAAGGAATTAGGACCGCCTTTTTGGGCTTGACAACCATCTCGGAAATCAAATCCAGATAGTGTCCCAGTGTAATTCGCTTGAGTCCGGAGCGAGGAGTGTGAAAACACTTGATTTTCTTTAAAAATAAATATCTCAAATAGTAATCTGGCACCTCTCGCTTACGGATCAGTATTAGGCAACCAGACTGTCAGAATCTGACCCAAATACACCCTCGGATCAGGAGAAATTTCATACACATATCCATGTACTCGGAATCTCCGATCGAGATCCACTGACCGTTGAACTGAAACTGGTCCGCCATTTGCGATCTGGAATCCCGACCGAAATGAAAACTTAACCAAACGTAGATCCGGTGTCGGTGAGCTTAAGTCTGACATTTGGCTCAAGGAGACCCTCCAGAAGTCCTCCGTTGAGCTGAAACATGTCTGATTTGGTTATAACCTAAGTATACTTTGACCTGGAGTCTGTTTCCGTGAGTTTTTAGGCTATATAAGAACCTTAAACCCTCTCTCATTGCAGCCATACGAATTTGAGAGAAACCCTAGAGAGAGAAGAGAGAAAAGAGAGAGAAAGAGTGAGAGAAGTGGGAGAATCTCCCTGCCTTGCTTCCCTGCTGCTATCCATTCTCCACCGCATCATTCTAATCGTTTTCCCGACGATTCCAGCTCTGTTTCTAGGTAAGAAACCCTAACCCTAAACTGATTTGGGGTTTTGATAGTTGTAGGTTATGAAATAGCTAACCTATTTCATTCTCTAGGTTACCAAACTGCCAGATACGGAAGCTTAGCAAACCTATCGTATTCTTTACGATTCTATGATAAAAGGTGCGGACTTTAGGTGTATAAGTTATGATTTTCAATGCTTTCAATGTCAGATAATGATAGATTCATGATCTGCATGCAATTGCACATGTACAAAGTGCTGTCCATTTTCCGTTTCGATTAAAGATGAAAAATGTGGAATTTTACATACTCTAGGTATTTGTAGAAAGTACTGTATACGTATAAATTTTGGAAATGTGTTTGCCATCATTAATTGTTGTATGAATATATTATATATGGATAAAATACTTGTTTGACGAAAGGGCTCGCCCTAATACATGTTTTGCTAATATACACTATGTATGTTGAAATAGTGTATTCTAAGTGTTTGTGAAAATGGCTGAATGAGTATAGAATTCTCATTCGTGCTCGCCATGACTAATTGTCATGGATATATAATTGTTGTATTGACGATACCCCTTGGACGAAAGGATTTGCCCTGAATCACGCCACGGCCACTATACACTATATATGTTGAAATGTATAGCCCAAGTGTTTGTGAAAATGTTCAAATGAATATGGAACTTGGATTCCTACTTTCCATGACTGTCTGTCGTGGGTGTACGCGTGTGATGATTGGGGCAACTCCCTAGTGAAAGGATTTGGCCTAATGCCTATGCGATCAACATATGTTATGTATGTTGATGTATGTATTTTAAAGTGTTTGTTGAAATGTCTGAATGAGTGGTTGTTAGTAAATTGTAATGTTGAAGGGTGTTGAGATATGATTCTCAACTCTTTTAATGATGTTTATGATTTCCTTAGATATCTGTGTGATTATGAATTGAATATGTACAAACTCATGCTTATGTTATACTTCATAACATGCTCAATTGATTGTATGATTTTATTTATATAATGCACATGTTTAAATTCATGTTTACGTTGTATGATCCGTCATGGGTGATGGGGGAGTGGAGCAACGAGTGCGTACAATAGCCCTGCCAGCCCTAAACGGATAATACCAGACCTTGATTGTACGAGTTGAATCTTGATCCACTACTGCTTTATCTATCTGCAATTGATTGTGTTTGGGGCTATGATTATAGTCCAGACAATCGGTACCAGAATTTAATTCGTGGCTGTGATTCATTTGCCACGTGAGATGTGTTCGACGAACTCGAGTCGTACTTCGGTTGGCAATAGTGGTTGGCCACACGAAGTGCTTATGCACTTCATGTCGTTCAACTTGTTGTGCGCTCGAGCTAGCCAAGCTCGTCAAGTAACTCGATCTGTCTAATGTATGTTCACCATGTTTAGACGCTACTGCTTAAACATAGGGTACCAAACTTAGCAGTGAAATCCCTTTTAACCATGGTACCTCGATCCGCTAAGACTCATGAGCCGGGCATGGTGGTATGGGACACCGTAGTCGAGCTATCGGTCTACGCTGGGGCCACGTGCCTCCCCGTAGTGACCAGTGAGCAACTAGACTCGTGAGCCGATTATGGTGGTATTGGACACTATATTCGTGCTGTCGGCCTACATTGATAAGGTGATGGGGAAGCGGTGTAACCTTTGTACGTAATAGCCCTGCCAGCCCCTTGTAGTGACCTCGAGCATACTCCGAATTTTGCGGTGAGGCGATGAGTTTTGCCGCAATGTAGAGAGTAGGAACTAGGCCTGTTTCTGTATAGTGATGAATCATTAAAGAGGTGATGGGGGAGTGGTGTAACCTTTGTGCGTAACACCCTGGCAACCTTTGCAGTGACCTAGAAACCACACCATCGTCTGAGATTAACTAGGATTGACAACCCTAGACTGGATCATGTTTGAGAATGATACAAGGGAGGTACCTTAGTTTCCCAATCCTGCTGTTTGAATTGGACTAATAAAAACTCGGTAATCATGCTCATCATGCATTGCATGTTCCTGGAAGATGTGGAGCACTGAGGGATGAAAGCATGCCGCGAACGTAAGATGGTGTCGCACGAGGGAGGGTGTGGTGAGGGCATCCATCATGACTGCATTCATACTTGCATTAATAAGAGTAGTTAGGAGTGTTTGATTGTACTGCTTTATCATTATTGGTTGACGGTATTGATAACATGTTAACCTATGCTTTACTGTTCCATTGAGTTAGCTACTCACTCCCACGTTACGGGACGGTGCTTGCAACACCAACCAGATTGTTTAGCTGCAGGTGATGGCGATGCTTATGAAGCAGAGCCGGACTACTATTATGATGTTGAGGAGGAGTTCTCCTACATGTAACTCTCTGACAGGTCTATGAAGACCTGGAATTGCATTGACGGGCTATGGTATTTGGGATAGAAGACATTACACTTCCACAACTTGGTATATTTTGAAGTTATACTTGTAATTCATTAACCTGGTAACCTTATCACACTCTGGAGACTTACTATAGTTTATATATTTTTATATCTATCACAGTCTTCCGCTTATAATTTAACTGTCTCTGGAGTATGATATATTGTTTTGGCTTAATCTCACTCATGTTCAATGCACTAATACAGACAACATTCAATCATCATTCATTTAGTTGCATAAGTGATGCGTTGGAACTCGGGAGTTGAGTTTATGCTCGACCCCCGATTTTCAGGGTGTTACGATATTGGATAAGATATAGCAGTTAGATAGCAGTTTTCAATCATATGCAATCCATAACTTGATAAACCAGGGGAACTGAGAATAGAAATATGGCATTAATGATATGAATTTTACACTGTCATAGTCATTAAAATAACCAACTATATACTGCCGCAGACAGCAGTAGATTTTTAAAAATTATCCTAACTAAACCAAACAAACAACAAAAGAACCTTTCATGGACATATAAACAAAATGTTAGAGTCTCCAGAATGGTTAGTTATCACATACACTCATAAAGATGTAGAATATTCAAAAAGATACTAATATTCGTACGCAGAGATATGAGAGGAGTGTATGTGATAGTGTGTAGTGACCATCATCATGGTGCGGAGTGTCATCCCATCGACACGTCATCAAATCGACCAGCTTTTGTACAAACTGTAACGCCCTGAAAATCGGGGGCCGAGCATAAACTCAACTCCCGAATTACAGAACATCACTTATGCAACAAAATAAATGATGATTGAATGTTGACTGTATTCGTGCATTGAACATGAGTGAGATTAAGCCAAAACAACATATCATACTCCAGAGACAGTTAAATTTGCAAGCGGAAGACAATGATAGATAGATAAAATATATAAACTATGATGAGTTTCCAGAGTGTGATAACATTACCAGGTTAAATAATTACAAGTACAGTTCTAAAATATACCAAATGTGAGGAAGTGTAATGTCTCCTGTCCCAAGTACCATAGCCCCGTCAATACAATATCAGGTCTTCATTGACCTGTTAGAGAGATACAGATAGGAGAACTCCTCCTATCATCATAGAAGTAGTCCGGCTCTGCTTCACAAGCATCGCCATCATCTGAAACTCAACAAATCTGGTTGGTGTGTACAACACCGTCCCGTAACGTGGGAGTGAGTGATCAACTCAGTGGAACAGTAAAGCATAGGTTAACATGTTATCAACTCAGTCAAGCAATAATGATAAAGCAGTACAATCAAACAGTTTTAACTACTCTTATTTAATGCAAGTATGAAATGACATGATGTATGCCCTTGCCAAACCACCCTCATACGACATCATCTTACTTTCGCGAATACGTCCATCCCTCAGTGCTCCACATCTACCAAGCACATGCAGTGCGATGATGAGCATGATTACCAAGTAATTATTAGTTCATTTCAAACAGCAGTATTGGGAAACTAAGGTACCTCCCTTGTATCATTCCCAAACATGATCCATCCTAGGGTCGTCAATCCTATTTAATCTCATACGGTATTTTGGTTCGAGAGGCATCGTGAAGGCATCGCAAAGGGCTCGTCACCCGTCAGCACGGATACAGATCTCACCGTTTGCGGCTCAATTGCTGACCGTCAGCTCGAGTACAGGTCTCACCGTACTCGGCTCAATCGCTGGCCGTCAGCTCGAATACAGGTCTCACCGTACTCGGCTCAACTCATACTCTAGTTGCTGTGAAGGGCTCGTCGCCAATCACAGACCTTGGAGTATACTCGAAGACACTATAGAGGACTCGTCGCCCGTCAGCACGAGTACAGATCTCACCGTACTCGGCTCTAGCCGTAAGTGTCGACATCTCGAATACAGTGTCCCATACCACCGTATTCGGCTCACGAGTTTGGTTGCTCAATGGTCACTACAGGGAGGCACGTGGCCCCAGCATAGGCCGACAGCTCGACCACGGTGTCCCATACCACCATGCCCGACTCATGAGTCTTAGCGGATCGAGGTACCATGGTTAAAAGGGATTTCACTGGTAAGTTTGTTACCCTAGGTTCAAGCAGTAGCGTCCAAACATGGTGAACATACATAAGACAGATCGGGTTACTTGACGAGCTCGGCTAGCTCGAGCGCACAACAAGTTGAACGACATGAAGTGCATAAGCACTTCGCGTGGCCAACCACTATCATCAACCGAAGTACGACTCGGGTTCGTCGAACACATCTCACGTGGCAAATGAATCACAGCCACGAATGCAATTCTGGTACCGATTGTCTGGACTATAATCATAGCCCCAAACACAATCAAGTGCAGATAGATAAAATAGTAGTAGATCAAGATTCAACTCATACAATCAAGGTCTGGTATTATCCGTTTAGGGCTGCCAGGGCTGCTGCACGCACTCGTTGCTCCACTCCCCCATCACCCATGACGGATCATACAACGTAAATATAAATTTAAACATATGCATTACATAGTTAAAATCATAAAGCAGTTGAGCATGTTATGAAGCACAACACAAGCATGAGTTTGTACATGTTCAATTCCTAATCACACAACTATCCAAGGAGATCATACACATAGTTAAAAGAGGTTGAGAATCATATCTCAACACCCTTATACATTACAATTTGCTAACTACTACTCATTTAGACATTTCAAGAAACACTTCAACAAACATACATCAACATACATGACATATGTCGATCACATAGGCATTAGGCCAAATCCTTTCACTAGGGAGTTGCCCCAATCATAACACGCGTACACCCACAACGGATAGTCATGGCAAGCAGGAATCCAAGTTCCATATTCATTCAGTCATTTCCACAAACACTTGGGCCACACATTTTAGCATATATAGTGTATATTGGCCGTGGCGTGACATAGGGCAAATCCTTTCGTCAAAGGGGTATCGCCAATACATCAATCATGAATCTATGACAATTAGTCATGGCGAGCACGAATGAGAATTCTATACTCATTCAGTCATTTTCACAGACACTTACAATACACTATTACAACATACATGGTGTATGTTAGCAAAACATGTATTAGGGCTATCCTTTAGCCAAGCGAGTATTTTATCCATGTATAATATATTACTACAACAAATAATCATGATAAATACATCTCCAAAATTTATACGTATACAATATTTTTTAGAATACGCAATTTCAACATACATAGTGTATATAAGTAAAACATGTATTTAGGCGAATCCTTTTGCCAAATAAGTATTTTATCCATATATCGTATATCCATATAACAAATAAACATGTCAAACACATTTTCAAAAAATATACGTATACCGTACTTTCTATAAATACCTAGAGTATGTAGAATTCCATATTTTTCATCTTTAATCGAAACGGAAAACAGACAGCACTTTGTACATGTGCAATTGCATGCAGATCATGAATCTATCATTACCTGACATTGAAAGCGTTGAAAACCATAACCTATACACCTAAAGTCCGCACCTTTTGTCGTAGAATCGTAACGGAGTCGATAGGTTTGCTAAGCTTCCGTATTCGGCAGTTTGGCAACCTATAGAACGAAATAGGTTAGCTATTTCACAACCTACAACTGTCTAAACCCCAAAACAGATTAGGGTTAGGGTTTCATACCTAGAAATGATGCCGGAAATGCCGGGAAAGCGATGAGAATCAGGCGGTGGAGCCCGAATAGCGGCAGGGAAGAGTGGAAGGGAGATTCTCCCACTGCTCCCATACTTTCTCTCTCTTTTCTCTCTCTTTTCTCTCTCTCAATCTCAAATTTGTATGGCTGCCATGAGAGAGGGTTTAAGGTCCTTATATAGCCTAAAAATTCACCGAAATAGACTTATGTTCAAGGTATACTTACATTATAATCAAATCGGCATTGTTTCAGCTCAAAAGAGGGTTTCTGGCGGGCCTCCTTGAGCCAAAGGTCGGACTTAAGCTCACTAACGCTGGATCTACGTTCTATTAAGTTTTCATTTCAGTGGGATTTCCAGATCACGCGTGGTGGACCAGTTTCAGTTAAACGGTCAGCGGATCTCGATCGGAGATTCCGAGTACATGTAAATGTGTATGAAATTTCTCGGGTGTAATTTTGTCTGATTCTGACGGTCTGGTTGCTTAAACTGATCCGCAAGCGAGTGGTGCCAGATTACTATTCAAGATATTTTATTTTGAATTAATTTCACATTTCTCACACTCTTCACTCCGAGCTCATGCGAATAGCGCTGGGACACTATCTGATTTGATTTCCGAGATGGTTGTCAAGCCCAGCGAGGCGGTCCTAGTTCCTTAACTTCGTGTTAATCGGACTTCCGACGTGCGGTCCAGATCTGATACGGAGTTTCGAGATGCTCCCGAGAGCAATCGGGTAATGAGATTGATCCTAGATTTTAGGGTAACCTAGCACCAATGATTCTGCAAGTTTTGGGTCTTGCAGATCGTATTTAAAGCGATTGGTGCTAATTTCACAGGTACTCTAGTTTAGAACTAGCTAATTCTCGCCTAATTTCTAAAGGATTTATTCCTGTATGATTTCTATCTGAGGTGGTACCTGGGCCTTTGTAGTTTATATATAAAGTGATCCAAGTTATACTACTTAGCTAGTTTAGGATAGTGTCTAGGATGAAAGTGCTTAGAAAAATTGAAAGAACAAGGTAGTGAAGGGTGAGATTTGTGACGGAAATGGGTTCAGAAGCGATTTTAGACTGTGGGGTTCAGTTCTGACGAATTAATAAGGTGTTAGGAGCAACCCATTGCCTATGGACGTCTAATCCCAGGTTGGCAAAAATCCAGGATGTTACAATCTACCCCCTTAAAATAAAATTTCATCCTCGAAATTGGCTAAGGGCAATAAGGGAAGATTTAATTATTTCTTTTACCGAAGTTTTATTGATTTTGAGTTTCTACGCGTGGTAGGGTATATACAAGCCTGGTTTATTTTAGTCTACCCCCCTTAAAACTTATTTCTTTATCCATTTCTCATACCCTGATGGTTCGCTACAATTTATTTCTTTACCTATTTGGAGTCTCGACGACAAATTCCAATTATCTAGAGTAAGATAGTTGTTTTCATTGTTTGATCAACACGGAGAGACATTTATGGTGGGCTTAATCCCGATACATCGATCATCTACCTGATCAGGGTAGAAGGCTCATCGTATCCCTTCCGAATCTTGGTGGATCCTGGTCTTCTACTTGGCCAAGCAGTGAGTCCATTGGTAGTCGCCCAGGATTGAGAATTGGGTCAAGCCGCGAATGTTTCACAGTTGTATATTTCAGTAACTCCGTAGTCCGATCACTCTAGAAACATAGGGAATGTCCATCATTGAAAGGCTTAACTTGTCTATGTCTAAGGTTGCCCTTTAGGTCTTAGTCTATGAGAGTCTTTGTTATTATCTATGTCCAAGGAAATGGTGAATCAAATCTTACTAGATGATCCTAAAATGGTTTCTCATAGTAGAACTTGCTAGGGCTTCTATAATGTTCGTATTCAACGAGCACAGTTCCGATCCTGGGCCAGTGGGGTAGGGTCCACCACGCTTTCGCTGCGCCACCTAGATCAAAGAGGTGTATTGGGTGACCTAACTACATCTATCGGCCTCTGACATTCTCTAATGTAACCGGTAGTCTAGTCTTAATTTAGGAGTAGTGAAAATCCATAGGTGTAGTCCAAAGTCTATGTTCATACGCTAGATGATTTCACATCATTTCTAGTACAGGAAGGGTTTTATCACTTAGGGTCAAAGTTGCCTAATTGGAATTTAGTCGTCCGAAATTAAATTTAACTATGCTCGAGCACTACACATATGCTCATACCAGCTAAGAGGGTTCTAAGGTTCACATTATAAATTGTTGGATTTCTCATACATTTAGGTCTTTCGAAATCTAGGATTACCATTCTAGGTCCAAAACTCCTTAGGCCTATTTGGCTAGTGGTCTTAAGTTGTATTAAATGGGACTGGATTACTAATCCCACCTCGGGATTGGGAGTGGCTTGTTTGGTAGGAGGGTGGGTTGAGATTAATTTTAATGGTATAGGCTTTGGAAAAATGAGCCTAGTGTTGAAAAATGTGGGATGGGATTTTCAAATCCCAAGATGATGAATTTACAAATGTACTTTGAAAGGAATCTCGGAGTTTACGTTCAATTGCATACATTTCAAACATGGTATAAGTAAACAAGGGAGATAGGAGAGGGGTTGTTAGGTTTCAGAATCTTGAGCCTACATAGGCACAAATGAAAGGGAATAAAGAGGGAAAATGGAAAGATGGGATGGGTTGAGAGTTTACACATTTTCGAGCTCCAAATGGGGCATGTAAGAGCCCAAATGAAAGGAAACGGAAAGGGTAGAGGGTAGGTGTTATTGTGAACGATGGATGTGGATGGGTTGTAGCCGAAAATGAGGGATTGGGTGATTGGGAGAAAGTTTTGAGAGTGAAAACAACAATTTTTGGAGGAACAGAGAGCTTGGAGGTGTAGTTGAGAGAGAGGGGGCAAAACGGACGTGAAACAGGGGCCCCCACAAAATTTGGTAGGCACCACACGGGCCTAGGGAAGTTCTACGCCTTTTTCTGGTATTTCTAGTTGGTATATTATTTTAATTATTTTTTTTTGTAGTTCATGATCAAGTATACTTCATCTCCACCAAATTTCATTAGATTTCATCTTGTAGAAAAATTCTAAAAACTCTAGAAGCAGCAGCTGTCCAAACTAATAATTTTCAGATAGTTGACACAACGACCCATATTTATCTATATTAAATATTTTATTATATTTTTTACTTATTTTAATATGAAACTATACTTATCAAGCTTAAATCTGGCTTTTGAATCACCTAAATCGGAGTTATAACGAGAGAGATATGACTTTTTGAAGTCGGACCAAAATCGTAGAAAAATGTGGCCGAAAACGGGCCAACCAATGAACTGCAGCCTGCCCGGGCCCGCTGGACCGCGGTTCCACCGCGGTCCGCCTTGTTCGGCGCTGTGCCACCACAACTGGGTGGTGTTCTCCACCCTCCCAAGGGGCCAATGGTACCCCGGGTCTGTCCCGGGTCCTCCCGGATTGCATAGTGTGGCCCCCGACTCCAGTTGCGGCGTTTTCAGGGTCAATTTGCAAACTGGAATGATTTTATATAACGTGTGACATATAATTTTGGGGTAGGAGGAGCTAATCTATCCAACTAACCCATTTACTTGGTTAGATTCCAAAGTTTGAATGGTCAAAAGTCCAATTTATACATATATTTACTATTTATAGTAACTTTTTGTTTAGGTGTTATTCTTCGTCATTTATACGTTAGAATTTATATCTGGTATGAAAGGATTTAGAAAAAATTAAAGAATGAAGTGGTGCAAGGAGAGATTTTGAAGAAATTGGGTAAAAAGGGGTTTTAGGCTTTGGTGTTGTGGTTGACCCACAACCTAAGAACATTCATTTCTAGGGAACGACTCAAACCTGTCAACTGACGACCTAGAGGTGATTCGAGATCGTTTCGTGCAGTCATTGAGGCCTACGGGTCCAATCTCTACGGTTGATCCCAACCAATTGTGTTATTTGGCTAAATTAGAGAACCTAAGTCCATTTCTTTATTTTGTCGCTCCCTCCTAAGTCAGAGTGCATCAATGTGCGTCGTGTGACCATAACCCAGGTCTGGTTTAATCCAAATCATGCTTTGATACCATCTTGTAACGCCCTAAAAATCGGGGGTCGAGCATAAACTTAACTCCCGAGATCCAGAACATCACTTATGCAACAAAATGAATGATGATTGAATGTTGACTGTATTCGTGCATTGAACATGAGTGAGATTAAGCCAAAACAGCATATCATACTCCAGAGACAGTTAAATTTACAAGCGGAAGACAATGATAGATAGATAAAATATATAAACTATGATGAGTCTCCAGAGTGTGATAACATTACCAGGTTAAATAATTACAAGTACAGTTCTAAAATATACCAAATGTGAGGAAGTGTAATGTCTCCTGTCCCAAGTACCATAGCCCCGTCAATACAATATCAGGTCTTCATTGACCTGCTAGAGAGATATCGATAGGAGAACTCCTCCTATCATCATAGAAGTAGTCCGGCTCTGCTTCACAAGCAACGCCATCACCTGAAACTCAACAAATCTGGTTGGTGTGTACAACACCGTCCCGTAACGTGGGAGTGGGTGATCAACTCAGTGGAACAGTAAAGCATAGGTTAACATGTTATCAACTCAGTCAAGCAATAATGATAAAGCAGTACAATCAAACAATTCTAACTACTCTTATTTAATGCAAGTATGAAATGACATGATGTATGCCCTTGCCAAACCACCCTCATGCGACATCATCTTGCATTCGCGAATGCGTCCATCCCTCAGTGCTCCACATCTACCAGGCACATGCAGTGCGATGATGAGCATGATTACCAAGTAATTATTACTTCATTTCAAATAGCAGTATTGGGAAACTAAGGTACCTCCCTTGTATCATTCCCAAACATGATCCATCCTAGGGTCGTCAATCCTATTTAATCTCATACGGTATTATGTTTCGAGAAGCATCGCGAAGGCATCGCAAAGGGCTCGTCACCCGTCAGCACGGATACAGATCTCACCGTTTGCGGCTCAATTGCTGACCGTCAGCTCGAGTAAAGGTCTCACCGTACTCGGCTCAATCGCTGGCCGTCAGCTCGAATACAGGTCTTACCGTACTCGGCTCAACTCATACTCTAGTTGCTGTGAAGGGCTCGTCGCCAATCACAGACCTTGGAGTATACTCGAAGACACTACAGAGGACTCGTCGCCCGTCAACACGAGTACAGGTCTCACCGTACTCGGCTCTCGCCGTAAGTGTCGACAGCTCGAATACAGTGTCCCATACCACCGTATTCGGCTCACGAGTTTGGTTGCTCAATGGTCACTACGGGGAGGCACGTGGCCCCAGCATAGGCCGACAGCTCGACCACGGTGTCCCATACCACCATGCCCGGCTCATGAGTCTTAGCGGATCGAGGTATCATGGTTAAAAGGGATTTCACTGGTAAGTTTGGTACCCTAGGTTCAAGCAGTAGCGTCCAAACATGGTGAACATACATAAGACAGATCGGGTTACTTGACGAGCTCGGCTAGCTCGAGCGCACAACAAGTTGAACGACATGAAGTGCATAAGCACTTTGCGTTGCCAACCACTATCGTCAACCGAAGTACGACTCGGGTTCGTCGAACACTTCTCACGTGACAAATGAATCACAGCCACGAATGCAATTCTGGTACCGATTGTCTGGACTATAATCATAGCCCCAAACACAATCAAGTGCAGATAGATAAAACAGTAGTAGATCAAGATTCAACTCATACAATCAAGGTCCGGTATTATCCGTTTAGGGCTGCCAGGGCTGTTGCACGCACTCGTTGCTCCACTCCCCCATCACCCATGACGGATCATACAACGTAAATATAAATTTAAACATATGCATTACATAGTTAAAATCATAAAGCAGTTGAGCATGTTATGAAGCACAACACAAGCATGAGTTTGTACATGTTCAATTCCTAATCACACAACTATCCAAGGAGATCATACACATAGTTAAAAGAGGTTGAGAATCATATCTCAACACCCTTATACATTACAATTTGCTAACTACTACTCATTCAGACATTTCAAGAAACACTTAAACAAACATACATCAACATACATGACATATGTCGATCACATAGGCATTAGGCCAAATCCTTTCACTAGGGAGTTGCCCCAATCATAACACGCGTATACCCACGACGGATAGTCATGGCAAGCAGGAATCCAAGTTCCATATTCATTCAGTCATTTCCACAAACACTTGGGCCACACATTTTAGCTTATATAGTGTATATTGGCCGTGGCGTGACTTAGGGCAAATCCTTTCGTCAAAGGGGTATCGCCAATACATCAATCATGAATCTATGACAATTAGTCATGGCTAGCACGAATGAGAATTCTATACTCATTCAGTCATTTTCACAGACACTTAAAATACACTATTACAACATACATGGTGTATGTTAGCAAAACATGTATTAGGGCTATCCTTTAGCCAAGCGAGTATTTTATCCATGTATAATATATTACTACAACAAATAATCATGATAAATACATCTCCAAAATTTATACGTATACAATATTTTCTAGAATACGCAATTTCAACATACATAGTGTATATAAGTAAAACATGTATTTAGGCGAATCCTTTTGCCAAATAAGTATTTTATCCATATATCGTATATCCATATAACAAATAAACATGTCAAACACATTTCCAAAAAATATACGTATACCGTACTTTCTACAAATACCTAGAGTATGTAGAATTCCATATTTTTCATCTTTAATCGAAACGGAAAACAGACAGCACTTTGTACAAGTGCAATTGCATGCAGATCATGAATCTATCATTATCTGACATTGAAAGCGTTGAAAACCATAACCTATACACCTAAAGTCCGTACCTTTTGTCGTAGAATCGTAATGGAGTCGATAGGTTTGCTAAGCTTCCGTATTCGGCAGTTTAGCAACCTATAGAACGAAATAGGTTAGCTATTTCACAACCTACAACTGTCTAAACCCCAAAACAGATTAGGGTTAGGGTTTCATACCTAGAAATGACGCCGAAAATGCCGGGAAAGCGATGAGAATCAGGCGGTGGAGCCCGAATAACGGCTGGGAAGAGTGGCAGGGAGATTCTCCCACTGCTCCCACACTTTCTCTCTCTTCTCTCTCTTTTCTCTCTCTCAATCTCAAATTTGTATGGCTGCCATGAGAGAGGATTTAAGGTCCTTATATAGCCTAAAAATTCACTGAAATAGACTTATGTTCAAGGTATACTTACATTATAATCAAATCGGCATTGTTTCAGCTCAAAAGAGGGTTTCTGGCGGGCCTCCTTGAGACAAAGGTCGGACTTAAGCTCACTAACGCTGGATCTACGTTCTATTAAGTTTTCGTTTCAGTGGGATTTCCAGATCACGCGTGGTGGACCAGTTTCTGTTCAACGGTCAGCGGATCTCGATCGGAGATTCCGAGTACATGTAAATGTGTATGAAATTTCTCCTGATCCGAGGGTGTAATTTTGTCTGATTCTGACGGTCTGGTTGCTTAATACTGATCCGCAAGCGAGTGGTGCCAGATTACTATTCAAGATATTTTATTTTGAATTAATTTCACATTTCTCACACTCTTCACTCCGAGCTCAAGCGAATAGCACTGGGACACTATCTGGATTTGATTTCCGAGATGGTTGTCAAGCCCAGCGATGCGGTCCTAGTTCCTTAACTTCGTGTTAATCGGACTTCCGACGTGCGGTCCAGATCCGATACGGAGTTTCGAGATGCTCCCGAGAGCAATCGGGTAATGAGATTGATCCTGGATTTTAGGGTAACCTAGCGTCAATGATTCTGCAAGTTTTGGGTCTTGCAGATCGTATTTAAAGCGATTGGTGCTAATTTCACAGGTACTCTAGTTTAGCACTAGCTAATTCTCGCCTAATTTCTAAAGGATTTAGTCCTGTATGATTTCTGTCTGAGGTGGTACCTGGGCCTTTGTAGTTTGTATATAAAGTGATCCAAGTTATACTACTTAGCTAGTTTAGGATAGTGTCTAGGATGAAAGTGCTTAGAAAAATTGAAAGAACAAGGTAGTGAAGGGTGAGATTTGTGAGGGAAATGGGTTCAGAAGTGATTTTAGACTGTGGGGTTCAGTTCTGACGAATTAATAAGGTGTTAGGAGCAACCCATTGCCTTAGGACGTCTAATCCCAGGTTGGCAAAAATCCGGAATGTTACACAAACTGTTGCACTTTGTGGACAACTCACTCCAAGATTGTCAACTGCTTACGCATAGAATGAATATCTCTCTGGATTGTCCCAATTCTGTCCAGCTTATATCATTTGGCATGTCTAGGCATGGATGCTGATGGGGCTGGATCAGGTCTGGAGGATGCCTCTCCTGTCATCTCTGTTTCCATAGCATGAGACACACCAGCTTCTGTTCCCCTTTCTTGGTCGCCTTCTTCTTCGTCTTCAGTATACTCGTGAAACCTCAAGTCCATTTTGCGGATGTTCTTTATATTGAAGACTTAAGGTGCGAGTACAGGGCCAGTGGTCGATGGGAAACTGATGGTATTGCATATTCTGCTGATGATCTAGGGATATGGGAGATGAAGATCCCTGGAGGTGTGAATAGCATTTACCAACTGACTAACAAGCTGAGTTGGAAGGCACATCCTTGTCCTGGTTGCAACAGAATAGACTATCATGACCATGAGTCCAGTGAGATCGGATCTATTGGTGCTTCTTGGGTATACATTTGTGGTGAATATACCATGCAGGATCCGAAATCGGGGCTCCATGAATCTAGCTTTTAGCGCATTTCCTTTATGCCACGGGATGTCTCGACCATTGCATAGATATTTGATTACCTTGGATCGAACCTCAGGATGGTCGAGATCCATTTCTGGAAAGCCTTCTGGTGTCATCTGTAGATTGAGAGTGTTCGCTATTGTAGCAAGGGTGATTAATACCTCATCACCATCCAAATTGACCACAAATGAAGGGTGATCAGATACAGGAGAGTGGCACGCGGATAGAAAGCTGCATGTTAGTTCAAGTTGGCTCGGTCCCCCGAAGTCTAGGACAGGCAACCAACCAATTGCGGCCAGCAAGGGTTCCAGATTAAAAGGTACCAAGCAACTTCTATCAAATATTCTCTCATGGATCAGCTTTCTACCAGTGTATTTTGCTAGGTGTTGACTAGCCGGAGGAGGTGATGCTGGAATTTTGGTTTGGGACCCACCATGTCGAGTTTGTCTTATTCTCTGTTGTGTGGGGATCCCACTTTCCGAAGCCCTTGCCCTGCCTTTCGAGGCGAGTACTTTTTGTCGGGTGGCTATTGAAGATTCCCCAGGGACGGATGCTATCCCTTTGTCCTTTCCCATAACAACAAAAAAATGTTTTACGAATTTGGGAAAGAGGACACGACCTTAATAGAAAGCAGCAATACCTAAAAGAAGTGGACTTTCAACTAATTGAAAGGTATTACCGATTTCGTTGCATGATTTGGGTAGGCCTTCGAGGGTTCGAGTGGTTTGGTCGAGCGAATCGAGCAGAGGCGAGAGCACATGAAAACCTTTGAGACAGAAACCCCTTTTTGCTCTCCACTGACTTATATCGGGCAACATTCATCGATATGATCGATACTCTTTTTGATGATATCGAGAGTCTCTTATCGAGTTCATCGATCCTTCTTACGATATGATTCCTGATCACATGCCTTTTTAACTTTCGATGATATCGACTGCTTATTGATTTGATCGAAAATGCTCATGACAACCCGTCAGACATATCAGATGCAAATGTCTTTCAATTCTCAGCATCCTGATAACCATTCATGTATACTTTTCGTAACTTTATCAACACAACAAAAATTATGTACACACATTGTACACAATAAAATTATAAACATTTGAATGTTTATACAAAAAAAGGAGGTGAGGCACCTCAGATACATCATTTGAAGTTCAGCAAAAATATTTCCTCATTTTAGCACAGGTTCAGATTTTGATACATGATCTGAACTAATTCTTTCTTACGAATTTCATTTTGTTGATCAATTTGAGTGGTGGTGTAGGGGCATTGCTTCTATCCATATCCTTAAGAGGACTTTTAAAGTTTTGTATTTCTCTGGTTGATAATTCGTTAACACGATTCTGACCAGAGTTAGGTTGAGTCCTCCTAGGAGTTGTGCATTCAAAATTATAATGACCTAAATCACCACACAAATAACATGCTGGAGTTGTTCTGGTTTTGCTTCCAGAAGCAGCAAATTTTTCAGTTATAGGAGCTGCATTTCCAGTCTTTGATTTACGTTTTTCATATCCAAGCCCGCTTTAATCCTTTCAGGTCTTCCCGTTCCTAATAGTTTTTCTAGCTTTTCGCCACTCTAGGAAACCTTGTAGTTTAACTTGGCTATTTTCTTAGATTCTTCCAGACCAAATAGGGGTGCATGATTTTCATTGCAGAGAAGTCTATTCTTATCTTCTAGCAGTTCAACCTATTTGTTCAGTTTAGTAGACCGTTTTCAAGAAAAGTATTAATTTGTTTAAGTCTATCATTATCCATATGATATTGCTGCAGATCATTTATCAATTGTGTGTTGATTTCCACTACTTTATCCAATCTTTCTGCAGCACCTTACTTTTATTTTATGTTATTTCGAGTCTCTTAAGGATATTGATGCTATGAATATAGAGTTGATTATACGCATCTTGAAGTTTATCCTTTTCGATTTCTTCTTCTTCTTTTCCATTGTCGGATGAAGATGATTCTGTGGCTAGCTGTTCTTTCTTGCTTTCTGATTCGGTGGAAATGATTGAAGCAGTGGAGACCATGAGTATTTTCAATGATTTCTGAACTTCATTGCTTTCAGAGTCACTAGATTCTGAATTTGACTCCTCGGTATCATCCCACATGGCAGCCATAGCCTTGCCCTTAGTTTTTCTATTTGGACATTCAGTAGACAGGTGTCCATACTCGTGACAGGCGTAACATTGTGGTTCTTTGGTTCTTTTACCAAATTTGCCTGCTGAAGGTTTATAGTTCACCTTTCTCCCTTTGGAAAGCTGACCACAATTCTTTTGAAAGAATCTTCTGAATTTTTGTGCCAGCAAGGCCACTTCTTCATCTTCATCTCCCTTTTCACTTTCACTGTCCTCATGAATTGTTTTCTTTGAGGTTTTTAGGACAGTGTTTTGGATTTTCGGGGTTGTATGAAGTGTAATTCAAATGTTTGTAGGGAACCTACCAGTTCTTCTACTTTCATTTCATCTACGTTCCTACACTCCTCTATTATTATAACCTTGGGATTAAATCGTTCCGGTAAGGATCTCAGAATTTTCCTACAAATTTTCGGTACTGGAATTTTCTCTCCCAATCCACCCATAGAGTTGCAAATTATATTTAACTTTGTGAAAAACTCCATAAATGTCTCATGCTCTTTTGAGACTTTCGAACTATGAAGTGAGGAGTTGAAGTTTGGATAACTTCACAGTGCTCATTCCTTCATGGGTTGTCTCCAATAAATCCCATGCTTCCTTGGCTGTCCCACACATACTTATCTGATTGAATATATCCTGGGACACGGCACGGTAGGTAGCATTCATAGCCTTGGCTTCAAATGTCTGCCTTCCTTTGTCGAATGCTATCCACTTTTCTTTGGATTTGGGCTTTGTGATTGTTGTGCCACTATCAAGTACAATTTGTTCAGTAGGTGGCACATATCCACTTTCAACTATATCCCAAACATCATGATCCAAAGATCTCAGAAAGTAGTGCATCCTAGCCTTCCAGTATGCATAATTTGAGCAGTTAAATACTGGAGGTCTAGTGACTGATCAGCCCTCTCCTTTGGCCATATTCCCAACTTCAGTCAAGATCACTCTCTAGGCGATGAAGCCCTTAAAGAGAGACCTGCTCTGATACCAATTGAAACGGTGGTGAAGACCGCTTGAGTTGAAGAAGGAATATGTCAGTGTGTCCTAGAGGGGGGTGAATAGGACTTTTTCTAATTTTATGATTTATTAAAACTTCTTATTACACTAATCCTAATAACAAGTACAAATTAGGATTACTCAAAATTAACTCTACTGGCTTCCAAGCCTTGTAGAGGGTCCAATCACAAACTATTCAAGATATAGCAATGTACAACTTAGTTTATGTTGGACGTGATTGTGTATGTGTGTGAGGTGTGATTAGATATTCAGATATGTAAGTATTAAAGAAAATCACACAATCAAAATAACAATCTCAAACACAGTCATTTTTATAGTGGTTCAACGACAAGTCTACTCCACTCCCGGTAACCGCACTCATTCCTTGAGTGTACCGGATTTCACTAAGAAGGTTTCCCAGGGTTCACCTCAAACCTAAGGTTTTAAATCAAGTTCACCTTCAACCTTTACAACCTACACTGAGGCTGACAGTTTATGATCCCACAAGCAAGGGTCAACAACGCACCGACTTATAGGCACACTGCCCAAGGATCTTCCATAAGACCCTACTGGAGGTTTCTACATGGTCGACCTCTAACCCTAACGTTTTACCAGGTTCACCTAACACCTAGAGTTTTACTGGTTCACTCCAAACCAGATGTTTATGCTCTCCACAGAGCAAGGGTTCACACAACGCACCCACCACGTACACTCTTGCCGGAGGCCTCCTTGAGGACTTCAAAGGGTGAGAACCACTTAAGACACAATCCTAGAAAGGAATGATCACAAGTATCCTCTTGGACTTAGATACTTACAAATAAGCTGATGAGTTCCGTTTAACACAGTGCCGAAGATCTCCTCCTCCTTGTTGACGAAGAGTCTTCTGCTCCCTTGAACCGCTACAGAGAGTGATGTACCAATACTCAGCTTCGGGTTGGGTCAAGGTTATGATGAAATCCTACTCTCTAAAGATTTTTCTATAGAGAAGATAGAGTAGTTCCAATCATCTAGGCATTCAAGGCATCCCAGCTTAATTATTTGCCATTAAGGTAGTAGCTGGAGGATCCTTGAATGTTGAAGTTCATTCCCCAATCCACTCTATTAGATATCAATGATGAGGGTGGATTGGAGGATGAACTCCCTTGAGAGAAAGGGCTTTGGATATAAGATGTAAGTTAAAACATACAAAAGCTCTCTCTATTTTCTCTCACAGCAACAAAAGACAAGTCCTCTATATATAGGCAAAAAGTGCCAACGGATATAAAACGATCACATTTATGACAGAGTTCGATATCATCGAGCGTATACTCTCGATCGCATCGATGGTCTGCTCGATGACTCGGACTCAATGTCATACGCTTTTGAAACTCTTTGCCAATTGGTCGATGAATCGAAACTATTGTCGATGTCGTCGGATTTCAAACTTCGATTCCATCGATGACAGGATCGATCCATCGACACTTGAAAAAATGAGAGAGACTTGGCTTTGAAATATTTCATGTTTTCATGAATGATCGGGGAACCATCGAGATCATCGGAATTTGAATGTTAATGATATCGAGATCATAGTCGAGGCATTGATAAATCCATCTAATTTACCTTTAAGCTTGTTGGTCAGTTTATGACCTTGTTCGATGCAATCGACCTGGTGCCGATATCATCGATATTTAAATATTGATTCTATCGAAGGGCCCCCAATCATAGTTAAAAACGCCGTGAAATATCTGTTGTGAGAAATGCGCACCCACTATCGATATCATTGATGGACCTCCGATCTTATCGATATTTGAATTCAGATCATATCAGACGGTCATCGATATATAGAAGGAATTTGAGATTTTTATTAAAAAATAAGGGCGCCGAAAATCTGCCTGTCGATCTTATTGAGCCACTCTCGATAGACTCGAGATTTGAATATCGATGATATCGATATATATATATATCGATACATCGATAATTCGTCCAGATATGTTGTGAAGTTGCTGGACATATTTAGTTCTTATATCGATGATATCGATAGGTGTATCGTTACATCGATAAATCCGTCCAGATGAATATTTTGTTGCGGGAAACTTTTGGTCCTCACATCGATAATATTGTTAAGGTATCGAGGACATCGACAGTGCAGGTCGATCATATCGAGGGTGCTTCGATAAAATCGACAAGGCGAGAAAAACTTAGAGATTTTCCTATTTTGAAAAATGTTTTCTCACCTTAAAACCCTATGATTTCTAACTCGTTTTTAAGGGTTTTTCTTTACCTCATGTTTTGGGTCATGGAATGTGAGGCTTTAGATTCACTTGTGATGAGCTTGCACAGATCCGGTTGAGGCAGACGCTTGAATTGATCTTCCTATCGAGCTCTATAGACAGTTTGACCAACCACTCACGTAACTTGGCAAAGCAGGGCACTTTCATGGAGATGTGATGTAAAGAGAGAGAGAGAGAGAGAGAGAGAGAGATGGGTGATGGGGAGAGTTGACTTTGGGGAGGGTAGTTGTACTTGGGGATGGGTGTGAGTGATGGGAGTGATAGGGTGTGTACTTGATATTTGATGGGACATGTTTTTCTCGGGGTTTGCAACGTGTGACGCTTTCCTCGAACTGAATGCGGGCCCACATCTCCTGACCAGGGTATCGTCTCGGCGCGCGAGACGTGACATCGGAACCTCGGTGACGGTGCGGTCGCACTGGTACAAGACTCGGGTCGAGTCGACTCAGATATGTAGGACTTGACTTAAGATCGCGCCCAAACGTTGGTTACAGCCCACAGGTTGCCGAAATTCGACCGGGAGGACCGTATGAGTATACGGAACGGTATGGTCTCAGATACGAACCTTACAGCTCTCCCCACCAAATAAAAATTTTATCCTCAAAATTTACAGAACAGACAAGGGGAGAGGAAATATCATCAAGTATATATGTCAAGGCTCAATCAATCTACAAAAGGATGAAGATAGCACTCTGTAATCTCAACCTCACCCCCCAAGACGCCTCCTTAATAGAATGGTGAACCATACTAATCCTCGGATCTCGAATCAGAAGTGATCAAAATGGGAATATCATGCAACCTCATAATCGTAACAGTAAAGAGCTATGTCAGAAAATCTCTAAGTTATACGAACTTGGGGATCTAACCATTCTATGTTCTCAACAATCATAGAGTGCAGGGTAACTATCAGCAGATATGGGATGTTATCTTCTGGTATTCCCAAGTTATGCTCTGATACCAACTTTTGTCACGCCTCAAACCCGGAGATCGCATTCACGGGAATCCCGATCGCCGAATCCGGTGCTGACAGCCTCCGTAGTACCCCATTCTTGGCTCATAGCGTCCTTACGCTAGATTTCGATCCTAGGATCCTACAAGGAGTAATTTTTTTTGTACGTTTATCTCGTAATAAGCATAACCACAAGTATACCCAAATCATAAAGGCAACATCATCATCACATATCCACTAATATAATCATTTGAATACAATGCTGAAAGAGAAAATACATATATCAAAAATCAAAGCTTCAGAGGTCCGCTGCATGCTCCAGGCTCAACGCTACTGCAACCTAACGCCACCTGCATGCATCTATCGTGCATAAGCTTATAGAAAGCTTAGAGGGTGGTGTAGGTGTGTGCACAAAATAAGTGCTAAGTATTCAATACAATACCATAATCATACAATATCAGAGTAAGTAAAAATAAACAAGATCATGAATCATACGATATCAGAGTAATGCAAAAACATACAGATAGACCCATAAATACCATCAGCCTTGTCCAGGCTATGCGTGCAGAAATATAATAAAACAATATCATATATTGATGAAGCAATGCAAATCGGCTATGCAATGTGAAGAGAGTAAGCCAAATATCAGATGCTGATGATACAATGCAATATGCGGTGCGAATGAAATGACCAAGCTGGAGTGAAGTCGGGATGATAGTACGTAGTATCGTAGGCTATGGGGTCCATCACAAAGGACTTCTATCTAAACCAGTCTCATACCTAAATTTGGAGAGCCAGACTCAATATAGTAGACTCCTTATCTCAGGTTAGTCACGCGCCCAACCGAAATCCTTGTCATTGCGAAGATACACAACAATCAGTTGCGCACCACCAACTCAAGTGGATATGAATTTTTGAATTAATGAATATGCAACTCCTACTCGATAAGTCCACATATCAGTACGGTTTCTCTCTAGGATCATCACCGGGGTCTATTACACTCTACGTCAGCTTGCCGCCCCTATCCGATCGCACAACTGGGTAAGTGGAAGAGACATCACTATCCGCCTACCAACCGGGTAAGGTCACACCCCCTCCCAAACGACCATGACACAGTGGGAGATGCAACCTACTGGTATACGACCCTCATGAGCTCATATATATCCACTTGGTCTCGACGTTGGGGCATCTCTTGGCCACAGAGGTTTAGGGATTTTCACCCAGGGACATTTATGGAGCCCGTATGCTAGAACGAAACATTTCTGGTGTCCCATCTGGCCATCCACAATATGCCTGTGAAGGCTACAACCCTGATGTCGCTAGGGCGTATAGTAATCACACACACAATGCAAGATGCATGAGTCATAAAATCCAGTTATGCATCAATCCTGCACATACTGTGAGACAATCTCCACCTATCAGGGAGTCTCCTAACAACCGACATTATGGCATATGCAATGGTCAATCATATCTCATAACAAACTTGTGGATGATGCGTATGGGCATGTATCATGATGCTATGCTATCACATACTCATAATCGGTATCAATCACCATCATCGACAATCGACCTCGACAATGTGGACATTCAACCAAATTGCTCCTAAGGAATGACCCATATAGAGCCTAACATACAGTGGACCCATGGCCTCCCATAAGGGCCAAATATACAACACCATGGGCCTCACTCAAGAGCTTAATACACATCACGATGGGCGTTTCACATGGGCCTAACATACATCACAATGGGCTCCATCGCCCGGCCCTCAAATGCATCATAATAGGCCTCACCACATAGGCCCCATATACATCACATTGGGCTTTAAACACGGCTGAATACACATCACAACAAGCCTCAAATACAGGCCACATTTACATCACATTGGGCCTCGACAATCGGAATAAGCAATTGGCCACGACAATCAAAATCGACAATCGGCCACGATAATTGGCCTCGATGATCGGAATCAGCAATCGGCCATGATAATCAGAATCAACAATTGGCCACGATAATCGGCCTCGATCGATAATCTGCCTCGATAATAAGACTCGGCAATTGGCCACAACAATTAGAATCGATCGATAATCAGAATCAACAATCGGTCATGATAATCGGCCTAGATCGTTAATCGACAATCGGCTACAACAATTAGAATCGATCGATAATCGGAATCAGCAATCGGTCATGATAATCGGCCTCGATCGCTTATCGGCAATCGGCCTAACCAAGGGCCTAAGAGAAGTCACAATGAGGACTTTCAACCATCATTGGCCATCAATGTGGACATTTAACCAACATTACTCCCAAGGAGTGGCCCATACAAGGGATTCATACACAACGTAACGGGCCATACATACATCACAATGTGCCTAATATGCATCACAATGGGCCACTCACACGGGCCTAATAGACATCACAATGAGTCGCACTGATGGGCCTAATATACAACAAGCAGGCCGCATCAATGGGCCACACTAATGGGCCATACATACAACAAATTTGGCCTCATATATGGGCTGCAATTATATCTCAATGGGCCTCATGCCTTGGCCCTAATTAGATTTGGTCGGGCCTCATCAAATGGTCCACATACACATCAAGCTAGGCCCCATGATCGGGACAGTCTGGGTGACCCATATGGTTAGATGGTTTGGATACAACACCTACCTCAAGGTAGGCCACATGTCCAAGGGGCGTACAATGGAGATATAATACATGCATCAATGGTAGGCCCCACATGGCACCGTCCAGTGATGAACGATGTAAATATAGAATACATATATCAAGCTGGGCTGCTTTGCATATGATGGATGGTGTGGATAACAAATACATCACAGTGGAGCCCACGACACTGTCTAAACATTGTCTATGTAAATCAGCATTGTCCAAACATTGGACAACACCGTATAAACATTGTCTAGCACCGTCCGGCGTAATCTGGACGGTGTGGATGAAATAAATACATCATGGTGGTGTCCACATGATGGGCCACAATTATATAAAAGTGGGCCTGACAAATAGGCCACAAAATACATAAAGGTGAGCCTCTCAGAAGGTATCATGTCCCTAAGGCCCAGCAGGTCTGAATGTGTCCAGGGCCGATGGACCATTAAATAGTGTAAGATTTTAGACCGTTGGGCCCTAAAAATGGACAGGCAACAGGGTTTAAGCACATGAATCCTAGTGTGGCATGTAAGACCCGTATCCTAGCCCGTACCGTTCCGTAGGCTTCCGTAGTCCTTTCGTTCGAATCCTGACAACCCGCGATCTGTTATTGGCATTTGCGCATGATCCTGAGTCATATCTCGCATATTAGAGTTGGCTCAACTAGAGACTTGTACCCCTGCGACCGCGTCGTTGCCGCAGTTCCAACCCTGCGTCTCACGGGCCGAGGCGATACCCGGGCCAGGAGATGTGGGCCCACGTTCGGTTTAAAAAAAACACCACACGTTGTAAATCTCAAAAGAATCTATCAAATCAATCACATCAATCAAGTCAAGTACAACAAGTAAAACACCCATGCCTCTCTTACCAACAAGGCATGACACCCCTCTCTCTCCCATTCCCAAAGTCCACAACACCCTTAATCATCCCATTCCTTTCTCACTAACAAGTTAATAAGAACCATACCCTCCATTTACTACATCACTCCCCTCTCACTCATTTCTCATTTCCTTCCAAGAGCATCCCCAACGTCCAAGCAAGAGAGCTCCATGAGAGGAGCTTTGTGTGGCCCACTCCCTATCACCCAATCTTCCTTCTTAGCCATCCAATCCTCATCCATTAAAGTTGAAGACAATGAGCTAAGGAGTCCATGAAGCCTAGAAGAAGCGGAATCGGTGGGTGTTTCATCATCTTGGTTTCTGATTTAGGACCCACTTCTAATGGGACCCAATTGATGTATGTGTTGTATTTAGAGGGACCCATAGTGGCGGGGTCCCTCCCATCTCCATCTCTCTCTCTCTCTCTCTCTCTCTCTCTCTCTTTGATGTCGTCTGTGGCCCACCTGACGCATGTGCCATATATCCAAACCGTCCAGCCGCATGGCCGTGGGCCCAATATGATTTAATTGTTTTATCCACGTTGTTTGTCCAGCGGGCAGGATCCTCCTGTCTATCCGTTTGGACAGGCCTAGGCAAGGAAAAACACAAATCTCAGTTTGATCCAGCCAGTGGGTGGGCCACGCTGACGTGGACCCACCTTGATGTTTATGCCATCCTCACTGTCCATAGGCAATGGGAACTCATGAGGAACGTGTTGTATTCTAGACCGTTCATCCAATCTGGAGAGGCAGATACAAATATCTGCATGACCCAATGCTAGGGGGCCACCATGTGGCCACACCTTGATATATATGTTGTATCTGCTTTCGTCCAACAGATAGGGACGTGGATCCCACCCTAATATATGTGTTTCTCTGCCACACCGTCCAGCAGCAATGAACGCTGGGGCATTGATGTATGTAGTTTATCCTCGCCACCCATAGCCTGCGATACTACATACTATCATCCCGACTTCACACTCTAGCATGGTCATTCCATTCGCACCGCATATTGCATTACATCCACGGTATATAGTATTTTGGGTTACTGTGTCTCTGCATTTATATGGTCTAGATACGATTGATGCTATTCGTGGTCTCATCAGGAATTACATACTGCATCGCATCCTCGGCATTTGATATTTGGCTCTTTATGACTTGTCATTTGCATAGCTATTCTATATTGCGTATTCTGATATTGATAGACTAATGGACTTGTCCATATTTCTGCTTACTCTGGTAATTCATGATCTTGTTAGTAATTCTGCTTATTCCGATATTGTACGATTTATGGATTACTAGTATTTTTGGTATTGTATGATGATGGCATTGTATTGAATAGTTGGAACTTACTTTGTGCACACACTTACACCACCCTCCAAGCTTTCTATAAGCTTATGCACGATAGATGCGTGCAGGTGATGTTATGTTGCGGCAGTGTTGAGCTTGGAGCGTGCAGCGGTCTTTTGGAGCTTGATTTTTGATTTATGTATTTTCCTTCAGTATTGTAATCAAATGATTATATTAGTGGATATGTGATGATGATGTTGCCTTTGTGATTTGGGTATACTTGTGGTTATGCTTATTACGAGTTAAATGTACACGAAAAAAATCCTCCTTGTAGGATCCCAGGATTGGAATCTGGCGTATGGACGCTAAGAGTCGATAATAGGGTACTACGGAGGCTGTCGGCACCGAATTTAGCGATCAAGATTCCTGTGAATCCGATTTCTGGATTTAGGGCGTGACAGAAGTTGGTATCAAAGCATAACTTGGGAATACATGAAAATAACATCACATATCTGTTGATAGCTACCCTACACTCTATGATTGTTGGGAACCTAGAATGGATAGATTCCCAAGTTCGAATAACTTAGAGATTTTTTGACATAGCTCCCTACCGTTGAGATTATGAGGCTGCATAGTTTCGATTGTTTCTCATCTGGGATCCAAGGTTCAATGGGATCATCGTAGTGTTGATGAGGTGTCCTAAGAGCTGGAGACTGTGATTCGTGAGCGTTATTCTCATCTCTTCGATGTTTGATGCCATGTTTCCTTTGCATAACCTACAAATTTTGAGGGCGGAATTTTTATTAAGTGGGGAGAGCTGTAAGACCCGTATCCTAGCCCATACCGTTCCTTAGGCTTCTACGGTACTTCCGGTCGAATTCCGCAGACCCGTGATCTGTTATTGGAGTTTGCGCGTGATCATGAGTCATGTCTCGCATATCAGAGTCGGCTCAACCCAAGACTTGCACCACTGCGACCGCGCCGTCGTCGAGGTTCCGACGCCGCATCTCGCGGGCCAAGGCGATACTTGGGCAAGGAGATGTGGGCCCACGTTCGGTTTGAAGAAAACACCGTGCGTTGCAAATCCAAAGAGAATCCATCAAATTAATCGCATCAATCAAGTCAAGTACAACAAGTACAACACCCATGCCTCTCTTACCAACAACGCATGACACCCCTCTCTATCCCATTCCCAAAGTCAACAACAACCTTGATCATCCCATTCCTTTCTCACTAACAAGTCAATAAGAACCATACCCTCCATTTACTACATCACTCCTCTCTCTCTTATTTCTCATTTCCTTCCAAGAGCATCTCAACTTCCAAGCAAGAGAGCTCCATGAGAGGAGCTTTGTGTGGCCCACTCCCTATCACCCAATCTTCCATCTTAGCCATCGAATCCTCATCTTCCTCCATTAAAGTTGAAGACAATGAACTAAGGAGTTCATGGAGCCTAGAAGAAGTGGAATCGGTGGGTGTTTCATCATCTTGGTTTCTGATTTAGGGCCTACTTGTAATGGGACCCAATTGATGTATGTGTTGTATTTAGAGGGACCCATAGTGGCGGGGTCCCTCCCATCTCCATCTCTCTCTCTCTCTCTCTCTGATGTCGTGTGTGGCCCACCTAACGCATGTGCCATATATCCAAACCGTCCAGCCGCGTGACCGTGGGCCCAACATGATGTAATTGTTTTATCCACGCTGTTTGTCCATCAGGTAGGATCCTCCTGCCTGTCTGTTTGGACAAGCCTAGACAGAGAAAAACACAAATCTCAGTTTGATCCAGCCAGTGGGTGGGCCACGCTGACGTGGACCCACCTTGATGTTTATGCCATCCTCACTGTCCGTAGGCAGTGAGACCTCATTAGGAACGTGTTGTATTCAGACCGTTCATCCAATCTGGAGAGGCAGATACAAATATTTACTTGACCCAAAGCTGGGGGCCCACCACGTGGCCACACCTTGATATATATGTTGTATCTGCTTCCGTCCAGCAGATAGGGACGTGGATCCCACCCTAATATATGTTTCTGCCGCACCGTCCAACAACAATGGACGGTGGGGCCTTGATGTATGTAGTGTATCCTCGCCACCCATAACCTGCGATACTACGTAGTATCATCCCGACTTCACACTCCATCATGGTCATTCCATTCGCACCATATATTGCATTACATCCACAACATATGGTATTTTGGGTTAATGTGTTTCTGCATTTATATGGTCTAGATACGATTGACACTATTCATGGACTCATCAGGAATTACATACTGCATCGCATCCTCGGCATTTGATATTTGGCTCTTTATGACTCCTCATTTGCATAGTTGTTCTATATTGTGTATTCTGATATTGATAGACTCATGGACTTGTCCGCATTTCTGCTTACTCTGGTAATTCATGATCTTGTTAGTAATTCTGCTTATTCTGATATTCTACGATTTATGGATTACCAGTATTTTTGGTACTGTATGATGATGGCATTGTATTGAATACTTGGCACTTACCTTGTGCACACACTTACACCACCCTCTAAGCTTTCTATAAGCTTATGCATGATAGATACGTGCAGGTGATGTTATGTTGTAGCAGTGTAGAGCTTGGAGCGTGCAGATGTCTTCTGGAGCTTGATTTTCTATTTATGTATTTCCCTTCAGTATTGTAATCAAATGATTATATTAGTGATATGTGATGATGATGTTGCCTTTGTGATTTGGGTATACTTGTGGTTATGCTTATTACGAGTTAAATGTACACAAAAAAAATCCTCCTTGTAGGCCCAGGATTGGAATCTGGCGTATGAACGCTAGGAGCTGAGAATGAGGTACTACGGAGGCTGTCGGCACCGAATTCGGTGATCGGGATTCCTGTGAATCCGATTTCCGGATTTGGGGTGTGACATGGCACATGCATCTCAGTAGGGCCCACGTACGGACTAAGTGTATATCTACTTATACATCAAGACAGGGCCAACAATGGGCCCCATGGCATGGTCAAATGACATGATTACAGTGAGTTTGGAAGACTTTCCATCAATGGTTGTTCAATCATCAACGCTATTCCCTGTGGTAGAATCCAATTGAAATTTAGATCTACCTCATTTCCTTAGTGCAGCCAAACACAAATTGTGGCCCACAAGATTTCGAGAAATAGATGGACGGTATTGGTGAAAGCCTATAGGTCATGGTGGTCCCAAACGGGACCCTCATATGAACAACGAGGATGAAACCCATGCATCATGGTGATGCCCAGCAACCCATGGCAGCCCTCATTTCTTCCTGTGGTTGCCATAGTATGGAGAGCACATGACCATCAATATAACTGAGGTAATGGGAAAGGTCCAACGGTGGACATTTCTATACACTGATTCCAAGAATGTGGCCCACCTTGAATGTAGATCAACTCCATTCTTTAGCTCATACTTTAAAACGAGCTTGCCAAAAGGATGGACGGTTTGGATGAGTCACGTACATCAATCGTGGGTCCCAGATGAACGGCTGGTGGTATCCCACTGGATGGTGTGGATTTAATACCAACACTACAGTGGCCCACCATCCATGTACATCTACCAGTCCTTCATGGCATCATCCAGATGGATCTGGATGGTGCAGGCATCTCTTACAAGTGCTAAAGGTAAGTCCCACGTGAGAGTGGCCCACCATAGCAGATATATTATTTTAATATAAAATATTATATTATATAATAATATATATCAAATATATATATATACGTGTGTGTGGGAGGGAGTGTTAGCGTCCAGGTGATGATCCCGTCCAAATAGGGGACGGTGTTAGTGAACACATGCACAGGGGTGGGTCCCACCGTCCAGGGGTGGACGGTGCGGATAAAACACATATGCCAATATGGGGTTCCACCGTCCACAACTGTGGACGGTGTAAATAAAACACATACATCAATGTAGGCTCCATCGTCCACAACCGTGGACGGTGTGAATAAAACACATAATTTATGGTGGGTTTCACGTGGGGCCTACCGCAATGTCTATTTGCAATCCAACCCATTAATAGGATCACACGGGCCTGGATGAAAAGGAGAAATAAATTTCATATTAATCCGAAACTTTTGTAACACCCAAACAGGATTTCAATGGCTGACATTCAATCCCGCTGTTTCCTATGATGTGGGCCACCTGAGCCACGTATATGGCTGATTTTCGGGGTGGCCCACTGCCCTAAGAGGCCCACCCAAATACACGGTGTTGATGACATGACACACATTATGGTGGGGCCCACGGAAGGGACCCACATCCCTGCCCGTTCACGTTCAGTGTAGGATGCCTGCGCGTCCTGAGGTCTGCTAGCAGCAGTGCCTGCTACTGCCCTTATTTTTTATTCTATTATTATTTTTTGAAAAAATATTTTTCTGAGGTTTTTCATGTGTAGGGCCCGCATTAGGGAAATCCGACCCAACCATTGGTCGCTACGACTCAAGACAAGCCAAACAAGCCCAGTATATATAATTTAGGGTACAAAAACATCAGAGTGTATTTTAACTCTGAAAACCACCGTTTTCCTTGCCACGGCCCGCCAGAAAGTCAGATTGGCTCCATTTTTGGCTCAACGCCTAAAATGAGATGGGGAACAAAATGGACGGCTTGGAATAGAAACATATATCAAAGTGGGGCCTGCATGAGCAGCCCACCCAAAACCCCTTTTTTTTACATTAGTACACCCACTGTCAGATCACACTTCACAGTTGCAACGTCCAGCGTCCCTAGACACTAGACGGTTGCTTAAAACATACATTTAAGGTGGGCCCCACCTATGGACATGCTGTCCAGGTGGGCCACCGAAATGGTTGGATGATGTGGGTAATACACATCAAAGTGAGGTCCATTTGATGAACGGTTTAAACATCTCACAACTCATTAAGTGGGCCACACAATCACATCTTCACACATAAAATAAATGAAAAGGAGAGGGAGAGAGAGAGAGAGAGAGAAGCACCCACCTCAAGATCTCCTCCTCCTTCCGCCTATAGCCTCTAGAGCTCCAAGGGGACTTTTTAATGGTTGTGATGGGCTTTGGATGGTGGGGATGGGATATAAGAAGTGGGGCACACCAAACTGTCTCTCATGGAGGTTGGGACGTGAGTTGCTTGGGAGAAATGAGAGGTAAGACAGATGATAGAGATGGGAGATGTGATGTAGAGAGAGAGAGAGGGAAGGATGGGTGACAGACTGATGGGTGATGGGGAGAGTTGACTTTGGGGAGGGCAGTTGTACCTGGGGATGGGTGTGAGTGATGGGAGTGATGGGGTGTGTACTTGATATTTGATGGGACATGTTTTTCTCAGGGTTTGCAACGTGCGGCATTTTCCTGGAACTGAACATGGGCCCACATCTCCTCGCCAGGGTATCGCCTTGGTGCGCGAGACGTGACATCGGAATCGCGGCGACTGTGCGGTCGCACTGGTACAAGTCTCGGGTCGAGTCGACTCAGATATGCAGGACTCGGCTTAAGATCGCGCGCAAACGTTGGTTATAGGTCGCAGGTTGCAGGCATTCGACCGGGAGGGCCGTATGAGTATACGGAACGGTACGGTCTAGGATACGGGACTTACAAGGTTCACCTCTAACTAGTACAACCTACACTTAGGCTGACACAACGTGTCTACACGACACAGTTTATGCTCCAACGAGCAAGGGTTAACACACAACACCTGACTTTTAGGCCACATAGGTCAAGGATCTACACAAGGAAACTCACCAGTTTATGCTCCCATGAGCAAGGGTCAACACAAAGCACCCAAGTTTTTAAACCACACAAGTCAAGGACCTACACAAGGACCTAAGAGTTTATGCTCTCCACAGAGCAAGGGTCAACACAAAGCACCCACCACGTACACTCCCGTCAGAGGCCTCCTATGAGGACTTGAATGGAGTGAGAAACACCTTAGACCCAATCCTATAGAAGGAATGATCACAAGGGTCATCTGGACTCTAACAACTTACAGATAAGTAGTTGAGCCTCATTCAGCATGTTGTCGAAGATCTCCTCCTTTAATGACGAAGAGTCTTCAGCTCCCTTGAACCGCAACTCAGATGATGTACCAATATACGACGACGAGTTAGGTCAAGGTTATGATGGAATCCTAGTCTATTAAAAGTTTTCCTATAAAGGGGACGGAGCGATTCCAAACATCTATGCATTCAAGGCATCCCAGCTTAATGATTTGCCATTAAGATGGTAGTTGTAGGATCCTTAAATGCGGAAGTTCATTCCCCAATCCACTCTATTGAATGTCAATAATGAGGGTGGATTGGAGGATGAACTCCCATGAGAGAAAAGGCTTTGGGTATAAGATATGGGTTTAAACACTCAAAAGCACTCTCTGTTTTCCTTACAAATAACCAAGGGCAAGCTCTCATTAAATAGGCAAAAGGTTCCAACGGATATAAAACGGTCACATTTTTTACAGAGTTCGATAGCATCGAGCGTATACTCTCAATGGCATCGACTGGTCGTTCGATGACACAAACTCAACTGTCAAACACTTTTGAAATCTTTTGCCAATTGGTCGAGGAAATCGAACGTCCGTTGATGTCATCAGATTTCGAACTCTGATATCATCGACACCAGGTTCGATTCCTCGACATTTGAAAATGTGAGAGTACTTGCCTTTGAAATATTTCAGGTATATGATATGATCGAGCATCACTTGATATCATCGGAATTTGAATATCGATGATATCAAGGTCAGTGTCGATTCCTCGATAATTCCAAGGAATTTTCCTATAAGCATGCTGGACAGTTTACGTCCACTTTCAATGGCATCGACCATGACTCGATATGATCAATATTTGAATATCGATTTTATCGCGTGATCGTCGATCTAAGAAAAACAACCTGAAAACTTACTGGATAGATTTGTGTCCCAATACGATATTATCAAAGGGCTTCCGATATCATCGAAATTTAAATTCCGAGGATATCGAGGAGCTCTTTGATATATCGAGGATTACATGATTTGCCTTAGCAGTACTTTGGAACACAAAAGACTAGATGTCGATTTTATCAAGTCGGCTCGATGGACTCGAGGTTCAAACTTTGATGATATCGATGAGTCCATCGATCCATCGATAATTCAGTCCAGATATCTTTGTAGTTGCTGGATATCTTACGTCCTCATTTCGATAAGATCGAGTGAGCTTCGAGGACATTGACAACGGGGTTCGATTTCATCGAACCACTTGTCAATAAATCGACAAAGGTAGAAAACTTAAAGATTTTCATGAGTTTGAAAAAAAGTTTTCTAACCAAAAACTTTAGAGTGTTTTATTCAATTTTAAGGGTTTTAATTACCTGGTATTTTGGGACATGGGATGTGAGGCTAAGATTTACCTGTGGTGAGTTCGAGCACATATTCAGTTGAGGCGGACGCTTGATCAATCTTCCTATGGGGCTCCTTTGTCTTGTAGACTCAACACTCACGCTAATTGACAAACTAAGGCACTTTCAGGCCACAATTTGAAGAATTACCCCAAACTGATGTAGTGCCTCTACCATTTAACCTCAAGGCATCGAAGCTTGACCTAAAACTTTTACCCTCTGATTTGAAATATGTCTATTTAGGTCAATATGAGAGATACTCGGTTGTGATTTCTTCCCACCTTGAGCAAGAACAAGAGAGTATGCTTATCTCTACTCTCATTGAGCACAAAGGAGCCCTTGGATGGTCGATTACGGACATCAAGGGAATTGACCATTTGATTTGTACTCAATGCATTTATCTAGAGGATAATGTGAAGACCTCTTGGTAACTACAAAGTAGATTAAATCCAAATATGAAGGAAGTGGTTAAGGCCGAGGTACTTAAACTATTGGATGTGGGTATCATATACCCTATATCCGATAGTCAATGGGCGAGTCCAACTCAGGTGGTTCTTAAGAAGTCCGGAATCACCATCGTAGCCAATGCCAACAATGAACTCGTGCCAACTAGAGTTACTACTAGTTGGAGGATGTGCATTAAATACAAGAAATTTGTAACGCCCTGAATTTCGAGGGTCGAGCAAAGCTCAACTCCCGAGATCCAACACATCACTTATTCAACATAGATAATGATGTCTGAATGTTGTCCATATTAGTGCATTAAACATGAGTGAGATTATACTAAATCAACATATTATACTCCAGAGATAATTAAATTAAGCAAGCGGAAGATTGAGATAAATATATAAAGTATATAGGTGTTTCACAATCCCCAGAGTATGAGTATGTTACCATGCTGAATATATACATATATTGTTCCAAAATTTATAAAATATCAAAGTGTAAATGTCCAATTAATCCAGGCAACCCTACAATCCCGTCGAATCAAAACAAGGTCTACGAAGACCCGCATGATAGTTGAACGTAGGAGAATTCTTCCTCCTCGTCCATGAAGTCTGGCTCCGTCACGTAAGCCTCATAACAACCTGCATCTAAATCAGATTCTGGTTGGTGTTTTAAAACACCGTCCCAGAGTAGGAGTGAGTAATCAACTCAGTGGTACTATAAGGCAAAGGTTAACATGTTATCAATTTAGTCAAGTAGTAATGATAAAGCAATACAACAATCATATCCTGAGTACTCTTGTTAATGCAGGAATGGTATGTTGTAATGATGCATGCCCTCGCCTGCACTCCCTCAGCGACATCATCTCACGATCGCGCATGACAAACTCCCTAAATGTGCGCTTCCTCGCCAAAGCACATGCAATACAGTGCATGGTCGTGTTAGCCAAGTAATTTATTAGGCTTATTCACACGGCAAATTCGGGAAGCTAAGGTACCTCCCTTTATATCATTTATCCAAACAATGATCCATCTAGGGTCATCAATCATGATAGGCAAGCTATAGGGCAACATCACCCCTAATTTAAAAACAGTGGATAGGCAAGTTCACGAGTTTACACTCAAGGTCACTACGGAAGGCTCGTCACCTCAGCGTAGGCCAAATTTATACTCGAGGTTACTAAGGGAAGGCTCGTCACCTTAGCGTAGGCCGATAACTCAAATATGGTGTCCCATATACCACCATACTCGGCTCACGAGTTTGGGTTGCTCACTGGTCACTATGGGGAGGCTCGTCACCCCAGCGTAGGCCGACAGCTCGACCACGGTGTCCCATACACCACCATGCCCGACTCATAAGTCTTAGCGGATCTTGGTACCATGGTTGAAACGGGCTTTTTATTGGTAAGCGGTACCTTAGATTCAAACAGTAGTATCCATACATGGTAAACACATAATAGACCAATCAGGTTATTTAACAAGTGTGATAGGTACGAGCGTACGTTGAATTGATCGACATAGAGCACGTATGCACTTCACGTGACCAAACCACTGTTGACAATCACCGTACAACTCGGATTCATCGAATGTATCCATGGTGGCGAAGCTAGTTTGGCCACTCGATTGGGGACCGTTACCGATTGTCTGGACTATGTAGTAGTCCTAACCATGAATCTCATTTGAACATTTTATCAAATGCATAGAACATGTTATTATACATATGCATTTTATCCATAAAGCACGTAGTTGAAATTAAGGTTATATGAAGGAATTTATACATATGACAGGGTAGTTGAGAATCCTATCTCAACCCCCTTAATGAATACAATTCATCCAACAATCACTCATTCAGACATTTTATTAAACACTTAGCCTACGTATTACTACATACATGAACTAAAGTAATTTTAGCATATATTATGGCAAATCCTTTCGCAAAGGAGTTGTCATACATACAACAAACATGTATCTTAGGTTATTAGTCATGGCAGGTATAAATCATGATTATCATTTCATTCAAACATTTCAACAAACACATGGAATGCATTATATATTCATGTAGTTCACACACATGTATAATTTATCGAATACATCATAATTAATAAGATCATATGGTGGCAAACAAATTAGACATAAATCATTAGCTGACATTGAAAGCCTTGAAAACCAAAGGCTAAATGTTTATAGTCTGCACCTTTCATCGGTTTGCTGGTTACGAACTCGGTTCGTACACTACGTTCCCGTCGATAGAACAACGACTACCTAAATCATGAAACAGGTTAGCTATTTCGTCAATTCTTCTATTCGAATTCCTAAAACAAGATTAGAGTTAGGATTTCTTACCCAAATCGAAGTTAGAATCGACAGTGTAGCGATGGTGGGGTGGCGATTCGGTACATGGAGTAGTGGGAGTGAATCTCAGCAACGATCTCCCTATCTCACTCTCTTCTTCTCATTCTTTTCTCCTCTTTTCTCTCTTCTCTCTCTTAGGGTTAGAGAAATTCATATGGAATGAGAGAGGGGTGGGTTAAGGGTTTTATATAGGCTCAGATGTGATGTCAATGGCCCCAGGGTCATGGTATACTTAGGTTATAGCCAAAAGGCGTCTGTTTTTGACAAACGGGGCCCTTATGAAGGTCCATTTCTCACCTAAGTCGTGGAGCAAGTTCCTTGACAATGGATCTATGCCAGGACTGTGTTTATGGTGCGATCTGACAAATTGATCGGCCGAGGACCTGTATCTGATCAACGGTCGTCGATACTCGATCATGGCTACAATCATACCGATATGTGCAGGAAAATTTTCCTGATCCAAGGGTATAGTTTGGTCAGAAACTGACTGTCTGAAACCTTCAATTTCGCCCGTAAGCGAATAGTCCAATTCACTTAAGTTTGAGTTCAATTTCAAAGGATATTTGCATTTCTCACACACTTCGCTCCCGGCTCAAGTTGTACGTTTCTGGATACTATTTGTGCTCGATTCCCGCGATGGTTGTCAAGCCCAGTACGACGGTCATAACCTTATAGTTTCGAGGTAATCGAACTTTCGACATGCGGTCCAGGTCCGATATGGAGTTTCAATGTGCTCTCAAGAGCAATTGAGTTTTGAGATTGCTCCTAGGTTTTTAAGTAATGTTGAGTTAGCGATTTTAATGGTTTTGGGTCTTGCAGTTCATATAGATAGTGGTTCAAGCTAATTCAACTGATTATTTAGTTTAGTACTTAATTAATTTTTATTTAATTTCTACAGAATTCGGTCCTTAGTGATTTTTACCTGAGGTGGTACTCGGGTCTTTGTACGGATTTTTTCGAGACGTTACAAAATTGAATACCTTCACGAGGAAGGACCATTTCGCTTTACCCTTCATTGATCAAATCTTTGAAAGGCTAGCTGGTCACTCTTACTATTGCTTCCTTGACGGGTATTCGGGCTACAAGCAGATAGAGATAGCCTTTTGAAGAAACATGGCGAAACATGCGGACACCCTGTTGAAGATTGATATTTTTGCCGTGATCGAAGCAACATCACAACCTTTCTATAAGGAACCTTCTATCCTAAAAGCTTTCCTTAACTACTGGTGTCCTTCCACCAACTCTTTTCATTTCCCCGAGGGTGAAATGAGTATCACTCTTTGGGACATTCATAGAATCGCCAGTTTACCGATAACCGGGAAAATCTTCAACGAATTTGTTCCTACTAATGAGGAATTTTCCTTCATCTCTTCACCCGACCGTATATCTTCTATTTCGGAATCAACTACAGAACTTTTCAGGGAAATGTCTAAATTCCTGAACATCCACAAAATTCATCCCATGCAATGGCTGGCCCATTTCAGCCGAGGTTTCAAGTAATTTTCTTTCTTCTTTTAATTCCCTTCATGCTGCATCTTGATGCATATATAATCTTGATCTCACTTACTTACTTTTCCCCCTTTTTCAGATTTGATGGCAATCATTCACGGGAACTTGAACACCTTCGAAAAGGTATCAAAGGTCGCGCCGAATATTCTGTCTACGGAGAACTCGCGGCATTTCTGGCTTATTGGCTAAGCATAGTAGTTCTCCAAAGTTCGAAGTCAGCAGATGTCATTCGCCCATCATTGTTTGTGATAGCAGGTGTTATGGTTGAGGGAGTCAAGTATTCTCTTGCCCCTCCCATCCTAAGTTCAATCTACAGAGGCTTAGGAGAAATTGCTTGCCATGTGAAGAGCCCTTCTGTCAGTTCCGCTTCAACTTTCATTCCATGGCATTATTTTCTCGGCTGGCTCGGCATCTATTTCTCGTGAACTTTCGACGTGTCAGAAAAGGCTTATGTTCATCCTTCGAAACTCCCTCTTTGCTTCTTCCAAAAGAGGTCTATGGCGAAGAGATCTTACGATTAGGCAAAAGATGCCATTTCTTCGGATGGCAAGATAAATTATTTTCATTTCAACTTGCCTCGTTATACTGAAGACACTGAGAAGCCAAACACATCATCACTTACTACAGTAGAGAGGGGATTCTTCATATCAATCAGATCGTGCAGCCTCCCATCTAGGGAAGGGACAAAATTCTGGGGAGAACTGTATTATCCTAGCCATTTCGCCCGTCAGTTTGGTTTTGATCGAGCAGTGCCAAAAGATTGCGGGCTGGTTACTAGAAGAATGCGAAGTTACAGCACCGGTTAACTGGGCGATGGTTTGGAAATAATTGTTGGGCCGAGCTGATTCTTCCTTCATTATTCCAGGTTACGATCGCACCCCCAGGGCATCATACAACCATATGAGATGGTGGGTGAACCAATCTTATTTGGTTAGAAAAGGTATGCCAGTGGATAAACCTGTATGACTTCCTCCTCTTGAGCTTAAGGGTCGCATTATTGAATTAGGAGTCAGTTTCATCCCAGAAACCAGTCATGCCCCCTCTTCTGGTCATCGCTACATCAAAATATCTATGGACGACCCTATTCACAAGATCAAACCTGATAACACCCTTGAAGGTTGGGCAGCATACGGTGATACTCGCGAGTTTGAACAAGTTCCTCTTCATCGTTCTCAAAGAGAAAGGGTTATATAAAGCATTCCCTCCTAGCCAGAGAATATCGCCAATCTTCAAGATCAGCCGTCTTCCTCTACTCATTTTCATCAAAAGCCGACTGCTTCTCCTATTTTTGGGACTATTCAATCTCCATAGCAGACAATTTCTTCTCCCATGACTAGGTCTCGAACACGCTCCCAAGCTTCTCCTCAGGAAAGGACTACTGTTACTGCCCCTCTAGCGGTAGCTACCGCAGTTACTCAGCCGGAGAGCCATCAGTCTCCTTCTTCCAAAGGAAAACAAATTATTGTTGAAGAATCGAGTGAAGAAGATCTGAGTAGTGAAGGCTCAACTTCTTCGTCTGGTCGTACTACTTCCGATGAAAGCGACACGGAGGGAGAAAGCCAAGACAATGATTATGAAGAGGGGGAAGTTAACTTCGGAGGGAGATGAGATAGCTGCAGAAGATATTCCTACTGATGAGGGAAATATGTTCCCCTCTTCTGAGGCTATTCCTGCAAAAGTTTCACCCGTTGTAACAGCTCGGATTTTTCCCAACCCAGAATTAGACGTCCTTAGGCGATGGGTCAATCCTAACATCGGTTTAACTCCTCAAACACTCAATTAAAGCCTCAAATCCCTTTTCAAACCATTTTCCTCACAAATCCCACCCTTCACCACCTTGTTCTTTCAATTTTTCTAAGTACTTTCACCGTAGACGCTATCTTAAACTATCTAAGTAGAACAACTTGGGTCACTTTATATACAAACTACAAAGGCTTAGGTACCACCTCAGACCAAAATCACCTAGGACTAAATCCTTTAGAAATGAGGCGAGAATTAGCCAGTGTTGAACTCGAGTACCTGTGAAATTAGCACCAATCACTTTAAATACGATCTGCAAGACCCAAAACTTGTAGAATCATTGACGCTAGGGTACCCTAAAATCTAGGATCAATCTCATTACCTGTCTGCTCTCGGGAGCATCACGAAACTCCGTATTAGATCTGGACCGCATGTTGGAAGTCCGAATAACACGAAGTTAAGGAATTAGGACCGCCTTGCTGGGCTTGACAACCATCTCGAAAATCAAATCCAGCCAGTATCCCAGCGCTATTCGCTTGAGCTCGGAGTGAAGAGTGTGAGAAATATGAAATTAACTCAAAATAAAATATCTGAAATAGTAATCTAGCACCTCTTGCTTGCGGATCAGTATTAGGTAACCAGGCCGTCAGAATCAGACCAAATTACACCCTCGGATCAGGGGAAATTTCATACACATATCCATGTACTCGGAATCTCCAATCGAGATCCGCTGACTGTTGAACTGAAATTGGTCCGCCACGCGTGATCTGGAATCCCGAATGAAACGAAAACTTAACTAAACATAGATCCAGTGTTGGTGAGCTTAAGTCCGACCTTTGGCTCATGGAGGCCTGCCAGAAGTCCTCCGTTAGTTGAAACTGACCCGCTTTGGTTATAACCTAAGTATACTTTGACCTGGAGTATATTTTGGTGAGTTTTTAGGTTATATAAGGACCTTAAACCCTCTCTCATTTCAGCCATCTGAATTTGAGAAAAACCCTAGGAAAAGAGAGAGAAAAGAGATAGAAAGTGAGAGTGAAGTGGGAGCATCTCCCTGCAATGCTTCACTGTTGCTATACGTGTTTAACCACCCCGTTCTTATCGCTTTTCTGGTGATTCCGGCTCCATTTCTAGGTAAGAAACCCTAACCCTAAACTGATTTGGGGTTTTGATAGTTGTAGGTTATGAAATAGCTAACCTATTTAATTCGATAGGTTGCCAAACTGCCGTATACAGAAGTTTAGCAGTTCTATCGACTCCGTTACGATTCTACGACAAAAGGTGCGGACTTTAGGTGTATAGGTTATGGTTTTCAATGCTTTCAATGTCAGATAATGATAGATCCATGATCTGTATGCAATTGTACATGTACAAAGTGATGTCTGTTTTCCGTTTCGATTAAAGATGAAGAATATGGAATTCTACATACTCTAGGTATTTGTAGAAAGTACCGTATACGTATAAATTTTGGAAATGTGTTTGACATGATTAATTGTTGTATGAATATATTATATGTGGATAAATTACTTGTTTGGCGAAAGGACTCGCCCTATACATGTTTTGCTTATATACACTATGTATGTTGAAATTGTGTATTCTAAAAAGTACCGTATACGTATAAATTTTGGAGATGTAATTGCCATGATTATTTGTTGTATGAATATATTATACATGGATAAAATACTTGCTTGGCGAAAGGATAGCCCAAATACATGTTTTGCTAACATACACCATGTATGTTGTAATAGTGTATTCTAAGTGTTTGTGAAAATGACTGAATGAGTATAGAATTCTCATTCGTGTTCGCCATGACTAATTGTCATGGATATATGATTGTTGTATTGGCGATACCCCTTTGATGAAAGGATTTTCCCTGAATCACGCTACGGCCACTATACGCTATATACGTTGAAATGTGTAGCCCAAGTGTTTGTGAAAATGTTCAAATGAGTATGGAACTTGGATTCCTACCTTCCATGACTATCCGTCGTGGGTGTACGCGTGTTATGATTGGGTCAACTCCTTAGTGAAAGGTTTTGGCCTAATGCCTATGTGATCAACATATGTCATGTATGTTGATGTATGTATTTTAAAGTGTTTGTTGAAATGTTTGAATGAGTAGTAGTTAGCAAATTGTAATGTTTAAGGGTGTTGAGATATGATTCTCAACTTCTTTAACTATGTGTATGATTTCTTTAGATATCTGTGTGATTAGGAATTGAATAGGTACAAACTCATGCTTATGTTGTACTTCATAACATGCTCAACTGATTGTATGATTTTATCTATGTAATGCATATGTTTCAATTCATGTTTATGTTGTATGATCCGTCCTGGGTGATGGGGGAGTGGAGCAACGAGTGCATGCCACAACCCTGGCAGCCCTAAACGGATAATACCAAACCTTGATTGTATGAGTTGAATCTTGATCCACTACTGCTTTATCTATCTGCAATTGATTGTGTTTGGGGCTATGATTATAGTCCAGACAGTCGGTACCAGAATTGAATTCGTGGCTGTGTTTCAGTTTCCATGTGAGATGTGTTCGACGAACCCGAGTCGTACTTCGGTTGGCGATAGTGGTTAGCCACACGAAGTGCTTATGCGCTTCATATCGTTCAACTTGATGTGCGCTCGACCTAGCCGAGCTCGTCAAGTAACCCGATCTGTCTAATGTATGTTCACTATGTTTGGACGTTACTGCTTGAATCTAGTGTACCAAACTTACCAGTGAAATCCCTTTTAATCATGGTACCTCGATCCGCTAAGACTTATGAGCCGGGCATGGTGGTATAGGACACCGTGGTCGAGCTATCGACCTACGCTGGGGCCACGTGCCTCCCCGTAGTGACCAGTGAGCAACCAGACTCGTGAGCCGATTATGGTGGTATGGGATACTATATTCGTGCTGTTGGCCTACATTGATAAGTGATGGGGGAGTGGTGCAACGAATGCAAGAAATAGCCCTGACAGCCCTTTGTAGTGCCCTCGAGCATACTCTGGAATCGCGGTGAGCCTTAGAGTTTTTCCGCAGTGTATGGAGTATGAACTAGGCCTGTTTCTGTATAGTGATGAATCGTTAAAGAGGTGATGGGGGAGTGGTGTAACCTTTGTGCGTAACAGCCCTGGAAGCCTTTGCAGTGACCTAGAAAACACACCATCGTCTGAGATTAACTAGGACTGACGACACTAGAATGGATCATGTTTGGGAATGATACAAGGGAGGTACCTCAGTTTCCCAATCCTGCTGTTTGAAATGGACTAATAAATACTCGGTAATCATGCTCATCATGCATTACATGTGCCTGGAAGATGTGGAGCACTGAGGGATGAAAGCATGCCGCGAACGTAAGATGGTGTTGCACAAGGGAGGGTGTGGTGAGGGCATATATCATGACTGCATTCATACTTGCATTAATAAGAGTAGTTAGGAGTGTTTGATTTTACTGTTTTATCATTACTGCTTGACTGAATTGATAACATGTTAACTTATGCTTTACTGTTCCACTGAGTTGATCACTCACTCCCACGTTACGGGACGGTGTTGTACACACCAACCAGATTTGTTGAGTTTCACGTGATGGCGATGCTTATGAAGCAGAGCCGGACTACTACTATGATGTTGAGGAGGAGTTCTCCTACATGTAACTCTTTGACAGGTCTATGAAGACCTGGTATTGTATTGACTGGGCTATGGTATTTGGGATAGGAGACATTGCACTTCCTCACATTAGGTATATTTTAAAATTGTACTTGTAATTAATTAACCTGGTAACATCATCACACTCTGGAGACTCACCATAGTTTATATATGTTATTTATCTATCACAGTCTTCCGCTTGCAATTTAACTGTCTCTGGAGTATGATATGCTGTTTTGGCTTAATCTCACTCATGTTCACTACATTAATGCAGACAACATTTAATCATCATTATCTATGTTGCATAAGTGATGTTCTGGAACTCGAGAGTTGAGTTACTACTCGACCCCCGATTTTCGGGATGTTACACCCGTTGTAGGGGAAAGGGAAGAAGAACCCCTGGACTATGGGGAATACGGATATTCGCCTCGTAAGAATATCTTGTCGTCGTTGTTTACTCTTGTTCTTTTCTTCTTTATCTTACACGTCCTATTTCAAGTGATCATGATTCGAATACAGAGACAGGAAGTGCTTCCCCTCTGATTTTGCCCCTTGTTGCACCAACAGCCTCGCCAAAATTCTCGATACCTCCGTGAGCAGTAACACGCGAGATTGCTTTTCCAAGGGAGCCAACTGATTTGGCCACTCATACTACTGTTGCTTCAAGTACTGAATGCGAAACGACTTTTCCAGCGGAGCCAACTGATTTTCCTATTCCCACCACCGTTGCTTCAAGTACAAAAAATAGGGCCCCATATTTTGTAGAGATGGTGGAACCTGCTCCTTCTCTTGCCATAGAAACACAACTGCGCCATGGAAACACAACTGATCACCTTTTGGTACCAGCGAGAGGTAATTCCTTTTCCTTGTTTATACTTTCCATGTTACCTGCCCATAAAACTTTTATTATAACTTTATATTTCTTATTTCTTAATAGGGGATTTACCTCAGAGTGGCGCAACGAGTTCTGGCTCTATTGGTACTTCATTGAATGTTCTGTCATTTGAGAAGGTCTCTACACATAAATTGGCCCTGATTAGGAATTCTGGACTGGCTATTGTTGAAATCTTCAAAGACCCTGATCAATGGTCCGATTTAGCTGCCGCTTTAGATGTCTTAGATGGTGCTTCTCAGATAGCTAAGGTTGATGTTTCCTCTGTACGCGACGCTCTCTTAAGATTTCATAATTTGATAACTGCCTTGTCATCGGCTGAAACTGTAATTGTTCCTCCCGAAATCCTGGAGTACAGGAAGCAACTTGCGTATTTCAAGGAGAAATTTCTCAAATCTCTCCCATTGTTTCTCGCCATGATCAAGAACAATTATCTTTGCAAAAACAACTGAAGACTTTTGTTGACGAGAAGACATCTATCCAGGATCGCATTATTCTTCTGAAGCAAGAAATTACACAGTTAGAGAGACAAAGTTCGGAGGTAGATTTGAACATTGAAAGAGTCCAAGAAAAGATAGAGTGTAGCTGTCATTCTGTGGATTCTGAAAGATCCGAATTGGGGAAAAATGAAGAACTGATTGCTTCTTTAGAGGACAAACTAGTTGATGCCCCGGATCCTGCTAGAATTATCTCAAATGCTAGACTGGAGCATGCTGCTGCTCAAGTTAATCTTCAAGACAATTTGCAACAATATTTAGCAGCATTAGGTATCACAGGAGAGTTATAAAATGTATAACTTTGATGTATTTTGCTACTGTACATTCTTTCAAAATCACAAGTTATACTAGTAACTTATAATTTTTTGATGGTAATGCTTTCGTCTTATTTATGTGACATTTTAATTGATGCATTATGATGCGTTATACTCCTTTCATTTTATTATCATATTATATACATATATCCTTTTATGCCTTGTTAGTAAGGGCTTCCTAGATGATCTTTATCTTAATTGGCGGCATTAGGTTTTACTTTAGCCAGTCACACACAGTTTAAGCTCTTGAGTAGTGGAGCACACACAATTTAAGCTCTTGAGTAGTGGAGCTGGGTCTCACGTGATGGCCTCTGTAACTCTTAGGAGTTCGTTGGACTTCTCAATGTCTAGGGAGTTCACAAACCGCGATCCATCAAAGGGGCCCGGTGAAGCTACCGAGGTGGTGAACTCGGTTGGTTTTATGCATAGGGTTGGCCGTGGTAACTCTTTAGAGTTCACAGAGCTCACAAGGCTACCTTTGAGGTACCAAACCTAGGGCCACTAGTCCATCAATGGGTAGGTTTAAGTCATTTCTCATGAGTTAGTACTGAAATCAAACCGTAGATCTGGGGGGTCTTACGCACGGTTGACCTATCTAAAGCTCACACTGTAGCCCTTATTTTCTTCGTCTGCAAGGTCGAGCCCATTCACAGGAGGGCATTTTCTTCCGTTCCCTGTGATGCTGCCGAAAAGCTATACAGACGGTATGGGGGTTATGCGTGACTGACCATTTTATGACTTCTTGGCCTTTTTAGGCTTTTAGTCACTGGCTTCATTAGCTGCCCGCATGGGTATGCGTACGATGGCCTTCATGGGCTTTTAGGACCGATGGCTTCTCACCGCTGCCCGAATGGCGAAAATGATAAGTCTTATGCATAGCTGGCTCCTTTAAAGCTTCTGGCCCTTTTAGAGCTTAATCCTTTTAAGAGCTTCTGGCCCTTTTAGAGCTTGATCTTTTTAGGATTTGGCTCTCTTTAGGATTCGACTCTTTTTGGGCTTGGCTGGACTGCCTTAGAATGTTTTAACAGGTAATTGTAGATATGATCATCGTTGTTGCGAGAATGATAACCATCTCTGACTGAGATTGATACGTCATCACCCCTGCTAATATCTTCAAGGACACCCATCCGTGTTGTTCATAATATATCAGCTTGGCGATGATATCAATTTCAACAGAGTTTTGCAGAGGTCGCTTGATGACGATTTTTTTTTTTTTTTTTACAACGTTTATGAATACATAGTCTTGATATGCTCGTGAATTTCTTCTTTCTTTATTTAATGATACATAGACATAGTCTTGTCCATTCTTGCCCCCTTTTGATGTAGAATCATTATGTTGATAATATTCTAGATCAAAATCAGTAGAGTGTTTAGGGACGATATCTTTTGATGAAGCGAGCATTGACCGGTACACTAATACCTTGTCCATCCTAATTTACAACTTTGTACGCCCCATTGGAGTATACTTCTTTTCTTACATATGGCCCATCCCATTTAGGCTCGAATTTGCCCCCTGTTCGACGGGTGACCACTATAGGTCTTTTCAACATTAGCACCACATCTCCTTTTTTGAAAGAGCGGTATTTAACTCATTTATCAAAAGTGGCCGATATCCTTGCCTGATATGATTGCAATCGCTGCTGGGCTGCTGACATTTCTCGTCAAGAAAATCTAACTCCTTCATCCTTATTTTTGCATTTTCATCATCTGTTATGGACTGATGCACTGTCACTCTGAGCGATGCCACTTGCATTTCAATTGGGACGACTGTCTCTACACCGTAGACCAGTGAATACGGTGTTGCTCTTGTTGCTGTGCGATGAGTAGTTCTGTATGCCCATAAGGCTTCTTGTAATTTTTTATCCCAGTCACGTTTATTCCTTGTCACTGTCTTCTTCAGTATTTTAACTATCATTTTATTAAATGCCTCTGCTAGTTTATTAGCCGGTGGATAGTAAGGTGTTGAAAATGAATGTCAAATGCTGAATTTCTGACATAACTTTTCCATGCCTCTGTTTTTGAAGGGAGTGTCATTATTTGTAACAATTTTCTTTGGAATACCATGACGATATATTATGGTGATATATTATGGTGTGCCAGATGAAATTGACCACATCTTTTTCTTTAACATTGCGTAAAGCAACTGCTTCAGTCCAGTAGGAGAAATAATCGGTTGCTGCCAGAATATACTGCTTTCCTTTGGACGAAGGTGGATTTATAGGACAACTTACATCAAGTCCCCAAACTGAGAAGGGCCAAGAGGCAACGGACTGATGTAGGTCTTCCAGGGGAACGTGTATAACATCTCCATGAATCTGACATTCATGGCACCGCTTCGCATAATCTATTGCATCTTTGAACATGGTGGGCCAGTAATAACCCATTCGATGTATTCTGTGGAATAGATTTTGTCCAGCCTGATGTGCTCCGCATTCACCAGAGTGTGCTTCCCGCAACATTTGGCTTGCTTCTTGTTCATCTAAGCAATCTTCTGGCAGGGTGTCATATTTGAGGTAATCGACAAAAGGTTGATGCCAATCATCTGTCATTATTTCTAAACATGATACAAGAAGCATTTCGATGACTTCTTTAATGACCTCCGAAGATGGTAATAATCTTCTTTCTTCTATAGTTACTTGGAGAGGGCTTCGATTAGGGCATGACAGGGTTGCTGCTAAGCTGGCCAAAGCATCCGCTTTTGCATTTTCAGACCGCGGTATGTGTTTGATTTCTACATGACAGAACTGTTCTAGCAATTGTTGTGCTTTTCGGCAATAGGGCAGGAGTTCCTATTTTCTCACGTCAAATTCAGTTGTCAATTGATTTATAATCATTTTAGAATCTCTGAAGATATGCAACATTTTTATCTCCATCTGTTGAGTTATTTCCATTCCAATAATGAGGGCTCTGTACTCGGCCTCATTGTTCGTGCATGCAGTGCCTAATGTGAAGGAGTATGGTAATAAATCACCTTAAGGAGTGATGAATATCACTCCTACTCCCGCTCCTGATGTTCGAGCAACACCGTCAAAATACATCTGTCATGGGCTTTGGGGCTCAGCCAACATAACTTGTTCATCCTAAAGTCATCACTGATGGTTTCACATTCTGCGACAGGGTGTGCTGCAAGAAAATCTGCCACTGCTTGTCCTCTTACTGCTTTTGCCGGCTCATACGTAATAGTGTTTTTTAAAAGTAACAACATCCATTTGGCCAATCTTCCAGACAACATTGGTCTTGTCATCAAAAATTTTATTGGATCTGCCCTTGAGATCAAAGTTATGTCATGGGAGAGACAATAATGTCTCAATTTTTGTACTACGAATATCAGTGCTAAACATTCTTTCTCGATTGGAGAGTAATTGCATTATGTCCCCCATCAATGTTCAATTTAGGTAATAAAGAGCAGTCTCTTTCCCAGCTTCATTTACTTGGGCCAGCAAAGCACCCAAAGACTTCTCAGCTGCAGATATATATAAAAATAAGTGGCTTCCCTCTTACTGGAGCTGTTAGTACCAGCGGCTGCTTCAACAATTCCTTTATCGAGTCAAATACATTCTGACAGGCTTAATCCCATACAAACTCTGCATCTTTCTTCATTAAATGAGAAAATGGCTGACATCTTCCTGCCAGGTTTGAAATGAAACGACGAATGTACGCCAACTTTCCTTGCAGACTTTTCAATTCCTTCAGTGTTGTTGGTGGTGGCATATTTTGAATGGCTTTAACTTTCTCAAGGTCGATCTCAATACCCCTACGCCGTATAAGGAAACCAAGAAATTTACCCGAGGACACCCCAAATACACATTTAAATGGATTCATCTTTAGCTGTTTCTTTCTAAGCCTACGGAAAACCGATATCAAGTGTTCGTGATGCACCTAGTGATTTCCTGACCTGACCACCAAGTCATCGATGTAACACTCAACATGTTTATCCATCATGTCTTGGAAGATATTTTGCAATGCCCTTTGATACGTTGCTCCAGCATTTTTGAGACCGAACGGCATAACCATATAGCAATAAATTCTCAGCGGCATTCTAAATGTTGTTGCTTCTTCATCTTCGGGTGTCATTCTAATCTGATTGTACCCTACGTAGCCGTCCATGAAAGACATAACAACATACTGAGTTGTACTATCAATCAATAACTCTGTTATTGGGAGAGGAAAATCATTTTTTGGACAGGCCTCGTTCAGATCCTTGAAGTCAATGCACACTCTAACTTGTTCATTTTTTTTTTCACGTGGACAATGTTCGATATCCCCAGCAGAGTCGCCATTTTGTTTCAAACAAGAAACAAATGCATTTGATTTGGGATTATCTTATTAAAACATAACAGAAAGAGTATTTAGAACAATCATCATATTTTATTGATACCGAGTTCATTTACAACCTTTCAACATCCCTTGATTCTAAGATGGATCATTCGGAAAGAACATATTATTATTAGCAAAGTCGAATCTTGAATCCGCCAGCCTTTCGGCGGCTTCTTTGATCATCTCCTAAGATTTAGGAGGAATATTGATTTGATCAATTGATTTCTCTTTCGAGCTGATCCCTTGGGGCAGAGGACAGAGCCTGAAGTAATGAAGATTAAACTTGAATGCTTTCGGGAATTCTGGCAACACTTCGACCCCCATTTAGGACTAGCCACCTAATGACTTGGTTGCATGACCCGCGCAACCTGTTTGTTGGTTGAGTGGTAAGCACAACTAAACAAGCAGTTACGCGACATCGCGCAGCAGAGGAATGGGTTGTGCGAACCCTCCAGCAGACGAATGGGTTGTGCAAACCCGCGCAGCAAAGACTTCGCTCCTCACCTTCAGTCTTCTTTCAGAGCTCTGGTCTTCTCCAAAATCTTTAATCCTCTCCAAATGAAGGAGGGAGGGGGTATTTATAGGCCTCCCACAAGTGTCAACCCTCGATCCTTGTGCCACGGGACCCACTTTGCACTAAATCTAAACCATTCATCACTGTCCATGCTGCTTGCGCAACCACGCAATCTGAAAAGTTCATTGCGCGTACCGCACAACGTAAAAGTTTGTTACGCTTTCCGCACAGTGATTTGGATTGGTTGTGCGGTCCGCGCAATGATTACTTGTTGCGCGACCCCGTGCAACTGCCTTCTTGATCTCACTTTTTCCACCTTTGATTTTCCATCTTTCCTTTTCATGATGATTTTTATGCTCCAACAATGACATCAAATAAGGACACGAAATCGTCCAGCAAGCTTTGAAGAAAAATTACGCATAAATTCGAGGAATCGAATTAGATTCAACGACATCGAAATTCGAATTTCGATGACATCGAATCAAGTTAGATGACATCAAACACAGTCAGATTCTGACAATTATATTACCGTTGGACGTTTTTCCTTTATAAACAGAAGCTCAGTTCTAGTGCTTTCATTGAGAAAAAGAGAGTTGCAAGGGGGTAACTTCTTACCTACCATTATTAATCCTTCTTCTCATGGAAGTTCATTCCCCAACCCTTTCTTATTCATTGAATACTCAATTGATTGGATTAGAGAATGGACTTCACCATTCAAGGATCTTCCATCAACTACTTAATGGCAAATCATTATGCTGGAATCTCTTGAATGCACAAACCCTGAAATCACTCTAGTCTCTTAATGATTCTCATTTAATAGAGTAGATTCCACCAAAAACCTTGACCCAACCCCAGCTACTTATATTAGAGCATCTTCAAGTGTTGCGGTTCAAGGGAGCTGAAGAATCTCCATCGTCAGGGGAGGTCTTCTTCATCACATGCTAAACAGGGCTCACCTACTTACAGGTAAGTGTTTAAGAGACCACAGATCTGGGGATCCTTTCTTGTGTAGGATTGATCTTTAGGTTGTGTCTCGTAAACCTACCAAGACCTTTTACAGGCCTCCGACAAGAGAATACGTAAGGAGTCCTTGTGCAAGACCTATTGTGCCGTGTGTAGGCATTGATTGTTTGCCTTGTGTAGGCATGTCTGATTGCCTTGTGTAGGCATGATTAGTTGTCTTGTGTAGACACATTTGATTGCCTTATGTAGGCACTGATTGCCTTGTGTAGGCATGTGTAGTTGGCTTGTGTAGGAATCCTTAGGAACCTTATGTGGGTCCTAGTGTCAACCTTGTGTAGGTTGTAACGGTTTGAGGTGAACCGGATTTAAAACCTCCATTAGTGAAATCCGATACACTTAAGGGTTAAGTACATCCACTGGGAGTGAAGTAGGCACATAGCCAAGCCACTATATATGATTGTGTTTGGGATTGCTATTAGCGTACTCATTTAATCATGCTTATCTTGAATGCTTAAAATGATACATGTGAATGGTTAGAACTAATAGGAATATCATCCCACACACTCATACATTCTACATAGACTAATTGCTTAAATTGTTCAACCTAAGTAGTCTATTGTTTGATCCTCTACTTAGCTTGGAAGCCTATAGAGTTAAGGTTGCTACATCTTGATTAATTACATATAGTTCAAGATTACAGAATTAGGATTTTAAATTGCCATAAATTTTATAAAGTCCTATTCACCCCCTCTAGGACACTTTGACCTTTTCCATACTTCTACTATAGCGGTCTAAATCACAATTTCACATTCTTCAGCGAATGCTTAAAAAATATTAAAAAATGTGTTGAAGCGATGTGAGGAAAAGAATTTGATACTAAATTGGGAGAAGTGTCATTTCATGGTTCATAAGGAAATTGTTCTTGAACATATCATCTCGTCCAAGGGAATTGAGGTAGATAAGGCTAAAATTGATCTTATCTCTAACCTACCTCCACCCAAGAGCATACGAGACGTGCGATCCTTCTTAAGACACGTCGAATTTTAAAGAAGACTCATAAAGGATTTTAGTCACCTCTCTCATCCTTTATGCAATCTACTTCAAAAGGATGTCTCATACAAGTAGACCGAGCAGTGCCAAGAAGCTTTCTCTAAGCTTAAAGGCATGTTAATTACCGTACCTATCATGCAGTCATCCGACTGGAACATCCCTTTTAAAATTATGTGTGATGCGTCTGACTATACTATTGGGGTAATGCTAGGTCAACAAAAAGAAAGGAAGCCCTACGTTATTCATTATGCGAGTAGAACTCTACATCTTGCCCAAGTGAATTACTCTACTACAGAGAAGAAACTCTTAGTTGTAGTATTCGCTTTGGACAAATTTAGATCCTACTTGATTGGGTCTAAAATCATCATCTACACTGATCATGTGGTGCTCAAGTACCTTCATTCTAAGAATGATGTTAAGCCCCACTTGATAAGATGGATCCTTCTACTCCAGTAATTTGATTTATAAATAAAAGATAAAAAGGGAGCAGAAAACATAGTGGCTGACCATCTTTCACGACTATATCTCTCTGATTCCCTTACGAAGGCACCTATAAATGACATGTTCCCTGACGAACAACTATTAAACTCTCTCACTCACCTTGGTTTACTGCTATTGCTAATTATGTTACCATAGGTTTCACGCCAACACATTGGACTGCACAAGATGAGAGAAAATTCTTCACCGAGGTACGTAAATTCTTTTGGGATGATTCATATTTGTTTAAATATTGCCCAGATCAAATTCTAAGGAGATGTGTACTAGACAATGAATACCAAAGTGTCATCTCCTTCTATCACTCTCAGTTCTATGGTGGTCACTTTTCTGCTAAAAAGACCACGACAAAAATTCTGCAGTGTGGCTTTTACTGGCTCACTATGCTCAAGGACACTCATGAGTTTTGCAAAGCTTGTGAGTGTTGTCAGAAATTGGGAGTATTGTCCCATCAAAATATGATGCCTTTAAACCTCATTCTCACCATTGAAGCATTTGATTGTTGGGGCATCGATTTCATGGGACCATTCCCCCAATCTTTTGGGAATTTATATATTTTATTAGCAGTAGACTAAGTCACTAAATGGGTCGAAGTGATCCCGTGCCAAACTAGTGACCATCAAACAATCATTAAATTCTTAAAAGAAAACATCCTTTCCCAGTGTAACGCCCTAAAAATCGGGGGTCGAGCATAAACTCAACTCTCGAGTTCCAACGCATCACTTATGCAACAAAATGAATGATGATTGAATGTTGTCAGTATTAGTGTAGTGAACATGAGTGAGATTAAGCCAAAACAACATATCATACTCCAGAGACAAGTGAATTAGCAAGCGGAAGACTATGATAGATAAATAAAATATATAAATTGTGGTGAGTCTCTATAGTGTGATAATATTACCAGGTTAAATAATTACAAGTACAATTCTAAAATATACCAAATGTGTAAGGTCCTCTAGCCAACATCCCTGTAACCCCGTCGATCAAGGCACGACTTACATGAAGCCGCCAAAAAATAACATATACAAGAAAGCGTCCTCATCGTCGCAAAGGTCTGGCTCCGCCTCACAAGCATCGCCATTACCTGCAGCTACAACAGGGTCTAGTTGGTGTTTAAAAACACCGTCCCGTAACATGGGAGTGAGTGATCAACTCAGTGGAACAATAAAGCATAGGTTAACATGTTATCAAAACAGTCAAGCAATAATGATAAAGCAGTACAATCAAACACTCCTAACTACTCTTATTAATGCAAGTATGAATGCAGTCATGATGTATGCCCTCACCACACACTCCCTCGTGCGACACCATCTTACGTTCGCGGCATGCTTGCATTCCTCAGTGCTACATATCTTCCAGGCACATGCAATGCGATGATGAGCATGATTACCGGGTTGTTATTAGTCCATTTCAAACAACAGTATTGGGAAACTAAGGTATCTCCCTTGTATCATTCCCAAACAAGGATCCTATCTAGGGTCGTCACTCCTAGTTAGTCTCATACGATATTATGGTCTGAGGGGTATCGCGAAGGCATCACAAAAGGCTCGTCACCCGTCAGCACGAATGCAGATCTCACCGTACTCAGCTCAACTCATGCTCTAGTTGCTGCGAAGGGCTCATCGCCAATCACAGACTTTAAAGTATACTCGAAAACACTACGAAGGGCTCGTCGCCCGTCAGCACGAATACAGGTCTCACCATATTCGGCTCTCGCCGTAGGTGTCGACAGCTCGAATACAGTGTCCCATACCACCGTATTATACTCACGAGTCTAGTTGCTCTATGGTCACTACGGGGAGGCACGTGGCCCTAGCGTAGGCCGACAGCTCAACCACGGTGTCCCATACCACCATGCCCGGCTCATGAGTCTTAGCGGATCGAGGTACCATAGTTAACGAGATTTCACTAGTAAGTTTTGTACCCTAGGTTCAAGCAGAGGCGTCCAAACATGGTGAACATACATAAAACAGATCGGGTTACCTGACGAGCTCGACTAGCACGAGCGCCTGTTGAGTTGTGCGACATGAAGTGCATAAGCACTTCGTGTGGCCTAACCACTGCCGACAAGCAACGCACGACTCGGGTTCGTCAAACACGTCCTACGTGGCGAATGAATCTCAGCCATGAATTCAATCCCGTTACCGACTGCCTGGACTATACAATAGCCCCAATCACATTCAATTTCAAATAGTTAAAGCAGTAATGGATCAAGATTCAAATAATACAATTAAAGTCTGATATTATCCGTTTAGGGCTGCCAGGGCTATTGCACGGAATCGTTACATCACTCCCCCATCACCCATGATGGATCATACAGTGTAAACATGAATTTAAACATATGCATTACAAAGATAAAATCATACAATCAGTTGAGCATGTTATGAAGCAGAACACAAGCATGAGTTTGTACATATTCAATTCCTAATCATACAGCTATCCAAGGAAATCATACACATAGTTAAAGGAGTTGAGAATCATATCTCCACACCCTTATACATTACAATTTACTAACTACTACTCATTCAAACATTTCAACAAACACTTAGACTACATACATCAACATACATGACATATGTTGATTACATAGGTATTAGGCCAAATCCTTTCACTAGGGAGTTACCCCAATCATAACACGCATACACCCACGACGGATAGTCATGGCAAGCAGGAATCCAAGTTCCATATTCATTCAGTCATTTCCACAAACACTTGGGCTACACATTTTAATATAAGTAGTGTATATTGGCCGTGGCGTGATTTAGGGCAAATCCTTTCGCCAAAGGGGTATCGCCAATACAATAATCATCTATCCATGACAATTAGTCATGGCAGCACGAATGAGAATTTTATACTCATTCAGTCATTTTCACAAACACTTAGAATACACTCTTTTCAACATACATAGTGTGCATTAGCAAAACATGTATTAGGGTGAGTCCTTTCGCCAAACAAGTATTTTATCCATATATAATATATCAATACAGCAAATAATCATGGCAAACACATTTCCAAAATTTATACGTATACGGTACTTTCTACAAATACCTAGAGTATGTAAAATTTCATATTCTTCATCTTTAATCGAAACGGAAAACAAACAGCACTTTGTACATGTGCAATTGCATGCAAATCATGAATCTATCATTATCTGACATTGAAAGCGTTGAAAATCATAACCTATACACCTAAAGTCCACACCTTTCGTCTTAGAATCGTAACGAATCAGCTAGGTTTGCTAAGCTTCCGTATTCGGCAGTTTGGTAGCCTATAGAATGAAATAGGTTAGCTATTTCATAACCTACAATTATCAAAACCCCAAAACAGATTAGGGTTAGGGTTTCTTACCTAGAAACGGATCCGGAATCGCCGGGAAAGCGATTAGAAGGAAGTAGTTAAGCTCGTATAGCGGCAGGGAAGCATGGCAGGGAGATGCTCCCACTTCTCTCACACTTTCTATCACTTTTCTCTCTTCTCTCTCTAGGGTTTCTCTCAAATTCGTATAGCTGTGAGAGAGAGGGTTCTAAGGTCCTTATATAGCCTAAAAATACACCGAAATAGACTTATGGTCAAGGTATACTTAGGTTATAACCAAAGTGACCCTTTTCCAGCTTAACGGAGCACTTCTGGCAGGCCCCCTTGAGCCAAAGGTTGGACTTAAGCTCACCAACATAGGATCTAGGTACTATTAAGTTTTTGTTCCAGTCGGATTCCCAAATCACGCGTGGCGGACCAGTTTCAGTTCAACGGTCAGTGGATCTCGATTGGGGATTCCGAGTACATGGATATGTTTGGAGAAATATCCATGATCCGAGGGTGTAATTTGGTCTGATTTTGACGATCTGGTTGCTTAATACTGATCCACAAGAGAGAGGTGCCAGATTTCATAAATTTCTATTTTATTTTGAATTAATTTCATATTTCTCACACTCCTCGCTCCGAGCTCAAGCGAATAGCCTCGGGACACTATCTGGAGTTGATTTCTGAGATGGTTGTCAAGCCCAGCAAGGTGGTCCTAATTCCTTAACTTCATGTTAATCGGACTTTCGATGTGCGGTCCGATCTGATACGGAGTTTCGAGATGCTCCTGAGAGCAACCGGGTAATGAGATTGATCCTAGATTTTAGGGTAACCTAGCGTCAATGATTCTACAAGTTTTGGGTCTTGCAGATCATATTTAAAGTGATTGGTGATAATTTCACAGGTACTATAGTTTAACACTGACTAATTCTCGCCTAATTTCTAAAGGATTTAGTCCTGAGTAATTTCTGTCTGAGGTGATACCTGGGCCTTTTCAGTTTGTATATAAAGTGATCCAAGTTATACTACTTAGCTAGTTGATAGTGTCTAGGGTAAAAGTACTTAGAAAAATTGAAAGAACAAGGTGGTGAAGGGTGGGATTTGTGAAGGAAATGGGTTCAAAAGCAGTTTTAGACTTTGGGATTGAGTTCTGACAAGTTAATAAGGTGTTAGGATCGACCCATTGCCTAAGGACGTCTAATCCCAGGTTGGCAAAAATCCAGGATGTTACACCCAGTTTGGAACGCCTCGAGCCATCATTAGTGATGGAGGCTCACATTTTTGTAATAGGCCATTTGTAAACTTAATGAAGAAATATGGCATCTCTCATAAGGTGAGCACTCCATACCACCCACAAACAAGTGGGCAAGCTGAGATTTCCAAGAGGAAAATCAAACACATTTTGGAAAAAACCATTAACCTTGACCGATAGGATTGGTCAATTCGATGGACTAATGCTTTATGGGCTTACCGTATAATATTTAAAACTCCCATTGGAATGTCTCCCTTTAGACTTGTTTATGGGAAAGCTTGCCACTTACCTGTGTAATTGGAACATAGATCCTACTGGGTTGTTAAGAATTTGAACTTCGATTTGGACAACGTTGGCTCACTGCGCAAATTACAATTGACTGAAATTAAGGAAATCCGGAATGATGCATATGAGAAATCAAGAATTTATATGGACGGGATGAAGGTGTTCCATGACAGGAACATCCTTCGAAATTCATTCTTGACTGGCCAAAAAGTCCTTATGTATAATTCTCGGTTACATGTTTTTCGGGTAAACTCCGATCTTGTTGGACTGGCCCTTTCACTATTACTAGTGCCTATCCTTATGGGGCCGTTGATATAAAGAATCCAAACAATGACAATGTTTTCAAAGTAAATGAACATTGTTTAAAGCCATTTGTTAAGAAATTTGATTCAGAGGACATATCCATGCCTCTGACTGATCCTGTATACCAGGATTGATCTCCTAGTTTGATGGAGGTATAGTTAGGTTTATTGCTTTCATAAGATTTAGGACTAGGGTAGTTTGCTTTCAGTTTGTTTTGTTTTGTGCTAACCCATTTCATGCTGACATTCGTGGAAAAGGTCCAAATCTCCTACCTCCAGGTACTATCTTTCCATCACTATTCCCTTTCTTTTCGTAGCCTCATATGTAATACATGTTTATTTCTTTTGCATTGAGGACAATATAGATTTTAGGTTGGGGGTGTGGATTAAGTAAACTAATTAGTATATTATTTAGTTTTGAGCAGAAATTGTGAAATTTTTTAAAATTTTTGAATTTTTCAATCTAAAACTTTTTGGGAAGCGATAGTTTGTGTAATTAAGAATGCCTTGAGTAGGAAAATAAGATGAAAATTGAATCTTGAATTGTCGGAGTTTGATCACCCGAGTAAATTATCACCTAAGGTTCTTGAATGATTAAGATGAAATTTGTAGATCATGTTAATCTAAATAACAAAACACGTTCAAGTTGCTTCCTTAGGATATGCTAGGATTTCTGATGGGTAGCATGTGAATCATTGATAGATGTTGAGAATTGAGTCTGGAGAATTTTATCTACCTTAAAAGATCAAAAACCAGTTAAAAAATAGGAGATCGACAAAAAGGCCATTATTTAAGGAATGACACATCTTTGAAGAGAATGAAAAAGGTCTCTGAAAAGGATGTAATGTCTGAAAAAGAAAAATAGGAGTAATCATCGATATAAAATCAAAAATTGAAAAAAGACGGAGAATGGGATAAGTTCAGAATCAGTACTTGAATTTTTAAACTACTCTTGATATGATGAACATGGGTAACATTATGAAACAATAGTATTCTTATGGGGAATAAGTTGATATTCACTAAGCACATAGGAAAATTTTGATACATGAATTTATGATTTTAAAACCGATAAAGAACCTATTTGATTTATTACTTATGAGATTCGGCTTTAGGTTTTCAAAATCTTACTTTCTTATCTTGACTCTACTCATTCATACTTAATTGCACAAAAGATTATCTTCTGAAAAAGGTTTTGAACTTTGAAGATGAAAGATTATTTTACGCATATTTTTGCTCGGGACTAGCAGAATGCTGGTTGGGGAGTGTGTTGAGACTAAAATATTACATATTTTCCCCCATTTATATCTTCATTTTATGAACATGATAAGGCTTAATGGTATATTTTATACATGTTTGTGTTGCAAGGTGAGTTTAAGAGTTTGGATTGAAAAGAATGCTAAAAGAATGGATTTAATGCTCAAGAATCACAAAGCCAAAGGTTGGATCTTAGAAGAGAAAAAATGAAGAATTCAAATGCCAAAGATCTAAGAAAACCAAGTGAGGAATGAAGAGAATCAATGACTTGAAGTGAAGAAAATGAACCCTAAAAATCTGCCTGCTTCGACTAGTTTAAGCCCTCCTTCGACCAGTTTAAGCTTTGCCTCAACTAGTCGAAGAAACTTCGACTCGAATTCTAGCAATATGGACTTTTAAATTCGTGCGATCCCCAATCAGTCGAAGACAGTCCTAAACCAGTTAAAGGTGACCCTCGACCAGTTGAGGCTTACGTAGATGTTGCGCGGACTGCGTAAATTTGAGGCGGTTTTTGAAATTTTCTAACTAGGTGCGAAAGTTGGAGTTGCACAACTATAAATAGGAGTCCCTAGGATGTTCTTAGGCATCTTCTAAGGTTGAAGGAGTGGACCAAAAGTGTGGAGAGGCACCGCCGAAAGTCTTTCTCCTTCTTCCTTAGTTTGTTATTATGCTTTTCTTAAGAGTTTTTAGTTCAATCATGTAAGCGCTATGGTTTTTTGCTCCTTTGATTGTCAAATTTTGTAGTGCCAAAACCACAATCTATGTCTTGTGTAGCACATTGATATATTTGTTCAAGGCAATACATCACATGTACAAGGACAATGCTTCAAGTCAAGAACAAAGATCTCCTTCAAGAAATGCAAGATCAAGTATATTGATTCACCTTTAAGCTTCAAAGTTTAATGATTTTAAAGTGAGATCAAGAGACAAGTCAACTGTTCATACTCAAGACTCAAAGTGAACTACGAACTCAAGTACTACAAATTCAAAGCTTCAAAAGATCTCAAGTTCGAGCTCCATATGTGTCGAGATCTCAAGCTTCATAAACTTCAAAGATCGTCTATCATTTGAAGAAAAGAAGGTTCAATGTTCATACATCATGTCCAAGGTTTGAAAGAACTTAGATTGTCCTTAGGGTAGGTCATTTTGAACACATAATTCAAATTGAATCATTTTACAGATATTTGATCTGTTCTTCGACTAGTCCTGGACTTTGTTCGACTAATCCTAACACTGGCTCGACCAGTACAAGAAATTCCACGACCAGTCCTAAGTTGTTACAAATTTTTAGAATTTTTTGGTTGAGCTACGACCAGTCCTGAAGACTGCTCGACCGGTCGTGTGAACAGTGCACGACTCGTTCACGACCAGTCCTACAGCCACGACTCAAAGTCCAGCAACTAAATCTAGTTCCTCATGACCAGTCGTGGGCATGTCACGACCAGTCGTGGAGGTCTCACGACCGGTCGTGTGAGCCCTACGACCACTCGTGGAACGGTTTTATCCGATCTCACTCAAATTTTCAAAATGTTGTTGGTCCTACGACCAGTCGTAGTGTCCTCAGGACCAATCGTGAATGCGATTTCTTCATCTATAAATAGAGCACGATTTTCAGATTTTGATATCCAATTCAAGTATAATCAAGTCATCAATCTGAGGGATAAGTTAGTCATTTATTTAAGTTATATTGTGCTCATTTAATATTCTCTTTTAGTAGTTTTTTGTATTTGATTTTCTATTCTGTATTCCAATCTTTTTTGAAAAAGGAATTGAGGTATTCCCATTTCTTGGAATCAAAATCAAATCAAGCTAGCCCAAGGTGCTTTAACTCTAAATTCAATTTAGAATCTAGAACCATTTCATAAGTGAGTATTGGACATTGAACTTCTATTCGAACTTCTACTCCGATTTGGTTTTTTTGGGCCGCAACAAAAGGAGAAATCCAGGTATTTTACATTTGTGTAAATCTTCTATTTTTGGTTTCTTTGGAGATTGAGCCAGAAAAATCTCATTGTTTTGGTTTATCTGAGGTGATCCAGAAAACTCATAGTAGAGTCTTTGAATTGTGTAAGCCCATTAGAAAGACACAATTGTGAGGGTTTTAGGTGAACCTGGAAAAACTGATTTTTATAGTGAACGGTAATATCCCCTGTGTGAGGATATTAGGAGTGGAGTAGCAAGTTGTGTGACTGTTGTTTAACAGTTGGTGTACACACAGGCAAACCACTATAATTCTTTGTGTTTTGTGGATGTGTGATTTATTTTCTATATCTTTTATCATTCAAGTTTGTGGAATGTATTTGTGGATGTGAATGTTGTAATCTTTTACATTTCAAGCATTGTGGGGAATGTTGTAATAGCGTAGATTTCCTTTCTAGCTATTTCCTTCTTTTATTGTTCTTGAGTTTTAGTTTTTGATACACAAACTGTTCTGGTAAGGTTGTCCTGCCATAAACCCTTGGTTTTTATGGTGCAAGGTTGTCCTTAGAACAACATTTGTATCAACCTCTCAATACTAGAATTTTGAGGTTGCTTTACATTTTCGTATTGTTAATTTGTTTAAAGTGTTATCTTTCATTTATTTGTTTATAAGGCTTTCTTATTATTTAAATTCCATTGTTATCATTTTAATTTGGCATAATCCTATTCACCCCCCCCCCCTTCTAGGACATATAGCTCGGACTTTTCAATTGGTATCAAAGCCTAATAGATCGTTTTTAATTATTCTATTTGGATTTATTTCCTAAGATATTTATATGATATCAAATTTTGATAGTCTTTCAGTCACTAGGCCTCCTCCATTTGATGGCTCCAACTATGCTTATCGGAAAGCCAAAATGCGAATTTTCTTAAAATTCATGGATGAAAGTGTGTGGCTAGCCACAGTGACTGAATGGACCCCTCCTACCACTGGAAGTGACTGGTATCGATGGATCAAAATCTATGTGAGTAACACCTTATTTTTCTTGAACCACACTTCAGAAAAGTGAAAGTAGTGCCAACGCAAAAGCACTAAATGTAATCACTTACGCGCTATCACTGGATGAATTCAAAAGAATTATATCCCGTGTTTCTGCAAAGCAAACCTGGGATATTTTAAAATGACACACAAGGGAACATCAATTGTTAAGAAATCTAAAGTCCAAATCCTCACTACCAAATTTGAGGAAATATGTATGGAAGAAAATGAAATGTTCATAAACTTTTATACAAGATTAAATGACATTTTGAACTCTATGTGGGGTCTTGGTGATAAAATCCCAGAAAGTAAAGTCTGTGCAAAGATACTATGCTCGCTTCCTGAACGGTTCAAATCTAAGGTAACTGCGATCCAGGAACTTCGTGATATTGATAATATGAGGGTAGAAGAATTAGTTGGTTCTTTACAAACCTATGAGTTAAACTTTAAAGCTCCTAAAGGTAAATCTATTGCTCTTAATTATTCTAAATGTATTTCTCAAGAATTCTGATTTATTCTAAATGATATGGCCCTTTTAGCTAAAAAGTTTTACAAAATTTTTAAAAGTAAAAAGAGAGTTGATTTTTAAAAATCTAATGATAAAAATAGATCTAAATCTAAAACTCAAAAATCATTAAAAGACAGTCAATGTTACAACTACCATGAATATGGACATTTAGCAAACAACTGCCCTAGAAAGGACAAACCTAAAAAACAAAGGTATGTTGGCTACTTGGGATGAATCCTCTGACTCTGAAGCTTCTTCTGAATTAGAAGATTCTGAAACCGAGTCGGGCAGTGAAGTTAAAGCCCTTATGATTCTAGCCAAGTTCACTTTTTCAGATAATGATGATTTAACTGGCGAAGAAAATCTGAATAGTGATCATGAAAATGAAGATGATCTTCAAGATGCTTATAATGCCCTTTCCAAGGAAAGTTGTAAAATTGCTATTAAATTAAAACTTCAAAAAGAAAAGATTTTAAAGCTTAAAGAAAATTATGATTATCTTATTTTAGAAAAATCCCACATTTCATATTGTTTTGAAAAATCAAAATACGATTTAGATTTCAAAACCTCCCTTATTGAAAATCTTAAATCTGAAAATGAAAAACTTAAACTTGAAGCCTCTTCACTTTTGAGTTTAAAGGATACATGGAGGTATGCCCAAGGTGATCCAAAGTTATAAATCCTTTTTTCTGGATCAAGAAAATGTGGCGACCGATCCAATTTGGGTTACGACAGAAATATTCCTCCTAAATAGAAGAATACTCCTAAGTTTGTGAAAGGAGAGTCTTCAAACTCAAAAGGGAATAGTTCAAAGCAAAGTTTTTCTAAACATACTAAAACTTTTCAATCTTTTAAACCTAAAAGCAAAATAGTTGATTTATTTAAGGAGCTCTTAAAATCTAACTCAGTAGGTCATTCTTACAACAACTACAAATACAAGAAGACCAAGTGTACTCCTAAACCCAAAATATTTCTGAAATGGGATCCTACGATTACTTGCTTGGTTGCCCACATGACTTTCAAAGCTTCAAGCCATTCGAAGTGGTACCTAGACAGTGGATGCTCAAGGCATATGACTGGTGACAAAGGTTTAATCACCAATCTTAAAGATATGGCTGATGGTTCAGTCACATTCGGTGATGGTAGCAACTGCAAGATTATTGGCCAAGGTACAGTTCAACTCTTTAACCTCCCTTTATTTAAGAATGTCTTATACGTTAAAGGGTTAAAACACAACCTGTTAAGCATATCTCAAATATGCGATAACAATCATAGCGTAAAATTTTCTAATGAAGGTTGTGAAATTATAAACAAAAAGGTTTCTGTTATATTAACTGGTCGTAAACTTCGGAAAACTGCTACATTGTAAGTGATTCTATCTCATCTAATCATACGTGTTACATGGTCCATACCGATGAGACTGAGTTATGGCATAAACGCCTTGGACATGTACACTACCGCAATTTGTATAGATTGAGCAAAAGAGAACTGATAAGAGGTCTACCTAAATTAGAGAAAGTAGAAAAAATATGTGGTGAATGCTAGATTGGCAAACAAACTAGGAGTGCTCACAAAAAGGTGGACTCCAATACCACATCCAAACCTCTCGAACTTCTCCACATGGATCTTATAGGACTAATTAGAGTGAAGAGTCGATTTGTCAAAAAATACATACTATTAATCGTGGATGATTTTACCAGATTCACTTGGGTAGCTTTCTTAAAGGATAAATCAGAAACCCTTGATGAAGAAAAAAAGGGTTCTCAAACGAATCCAAACGGAAAAAGGTTCTCAAGTCCGTAAGATCCGTAGTGATCATATATCAGAATTTGAGAATAACAGTTTTGAGAATATCTGTTGCGATTAGCGAATATCACATGAATTCTCTGCGTCCAAAACACCACAACGAAATGGAATTGTTGAAAGAAAAAATATAGTTCTTTAAGCAATGGCACATGTAATGTTGAATAGTATGAAGCTCTCTAAAAATCTTTGGGCTGAAGCAGTAAATACTGCCTGCTATATAATTAACCGCATATACACTCATTAGTCAAATAATAAAACGGCTTATGAAATGTGGTTTGATAAGAAGCCTACTGTCAAATACTTTCGAGTTTTTGGCAGCAAGTATTATATTTTACGTGACCGTGAAAATCTGGGTAAGTTTGACACCAAAAGTGATGAAGGGATCTTTTTAGGATATGCCTTAAATAGTCGAGCATATCGAGTTATGAATAAGAGGACCGGTGTTATTCAAGAATCCATCAATGTGGTCATTGACGATCACTTGAATACACCTACCTCAAGTTCAGACAATGATGAAGTTCTTCTAATTGACAAAATAGATACTTCATCAAGTCAAAATAACTTTGAACTGAGGACTGTTAAAGATCATCCAAACACTCAGATACTTGAAAACCCTCTCACTTGTGTGCACACTCGTAGATAACTAGAAGATGTATGTAATTACGTGTGCTTTACATCTCAAACAGAACTGGCTAACATAAAAGAAGCTCTTATTGACGAAAACTGGATTGTTGCGATGCAAGAAGAGCTAAATCAATTTGTGAGAAATGATGTTTGGTATCTTGTTCCTAGACCTAGAGATAAATATATTATCGGAACTAAGTAGATTTTCAAAAATAAGTCTGATGAACTTGGTAATATAATTCGTAACAAGGCTAGACTGGTTGTACAAGGGTACACTTAAATTAAAGGCATCGATTATGATGAAACCTTTACCCCAGTAGCTCGTCTTGAATCGATCAGACCGTTTATATCCATTGCTTATTTTAGAAAGTTCAAAATTTATCAAATGGATGTAAAGAGTGTCTTCTTGAATGGCGATTTGCATAAAGAAGTATATGTTGAACAACCAACGGGTTTTGAAGACCCTAAGAACACTGATCTTGTCTATCGCTTAAAAAAGGCTCTCTACGATTTGAAACAAGCTAGGGCATGGTATGAAAAATTGACTAAATTTCTACTAAGTCATAATTTTCAAATGGGAAGTGTTGATAAGACTCTTTTTGTTAAGAAACATAACGATCATATCTTAATAGTGGAGATCTATGTTGATGATATTATTTATGGATCTACCTGTACTAACATGACTATTGAGTTTGCAAATCTTATGAAATCAAAGTTCGAAATAAGCATGGTTGGGGAATTGAATTATTTCCTAGGGTTGTAAGTAAAACAGCAACCTGATGGTATCTTTATTTCTCAAACCAAATATGCTCTGAACTTAGTGAAAAAGTTCAGATTTGAGAATGGTAAAAACTTTGATACTCCTATGAGTACTACATTAAGACTCTCAAAGGACTCTATAGGTAAAAGTATAAGTCCTAAATTAATCGTAGTATGATTGGCAATTTACTTTATTTAACTGCAAGTAGACCTGATATTGCTTTAGCGTTGGAATTTGCACTAGATATCAATCTGACCCTAAAGAGTCACATTTAACTATTGTTAAGCGGATTATGCGATATGTTGCAAGTTCAGCTAATCGATGTCTTTAGTATCCACATGATACTAGTGTTCAATTGGCTGACTACACTGATGTTGATTGGGTCCGTACACACCCATGATCATGCGAAACGATAGTCGACCGCTGAGATTGGGCCCGTACACACCCATGATCACGCGAAACGATCCCCAATCACTTATAGACCGTCTATTGACGTGTCTAGATCACAATACACCTCATCCAGTAGTCATAGATTTGTAAATGCAAGTATGTGTCCGAAAGTGCCCGAAACTACCTGAAATTGAGCGAATCGGGGTCAGGGGCCTACCCACATTAATCTAGGGGTACCCAGGGTGGGACCCAGGGTCTTTTAGGGCCTAGGGGGCAGGAGGGTCTCGCCCATAGGGCGAGCCCTCGAGATCTGAACCGTTGGTCGGCGAGGCCTCACCGGATTTTGGCTGGGCCAGGCCCGAGGCTTGGGCCGATCCACTTTGAGGGTATAAGGACCCCCCTGATACAGCTCCCATCCATTTTCAATACCCCAAACCCTTACCTCCTTCACAAACCTCCCCTCCATGCTCTCTTTTCCTCCTGTTTTTGCTGTTTTCTCTTCAAAATCGTCACTCCAATCATCCCATTTCCCATTTTCGGTCATCACCCACTCCCTTCCCTCGTTCATAGCCCTTCTTACCTCCCTACTCTCTCCATTTTCTCTCATTTGGGCTCTTACATGCCCCATTTGAAGCTCTAAAATGTGTAAGCCCCCTAAGCCATCATACCTCTCCATTTTTCTTCTTCATACCCTGTCTTTTGGGCCTTTACAATCCCTGTTGAGGCTCAAGTCCGTGGAGAACCAAAAACACCAGCCCCCATTTCCCCTTATCCTCATTTTTTCGTGGCTTTATCCGAGCTTAGTACGGCCGCTTTCTCGGGATAATAATAAATGTATGTGTAAGATATGGCCCCTAGATTGGGTGTATCCCATGTTTTCCGACACCATGTTTAGAATGTACGTAATTAAAAGTAAATTTCGAGATTTCCTTTCAAATAACACTTAGAAATTCATTATCTTGGGATTTGGAAATCCCATCTCATGCTTTTCCACACAAGACTCATTTTCCAAAGCCTATAAAATTAATTTTTATCCCACCCACCCTCCTACCAAACATACCATTCCCAATCCTGAAATGGGATTAACAATGCAGTCCCATTTAAGACAATAGGCCCTAGAGTTTTGGACCTAGAGCGATGCTCCTAGATTTCGACAGGCCTAACCGTGTAGGAAATCCAACAAATTTATAATGTGAACCTTAGGACCCTCTTAGTTGGAATGAGCATATGTGAAATGCTCGAGCGTCAAGTACAGACAACTCAATTCCAATTAGGCAACTTTGACCCTAAGTGATAAAACCCTTCCTTGTATTAGAAATGATGTGAAATCATCTATCGTATGAGCATAGACTTTGGACTACACCCATGGATTTTCACTACTCCTAAATTAAGACTAAACTACCGGTTACATTAGAAAATGCCAGAGACCGATAGATGTAGTTAGGTCAAATCAATACACCTCTTTGATCTGGGTAGCGCAGCCAAAGCGTGGTGGACCCTACCCCACTGGCCCAGGATCGAAACTGTGCTCATTGAATATGAATACTATAGAAGCCCTAACAAGTTCTACTATGAGAAACTGTTTTAGGATGATCTAGTAAGATTTGATTCACCATTTCCTTGGACATAGATAATAACAAGGACTCTCTTAGACCAATGGGCAACCCGAGAAATAGGACATTTGAACCTTTCTATGATGGGCATTCCCTAAGTTTTTAGAGTAATCGGTCTACGGAGTTACTGAAATATAAACTGCGAAGCATTCGCTGCTTGACCCAATTCTCAATCCTGGGGGACTACCAATGGACACTTTGCTGACGAGCAGACGAACAGGATCCACCAGGATTCGGAAGGGATACGATGAGCTTTCTACCCTGGCCCGGTAGATGATTAATGTATCGGGATCAAGCCCACTATAATCGTCTCTCCGTGTTGGTCAAACATTAAAAACAACTATCTTACTCTAAATTGTTGGGAATTGTCGTCAAGACTCCAAATAGGGAAAGAAATCCATTGTAGCAAACCATCAGGATATAAGCAAGGGATAAAGAAATAAATTTTAAGGGGGGTAGGACTAAAATGAACCAGGCTAGTATATACCCTACCACGCGTAGAAAGTTGAAATCAATAAGTCTTAGGCAAATGAAATAATAGAATTCTTTCCTTATTATCCTTAGCCAATTTCGGGGATGAAATTTTGTTTTAAGGGGGGTAGATTGTAACATCCCGGATTTTTGTCAACCTGGGATTAGACGTCCTTAGGCGATAGGTCGCTCCTAACACCTTATTAACTTGTCAAAACCCAATCCTATAATCTACAATCGCTTGTTAACCCTTTTCCTTCACAAATCCCACCCTTCACCACCTTGTTCTTTCAATTCTTCTAAGTACTTTCACCCTAGACACTATTTTAAACTAGCTAAGTATTATAACTTGGATCACTTTATATACAAACTACAAAGGCCCAGGTACCACCTCAGACAGAAATTACTCAGGACTAAATCCTTTAAAAATGAGGCGAGAATTAGCCAGTGTTAAACTAGAGTACCTGTGAAATTAGCACCAATTACTTTAAATACGATCTGCAAGACCCAAAACTTGTAAAATCATTTACGCTAGGTTACCCTAAAATCTATGATCAATCTCATTACTCGGCTGCTCTCGGGAGCATCTCGAAACTCCGTATCAGATCTGGACCGCACGTCGGAAGTCCGATTAACATGAAGTTAAGGAATTAGGACCGCCTTGCTGGGCTTAACAACCATCTCGAAATCAAATCCAGATAATGTCCCAGTGCTATTCACTTGAACTCGGAGCGGAGAGTGTGAGAAATGTGAAATTAATTTAAAATAGAATAGAAAATTATGAAATCTGACACATCTCGCTTGCGGGTCAGTATTAAGCAACCAGACCGTCAGAATCATGCCAAATTACACCCTCGGATCAGGGATATTTCCCCAAACATATCCATGTACTCAGAATCTCCGATCGAGATCCACTGACTGTTGAACTGAAACTGGTCCGCCATTTGCGATCTGGAATCTTGACTAATATGAAAACTTAACTAAACGTAGATCTAGTGTTAGTGAGCTTAAGTCCGACCTTTGGCTCAAGGAGGACCGTCAGAAGTCCTCCGTTGAGTTGGAAAAGGGTCACTTTGGTTATAACCTAAGTATACCATGTCCATAAGTCTATTTTAGTGTGTTTTTAGGCTATATAAGGACCTTAAAACCCTCTCTCTCATAGCCATACGAATTTGAGAGAAACCCTAGAGAGAGAAGAGAGAGAAGAAGAGAGAGAAAGTGTGAGAGAAGTAGGAGAATCTCCCTGCCACTTTACCCTGCCGCTACACAAGCTACACCACTCATTTCTAATCGCTTTCCCGGCGATTCGGCGTCATTTATAGGCAAGAAAGCCTAACCCTAAACTGATTTGGGGTTTTGATAGTTGTAGGTTATGAAATAGCTAACCTATTTCATTCTGTAGGTTACCAAACTGCCGAATACGAAAGCTTAGCAAACCTATCGACTCCGTTACGATTCTACGACAAAAGGTACGAACTTTAGGTGTATAGGTTATGGTTTTCAACGTTTTCAATGTCAGATAATGATAGATTCATGATCTGCATGCAATTGCACATGTACAAAGTGCTGTCTGTTTTCCGTTTCGATTAAAGATAAAGAATATGGAATTTTACATATTCTAGGCATTTGTAGAAAGTACCGTATACGTATAAATTTTGGAAATGTGTTTGCCATGATTATTTGCTGTATTGATATATTATATATGGATAAAATACTTGTTTGGCGAAAGGACTCGCCCTAATACATGTTTTGCTAATGCACACTATGTATGTTGAAAAGAGTGTATTTTAAGTGTTTCTGAAAATGACAGAATGAGTATAGAATTCTCATTCGTGCTCGCCATGACTAATTGTCATGGATATATGATTGTTGTATTGGCGATACCCCTTTGACGAAAGAATTTTCCACAAATCACGCCACGGCCGATATACACTATATATGTTAAAATGTGTAGCCCAAGTGTTTGTGGAAATGACTAAAGGAACATGGAACTTGGATTCTTGCTTGCCATGACTATCCGTCGTGGGTGCGCGCGTGTTATAATTGGGGCAACTCTCTAGTGAAAGGATTTGGCCTTATACTTATGTGATCAACATACATCATGTATGTTGATGTATGTAGTTAAAGTGTTTGTTGAAATGTCTGAATGAGTAGTAGTTAGTAAATTATAATGTATAAGGGTGTTGAGATAGGATTCTCAGCTACCTTAGAGATGTATATGATTTCTTTCATGTTGCTTGTTTAATTTAACCGCTTACTTATGAAATATAGGTGTTTGTATTTCCTGTTTATATTGTGGTTTATTACATGTCTTATGACATGCTTGTCAACATACTTAAATTACTTTGTTTATTCTGTTTTACTCTACATGCTTCTGGTCATGGATTGATTGTGTTTGGGCTATGATTATAGTCCAGGAAATCAAAAATGAAAATGAATGCGTGGCTGAGATTCATTTGCCACGTGAGATGTATTCGACGAACCTGAGTCGTACATCGGTTGGCGATAGTGGTTGGCCACGCGAAGTGCTTATGCACTTCATGTCGTCCAACTTGTCGTGCGCTCGAGCTAGCCGAGCTCGTCACACAACCCAATCTGTCTTATGTATGTTCACGATGTTTGGACGCTACTGCTTGAGCCTAAGGTACCAAACTTACCAGTGAAATCTCTTTTAACCATGGAACCTCGATCCGCTAAGACTCATGAGCCAAGCATGGTGGTATGGGACACCGTGGTCGAGCTTTCGGCCTACGCTGGGCCCACGTGCCTCCCCGTAGTGACCAGTGAGCAACCAGACTCGTGAGCCGATTATGGTGGTATGAGACACTATATTCGTGTTGTCGGCCTATATTGATAAGGTGATGGGGGAGTGGTGTAACGATTTCGAGCAACAGCCCTGGCAGCCCTTTGTAGTGACCACGAGCATACTCTAAATCTGCGGTGAGGCGATGAGTTTTGCCGCAGTAAATAGAGTATGAACTACGCCTGTATCAATTTAGTGATGAACCGTTAAAAAGGTGATGGGGGAGTGGTGTAACGGTTGCGTGTAACAGCCCTGGCAGCCTTTGCAGTGACCTAGAAATATACCGTTGTATGAGATTATCTAGGATTGACGACCTTAGAATGGATCATGTTTGGGAATGATACAAGGGAGGTACCTTAGTTTCCCAATCCAGCTGTTTGAAAGGACTAATAACTACTCGGTAATCATGCTCATCATCGCTCCGCATGTGCCTGGTAGATGTGGAGCACTGAGGGATGAACACATGTCGCAAACGTAAGATGGTGTCGCATGAGGGTGGTTTGGCAAGGGCATTCATCATGTCATTCATACTTGCATTAATAAGAGTAGTTAGGAGTGTTTGATTATACTGCTTTATCATTACTGCTTGACTGCATTGATAACATGTTAACTTATGCTTTATTGTTCCACTGAGTTGATCACTCACTCCCACGTTACCAGACGATGTTGTACACACCAACCAGATTTGTTGAGTTTCAGGTGATGGAGATGCTTATGAAGCAGAGCCGGACTACTATGATGTGGAGTTCTCCTACATGTAGCTCTCTGACAGGTCTATGAAGACTTGGTATTGCATTGACGGGGCTATGTGTTTGGGATAGAAGACATTACACTTCCACAACTTGGTATAATTTGAAATTGTACTCATAATGAATTAACCTGGTAACATTATCACACTTGGAGACTCACCACTGTTTTATATTTTATATATCTATCATAGTCTTCTACTTGCAAATTTAACTGTCTCTGGAGTATGATATACTGTTTTGGCTTATTCTCACTCATGTTCAATGCACTAATACAGACAACATTCAATCATCATTCATTTTGTTGTATAAGTGATGCGTTGGAACTCGAGAGTTGAGTTTATGCTCGACCCCCGATTTTCAGGGCATTACAATGTTGTAATCTTTACATTTCAGCATTGTGTGGTGAATGTTGTAATAGATTAGTTTCTATTTATTCGTATTCTCTTCAGTTTGAGTTTTTTATACTCACCCACGTTCTAGTAAGGTTGTCCTGCCATAAACCATTGGTTTTTGGTGTTAGGTTGTCCTTAGAACCAAGTTTGTATCAACCTCTCGATACTAGATTTTTGAGGTTGTTATTTCCTTTGGTTATTTGCAATTCATTTGGATATCTTATTTTTTAAATTCCACTTTTATTTTTTAATTTGGTATAGTCCTATTCACACCCCCCCCCCCCTCTCTAGGACTCTTAGCTCGACCTTTTCAGTAAGTCCACTATCTTATCTGCTAGAGAAGGATTATAATTTTTTCTTATATAGTTGGGCTTAGTTTTTGAATAAATAAAAGGTTTTTGATAAGGTTTTTTAATCTTCTTTATTTCCTTCATAGTTTCTTCTTAAGATTTTGAAGATTCACCTTTAACAAATATAAGAGCAGTATTATTAGATTTTTCTGAATGATTCTTGATATATCCCAAGCCAGATTTGTTATTACTTCGACAAGATGCAATTAATAGCTTTTCAAGTCTCGGATCACCTTGGGTATATATCCAAGTCTTTTTAGAAATTTTAAGAGAAGTAATTTCTACTAGTAAATTTTTATTTTCAATTTTGAGATCTTGAAATTCATAATTTTTTAGATTTATATCTAGTCTAGTTTTCTCAAAACGATCAGAAAAATGTGATTTCTATAAAACAAATTTTCAAGTTCAAATTTTAAATCAGCAAATTTATCTTTTTGAATTTTTAATTTTGTTGTAACCTTACAACTCTCCTTATATAAGGCATCATAGGCAATTTGAAGATCTTCTTCATTTTCAATATCACTTCATGGTGTTTCATTATCAGAAGTTTCATCTTCATTTGAGAAAGTAATTTTAGCTATGGTCATGAAGGCCTTTAGATCATTTTCAGTTTCTTGATCTGTAAGTGTTGTGATGTATAAAGCACCCTTTGTTGTCAAATTTCGATTAGACAAAACAATTTACAGTGTGACTTATTCATGTGATGGAAAGTTCACCTTCAAGAGGAACAAGATGGAAAGTTCACCTTCAAGATCATCATATGAAGTTTGAAAGTGCAAGACATGAAGATAGTACTACAAGTTTGAGATCTACTTCTACTTCAAGTTCAAGATCAAGCTACTAATTCAAGTACACTTCAAGTAGAAGATCTACTAAAAGCTACTGAAGATTCAAGTAGTAGCTTCAATGTCTAATATTTCAGGTATAAGTGACCCTAGAAAGACCCTAGACTTAGGTCCTTTCTTATGCGAATTATTCATGGGTTTTTATACTTTGGTTAGGCTTAAATTCGACTAGTCCAAGCCTAACTTTGACTAGTCCAGGCTTTGGTTCGACCAGTCCAAGATTCAAACTCAAATTTGAAGTTTTTCTGGTAGTTTCTCAACTAGTCGTGTTACGCCCCAAACTCGAAAAACGAGCTCATCGAATTCCCGATCATCAAATCTGGTGCCGAAAACCTTCGTACTACCCCATTCTCGGCTCCTAGAGCCCATACACCAGGTTCTGATCCTCTGATCCTACAAGGAGGAATTTCAGTGTGATTTTTTTTTGTTTAAATAAAGGAGCATAACCACAAGCATACCCAAATCACAAAGGCAACATCATCATCACATATCCACTAATATAAAAAAAAACTTAAGTACAATACATGAAAGGGAAATACAAGATAAATATCAAAAGCTCCAGAAGCTCTACTGCACGCTCCTGCCTCAGATCGACTACGTCTTATCGTCACCTGCACATATCTATCGTGCATAAGCTTATTGAAAGCCTAGAGGGTGGTATACGTGTGTGTTCAATATAAGTGTCAAGCACAAAAATATCAGCATAAGCAGAATACTGGCAAGGCTATAAGTCATTCAATATTAGAGTATGCAATCCACAATGGCTATGCAATGTGGAGTCATAATGAGCCAAATATTAGATACCGAGGATACAATAAAATATACAATTCTGAAGAGCTACGAATACCGTCAGTCTCATATAGACCATGTAAATGCAGAAACATACAAACCAAAATGCCATATGTCACGGAGGTAATGGAATATGTAGATCCTGACAAGTCCATAATACCATCAACCTCATTCAGGCTATGCAATACAAAAGCATAGAAAACCAAATGTTGTGTGTTGAGGATGCAATTCAATATACAGTGCGAAAGAAATGACCAAACTGGAGTGTGAAGTCGGGATGATATTACGTAGTATCGCAAGCTATGGGGTCCATCACAAGGGACTTCTATCCAAACCAGTCTCATACCTAAATTTAGATAACTAAACTCAATGTGGTAAACTCCTGATCTTAGGTTGGTCACGCTCCCCAACCAAAACCCTGGTCATTGCGAAGGTACACATAACAAATTAGTTGCGCACCACCAGCCCAAGTGGATAGTGAATGAATGAATGAATGATTAAAATACTGAGTATGCAACTCTTGCACAATAAGTCCACATATCAGTGCCGTACATCTCTGGGATCATCACCTGGGTCTAGTACACTCTATACCAGCTTACCGCCCCATCAAGCACACAACTGGGTAAGTGGAAGAAACCTCACTATCTGCCTACTAATATCGGCTCAGCTTGGCTCGTCGATAATGGACCCATTTATGAGCTGGTCAGACTCATCCTAACATTGCCTACTCCCTCAGGCGGCTAAGGCCCCACCCTCTCCCAACCGACCAGGACATTGTGGGAGACGCGACCTCCTGGTATTCGGCACTCATGCGCTCATGTATCCACTTAGTCTAGACGTTGGGGTCATCCCCTGGCCTCGGGGGTTTAGGGATTTTCACCCATGGACATCTATGGTGCCCCGATGCTAGAACTAAGCATTTTCGTTGTCCCATCTGGTCATCCACGATATGCCTGTAGAGGCCACTGACCTGATGTCGCTAGGGCATATGGTGGTCATATCATAAACTACGAGATGCATGAGTCATATCATCCAGTCATGCATCAAACGTGCGCGTACCACGTGCTCATGTGGGGCAACTCCGTCTCTCAGGGAGTCCCATAAATAATTAGCCCAATGGCACATGCTATGCTCAATCACTCCTCATAACAAGCATGCAGATGATGCGTATGGGCATGTATCATGATGTAATAAAGTACATGGTCATGATTATCTGGTACGGCAGACAACAATAATCCACAATTGACCATCACCGGCATATCACATATAGAGAGTATGAGCTAAACGACACGCCCCTTCTACAATTATGGGAGTCCATGTGGTATGTCTTATGTTAGATTAACATTAGCCTCCCAAGGCACTAATATATCATATATCCTAAGACGGGGTCCACTTGAAGGACGGCAGATCTAACCCATACATAGAGATTGGCTTTACACAGTGAATATACTAAATCTGGTACTACATATTCTTCCATCTACGACAAGAGTTGATGGTGTACTAAGCAACGGATGGCCTAGATGATACACTAATGTTAACGATGGCCATCACACTTGTTTCAACAAAGAGATGGACAGTGCAGATGATATGTAGATGTCACGAGGTCCTAGCAAATGGGGTACAAGGGTAGGATACACCTCTCGCGGTGAGCCAAGTGGCTATATGACAAGGCGAGTTCACAAGGTGAACTAACAGGGTGAACAATTGGGCTTCCTAAATCTCTATATCATGTAATAAACTCGGCTTTTCTATGGGAAGCCCAATACGTACACAAAGTGGCTTTGTGGGGTCTATATAACTATGTGTCCTTCCAAACGGATTGGGTTGCCTGCTCAACACCTAAGTGGGCCTTGGGTATGGTCACTGAGCGTGGGAAAAACATGAATCTAAGTGGCCCACATTTCCTATGGAAGGCCTAGTGTGAACACAAGGTGGGCTTCAAGGTTTGGGTACTTCTATTAGCATCAATGGGCCCCAATAGTTTGGGATAGGCCAAAAAGGGTGAGATGGATCATACTTGTACTAGTGGGGGCCCACCGATTTGGCTTAGCCCATGACAAGGGGAGATGAGATCGGGCCTAACAATTATGGGGGCGCAATGGTTTGGGTTAGCCCACTAAGGGGAAATGAGAATGGGCCTAATAACGGGCCCTAGGGAGAATTACAATGTGGCCATTTAACCATCATTACTCTTACAATGTGGACATTAAACCATCATTGCTCCCAAGGCCTGGCCCATTTAGAACCAATTAGGAAGATGAATGGGCATCATAAACATCATTACATATATCATGGTGAAATCACAATTGGACCTCATATACATCGCATTGGGCCTCATACAAGGGCCTCACACACATCACATCGGGCCTCACTCATGGGCCTCAAATACATCACAATGGATCACATCCCATGGGCCTAAAATACATCACAATGGGCTACATCCCATGGGCCTCAAATGTATCACAATGGGCCTCGTCCCATGGACCTCATGTACATCACATTGGGCCTCACTCATGGGCTCATATAGATCACATTGGGCCTCATACTTGGGCCTCAAATACATCACAATGGGCCGCATTCCATGGGCCTAATATACATCACAATGGGCCGCCTCACATGAGCCTCAAATACATCACAATGGGCCGCATCTCATGGGCCTAATACACATCACAATGGGCCGCACCACATTGGCCTCATAGACATCAAAATGGGCCGCACCACATGGGCTTACATACATCACATTGGGCCTCACTCATGGGCCTCAAATATATCACATTTGGGCCACGCCAATCAGCAAGTGGGCTTGAAAACCGATGGATGACAAGGATAAAACATACATATCATGGTGGGCCTCGAAATAATCTGAAATAGGGTGGATGGTGTGGATACAATACCTACATCATGTAGGTCCCACTATCCACATGTGGACAACGTAGACAAACACACATACATCAGGCCCCATCATCTTAAACCTCTGGACGACAGGGATAAAGCACATATATAAGGGTGGTCCCCACCGTCTAGAGATGGACGGTGGATATAACACGTACATCAAAGTTAGGTCCCACCGTCAATGGACAATGTGGATAAACACAGACCCACAAAACTTGCTAACGTCACTATAGTAGCTATATAGATGGTGTGGCCCAACAGATGGACGGTTGGATGTAACACATACATCATGCGGGACCCACACTTGCTAACGTCACTGCAGCAGTTATATAGCTGGTGTGACCCAGCAAGATGGACGGTTCAATGTTACACATACATCATGTAGGACCCACAGAACTTGATGACATCACTACAACAGCTATATAGCTGGGTGAGATACACCAGCCGATCCATCCCACCGTCCAGGGATTGGACGTGTGGATATACGAACAATCAAGGTGGGCCTCACCCCACATGTGCAACACGTGTGGGGTGGGTCCCACGTCCAAAGAAAATGGACGGACAACATGGATAAATCAGATACATCATGGTGCGTCCCACCGTCCAGCAACTAAACGGTGAGGATGACACGTAAACATCACAGTGGGCTCCACCATCTGGACAGCGAGATGGATGGACGGTGTAGATGTAACATCATTAAGGGGGGTCCACACATGTGGCCCACCAGTTATATATATATATATACATATATATATTTATTTATTATATATATTATTTTTTTAATCTACCTAGCATCCAGCGTCCTGGACGGACGACCTAGATGAAAGGCACATACATTGAGGTGGGTCACACCATCCAGGAGGCTGGACGGTGTGGTTAAATCACATGCATCACGGTGGCACCACGTGTGTGGGCCACCAGGATCTGAATCAAGCTGATATTTGTGTTTTCCAAGGGCCCGTGTGACCGACCGGTCACGCAGTCCCTAAATCGGGCAGCAAGGTGGCCCACTTGGTGGAAGGTGTAACATCCCGGATTTTTGCCAACCTGGAATTAGACATCCTTAGGCAATGGGTCGATCCTAACACCTTATTAACTTGTCAGAAGTCAATCCCATAGTCTAAAATCGCTTGTTAACCCTTTTCCTTCACAAATCCCACCCTTCACCACCTTGTTCTTTTAATTTTTCTAAGTACTTTCACCTTAGACACTAACTTAAACTAGCTAAGTATTATAACTTGGATCACTTTATATACAAACTACAAAGGCTCAGGTACCTCCTCAGACAGAAATTAAACGGGACTAAATCCTTTAGAAATTAGGCGAGAATTAGCTAGTGTTAAAATAGAGTACCTGTGAAATTAGCACCAATCACTTTAAATACAATCAGGAAGACCCAAAACTTGTAGAATCATTGACGCTTGGTTACCCTAAAATCTAGGATCAATCTCATTACCCGGCTCCTCTTGGGAGCATCTCGAAACTCCGTAACAGATCTGGACCACACGTTGGAAGTACGATTAACACGAAGTTAAGGAATTAGGACCGCCTTGCTGGGCTTGGCAACCATCTCGGAAATCAAATCCAGATAGTGTCCCAGTGCAATTTGCTTGAGTCCGGAGCGAGGAGTGTGAGAAACACGAAAATAATTCCAAAATAAATATGAATTTATGAAATCTGGCACGTCTCGCTTGTGGATCAGTTATAAGGATTCCGACTGTCAGAATCAGGCCAGATTACACCCTCGGATCAGGGATATTTCCCCAAACATATTCATGTACTCGGAATCTCCGATCGAGATCCGCTAACCGTTGAACTGAAACTGGTCCGCCATGCGTGATCTGAGAACCCTACTGGAACAAAAACTTAATGGTACCTAGATCCTATACAGGTGAGCTTAAGTCCGACCTTTGGCTCAAGGGGGCCCGCCAGAAGTGCTCAGTTGAGCTGGAACAGGCTCACTTTGGTTATAACCTAAGTATACCTTGACCTTAGGTCTATTTCGGTGTGTTTTTAGGCTATATAAGGACCTTAGAACCCTCTCTCATTCAGCCATACGAATTTGAGAAAAACACTAGGAGAGAATAGAGAAAAGAGAGAGAAAGTTAGAGAGTTGTGGGAGGATTCTTCCTACCCTTTTCCCTGCCGCTACACAAGCTTCACCACTCCATTCTCATCGCTTTCCCGGCAATTCCGGCGTCATTTCTAGGTAAGAAACCCTAACCCTAAACTGATTTGGGGTTTTGATAGTTGTAGGTTATGAAATAGCTAACCTATTTCGTTCTATAGGTGGCTAAACTGCCGTATACGAAGGTTTAGCAAACCTATCGAATTCGTTATGGTTCTACGACAAAAGGTGTGGACTTTAGGTGTATAGGTTATGGTTTTCAACTCTTTCAATGTCAGATAATGATAGATTCATGATCTGCATGCAATTGCACATGTACAAAGTACTGTCTGTTTTCCGTTTCAATTAGATACAAAAATATGGAATTTTGTGTATTCTAGGTATTTGTAGAAAGTACCGTATACGTATAAATTTTGGAAATGTGTTTGCCATGATTATTTGCTATATGAACATATTATATATGTGTATAATACTTACTTGGCGAAAGGGTTCGCCCTGATACATGTTTTTGCTAGTATAAGTTATGTATGTAAAAAGGGTGTATTCTAAGTGTTTGTGAAAATGACCGAATGAATATATAATTCGCTTTCGTGCTCGCCATGACTGATTGTCATGGATACATGATTGTTGTATAGGCGACACCCCTTTGACGAAAGGATTTACCCTAAATCACGCGACGACCAATATACACTATATATGCTAAAACGTGTAGCCCAAGTGTTTGTGGAAATGACTGAATGAACATGGAACTTGGATTCCTGCTTGGCATGACTATCCGTCGTGGGTGCGCATGTTATAATTGGGCAACTCCCTAGTGAAAGGATTTGACCTTATACCTATGTGATCAACATACGTCATGTATGTTAATGTATGTAGTTTAAAGTTTTTGTTGAAATGTCTGAATGAGTAGTAGTTAGAAAATTGTAATGTATAAGGGTGTTGAGATAGGATTCTCAGCTACCTTAGAGATGTATATGATTTTCCTCCATGTTGTTTATTTAAATTAACCGCTTACTTATGAAATATAGGTGTTTGCATTTTCTGTTTATATTATGCTTTATTACATGTTTTACGACATGCTTGTCAACATACTTGAATTACTTTGTTTATTCTGTTTTACTTTACATGCTTCTTATCATGGATTGATTGTGTTTGGGGCTATGATTATAGTCCAGGCAATCAGTAACGGGATTGAATTCGTGGCTGAGATTCATTTGCCACGTGAGATGTGTTCGACGAACCCGAGTCGTACTTCGGTTGGCGATAGTGGTTGGCCACACGAAGTGCTTATGCGCTTCATATCGTTCAACTTGTTGTGCTCTCTAGCTAGCCGATCTGTCTTATGTATGTTCACCTAGGGTACTAAACTTACCAGTGAAATCCCTTGAACCATGGTACCTCGATCCGCTAAGACTCATGAGTCGGGCATGGTGGTATGGGACACCGTGGTCGAGCTGTTGGCCTACGCTGGGGCCACGTGCCTCACCGTAGTGTCCATTGAGCAACCAGACTCGTGAGCTGATTATGGTGGTATGGGACACTATATTCGAGCTGTCGGCCTACACTGATTGGTGACGAGCCCTTTGTAGTGACCTCGAGCATACTTTGAATTTGCGGTGAGGCGACGAGTTTTGCCACAGTGAATAGAGTATGAACAAGGCCTGTATCAATTTATTGATGAACCGTTAAAAAGGTGATGGGGGAGTGGTATAACGATTGCGTGTAACAGCTCTGGCAGCCTTTGCAGCGCCCTAGAACCATACTATCGTATGAGATTATCTAGGTTTGACAACCCTAGAATGGATCATGTTTCGGAATGATACAAGGGAGGTACCTTAGTTTCCCAATCCTGTTGTTTGAAATGGACTAATAACAACTCGGTAATCATGCTCATCATCGCACTGCATGTGCCTGGAAGATGTGGAGCACTGAGGAATGCAAGCATGCCGCGAACGTAAGTTAGTGTCGCACGAGGGAGTATGTGGTGAGGGCATGCATCATGATTGCATTCCATACTTTCATTAACAAGAGTATTTAGAATTGTTTGATTGTACTGCTATATCATTACTGCTTGACTGAATTGATAACATGTTAACCTATGCTTTATTGTTCCACTGACTTGATCACTCAATCCCAAGTTACGGGACGGTGTTGTACACACCAACCAGACTTGTTTAAGTTTCAGATGATGGTGATGCTGTGAAGCGGAGCCGGACTCTTATGAGGGTGAGGAGGATTCCTCCTTTATGCAGTTTCAGGCGGGTTCCTGTGAGCCGTGTCCTGATCGACGGGGCTTTCTGGGATATTAACTAGATGACCTTACACAACTTGGTATAATTTGAAATTGTACCTATAAATAGTTAACCTAGTAACATTATCACACTCTGGAGACTCACCACATTTTTTATATTTTATATATCTATCACAGTCTTTCGCTTGCAATCTCACTTGTCTCTGGAGTATGATATGTTGTTTTGGCTTAATCTCACTCATGTTCAATGCACTAATATAGACAACATTCAATCATCATTCATTTTGTTGCATAAGTGATGCGTTAGAACTCGGGTGTTGAGTTTATGCTTGACCCTCGATTTTCAGGGCATTACAAGATGGTATCAGAGCATGATTTAGATTAAACAGGGCCTGGGTTATGGTAACACGACGCACTCTGATGCACTCTGAATTAGGAAGGGGGCGATAAACCTAAAAACCATATTCGACTCCCAAGTTTCGCCGACAGGTGATACTATACTGTAATTTAGTCTACAACGTATCTTTGGTCGCGTGAAACGACCTAAGTCGGCCACCAGTCGACTGGTTTGAGTCGTTCCCTAGAAACGAATGCCCTTAGGTTGTCGGTCAACCACAACACTTTACGCTTCATCTCAAAGCCTAGAACCCCTTTTTATCCAATTCCTTCAAAATCTCACCCTCCACCACTGTATTCTTCATTTATTTTTAAGCATATTCATAATACACACCAATCCTAGGGTATAAATGAAGAAGAACAATACTAAAACTAAAACTTACCATAAATAGGAAATAAATGGATAAAATGGTTTTTAACCCTTAACCTTTTGGAATGTAACCAAATAAATGGGTTAGTTGGATAGATTAGCTCCTCCTACCCCAAAATCATATGCCACATATCACATAAACTCATTTTGGTTTACAAATTGGTCTCGAAAATGCCTCAAATGGAATCGGAAGCCACACTATGAAATTCGAGGAGACTCACGGTGGACCTGGGGTGCCATTGGCATCTTGGGAGGGTGGTGAACACCGCCCTACCACGGAGGCACCGCGGCTAGTCTGGTGGACCGCGGCGGAACCGCGGTGACCGCGGTCGACCGCGGTCAGGTTGGGCCGGGCTGGTCGGGCCGGTACTGGTCAAGGTCGGCCCGACCCCTGGTTACGTGTGGTGCCCACCAAATTTTGTGGGGGCCCCTGTTTCACTTCCGTTTTGCCCCCTCTCTCTCAACTATACCTTCAAGCTCTCCGTTTCTCCAAAAATTGTTGTTTTCGCTCTCAAATCTCTCTCCTAATCACCCAATCCCTCATTTTCGGCCACAACCCATCCACATCCATCGTTCACAGCAACACCTACCCTCTACCCTTTCCTTTTTCTCTCATTTGAGCTCCTACAACCCCCATTTGAAGCTCAAATTCATGTAAGCTCTCTAACCCATCCATTTTCTTCCCTTTCCTTCTTCAAACCCTGCCTTTTGGCCCTTTACAATCCCTGTTGAGGCTCAAGTACATGGAGAACCAAAAACTCCAGCCCCCGTTTCCCCTATCCTCATTTTCCATGGCTCTATCCAAGCTCGTACGGCCATTTTCTTGGAGGCCTAATCATCCATACTGTTGTCTTGTAGTTTACATGGGTTACCGTCTTTGGATGTTTTTGTTTTCATGTTGATGGGTGTAGTAGTTGGTAGAATGTTTTAGATGTTTGAGGACGTTTAGGGCCCATTCGACTAAATTGCATTAGGTGAGTTTAAGGTGGATAGAATTGTAAAGGTAACAATAAATGTATGTGTAAGGTATGGTCTATAGATTGGGTGTATCCCATGGTTTCTGATACTATGTTTGGAATGTATGCAGTTAAACATAAATCCCGTATTTTCCTTTCAAATTACACTTAGAAATTCATTATCTTGGGATTTGGAAATCCCATCTCACACTTTTCCAACACCAGGCTCATTTTCCAAAGCCTATAAAATTAATTCTTATCCCACCCACCCTCCTACCAAAAATGCCATTCCCAATCCTGAAGTGATATCAGCAATGCAGTCCCATTTAAGACAATAGGCCCTAGAGTTTTGGACCTAGAGTGGTGCTCCTAGATTTCGACAGGCCTGACCGTATAGGAAATCCAACAAATTTATAATGTGAACCTTAGGACCCTCTTAGTTGGAATGAGCATATGTGAAATGCTCGAGCATCAAGTACAGACAACTCAGTTCCAATTAGACAACTTTGACCCTAAGTGATAAAACCCTTCCTATATTAGAAATGATGTGAAATCATCTAGCGTATAAGCATAGACTTTGGACTACACATATAGATTTCCACTACTCCTAAATTAAGACTAGACTACCGGTTATATTAGAGAATACTAGAGACCGATAGATGTAGCTAGGTCAAATCAATACACCTCTTTGATCTGGGTGGCGCAGTGAAAGCGTGGTGGACCCTTGCCCCACTGGCCCAGGATCGAATGGAGTTGATCCAGACTATACGTTAAGACAGGTCACTAAATAGGATGAGCTACCCTATCTCAGACATAGAATCAGACAAGGATTTTCTTACACCAAGACCTAAAAGGCAATCCGAGAAATAGGACACTTGAACCTTTCTGTGATGGGCATTCCCTAAGTTTTTTAGAGTGATCGGTCTACGGAGTTACTGAAATATACAACTGTGAAGCATTCGCGGCTTGACCCAATTATCAATCCTGGGCGACTACCAATGGATTCACTGCTTGGCCGAGCAGAAGACCAGGATCCACCAGGATTCGGAAGGGATACGATGAGCTTTCTACCCTGGCCCAGTAGATGATCGATGTATCGAGATCAAGCCAACTATAACCGTCTCTCCGTGTTGGTCAAACATTGAAAACAACTTACTCTAAATTGTTGGGAATTGTCGTCAAGATGCCAAATAGATAACAGAATAAATTGTATCAACCTATTAGGGAATAAGCAAGGGATAAAGAAATAAATTTTTAAGGGGGGTATTGCCTAAAATGTACTAGACTAGCATGCACAATATACACCCTACCGCGCATATAAACTTGAAATCAATAAGTCTTAGGCAAATGAAATAATAGAATTCTTACTTATTACCCTTAGCCAATTTCGGGGACGAAATTATTTTTAAGGGGGGTAGATTGTAACATCCTGAATTTTTGCCAACCTGGAATTAGATGTCCATAGGCAATAGGTCGATCCTAACACCTTATTAACTTGTCAGAACTCAACCCCACAGTCTAAAATCGCTTGTTAACCCTTTTCCTTCACAAATCCCACCCTTCACCACCTTGTTCTTTTAATTTTTCTAAGTACTTTCACCCTAGACACTAACTTAAACTAAGTATTATAACTTGGATCACTTTATATAGAAACTACAAAGGCCCAGGTACCACCTCAGACAGAAATTATACAGGACTAAATCCTTTAGAAATTAGGCAAGAATTAGCCAGTGTTAAACTAGAGTACCTGTGAAATTAGCACCATTCACTTTAAATACGATCTGCAAGACCCAAAACTTGTAGAATCATTGACTCTCGGTTACCCTAAAATCTACGATCAATCTCATTACCTGGCTACTCTCGGGAGCATCTCGAAACTCCGTATCAGATCTGGACTGCACGTCGGAAGTCCAATTAACATGAAGTTAAGGAATTAGGACCGCCTTGCTTGGCTTGGCAACCATCTCGAAAATCAAATGCAGATAGTGTCCCAGTGCAATTCGCTTGAGTCCGGAGTGAAGAGTGTGAGAAACACGAAAATAATTTCAAAATAAATATGAATTTATGAAATCCGGTACGTCTCGCTTGCGGATCAATTATAAGGATTCCGACCGTCAGAATCAAGCCAGATTACACCCTCGGATCAGGGATATTTCCCCAAACATATTCATGTACTCGGAATCTCCGATCGAGATTTGCTGACCGTTGAACTAAAACTGGTCCGCCACGTGTGATCTGAGAACCCTACTGGAACGAAAAGTTAATAGTACCTAGATCCAGTACTGGTGAGCTTAAGTCCGACCTTTGGCTCAAGGGGGCCCGCCAGAAGTGCTTCGTTGAGCTGGAACAGGCTCACTTTGGTTATAACCTAAGTATACCTTGACCTTAGGTCTATTTCGGTGTGTTTTTAGGCTATATAAGGACCTTAGAACCCTCTCTCATTCAGCCATACGAATTTGAGAAAACACTAGGAGAGAATAGAGAAAAGAGAGAAAGTTAGAGAGTTGTGGAAGGATTCTTCCTACCCTTTTTCCCTGCCGCTACACAAGCTTCACCACTCCATTCTCATCGCTTTTCTGGCAATTTCGGCGTCACTTCTAGGTAAGAAACCCTAACCCTAAACTGATTTGGGGTTTTGATAGTTGTAGGTTATGAAATAGCTAACCTATTTCGTTCTATAGGTGGCCAAACTGCCGTATACGAAGGTTTAGCAAACCTATCGAATTCGTTACGGTTCTACGACAAAAGGTGCGGACTTTAGGTGTATAGGTTATGGTTTTCAAAGCTTTCAATGTCAGATAATGATAGATTCATGATCTGCATGCAATTGCACATGTACAAAGTGCTGTCTGTTTTCCGTTTCGATTAAATACGAAGAATATGGAATTTTGTGTATTCTAGGTTTTTGTAGAAAGTACCGTATACGTATAAATTTTGGAAATGTGTTTGCCATGATTATTTGCTGTATGAACATATTATATATGTGTATAATACTTACTTGGCGAAGGGGTTCACCCTAATACATGTTTTTGCTAGTATACGTTATGTATGTAAAAAGGGTGTATTCTAAGCGTTTGTGAAAATGACCGAATGATTATAGAATTTTCTTTCATGCTCGCCATGACTGATTGTCATGGATACATGATTGTTGTATAGGCGACACCCCTTTGACAAAAGGATTTGCCCTAAATCACGCCACGACCAATATACACTATATAGCTAAAACGTGTAGCCCAAGTGTTTGTGGAAATGACTGAATGAACATGGAACTTGGATTCCTGCTTGGCATGACTATCCGTCGTGGGTGCGCGTGTTATAATCGGGGCAACTCCCTGGTGAAAGGATTTGACCTTATACCTATGTGATCAACATACGTCATGTATGTTGATGTATGTAGTTTAAAGTGTTTGTTGAAATGTCTGAATGAGTAGTAGTTTGTAAATTGTAATGTATAAGGGTGTTGAGATAGGATTCTCATCTACCTTAGAGATGTATATGATTTCCCTACATGTTGCTTGTTTAAATTAATCGCTTACTTATGAAATATAGGTGTTTATATTTTCTGTTTATATTGTGCTTTATTACATGTTTTACGACATGTTTATCAACATACTTGAATTACTTTGTTTATTCTACTTTACACTACATGCTTCTTATCATGGATTGATTGTGTTTGGGGCTATGATTATAGTCCAGGCAATCGGTAACAGGATTGAATTCGTGGCTGAGATTCATTTGCCACATGAGATGTGTTCGACGAACCCGAGTCGTACTTCGGTTGGTGATAGTGGTTGGCCACACGAAGTGCTTATGCGCTTGATATCGTTCAAGTTATTGTGCGCTCGGACTAGCTGAGCTCGTCAAGCAACCCGATCTGTCTTATGTTTGCTCACCATGTTTGGACGCCTCTGCTTAAAACTAGGGTATCAAACTTACCAGTGAAATCCCTTTAACTATGGTACCTCGATCCGCTAAGACTCATAGCCGGGCAAGTTGGTATGGGACACCGTGGTCGAGTTGTCGGCCTACGCTGGGCCACGTGCCTCCCCGTAGTGTCCATTGAGCAACCAAACTCGTGAGCCGATTATGGTGGTATGGGACACTATATTCGAGTTGTCGGCCTACACTGATTGGTGTTGAGTCATTTGTAGTGACCCGAGCATACTCTGAATTTGCGGTGAGGCGACTAGTTTTGCCGCAGTGAATAGAGTATGAACTAGGCCTGTATCAATTTAGTGATGAACCGTTAAAAAGGTGATGGGGGAGTGGTGTAACGATTGTGTGTAACAGCCCTGATAGCCTTTGCAGCGCCCTAGAACCACACTATCGTATGAGATTATCTAGGTTTGACGACCCTATAATGGATCATGTTTGGGAATGATACAAGGGAGGTACCTTAGTTTCCCAATCCTGCTGTTTGAAATGGACTAATAATAACTCGGTAATCATGCTCATCATCGCACTACATGTTTTGGAAGATGTGGAGCACTGAGGAATGCAAGCATGCCGCGAACGTAAGATGGTGTCGCATGAGGGAGTATGTAGTGAGGGCATGCATCATGACTGCATTCCATACTTGCATTAACAAGAGTATTTACAATTGTTTGATTGTACTGCTTTACATTACTGCTTGACTGAATTGATAACATGTTAACCTATGCTTTATTGTTTCACTGAGTTGATCACTCACTCCCACGTTACGGGACGGTGTTGTACACACCAACCAGACTTGTTTGAGTTTCAGATGATGGCGATGCTGCAAAGCAGAGCCAGACTCTTATGAGAATGAGGAGGATTCCTCCTTTATGCAGTTTCAGGCGGGTTCCTGTGAGCCTTGTCCTGATTGACGGGGCTTTCTGGGATATTGACTAGATGACCTTACACAACTTGGTATAATTTGAAATTGTACTTATAAATAGTTAACTTGGTAACATTATCACACTCTCGAGACTAACCACAGTTTTTATATTTTATATATCTATCACAGTCTTCCGCTTGCAATCTCACTTGTCTCTGGAGTGTGATATGCTGTTTTGGCTTAATCTCACTCATGTTCAATGCACTAATACAGACAACATTCAATCATCATTCATTTTGTTGCATAAGTGATGCGTTGGAACTCAGGTGTTGAGTTTATGCTCGACCCCCGATTTTCAGGGCGTTACAGAAGGCATGGATAAAATACATACATCAGGGTGGTCATTCAAATAGGGGGAGAGAGAGAGAGAGAGAGAGAGAGAGAGAGAGAGAGAGAGATGAGAGACGTGCGATGGGGGGAGCTCGCCACTATGAGCCCTCCTTGGATTATAATACATACATCGAGTGGGCCCCAATACATGTGGACCCACCAATCAAAATCAAAGGTGGAGATCCCTTTTCCACCAAAATGCAAGTTTAGATGACTTTTTCACATTGGGAAAATAAACATCATGATGGGGTCCATGGAGAATGGCCCCATCATGGGATGATCATATGAATCATGGTGGTCCATCTGCCACACCTAGGGTCCAAAGTATGATCCATACCATCAATCGGTAGGCCCAACTTGGCCCATCATCAAAATATAAATATAATCCTACAAAACACCCACCATTGGATCTTCTTGGTTCCTTGGGCTTCCTTAGCACCTAAGCTCAACCTTTAATGATGGAAGATGAGAATTGAAGGGTTGGATGGTGAGATGAGGGGGTAGGAAGTAGGCCTTCTCTTTTCTCTCCTTAGTTGCTAGGGATTTTTGGGTAGAGAATGAGATGGGATGGAATGATGGATGGGAGAGAAAGATGGGTGATGTAAGAGAGGGATGGGCGTGGAGAGAGAGAGAGAGAGATGACTTTGGGGATGGCTTGTGTAAGAGAGGGATGGGTGATGTACTTGACTTGATTGATTGATGTCATGTTTGGGTAGAGATTCTCTCAGAATTCGCAATGCGTAGCGTTTTTCTTGAAAGACACGCGGACCCACAACTCTTGGCCTGTGTATCGCATCGGTGTGCAAGACGTGGCGTTGGAACCATGGCGACGGTACGGTCGTTAGGGTATAAGTCTCAGGTCGAGTCGACTCAAATATACGGGATGTAACTTAGGGTCTCGCGCAAACACCTATTACAGGTCGCAGGTTGCCAAAATTCGACGGGGAGGATCGCGGAAGTCTAAGGAACAGTACGGACTAATATACGGTCCACGAAATCATTTCCATCTGACAATGAAGAAGAAGAAGAAGAAAAGGATAAGCTACAAGATTCTTACAATCATCTATATATTCATAGCATCAAAGTGGTTAAAAGACTTAGAATATCTGACAACAAATTGGAATTGCTGCAAAAAGATTTGGATAAAACTCTAGAAATGGATACACATATAACAATGATTTACAACAATATAACTCTGACAATGATGGACTTGAGAGAATTAACTCCTTCCTTAAATCTGAGTCCGAGAAATTAAACAAACAGGTCGAGATCTTAAAAGACAAAAATATGATCCTTTAAAATGAAAAACATACACTCCTGTTTAATCTATAAGAGTCCAAAAAATATGCCAAGCAAAACTGTAAGTTTTACCAGAGTGGTGAGAAGTTAGAAAAACTTTTAGGTATGGGAAAATCTGGAAAAACCAAAACGGTTTAGGACATGAGAAAGGTAGAGCTAAAACTGGGTATGGAACACTGATACTTGAAAAATCTAATGCCTCCAGTAGCAACACAAAGACTAATGAAGTAGTTGAATCAGATAAGAAAATTTAATCTACAACAAGTAAGAACCCTGTCACAAAGTGGATAATTAAAGAAAAGAAAAATTGTCTTGCTACTCACTCAAATCACTTAACAAGCAATGACACTAAGTGATACCTTGACAGTGGTTGCTCAAGACATGTTACAGGTCACATGTCCCTTCTTTCAAACTATTAGAATCTTTATAATGGGATACTCACCTACGGAGATGGAACCACTACTAAAGTAATTGGACATGGAATCATAAAAGGGATTCAGTTGTTTGAAAATGAGAATTCTTTCTGCATAAAAGGTTTGACACATAATCTCCTAATCATATCTGAAATTTGTGATAATGGGCATGTGGTTAAATTTAACAAACAAGAGTGTGAAATCCTAGACCAATCAGGAAAATCAGTAATGAAGGGTCATCGCACAAGCAACCACTGCTACATTATCAGAGGCAAAGAAAGGACTGATGTCTAAAAGTACTGAGAGGAGAAAAACAAGTCCAGATCATACATCTAGATCTGGATGTTTGGTGAAATGATGCAAATTTTTGCTGAGCTCTAAATAATAAATCTGAGGTTCTTTACCTCAGTTTTTTGTACATAAACATCTTGATGTTTATAATCTGTACAAGTCTTGTACAAAATTTTGTTGTGTATATGTCGGATTCAAATACGATCCATACTATACATATATGTCTGGTGGGCTAATGAAAAAAATACTCATTTTCGATATGGCTATCGATAAGTCATGTGCATTTTCGATCAAATCGATCAACTGTCGATATCATCGACATCTCTTCAGAATGTGGAAAGACATATGATCGAGACTATTATCGAAGCTGTTGTCAATAACATCCAATAAGGATCGTCGATATGATCGAAAGTGAGTTCGATAAAATCGAAGACTGATGCTCGATAAAAGGCGGTCGAGCGAAAATTTTTCATTTCTATGGAACAAACATTCTGTTTTTGGCTTTCTACTCGAATCCTCGACCGGATGACCATTTGTGGGTCCCTGAAGCTTCTTAAAAACTGGTATTATCCTTCCATTCCTTCCATTCCAGAGTCTATCTCACTTTTGGTCGGATACTTTTTGAAGAACTTTGTCCTCTTTAAACCCCTCTTGTTGCCCATCCTTACCTTTACCTGTCTCGTACACTGAAAAATCATGAAGAAAGGGAAAGGAAAGTCTCTTGAAGGTGCGTTGTGTGGTCCCTTGCTCTGTGGAGAGCATAAACATCTGATTGAAGGTGAACCAGTAAAACCTCGGGTTTGAGGTCAACCGTTTAGAAACCTCTGACAGGGTCTTATGGAAGATCCTTGGCCAGTGTGCTTAAAAGTGGGTGCGTTATGTTGACCCTTGCTCGTGAGAGCATAAACAATTAGCCTCAGTGTAGGTTGTAAAGGCTGAAGGTAAACCTGATTTAAAACCTTAGGTTTGAGGTGAACCGCTATGAAACCTCCTTAGTGAAATCCGATACACTCAAGGGTTGAGTGCGGTTACCGGGAGTGGAGTAGACAAGTAGTCGAACCACTATAAAAATGATTGTGTTCGTGATTACTCTTCTTTTGTGTGTGTGAATTATGTCAATGCATTCATATTTATATATTTGATCACACCTCACACACATTCATAGTCATATCCATCATAAACTAAGTTATATATTGTTACCTCTTGAATAGTTTATGATTGGATCCTCTACCAGGCTTGGAAGCCAGTAGAGTTACATTTGAGTAATCCTAATATATGTCTGTTGCTAGGATTAGTATAATAATATTTTTAAATAAATCATAAAAAACTTTTAAAAGTCCTATTCACCCCCCTTTAGGACATACTGGCATATTCCTTCTTCAACTAGTGCGGTCTTCACCGTAATTTCATGTGGTATCCGAGCCGCCTAGAGAGTGATCTTGACTGAAGTTGGGAATATGGCCAAAGGAGAGGGCTCATCAGTCACTAGACCTCCAGTATTTGATGGCTTAAATTATGCATACTGGAAGGCTAGGATGCACTACTTTCTGAGATCTTTGGATCATGATGTTTGGGATATAGTTGAAAGTGGATACGTGCCACCAACCGAACAAATCATACTTGATAGTGGCACGGCCATCTCAAAGCCCAAACCCAAAGAAAAGTGGACGGCGCACGACAAGGAAAAACAGACTGCTGAAGCAAAAGCTATGAACGCCATCTACTGTGCCGTGTCTTAGGATATATTCAATTAGATAAGTATGTGTGGGACATCCAAGGAAGCATGGGATCAATTGGAAACAACCCATGAAGGCACAAGCATTGTGAAGAGATCTAAACTTCAACTCCTGACTTCACAGTTAGAAAGTCTCAGAATGGAAGAGCATGAGACCTTTATGGAGTTTTGCATAAAATTAAATATCATCTGTAACTCCATGGGTGGATTGGGAGAAAAAGTTCTGGTACCCAAAATATGTAGGAAAATCTTAAGATCCCTAACAGAACAGTTTAATCCCAAAGTAACAACGATTGAAGAGTGTAGGAATATTGACGAGATGAAAGTAGAAGAACTGGTAGTTCTCTACAAACTTTTGAACTGCATTTCAAACAATCCCAAAAATCCAAAAACACTGTCCTAAAAACTTCAAAGAAAACAAAACATGAGGACAATGGAAGTGAAAAGGAAGATGAAGATGAGGAAGTGGCTTTGCTGGCACAAAAATTCTGAAGATTCTTTCAGAAAAATCGTGGCGGGCCTTCCAAAGGAAAAAATGTGAACAACAAGCCTTCTACAAAAAATTTGGTAGAAGAACCAAAGAACCACAATGTTATGCTTGTCAGGAGTATGGACACCTATCAACCAAATGCCCAAACAAAAAAACTATGGGCAAGGCAATGGCCGCCACAAGAGATGATACTGAAGAGTCAAACTCAGAATCCAGTGACTCAGAGAGCAATGGTGACCAGAAATCCTTGAAAATTCACATGGTCTCCACTACTCCAATCATTCCCACAGAATTTGAAAATGAGAGAGAACAGCAAGCCACAAAATTATTTCCATCTGACAATGAAGAAGAAGAAGAAGAAGACGAATAAGAAAAGGATAAGCTACAAGATGTTAACAATCAACTATATATTCATAACATCAAAGTGGTTAAAAGACATGGAATATCTGAGAATAAATTAGAATTACTACAAAAAGATTTGGATAAAACTCTAGAAATGAATACACATCTAACAATGATTTACAGCAATATCACTCTGACAATGATAGACTTGAGAGAATTAATTCCTTCCTTAAATCCGAGTCTGAGAAATTGAACAAACAGGTCGAGATCTTAAAAGACAAAAATATACTCCTTCAAAATGAAAAACATACAGTCCTGTTTAATCTAGACGAGTCCAGAAAATATGCCAAGCAAAACTGTAAGTTTTTCCAGAGTGGTGAGAAGTTAGAAAAACTTTTAGGTATGGGAAAATCTGGAAAAAACCAAAATTGTTTAGGACATGAGAAAGGTAGAGCTAAAACTGGGTATCGAACACTGATACTTGAAAAATCTAATGCTTCCAGTAGTAACACAAAGACTAATGAAGTAGTTGAATCAGATAAGAAAATTAAATCTACTACAAGTAAGAACCCTGTCACAAAGTGGATAATTAAAGAAAAGAAAAATTGTCATGCTACTCACTCAAATCACTTAACAAGCAATGACACTAAGTGGTACCTTGACAGTGGTTGCTCAAGACATGTTACAGGTGACATGTCCCTTCTTTCAAACTATTAGAATCTTTATAATGGGATAGTCACCTACAGAGATGGAACCACTGCTAAAGTAATTGGACGGGGAATCATAAAAGGGATTCAGTTGTTTGAAAATGAGAATGCTTTCTGCATAAATGGTCTGACACATAATCTCCTAAGCATATCTGAAATTTGTGATAATGGGCATGTGGTTAAATTTAACAAACAAGAGTGCGAAATCCTAGACCAATCAAGAAAATCAGTAATGAAGGGTCATCGCACAAGCAACCACTGCTACATTATTAGAGGCATAGAAAGGACTGATGTCTAGAAGTACTGAGAGGAGAAAAACAAGTCCAGATCATGCATCTAGATCTGGATGTTTGGTGAAATGATGCAAATTTTTGCTGAGCTCTAAATAATATATCTGAGGTTCTTCACCTCAATTTTTTGTACATAAACATCTTGATGTTTATAATATGTACAAGTCTTGTACAAAATTTTTCTATGTATATGTCAGATTCAAATATGATCCATACTATAGATATATGTCTGGTGGGCTAAAGAAAAAAAATACTCATTTTCGATATGGCTATTGATAAGTCATGTGCATTTTCAATCAAATCGATCAACTGTCGATATCATCGACATCTCTTCATAATGTGGAAAGACATATGATCGAGACTATTATCGAAGCTGTTGTCGATAACATCCAATAAGGATCGTCGATATGATCGAAAGTGAGTTTGATAAAATCGAAGACTGACGCCCGATAAAAGGCGGTCGAGCGGAAAATTTTCGTTTCTCTAGAACAAACCTTCTATTTTTGGCTTTCTGCTCGAATCCTTGGCCTGATGACCATTTGTGGGTCCCTAAAGCTTCTCAAAAACTGTTATTATCCTTCCATTCCTTCCATTCCAGACTCTATCTCACTTTTGGTCGAATACTTTCTGAAGAACTTTGTCCTCTTTAAACCCCTCTTGTTGCCCATCCTTACCTTTACCTGTCTTGTACACTGAAAAATCATGAACAAAGGGAAAGGTAAGTCTCTTCACTCGTTACAATCAAGGAACATGCAATCAGAATCCAGTAGACGTCAACCTATTCTGATAGAAGGACGTCCATTCACCATTGTTGAACGTCTAGTGCTCAATAGTGCTATTGAATCTTTTGGAGTGGACTTACTTTTGGAAGTAATAGGTTGGTAGAACATCCTCAATCTTGGAGGATCGTATCAACTAGGGGTGATCCAAGAATTCTTCAATCAGTGTCATGTCACTAGTAATGATCCACCTAGCATTTAGGTCAAACTTGCACATTATTCAAGGATTATCACTACGATCACCTGGCTCATCTTCTAGATCTTGATGTCACTCGGATTCGAGTAACTAACAGAAATATCAACGGGTTGGGTGTATGGGGAGAAATTACTCGTGCATTATGTCAAGGTACTACCATTCCACGAAATGATGACAATTTGCTTCACATAAACTATCTTTGACCTACCATCAAAATTCTTCATAACATTTTTGGGTCTAATGTATATCCCTATGATGTCGAAGGAAATCATCTCTCTCCATTTATGATTAATGTGTTGTATGATATACACTAAGAAAATCTAGTGTGCCTGGCGACTCTTCTCCTCAAGCAAATCATTTGTGTAATCCAAGGCAATTATTGGGAGAAACTGTACTTTTCGGTGCTCATATGCAAATTATCACATCATGTGGGGCTTCTTGCCACATCTGATGTTATGTATCCTGAAGCATGGTTTGACAGTAATGCAGCCTAGGAAGCCCAACAGCTGTGTCTCTCTTCGTCACCCCACAGGCTTCGCTTTCCCATGCCAAGGGGTGTCCAACATGCTCAACCATCGATTCAGCCTACAAACGGAGGATCAAATCGCACGCCGATGGTTAGCCCAGAGTCAATCACAAACTGCCAGACTCATCATCTAGAACGACACCTTTTGAATGGGATGGCAGGGACGAAGGAACGGTTGCACAACTATGAAAGGCGCCTCACCACAATTGAAGAGAAGGTCGACATCCTTCGGCACACTACTCAACAAATGGTGGACTTGCTTACACAGAACAATCCTCACGGACATTAAGCTCATGTTGAGAAGTACAACTGCGAACGGATTACCGAGCATGTCTATTTTGTCCTGACTAAATACCTTCTTGCAAAACCTTTGGGCAGATTTTTTTGGGATATTTTTATGAAGTTTTGATTTTGATAACTGCTAAGTTACTGTCAATCTTAGGCAATTTATTTTGGATATTTCTGCATATGGCTAAATGAAATTCTCATCTTTAATGCCATTTTTTCTGTTTCAACGATCCCCTGGTCTATCTAATATGGAATGCATATGAAATTTTTACTGATTATTTTGTCTGCTATATAACTGCTCTATTTTATCTAATATGCATCCATAGATTCTGAAATTGATGTCTGCTTAAAATAAGTTAATTATTATACATCAATTGATCTGCTTCTGCCTGGTCGGTTCTCCCAAGTAATTCACTCTTCAGTCAATATCACCTGATCTATCTTTGTCAATGACTGACAAAAAGGGGGAGAACATTTACAAACACCCCGAACGGAAAATTGTTTATCTGCTTGAATGGTTGTGCAGGTGTTTAGGGGGAGCAGCTGCAACACGCAAGGGGGAGTTTACAAGTCAGGGGGAGTAGGTACTGGTTGTGTACATGGGCTAGAAATTGTAAATTTATGTAAAAGCATGTATACACAATTTAGGGTGTGTCTGTCTAGAGTGTTCTAGGGTGTTTTGGGGTTTTTGTCACGTAATTGACAAAGGAGGGAGATTGAAAGTGCCCTGGTTTGTCAAGTTACGTGAGTGTTAAGTCAGACTATCTACAAAGCCTAATAGGAAGATCAATTCTAGCGTCTGCCTCAATCGGATGTGTGCAAGCTCACCACAAGTAAATCTGAAGCCTCACATCCCATGTCCCAAAACATCAGGTGAATAAAACCCTTAAAAACAAGTTAGAAAATCATAGGATTTTAAGGTAAGAATTTTTTTTTTCAAAACAAGAAAATCTGTAAGTTTTTCTTTCCTTGTTGATTTTATCGAAACGCCTCGATATAATCTACCTGCGCTGTCGAGTCCTCGATGCTTTATCGATACCATCGGAAAGAGGACCAAATATGTCCAACAACCTCACAACATATCAGGACGAACTATCGATGTATCTATACACCTATCGATATCATCGATACCTAAATCTCGAGCCCATCGAAAGTGGCCCGATAAGATCGACAGGCAGATTTTCGGCGCCGCTATTTTTTAAAGAAAATTTAAAATTCCTTCAATATATCGATGCTCTTTCCTATATGATCTAATATCAAATATCGGTAAGATCGGAAGTCAATCGATGATATCGATCAAGAGTGTGCATTTCTTCCAGCGGATATTTCAGGTTGGTTTCTTACTTTGATCGGGGGTCATTCGAGGAAATCGATATTCATATGTCGATCATATCGAGGCGGAATCGATTGCATCGAAACTGGACAATAAGCTTACTTGTAAATCTATAGGATTTATCGATGCATCGACACTGCCTTCGATATCATCGATATGGAAATTCCGATAGCATCGGGTGACCCTCGATCATATCTTAAAAACCTGAAATATTTCTAGTCAAGTCTCTCTCATTTTTCAAGTGTCGATGGATCAAACCTATCATCGATGGAATCGGAATTAGAAATCCGATGACATCAACAATTGTTTCGATTCATCGACCAGCTGGCTAAAGGTTTCAAAAGCGTATGACTTTGAGTTTGAGTCATCGAGCAGACCATCGATGCTATCGAGAGTATACGCTCGATGATATCGAACCTGCTTGATGATATCGAACTCAGTCATAAATGTGATCGTTTTATATCCGTTGGAACCTTTTTGCCTATATATAGAGGACTTGTCTATTGTTATTGGGAGAGAAAGTAGAGATTGCTTTTGTGTGTTTCAACTTATATCTTATATCTAAAGCCGTTTCTCTCAAGGGAGTTCATCCTCCAATCCACCCTCATCATTGATATTCAAAAGAGTGGATTGGGGAATGAACTTCCCATTTAAGGATCCTCCAACTACTACCCTAATGGCAAATCATTAAGCTGGGATGCCTTGAATGCATAAGATTAGAATCACTCTATTTTCATGATAGGAAAACATTTTAAGAGTAGGATTCCATCTTGACCTCGACCCAATCCGAAGCCGAGTATTGGTATATTATTTTATGTTGCGTATCAAGGGAGCAGAAGACCCTTCGTCAACAAGGAGGAGGAGATCTTCAGCATTGTGCTTATCGGGACTTATCAACTTATTTGTAAGTATCTAGAGTCAAAGAGGACACTTGTGATCATTCCTTTGTAAGATTGGGTCTTAAGTGGTTCTCACCCTTTGAAATCTTGAAGGAGGCCTCCGGCGGGAGTGTATGTAGTGGGTACGTTGTGTGGACCCTTGCTCTGTGGAGAGCATAAACATCTGGTTGAAGGTGAACTAGTTAAACCTCGGGTTTGAGGTCAACCGTGTAGAAACCTCCGGTAGGGTCTCATGGAAGATCCTTGGCCAGTGTGCCTAAAATTGGGTTCGTTATGTTGACCCTTGCTCGTGAGAGCATAAACAGTCAGCCTCAGTGTAGGTTGTAAAGGTTGAAGGTGAACCTGATTTAAAACCTTAGGTTTGAGGTGAACCGCTGTGAAACCTCCTTAGTGAAATCTAGTACACTCAAGAGTTGATTGTGGTTATCGGGAGTGGAGTAGACAGATAGTCAAACCAGTATAACAATGATTGTGTTCATGATTGCTCTTCTTCTGTGTGTGTGGTTTATGTCAATGCATTCATATTTATATATCTGATCATACCTCACATACATTCACAGTCATATCCATCATAAACTAAGTTATATATTGCTTCCTCTTGAATAGTTTGTGATTGGATCCTCTACCAGGCTTGGAAGCCAGTAGAGTTACATTTGAGTAATCCTAATATATGTCTGTTGTTAGGATTAGTATAATAAGATTTTTAAATAAATCATAAGAAACTTTTAAAAGTCCTATTCACCCCCCTTCAGGACATATTGGCATATTCATTCTTCAACTAGTGCGGTCTTCATCGCAATTTCATGTGGTATCAGAGCGGGTCTATCTTTAAGGGCTTCACCGCCTAGAGAGTGATCTTGACTGAAGTTAGGAATATGGCTAAAGTAGAGGGCTCATCAGTCACTAGACCTCCAATATTTGATGGCTCAAATTATGCATACTGGAAGGCTAGGATGCACTACTTTCTGAGATCTTTAGATCATGATGTTTGGGATATAGTTGAAAGTGGATATGTGCCACCAACCGAACAAATTGTACTTGACAGTGGCACGACCATCACAAAGCCCAAACCCAAAGAAAAGTGATGGCGTTCGACAAGGAAAAACAGACTGCTGAAGCAAAACCTATGAACGTCATCTACTGTGTTGTGTCCCAGGATATATTCAATTAGATAAGTATGTGTGGGACATCCAAGGAAGCATGGAATCTATTGGGACCAACCCATGAAGGCACAAGCACTGTGAAGAGATCTAAACTTTAACTCCAGACTTCACAGTTCGAAAGTCTCAAAATGGAAGAGCATGAGACCTTTATGGAGTTTTTCACAAAATTAAATATCATCTGTAACTCCATGGGTGGATTGGGAGAAAAAGTTCCGGTACCCAAAATATGTAGGAAAATCTTAAGATCCCCATCAGAACAGTTTAATCCCAAAGTAACAACGATTGAAGAGTGTAGGAATATTGACGAGATGAAAGTAGAAGAACTCGTAGGTTCCCTACAAACTTTTGAACTACATTTCAAACAATCCCAAAAATCCAAAAACACTGTCCTAAAAACTTCAAAGAAAACAAAACATGAGGACAATGGAAGTGAAAAGGAAGATGAAGATGAGGAAGTGGCTTTGCTGGCACAAAAATTCTGAAGATTCTTTCAGAAAAATCGTGGCGAGCCTTCCAAAGGAAGAAAGGTGAACAACAAACCTTATGCAGGCAAATTTGGTAGAAGAACCAAAGAACCACAATGTTATGCTTGTCAGGAGTATGGACACCTATCAACCAAATGCCCAAACAGAAAAACTATGGGCAAGGCAATGTTTGTCACATGAGATGATACTGAAGAGTCAAACTTAGAATCCAGTGACTCAGAGAGCGATGGTGACCAGAAATCCTTGAAAATTCTCATGGTCTCCACTGCTCCAATCATTCCCACAGAATCTGAAAACAAGAGAGAACAGCAAGTCATGGAATCATTTCCATCTGACAATGAAGAAGAAGAAGAAGAAGAAGAAAAGGATAAGCTACAAGATGCTTACAATCAACTATATATTCATAGCGTCAAAGTGGTTAAAAGACTTGGAATATCTGAGAACAAATTAGAATTTCTGCAAAAAGATTTGGATAAAACTCTAGAAATGAATACACATCTAACAATGATTTACAGCATTATCACTCTGACAATGATAGACATGAGAGAATTAACTCCTTCCTTAAATCCGAGTCCGAGAAATTGAACAAACAGGTCGAGATCTTAAAAGACAAAAATATGCCCCTTCAAAATGAAAACCATACACTCCTGTTTAATCTAGAAGAGTCCAGAAAAATTGCCAAGCAAAACAATAAGTTTTTCCAGAGTGGTGAGAAGTTAGAAAAACTTTTAGGTATGGGAAAATCTGGAAAAAGCCAAAATGGTTTAGGACTTGAGAAAGGTAGAGCTAAAACTGGGTATGGAACACTGATACTTGAAAAATCTAATGCCTCTAGTAGCAACACAAAGACTAATGAAATAGTTGAATAAGATAAGAAAATTAAATCTACTACAAGTAAGAACCCAGTCACAAAGTGGATAATTAAAGAAAAGAAAAATTATCTTGTCACTCACTCAAATCACTTAACAAGCAATGACACTAAGTAGTACCTTGACAGTGGTTGCTCAAGACATGTTACAGGTGACATGTCCCTTCTTTCAAACTATTAGAATCTTTATAATGGGATAATCACCTACAGAGATGGAACCACTGCTAAAGTAATTGGACAGGGAATCATAAAAGGGATTCAGTTGTTTGAAAATGAGAATGTTTTCTGCATAAAAGGTCTGACACATAATCTCCTAAGCATATCTCAAATTTGTGATAATGGGCATGTGGTTAAATTTAACAAACAAGAGTGCGAAATCCTAGACCAATCAGGAAAATCAGTAATGAAGGGTCATCGCACAAGCAACCACTACTACATTATCAGAGGTATAGAAAGGACTGATGTCTAGAAGTATTGAGAGGAGAAAAACAAGTCCAGATCATGCATCTAGATCTGGATGTTTGGTGAAATGATGCAAATTTTTGTAGAGCTCTAAATAATATATCTGAGGTTCTTCACCTCAATTTTTTGTACATAAACATCTTGATGTTTATAATATGTACAAGTCTGTTACAAAATTTTACTGGGTATATGTCGGATTCAAATATGATCCATACTATACATATATGTCTGTTGGGATAATGAAAAAAAATACTCATTTTTTATATGGCTATCGATAAGTCACGTGCATTTTCAATCAAATCAATCAACTGTCGATATCATCGACATCTCTTCAGAATGTGGAAAGACATATGATCGAGACTATTATCGAAGTTGTTGTCGATAACATCCAATAAGGATCGTCGATATGATCGAGAGTGAGTTCGATAAAATCGAAGACTGACGCCTAATAAAAGGCGGTCGAGCGGAAAATTTTCATTTCTCTAGAACAAACCTTCTATTTTTGGCTTTCTGCTCAAATCCTCGGCCGGATGACCATTTGTGGGTCCCTAAAGGTTCTCAAAAATTGGCATTATCCTTCCATTCCAAAGTCTATCTCACTTTTAGTCAGATACTTTCTGAAGAACTATGTCCTCTTTAAATCCCTCTTGTTGCCCATCCTTACCTTTACCTGTCTCCTACACTGAAAAATCATGAACAAAGGGAAAGATAAGTCTCTTCACTCGTTACAATAAAGGAACATGCAATCAGAATCCAGTAGGCGTCAACCTATTCCGATAGAAGGACGTCCATTCACCATTATTGAACGTCTAGTGCTCAATAGTGCTATTGAATCTTTTGGAGTGGACTTACTTTTGGAAGTAATAGGTTGGTAGAACATCCTCAATCTTGGAGGATCGTATCAACTAGGGGTGATCCAAGAATTCTTCAATCACTGTCATGTCACTAGTAATGATCCACCTAGCATTCAGGTCAAACTTGCACATTATTCAAAGATTATCACTCCAATCACCCTGGCACATCTTCTAGATCTTGATGTCACTCGGATTCCAGTAACTAACAGAAACTCAACGGGTTGGGTGTATGGAGAGAAATAACTCGTGCATTATGTCAAGGTACTACTGTTCCACAAAATGATGACAATTTGCTTTACATCAACTATCTTTGACCCACCTTCAAAATTCTTCATAACATTTTTGGGTCTAATGTATATCCCTGTGATGTCGAAGGAAATCATCTCTCTCCATTTATGATCAATGTGCTATATGATATACACCAAGAAAATCAAGTGTGCCTGCCGACTCTTCTCCTCAAGCAAATCATTCGTGTAATCCAAGGCAATTATCGGGAGAAACTGTACTTTCCGGTGCTCATATGCAAATTAGCACATCATGTGGGGCTTCTTGCCACATCCGATGCTATGTATCCTGAAGCATGGTTTGACAGTAATGCAGCCCAGGAAGCCCAACAGTTGTGTCTCTCTTAATCTCCCCCCAGGCTTCGTTTTCCCATGCTAAGGGGCGTCCAACATGCTCAACTATCGATTCAGCCTACACACGGAGGATCAAATCGCACGCCGATGGTTAGCCCAGAGTCAATCACAAACCGCTAGACTCATCATCTAGAACGTACCTATTGAATGGGATGGCAGGGATGGAGGAACGGTTGTACAACTGTGAAAGGCGCCTCACCACAATTGAAGAGAAGGTCGACATCCTTCGGCACACTACTCAACAAATGGTGGACTTGCTTACACAGAACAATCCTCACGGACATTGAACTCATGTTGAGAAGTACAACTGCGGACAGATTACCGAGCATGTCTATTTTGTCATGACTAAATACCTTCCTGCAAAACCTTTGGGCAGATTTTTTTTTTTTGGGAAATTTTTATGAAGTTTTGATTTTGATAATTGTTAAGTTACTGGCATTCTTAGGCAGTTTATTTTGGATATTTCTGCATATGACTAAATGAAATTCTCATATTTAATGCCATTTTTTCTGTTTCAACGATCCCCTAGTCTATCTAATATGAAATGCATATGAAATTTTTACTGATTATTTTGTCTGCTATATAACTGCTCTATTTTATCTAATATGCATCCATAGATTTGAAATTGATGCATGCTTAAAATAAGTTAATTATTATACATCAATTGATCTGCTTCTACCTGGTCAGTTCTCCCAAGTAATTCACTCTTCAGTCAATATCACCTGATCTATCTTTGTCAATGACTGACAAAAAGGGGGAGAACATTTACAAACACCCCGAACGGAAAATTGTGTATCTGCTTGAACGGTTGTGCAGGTGTTTAGGGGGAGCAGTTGCAACAAGCGAGGGGGAGTTTACAAGTCAGGGGGAGCAGCTACTGTTTGTGTACATGGGCTAGAATTGCAAATTTGTGTAAAAGCATGTACACACAATTTAGGGTGTGTCTGTCTAGAGTGTTTTAGGGTGTTTTGGGGATTTTGTCACGTAATTGACAAAGGGGGGAGATTGAAAGTGCCCTGGTTTGTCAAGTTACATGAGTGTTAAGTCAGACTGTCTACAAAGCCTAATAGGAAGATCAATTCAAGCGTCTGCCTCAACCGGATGTGTGCAAGCTCGCCACAAGTAAATTTAATGCCTCACATCCCATGTCCCAAAACATCAGGTGAATAAAACCCTTAAAAATAAGTTAGAAAATCATAGGGTTTTAAGGTAAGAAAACTTTTTTTTCAAAACAAGAAAATCTCTAAACATCCTCGATTTTATCAAAACACCCTCGATATGATCGACCTACGCTGTCGAGTCCTCGATGCTTCATCGATACCATCGAAAGAAGACCAAATATGTCCAACAACTTCACAACATATCTGGACGAATTATCAATGTATCGATACACCTATTGATATTATCAATACTCAAATCTCGAGCCCATCGAAAGTGGCTAAATAAGATCGACAGACAGATTTTCGGCGCACCTATTTTTAAAAGAAAATTTCAAATTCCTTCAATATGTCGATGCTCTAAAATCAAATCCATGTCGAGATCTAAAATCCTCCGATATGATCTAAAATCATATATCGATAAGATCGGAAGTCCATCGATGATATCGATCAAGGGCGCACATTTCTTCCAGCAGATATTTCAGGTTATTTTTTTACTTTGATCGGGGGTCATTCGAGGAAATCGATACTCATATGTCGATGATATCAAGGCAGAGTCGATTGCATCAAAACTGGACATAAACTGTCCAATAAGCTTACTTGTAAATCTATAGGATTTAACGATGCATCGACAATGCCTTCGATATCATCGATATGCAAATTTCGATGACATCGACTGACCCTCGATCAAATCTTAAAAACCTGAAATATTTCTAGTCAAGTCTCTCTCATTTTTCAAGTGTCGATGGATTGAACCTATCATCGATGGAATCGAAGTTCGAAATCTGATGACATCGACAATTGTTTCGATTTATCGACCAGCTGGCTAAAGATTTCAAAAGCGTATGACTTTAAGTTTGAGTCATCGTGCAAACCATTGATGCTATCGAGAGTATACGCTCGATGATATCGAACTCAGTCATAAATGTGACCGTTTTATATTCGTTGAAACCTTTTTGCCTATATATAGAGGACTTGTCTATTGTTGCTGGGAGAGAAAGTAGAGAGTGCTTTTGTGTGTTTCAACTTATATCTTATATCCAAAGCCTTTTCTCTCAAGGGAGTTCTTCCTCCAATCCACCCTCATCATTGATATTCAATAGAGTGGATTGGGGAATGAACTTCCGCATTCAAGGATCCTCCAACTACTACCTTAATGGCAAATTATTAAGTTGGGATGCCTAGAATGCATAAGATTGGAATCACTCTATCTTCCTAATAGGAAAATATTTTCAGAGTAGGATTCCATCTTCACCTTGACCCAACCCGAAGCCGAGTATTGGTATATTATTTTGTGTTGCGGATCAAGGGAGAAGAAGACTCTTCGTCAACAAGGAGTAAGAGATCTTTATCATTGTGCTTATCGGGACTCATCAACTTATTTGTAAGTATCTAGAGTCCAAGAGGACACTTGTGATCATTCCTTTGTAAGCTTGGGTCTTAAGTGGTTCTCACCCTTTGAAGTCTTCAAGGAAGCCTCCGGCAGGAGTGTACGTGGTGGGTGCATTGTGTGGACCCTTGCTTTGTGGAGAGCATAAACATCTGGTTGAAGGTGAACCAGCAAAACCTTAGGTTTGAGGTCAACCGCTGTGAAACCTCGGGTTTGAGGTCAACCGTGTAGAAACCTCCGGTAGGATCTTATGGAAGATCCTTGGCCAGTGTGCCTAAAAGTGGGTGTGTTGTGTTGACCCTTGCTCGTGAGAGCATAAACAGTCAGCCTCAGTGCAGGTTGTAAAGGTTGAAGTTGAACGTGATTTAAAACCTTAGGTTTGAGATGAACCGCTGTGAAACCTCCTTAGTGAAATCCGATACACTCAACGGTTGAGTGCGGTTACCGGGAGTGGAGTAGACAAGTAGTCTAACCACTATAAAAATGACTATGTTCATGATTGCTCTTCTTCTGTGTGTGTGATTTATGTCAATGCATTCATATTTATATATCTGATCACACCTCACACACATTCACAGTCATATCCATCATAAACTAAGTTATATATTGCTACCTCTTGAATAGTTTGTGATTGGATCCTCTACCAGGCTTGGAAGCTAGTAGAGTTACATTTGAGTAATCCTAATATATGTCTGTTGTTAGGATTAGTGTAATAAGATTTTCAAATAAATCATAAAAACTTTTAAAAGTCCTATTCACCCCCCTCTAGGACATATTAGCATATTCCTTCTTCAACTACTGCGGTCTTCACCGCAATTTCATGTGGTATCAGAGCGGGTCTCTCTTTAAGGGCTTCACCGCCTAGAGAGTGATCTTGACTAAAGTTGGGAATATGGCCAAAGGAGAGGGCTCATCAGTCACTAGACCTCCAGTACTTGATGGCTCAAATTATGCATACTGGAAGGCTATGATGCACTACTTTCTGAGATCTTTGGATCATGATGTTTGGGATATAGTTGAAAGTGGATACGTGCCACCAACCGAACAAATCGTACTTGACAATGGCACGACCATCACAAAGCCCAAACCCAAAGAAAAGTGGAAAGCGCTCAACAACGAAAAACAGACTACTGAAGCAAAAGCTATGAACGCCATCTACAGTGTCGTGTCCCAGGATATATTCAATCAGATAAGTATGTGTGGGACATCCAATGAAGCATGTGATCTGTTGGAAACAACTCATGAAGGCACAAGAGATCTAAACTTCAACTCCTCGCTTCACAGTTCGAAAGTCTCAGAATGGAAGAGCATGAGACCTTTATGGAGTTTTTCACAAAATTAAATATCATCTCTAACTTCATGGGTGGATTGAGAGGAAAAGTTCCGCTACCCAAAATATGTTGGAAAATCTTAAGATCCCTACTGGAACGGTTTAATCCCAAAGTAACAACAATTGAAGAGTGTAGGAATATTGATGAGATGAAAGTAGAAGAACTGGTAGATTCCCTACAAACTTTTGAAGGACATTTCAAACAATCCTAAAAATCAAAAAACACTGTCCTAAAAACTTCAAAGAAAACAAAACATGAGGACAATGGAAGTGAAAAGGAAGATGAAGATGAAGATGAGGAAGTGGCTTTGCTGGCACAAAAATTCAAAAGATTCTTTTAGAAAAATCGTGGCGAGCCTTTCCAAAAAATAGTGAAGTAAATGTTCTCTGTCTCTCAAGATATAACATTTACTTCCAGAAGCACGAAAGTATTTCACACTAGGTTATTTTCCATACCATAGTTCGTATGGAGTTTTGTTCAAACCTGCTTTAAGGTTAACTCTATTGATGATGTAGTAGGCAGTGTTGACAGCTTTAGCCTAGAAACTCTTCGCCATATCTTTTCCATTTAACTTAACTAAACCCATTTCCTTCAGTACTTGATTTTTTCTTTCAACAACTCCATTTTGCTATGGGGTTTTTGGGGCTGAGAATTCATGACTGATTCCTTTCTCATCACAGTATCTTTTAAATCACTCATTTTCAAATTCGCCACCATGATCACTCCTGATGCGATTTATGCAATATCCTTTTTTCATTTTGAAGTCGCTTTGCCAAAATTACAAATTCATCAAAGGCATCTAGTTTCTCCCGAAGAAATGCGACCCAAGTAAATCTGGTGTAATCATCTACGACCACCAGGAAGTATCTCTTCTTGCCATGACTTTCCACTTTGGTCGGACCAACTAGGTCCATATGTAACAGATCCAAAGGTTTTGTTGTTGCTATGGTGGTTGTCTTTTTGTGACCGACTTTTATTTGTTTACCTTTTAAACAATCACCACATACAACTTTTTCTTGTTTTCTAATATTTGAAAAGGTCGAGCTATTAAGTCCTAAAAGGGGGGGGGGTGAATAGGACAATGCCAAATGAAAAAATTTAATAGCGAAATTTAAATAAATTAAATACTGATAGCAATAAACAATCCCACAACGCTGAAATTAAAGACAACCTCAAATGTACGAGTATTGAGAGGTTGATACAGATGTTGTTCTAAGGACAACCTTACACCAAAAACCAAGGGTTTATGGCAGGACAACCTTTTTAGAACGGTTTGTGTATCAAAAACTGAAACTGATACAGAGGAATAAAGAAATAAATAGCAAGAAAAGAAATCTAAGCTATTGCAACATTCCCACACTTACATAAAAGAAATTACAACATTCTCCACAAATGCAAAAAGGAAAATTTCAACATCCACAAAATAAAATAAACAATCAATCAACCACAAGACCAGAAATTATAGTGGTTCGCTTGTATGTACACCAACTGTTAAACAACAGCCACACAACTACTCCACTCCTAATATCGTCACACAGTGGATATTAGCGTTCACTATGAAAATAGGTTTTCCAAGGTTCACCTAAAACCCTCACAATTGTGTCTTTCAAGTGGGCTTACACAATTCAAAAACCCCACACTCTAAGTTTTCTGAAGCACCTCAGACAAAGCAAAATAGAGAGATTTTTCTGGCACAATCTCAATGAAACCAAAAGAAAGGAATTTACAAAACTATAAAATACCTAGATATTCTCCTTTTGATACAGCCCAGAAGAACCAAATCGAAGTAGAAGTTCAACGTAGACGTTCAAATGTTCATACTCACTTGTGAAATGGTTCTAGGTTCTAAATTGATTTTAAATTATATCACCTTGGGCTATTGATTTTGATTCCAAGAATTGGAGAATATATCAATCCCTCTTTCAAATAAAATTGGAATGCAGAATACAAAATCAAATGCAAAGAAAAATAATTAAAGAGAATATCAAATGAGAACAATATAATTTAAAATAATGACTAACTTATCTCTCAGAGTGGTGTATTGATTTAGCTTGAATTGAATATCAAATTTGTGTTCTATTTATAAGTGTAGAAATCACAAGCACGACTGGTCGTTAGGTCGCCACGACTGGTCGTAAGACCAACGGATTTTTGAAATTTTGAGCGCAATAAGATAAAGTCGTTCCACGACTGGTCAAAGGACCTAATCGACCAATCGAGAGGCCTCCACGACTGGTCGAGTCCTGTCCACGACTGGTCGTGCATAACCCATTTTAGTTGCTAGACTTTGAGTTGAGTCTGGAAGGACTGGTCGAACAAGAGTTGAGCACTGTTCACATGACCGGTCGAGCAGTCTCCAGGACTGGTCGAGGCTTTAACAAAAATTTCCAAAAATCAGTAACAAACATAGGTCTAGTCGAGGAATTCTTGGACTGGTCGAGCCAGTGCCAGGATTAGTCGAACATAGCCCAGGACTAGTCGAAAAACAGACTAAACACTTATAAAATGAACCGATTGAATTATGTATTCAAAATGACCTACCCTAAGGTCAATCTAGGGTCAACCAAACCTTGTTAGTGTTATATGAACATTGAGTCTTCTTTTCCTTCAGTTGATAGTTGATCTTTGAAGTTCACGAAGCTTGAGATCTTGATAAATTTAGAAGCTTGAACACGTGACTTCTGACGCTTGAATTTGTGATACATTGAAGCTTGAGATATTGAGGATCAAAGTTTAGAAACTTTGTCTTATTTGGATGAAGCTTTTGATAACTTGAACTATGAAGCTTGAAACACTGAGCGATGTTCTTGAATCATGAAGTCTTGCTTTTGAAGTTCTAGAAGTAAAGCCTATATCCTTGTACATGAGATGCACTGTCTTGAGTATGTAGAAGCTCTACACAAGACATAGATTCCAAGAGGTTTTGGCACTACGAAATTTGACAATCATAGGAGCTAGATACCATAGCACTTATAAACTCCCCCTTTGTCAAATTTGTGACAAAACATACTTCATAATAACATAAGCATTAAATGCACAAAGAATCATGCACCAATTATCAATATAAACCAGTTACAACCTGGTTAAAGAATCATGCACCAGTTATCAATATAAACCAGTTACAACCTGGTTAAAGAATCCTACACCAATTATAAACTGATAAAAAAAAATCGCATCGCATCACAACACATCAATTCCTCCAACAATACTCCTTACTTACTCCCCCTTTCAAATAATGGATGATGGCTACATATCCACAATCCATCCACACAATTATCCACAATCCACAATCCACCACATGCCAATCCACACAATCAGCATGATAAATTTTCCGCGTTTTTGTCACAAGATGACAAAGGAAGAATAAAAGTAGATAAAGAAGGAAGAATAAGAAGAGTAATGAGGAATAAATGAACAAGATAGTCAATATAATAAAACCATAAGTAAGCAATGTTCAAGCATAATCTACCATTTCAAGCATTGTTCAAGCATAATCAACCAAGTTCAACCAAATTCAACCCCATAAAGCAAAAGAAAGCCAAATATCATTAAAGTTATTACAAACCAAGATAAGTAAAAACTAATCAGAACCCGATGAAGGAGCAGGTATGGTAGGATCAAGATTATGAAGTCCCTTGTTCAGGCGCCTAAGATATTCGCGCATATATTTGAATTGTAAATCATGGGACACATTCATGTTCTCTACCTTTTCCTCAAGCGAGCGCAAACGTGCATCAAAATCAGACGGTTGAAAATCAAGATCATTTGCCGAATCGAATTCGATCTCATCAAAAATATCATCCATGTTGATGTCATCTGGAGGTAAATCACCTTCCTCTTCATTCACCACATCAGCTCCACCAACACCCACATTGATTTGGCTTGCAGCCAACCTCCGATTCATTTTATTTATATTGCAGTTGTTGAAGATTAGGTGTTGAATGGGAACTTCCCCAACAAGCATAACCATTAAAATATCGGAGGCCAACATAGTCATAAGATATGCGAAAGGAATGTCACTGTGTCCTGAATGGAGACGAAATTGAATTATACAATGACAGATTAAAGAAGGAAGGCATACACTGGTTCCAGAAATAATGGAATGAAGAATCCGAACCATGAAAGTGGTGAGTTCGGTTTTGTTACCAGAACGGGGATAAACATTAGAAATAAAAATCATGTGAAGGACTTTGTATCTGGGTAACAAATATTTTGAGGCAAGCGCATTTCCAGAAGGATTCCATTCAGCATCTATATTGCACAAAGCTCTAGTAAGCATACGCTTTTCAGATTCAGATGGTTTAGCCACTAGAGTGCTAATGGGAATACCTTCATCATTGACAGGTATGTCCATTAAACTAGAGATCAGATGTCGGTCTACTTCAACTGGACCTTCTCTAGTTGCAATAATAAATGTCAGATTTTCAGTTAAAAAATAAAAAATACTTGCATACATACCTTGCGCAATGGACCGGTATGCCAGCCCACCCCAATGTAGAATGTTATATCATCCTACAGATTGGAGGAGAGGAAAGATATCAAATGAAGCTAGATGTTCAACATGAACAGGTCGTTCAACAACAACATTACGCAATCTAATATCCCGCACATAAGACAGATCATCTTCAGGTGATCGAAGGTAGCACATTGTGATAAGTGTCGATCTAGAAGATGAAGGACCACGAGAAGTTTTCTTTTTGGCCATACCTTCCATTTGCAAGTAAGAAATCAAAGAACAAAGAGATTGCAAAAGAAGTAGAGTGGGCTTTCACAAGATCAAATTTTGGAGAAGAAAACCTCAATAACCACTACGAATCAAGAAATAAATCACACCAATGAAGAAAAAGGAGTGATAAGAACTTGATGTAAATGCAGCACTAACCTTGAAGAAGAAATCCAAAATGAAGAAAAATAAATTTTTTCCCCCAAATAAAGTTCCAACCCGTGCTACATGACTGGTCGAGTACATGCTCGACTGGTCGTGCCATAACTGGTCGAGTATGCACTTGACTGGTCGTGCACAGCCGAAAATATGCATTTTTCATAAAATTTGAAATTATAATAATTTAAAATAACAAATATATACAATACGATACAAAAATGCATAAATAATCAATTCAAATTGCACATACCAATAACAAATTTCAATTTACCAAACCTACTTTTGTCGAGCGGTTTTGTGAATATGTCAGCAAGTTAAGTCTTGGTCGGTATATATTCTGAAGAAATAGTCTTGTCTTCCACTAATTCACAAATGTAGTGATATTTAATGTCAATATGCTTAGTTCATGAGTGTTGGATTAGATTTTTAGAGATATTAATTGCACTTGAATTATCACAATATAAAACCATAGTATTATGTGCAATTCCATAATCGCTTAACATTCTTTTCATCCACACAAGCTGAGTACATGCATTTCCTGGCATAATGTATTCAGCCTCAGCAGTTGAGAGCGATATGGAACTTTGTTTCTTACTTAACCAAGAAACTAAACAGTTCCCTACATAAAAACAACCACCACTGGTTGATTTCCTATCATCAATGTTACCAGCCCAATCAGCATCAGTGTAACCCGCTAATTGCACATTAGTATCATGTGGATACCAAAGACCCATATTTGTTGAACTTGTGACATATTGCAAAATGTGCTTAACAGCAGTTAAATGTGACTCTTTAGGGTCAGATTGATATCTAACGCAAATTCCTACACTAAATGTAATATCAAGTCGGCTTGCAGTTAAATACAACAAACTACTTATCATACTGTGATCAATTTAGGATCTGCACTCTTACCTGTAGAGTCCTCTGAGAGTTTTAAAGTCGTACTCATAGGAGTATTAAAAATTTTCCCATTCTCAAATCCAAACTTCTTAACTAAGTGCAAAGCATATTTAGTTTGAGAGATAAAGAAACCATCAGGTTGCTGTTTTACTTGCAACCCTAGGAAATAATTCAATTCCCCAACCATGCTCATTTCGATCTTAGACTTCATAAGATCTGCAAACTCAATAGTCATGTTAGCACAGGTAGATCCATAAATAATATCATCAACATAAATTTGCACTATTAAAATGTGATCATTATGTTTCTTTACAAACAATGTCTTATCAACACTTCTCATTATGAAGTTATGACTTAGTAGAAACTTAGTTAACTTTTCGTACCATGCCCTGGGAGCTTGTTTCAAACTATAAAGTACCTTTTTCAGGCGATAGACATGATTAACATTCTTTGGGTCTTCAAAACCCGTTGGTTGTTCAACATACACTTCTTCATGCAAATCGCCATTTAAGAAAATACTTTTTACATCCATTTGATATATTTTGAACTTTCTAAAGCATGCAATGGATATAAATAGTCTGATTGATTCAAGACGAGCTACTAGGGAAAAGCTCTCATCATAATCGATGCATTCAATTTGAGTGTACCCTTGTACAACCAGCCTAGCCTTGTTTCTAATAATATTACCAAGTTCATCAGACTTATTTTTGAAAATCCATTTAGTTTCGATAATGTGTTTATCTTTAGGTCTAGGAACTAAGTACCAAACATCATTTCTAACAAATTGATTAAGCTCTTCTAACATCGCAACTATCCATTTTTCGTTAGTGAGAGCTTCTTTTACGTTAGCCGGTTCTATCTGAGATGTACAGCACATGTAGTTACACATATCTTCTAATTATTTATGAGTACGCACACCAGTGAGAGGTTTTCCAAGAATTTGATTAGTTAGATTGTCTTTAACTGTTCTCAGTTCAGTGTTTTGTTGACTTGATGAAAAGTCTGGTTTATTAAGTAGAAGAACTTCATCATTTTTTAAACCTGAGACATGTGTATTCAAGTAATCGTCAATAACCACATTAATGGACTCTTGAATAATACTAGTCCGCTTATTAAGAACCCGATACGCTCGACTATTCAGGGCATACCCTAAAAATATCCCTTCATCACTTTTGGTGTCAAACTTCCCCAGATTTTCTCAGTCACGTAAAATGTAGCAATTGCTGCCAAAAATTCAAAGTATTTGACAGTAGGTTTCTTATTAGACCACATTTCATAAGCCGTTTTACTATTTAATTTTCTAGTATAAACACGGTTAATTATATAGCAGGAAGTATTTACTGCTATGGCCCAAAGATTTTTAGGGAGCTTCATACAATTTAACATTACATTTGTCATTTCTTGAAGCACTCTATTTTTTCTTTCAACTATACCATTTTGTTATGGTGTTTTGGGCGCAGAAAATTCATGTTATATTCTCTGATCACTGGAAAACTTCTCAAAACTGTTATTCTCAAAATTTGATCCATGATCGCTACGGATCTTATAGACTTGAGATTCTTTTTCAGTTTGGATACGTCTAAGTACCCTTTTTACTTCATCGAGAGTTTTTGATTTGTCTCTTAAGAAGTTACCCAAGTATATCTAGTAAAGTCATCTACAATTACCAGTATGTACTTCTTGCCACCTCGACTCTCTGTTCTAGTTGGTCTAATAAGATCCATATGGAGGAGTTCGAGCAGTTTAGATGTGGCATTTGAGTCCACCTTTTTGTGAGAACTCTTAGTTTGTTTGCCAATCTGGCATTCGCCACATATTTTATCTATTTTATGTATTTTGGGTAAGTATCTTACTAACTCTCTTTTACTCAATGTATATAAGTTACGGTAGTGTACATGTCCAAGGCGTTTATATCATAACTCGGTCTCATTGGTATGGACCATGTAGCACAATAGATTAGATGAGCTAGAATCACTTATAATGTAGCAGTTTTCAGAAGTTCTACGACCAGTTAATATTACTGAACCATTTTTATTTAAAATTTTGCACTCTAACTTAGTAAATTTTACGCTATGATTATTATCGCATATTTGAGAAATGCTTAATAAGTTGTGTTTTAACCCTTTTACATATAAAACATTCTCAAATAAAGGAAGGTTAAAGAGTTGAATTGTACCTTGGTCAACAATCCTGCAGTTACTATCATCACCGAATGTGACTGAACCATCAGTCATGTCTTTAAGATTGGTGAACAGACCTTTTTCACCTATCATGTGTCTGGAGCATCCACTGTCTAGGTACCATTTTGAATGGCTTATAGCTTTGAAAAAAGTGTGGGCAACCAAGCACGTAACCTTAGGAACCCATTTCATTACAATCTTGGGTTTAGGAGTATAGTTGGTCTTCTTTTGTTTGTACTTGTTATAAGACCGACCCATTGAGTTAGATTTTAAGAGCTCCTTAAGTAAATCAACAATTTTATCAGCTAAAGGATTATGATTCTGATTTTTATAGTTGATACGGTTACTTTTAGGTTTTAAGGATTGAAAAGTTTTAGCATTTTTTGGATAATTTTGATTTTTCCCTTTTGAGTTTGAAGACTCTCCTTTCACAAACTTAGGAGGTGTATTCTAATGTTTGGGAGGCATACTCTTGCCGTAGCCCAATCCAGATCGGTCACCACATTTTCTGGATCTGGATAAAAGTTTTTCTAACTTAGGATCACCTTGGGCATACCTCCAAGTGTCTTTTCAACTCAAAAGTGAAGAGACTTCAACTTTTAGCTTTTCATTTTCAGATTTTAAGTTTTTAACTTAGGAGTTTTTGAAATCTAAGTCACACTTAGTTTTTTCAAAACAATCTGAAATGTGTGATTTTTCTAAAATAAGATTATCAAAATTTTCTTTAAGTTTTAAAAACTTTTCTTTCTGAAGTTTTAGTTTTATCGCAATTTTGACAACTTTCCTTGTATAGGACATTATAAGCATCTTGAAGATCTTCTTCATTTTCATTATCACTATTCAGATTTTCTTTACTAGTTGAATCATCATTATCTGAAAAAGTGAACTTGGCTAGAGTCATAAGGGCTTTAACTTCATTACCCGACTTAGTTTCAGAATCTTCTGACTCAGAAGAGGCTTCAGAGTAGGAAGATTCATCCCAAGTAGCCAACATTCCTTTCCTTTTAGGTTTGTCCTTTTTAGGACACTTGTTTGCTAAATGCTCATATTCATGACAGTAGTATCATTGACTATCTTTTAAAGATTTCCAAGTTTTAGATTTAGATCTTTTCTTATCATTAGATTTTTGAAAATCAACCCTCATTTTACTTTTAAAAATATTATAAAACTTTTTACCTAAAAGGGCCATATCATCTTCAAAATTTTCAAAATCTGAATTACTACAATTTTCTTGAGAAATACTTTTAGAAGATTTAAGGGCGATGGATTTACCTTTAGGAGCTTTAAAGTTTAACTCATAGGTTTGTAATGAGTTTGTCACGCCCCAAACTCGGAAACCGAGCTCACAAAATTCCGATCACCGAATCCAGTGCAACAGCCTCCGTAGTATCCCATTTTTGCTCCCAACGCTCATACGCCAGATTCCGATCCTGGGATCTTACAAGGAGGATTTTCAACATGAATTTGTCTCATAAGAAGCATAACCACAAGTATACCTAAATCATAAGAACAACATCATCACCACATATCCACTAATATAATCATTTGAGTACAATGCTGAAAGGGAAATACATATATCGAAAATCAAAGCTCCAGAGGTCCGCTGCATGCTCCAAGCTCCACGCCGCTGAAACCTAATGTTACCTGCATGCATCTATCATACATAAGCTTATAGAAAGCTTAGTGGGTGGTGAAAGTGTGTGAATAGAATATGTGTCCTCAGAATGTAATATCAGAGTAAACGAAGATACTAATAAGTCCACAAGCCATACAACATCCGAGTAAGCCAAAATATTGACGAGATCATGAATCACACGATATCAAAGTAAGCGAAAATATACTGATAAGTCCATGAGTGCCATCAGCCGTACCAATGTTATGCGATGCAAGGCACGAATGCTAACGACCATATCAATGCTAAAACATGGCAACCCAAAATGTTAAATGTTGTGGATGCAATGCAATATGCGGTGCGAATGAAATGAACAAGTTGGAGTGAATTCAGGATGATAGTACGTAGTATCGCAGGCTATGGGGTCCATCACAAGGGACTTTTATTCAAACAAGTCCCATATCGAAATTTGAATAGTCAGACTCAATGTGGTAAACTCCTGATCTCAGGTTAGTCAAGCGCCCCAACATAAATCCTGGCCATTGCAACGGTATACGTAACAAATAGTTGCGCATCATCAGCTTAAGTGAATAGTGAATAAATGAATGAGTATGTAAATCCTGCTCAATAAGTCCACATATCAGCACCAGACACTCTGGGATCATCACCGGAGTCTAGTACACTCCAAGGTGGCTACCGCCACAGCCGACAACGTAGCCCAGCGAGTGGAAAAGACCTCACTACCCGCTTACCAGTAGTATACTATGCCTACCCGGCTCATCGATAGCGGACCCATTTGGGAGCTAGTCAAACTCAGCCTAGCTTATAGCCCCCTCACTCAGGAGGATAAGGCTACACCCCCTCCCAACCGACCACGACATAGTGGGAGACGAGGCCTAATGGTATTCGACACTCGTGAGCTCATGTATCCACTCGGTCTAGATGTTGGGGCATCTCTTGGCCACATAGGTTTAGGGACTTTCACCCATGGACATCCAAAGTGCCCAGATGGTCGAACCAAACATTTTCGGTGTCCCATCTAGCCATCCATGACATGCCTGTGGAGCCAACGACCCTGATGTCGCTAGGGCGTGCAATAATCACAACACACAATGCAAGATGCATGAGTCATACAATCCAGTCATGCATCAATCCTGCGCATACCGTGCGCTCGCGAGACAATCTCCGCCTATTAGGGAGTCTCGTAACAGCCTACCTAATGACATATACAATGGCCAACCACATCTCATAACAAATATGCAGAAGAAGCGTATGGGCATGTATCATGATGCTATGTTATCACATACTCATAATCGGTATCAATATCCGGCATCGACAATCGACCTCAACAATGTGGACATTTAACCAACATTACCTCCAAGGAATGGCCCACATAGAGCTTAACCTATAGTGGACATATGGCCTCACACGAGGGTTAAATATACAATACCACGGGCCTCGCTCAAGAGCTTAATACACATCACGATGGGCCTTTCACATGGGCCTATCATACATCACAATAGGCTCCTTCACTTGGCCTTCAAATGCATCGCAATGGGCCTCATCACATAGGCCTCATATACATCACATTGTGCCTTAAACACGGCCTGAATACACCTCACAACGGGCCTCAAATACTAGCCGCATGTACATCACATTGGGCCTCGACAATCAGAATCGGCAATCGGCCACAGCAATCGGAATCAACAATCGGCCATGATAATCGGCCTCGATTGATAATCGGCAATCGACCACGACAATCAGAATCGATCGATTATAGACCTCGATGATCGAAATCGGTAATCAACATCGATGAGAATGTCCTAACAAGGCCTAAAGGAATGTCACAATGTGGACATTTAACCATCATTGCCCATCAACGTGGACATTCAACCAACATTGCTCCTAAGGAGTGGCCCACATAGGGCCGAACATACAGTGGGCCCACGGCCTCATACAAGGGTCTAATATACATCACAATGGGCTGAATACACTAGCCTAATATACATCACCATGGCTCATGACCCATGGCCCTCAAATACATCATAATGGGCAACGACCCATGGGCCTCAATATACATCAAGTGGACCGCATTAATGGGTCTCATATACACGACATGTGGCCCTGCACATGGGCCTCAAACACATAGCATGCGGGCCCTACACATGGGTCTCATATACATCAAATGGGCCATATACCTTGGCCTTGAATACTTCACAAGGGGCCTTACCAATGGGCCTCGAATACATCTGAATGGGCCTTACCCATGAGCCTCAGATTCAAGCAGGTAGGCCCCATCATATGGGCCTTAAATATAAGGCAGGTGGGCCCTATCACATGGGCCAAAATACAAACAGGTGGGCCCCTCACATGGGCCAAAAATAGATCATGATGGGCCTCATAGATAGGCCGCACCAATGGGCCTCAAGTACATCAAGTGGGCCTCTGACATGTCACGATGGGCCTCTACCCATGGACTCCAAATACATTTTAATGGCCCTCAACCCATGGGCCCTAAATACATCTTAATGGGCCTCAACCCATAGGCTCCAAATAAAAGTTATTGGGCCTTGCTCATGGGTCAATGTACATAACATCGGGTCGAATCAAGTGAACTAAATCAAATGGGCTGGTACAAAGGGGCTAAATCAATTGGGCCGATCAAATGGGCCGATACAAATGGGCCGTGTCAATTGGGTCGATCAAATGGGCCAATACAAATGAACCGCGTCAATGGGCCGACTCAAATGGACCGATGCAAATGAGCCGAGTCAATGAGCCGAATCGAATGGGCCGATTCAGTGGGCTTCCCAAATACATCAAATCAGGCCTCATCAAGTGAGCCCCAAATACATTAAATTAGCTTCATCAAGTGGGCCCCTAATACATTAAATGGGCCAAACCAATGGGCAGTACCAACTACACCCTTCATCCATTGTTAGAGATCATTATAGAGCATTATTTAAAAATCATATTCCAAGGATCATTTGGACTATACCACAAATAATAGTAGTGATAAAGATTTTAGCAGTTAAATTTCCAGTGGGCCCACCATAGTAATTCTTTTCCATCTAGTCTATGCATAAGGTCACAAAGACCTGGATATAGAGGAAAAACAAATATCATATTGGTTCAAAACCCTGTAACCCAAGGGGTTTTCAATGGGGGATGTTCAATCCACTGTTTTCTGTAGTGTGGTCCATCTTATAACTAGATTTGTCTTATTTTTAGTCTCAAGCCTTGAGACAGTCTTGCCAAATGGATGGACAGTGATGGTAGTTCCCACACGCTCAACAGATGAACGGTCTGAATATCAGAGCTGCACCATGATCAGGGCCCACATGGCACCATCCAAATGGACGGTGCAGATACGAAATATACATCATGGTAGGGCCCCACATGTGATAGTTGGCCCCACCGTCCCTTCCTTTGGACGGTGGGGATACAACCCATACATCACAGTGTATCCACCCACTTCTAGACCGTTGGACGGTCTGGATCAAAGATATGGATGGGGTGGGTATACAATACATACACCAAGATGAGTCTCACGTAGGTGGGCCATCCCACTTCCCTCTCTCTCAGTGGATGGACAGTGTATTATTATTATTATTTTAGTGGATTTTCCTAGGTGGGGCCCATATAAGGAAGATATACTCCGCCAGTTGGGTCCCTGTCTTTGTGATGGGTCCAACAAGCCCAATACTGGGTATTTTTCGATGCACAAAAACATCTTAGCGAGCCCTAATAATTTTTAACTACCAAAATAATGTTCTAGACGATGTGGCCTACCAGAGTTTTGGATTGGCTCAACGCCTAAAATGAGCTAGGAAATTTGATGGTTGGTGTGGATCAGGTACGTGCATCAAAGTGGGGTCTATGTCCAGTGGACTAGATCGCTAGGATATAACACACATGTCACGGTGGTCCCACAAGCTGGATAAAGCATGATGTGCTCCACCTGAGGTTTGCATCTGCCTCAGCCATGCCTAGATGGGCTGCGTGGAAAATACATCAAGGTGGGTCCATGACAGCGTTGCTCACCACTGCATTAAACCAATACTTGTGTTTTCTCTTCATCTGGACAGGCCAGCAGGCATGCTGTTGGACGGTCCAGCAAGGTGGGCCCCATATGGATGGCATAAATATAATACATACTTCATGGTGGGGTGCGTCAGGGTGGGCCACACATATCAAAAGAGAGAAAAAGAATAAAGAATGAGAGAGAGGAAGATCGGTAGTGGAGGCACCCCGCCACTATGGGCCCCTCCATACAATGTATGCATTAAGATGGGTCCCACCACAAGTGGGCCCTCAAATAACAAATTCGACAGTTACATCACCCACACGTCGGCCTTCTTCTTGGTCCCTTAGCCTCCTTAGCTCGTATGCACAGCTTTTGACGGTGGATGATAGAGTTTTGATGGTGGGGATGAGAGATTGGGTGGTAGAGAAGTGGGCCACACTTGGGTTGCTCTTGGAAGGGTTGGACGTTTGATTTATTTTTTTTATTGCTTGGGAGCGAAGAGAGAGAATGAGAGAGAGAGAGGGGGAAGTGATGGGTGAAAAGGGATGGGATAATGGGTGATGGGTGATGGAGTTCTAAGAAAGGGATGGGTGGAGAGAGAGAGAGAGAGAGAGAGAGAGAGAGAGAGAGAGTTGACTTTGGGAATGGGAGAGAGATGGGTTGCTTGTACTTGACTCATTCGATAGGTTGTAGAGATTCTCTCAGAATTTGCAACGCATGACGTTTCTTTAGATTGAACGTGGGCCCATATCTTTTGACCTGGGTATTGGATAGGTGCACGAGTCACGGCGTTAGAACCGCGACGATGGCGTGGTCTCTAAGATACAAATTTCGGGTCAAGCCAACTTCGGTATGAAGGACTCGTCTTAGGATCGCGTGCAAACGTCGGATACAGGTCGAGGATTGCAGGAATTGGACCAGGAAGATCGAGAAAGCCTACGGATCGGTACGGTTTAGGATACAAGCCTTACAACTCTCCCCACCAAATAAAAATTTCGTCCTCAAAATTTATAGAACAGATAAGGGAAGAGGGAGCATCATCATATATATATGTCAAGGCACAATTAATTTACAAAAGGATAAGATTAACCCTCTCTAATCTCAACCTCGCACTCCCAAGACACCTCATCATCACTATGGTGACCCCTATTGAACCTCAGACCCTGGATCAAAAACGGTCGAAACTGGGATACCTTGCAGCCTCATCATCTCATCAATGACCAATCTAACAAGATAGTCCTAATGCCTGGTCGTGCGAATCGTCGGCGATTCCTCCTAACGAATGAGGGTCCTGCTGAGCCACATAAAACTTGCCCTAGGTCTGTTGGGTAGGTGTATGTCCTTCCCTAAAGAGGTCATTGCTGCTAAAAAAAGGGGGCACTCACGCTTACGATGCCCCATCTCACCACATTTGAAGTAAACGCCCGTGAATGGTCTTTGTGGTGGTACTGAAAGTGATGTTGGTGTTTAAAAGGATGGACGGTTCATGTGCCTCTGCGGCCGTTGGCTCTGCTGCTGTTGGTAACTACTAAAGGGGGCCTTCTTCCTCTTTCGGTCTCCTCTGTGGTCTTGAACCCTTTGCGAATCGTTCCATTCTGCCTCATATATTCGGGCCCTCTGAACCACCTACTCAAAGGTCGGGAGTATGTGTCCAACGACACGACTCCTAAGGCTAAAACATAAGTCGTTCTCAAAACGGCGAGCCTTCTGCCCCTCATCATTAACCAAATATGGCGCGAACCTCGATAGAGCCACAAAATGAGCCGTGTAATGTGCCACAGACATGTCTCCCTGCACCAAGGTCTCGAACTCTAATGCTCGTTGGCGACGAATGTGGTCGGGGAAGTATTGCTACTCGAATCAGTCTACAAAATCCTCCCATATGCAAATGAAATCTTGCCTGCAACATGAGTAATGGAGGTCCACCAGTGCTCGGCCTCACCCTCGAGAAAAAATACTGCTAATCGGACTCGGTGTTGGGTCGTACATGCCACCGTATTGAAAATCTTCTCCACATCGGAGCGCCATCTCTCGGCAGCCGTCGGATTCTGCTCGCCCTGAAAATGCGGGGGATTGAGCTATCAGAACTCTTAGATAAGGGCGCTCGCACACTCCTGCTCTACCTAGGCTGGTGAAACCACGGGTGGCCTATCCTGCCCCTGAAGGATGGCGGTCATGGTTTGTAACATCTGCTGAAGCTGATCTGCACTCACGGGCATTGTCGAGGCTGCGATAGACTCGAACGGAGGTTCAGGAGTCTCAAGTGGGGAAACGAGAATCTCAGGCGGGGGAGCGAAAGTCACTCGGGTCACTCGCTTGGGTGTCATGTCCTCCAAGAAGGAACAAGGGCCTATCATCCTCGAACACTCTAAAATATACACACACAATGAGGAGCTATATCAGAAAATCTTTAAGTTATTTGAACTCGGGGATCTAACCATTTTAAGTTCTCAACAATCATAGTGTAGGGTAGCTATTAGCAGATATGTGATGTTATCCTCAAGTATTCCCAAGTTATGCTCTGATACCATCTTCTATCACACCCCAAACTAGAAAATTGGGCTCACAAAATTCCCGATTGCCGAATCCGGTGCCGACAGCCTCCGTAGTACCCATTCTCGGCTCCAAGCACTCATACGCCAGATTCCGATCTTGGGATCCTACAAGGAGGATTTTCAACATGAAATTGTCTCATAAGAAGCATAACCACAAGTATACGCAAAACATAAGAACAACATCATCACCACATATCCACTAATATAATCATTTTAGTACAACACTAAAAGGAAAATAAATATATCGAAAATCAAAGCTCCAGAGGTCCACTGCATGCTTCAAGCTCCACGCTATTGAAACCTAACACCACTTGCATGCATATATCGTGCATAAGCTTATAGAAAGCTTATTGGGTGGTGAAAGTGTGCGAGCAGAATATGCGTGCTCAGAATGTAATATCAGAGTAAATGGAGATACTGATAAGTCCACAAGCCATACAATATCTAGTAAGCCGAAATACTGACGAGATCAGGAATCATAAAATATCAGAGTAAGAGGAAATATACTGATAAGTCCATGAGTGTCATCAGTCGTAACAATGCTATGCGATGCAAGGCATGAATGCTAACGACCATATCAATACAAGAACATGGCAACCCAAAATGCTAAATGCTGCGGATGCAATGATATATACGGTGCGAATGAAATGAACAAGCTGGAGTGAATTCGGGATGATAATACATAGTATCGCAGGCTATGGGGTCCATCACAAGGCACTTCTATCCAAACTAGTCCCATACCAAAATTTGGATAGTCAGACTCAATGTGGTAAAGTCCTGATCTCAGGCTAGTCGCGCGCCCAAACCTAAATCCTGGCCGTTGTGACGGTATACGTAATAAATAGTTATGCACCATCAGCCTGAGTGAATAGTGAATGAATGAATGAGTATGCAACTCCTGCTCAATAAGTCCACATATCAGCACCAGACATCTCTCAGATCATCACCGGAGTCTAGTACACTCCAAACTGGCTACTGCCACAGCCGGCCGCGTAGCCTAGCGAATGGAAAAAGACCTCACTACTAGCCTGCCAGTAGAATACTAATGCCTACCAGGCTCATCGATAGCGGACCCATTTGGGAGCTGGTCATACTCAACCTAGCTTATAGCCCCCTCACTCGGGCGGATAAGGCCACACCCCCTCCTAACCGACAACGACACAGTGGGAGACGCAGCCTACTAGTATTCGACACTCAGGCGCTCATGTATCCACTCGGTCTAGACGTTGGGGCGTCTCATGTCCACAGAGGTTTAGGGACTTTCACCCACGGACATCCAAAGTGCACAGATGCTCGAACCAAATATTTTCGGTGTCCCATCTAGCCATCCACGACATGCCTGTGGAGGCTACAGCCCTGATGTCGCTAGGGCGTGCAATAATCACAACACACAATGCAAGATGCATGAGTCATACAATCCAGTCATGCATCAATCCTGCACATACAGTGCGCTTGTGCGAGACAATCTCCGCCTATCAGGGAATCTCAAAACAACCTACCTAATGACATATGCAATGGCCAACCACATCTCATAACAAACATGCAGAAGATGCGTATCGGCATGTATCATGATGCTATGCTATCACATACTCATAATCGGTATCAATATCCGGCATCGACAATTGACCTCGACAATATGGACATTTAACCAACATTACCTCCAAGGAATGACCCACATAGATCTTAACCTATAGTGGACCCATGGCCTCACACAAGGGTTAAATGTACAATACCATGGGCCTCACTCAAGAGCTTAATACAAATCACGATGGGCCTTTCACATGGGCCCATCAAACTTCACAATGGGCTCCATCGCCTGGCCTTCAAATGCATCGCAATGGGCTTCATTACATAGGCGTCATATACATCACATTGGGCCTTAAACATGGCCTGAATACACCTCACAATAGGCCTTAAATATGGGCCTCATATACATCACATTGGGCCTCTACAATCGGAATTGACAATCGGCCACGACATTCAGAATCGGCAATCGGCCACGATAATCGGCCTCAATTGATAATTGACAATCTGCCATGACAATCAGAATCGATCGATAATCGGCCTCGATGATCGGAATCGGTAATCGGCATCGATGAGAATGTCCTAACAAGGCTTAAGGGAAGGTTACAATGTGGACATTTAACCATCATTGCCCATCAACGTGGACATTCAACCAACATTGCTCCTAAGGAGTGGCCCACATAGGGCCGAACATATAGTGGGCCCACGACCTCATACAAGGGTCTAATATACATCACAATGGGCTGAATACATGGGCCTAATATACATCACCATGGGCCATGACCCGTGGTCCTCAAATACATCATAATGGGCTACAACCCATGGGCCTCAATATACATCAAGTGGACCGCATTAATGGGTCTCATATACACGATATGTGGGCCCTGCACATGGGTCTCATATACATCAAATGGGCCATGTACCTGGGCCTCGAATACTTCACAATGGGCCTTACCCATGGGCCTCGAATACATCACAATGGGCCCTGCCCATGGGCCTTAGATTCAAGCAGGTGGGCCCCATCATATGGGCGTTAAATACAAGGCAGGTGGGCCCTATCACATGGGTCTCAAAATACAAGGAAAGTGGGCCCTGTCACATGGGCCAAAATACAAACAGGTGGGCCTCGCACATGGGCCAAAAATAGATCATGATGGGCCTCATAGATAGGCCACACCAATGGGCCTCAAGTACATCAAGTGGGCCTCTCACATTTCACAATGGTCCTCTACCCATGGACTCCAAATACATTTCAATGGGGCTCAACCCATGGGCCCCAAATACATCTTAATGGACCTCAACCCATGAGCTCCAAATACAACTTATTGGGCCTTACTCATAGGCCAATGTACACAACATCAAGCTGTATTAATGGGTCAAATCAAGTGGACCAAATCAAATGGGCCGGTACAAAGGGGCCAAATCAATTGGGCTGATCAAATGGGCCAATACAAATGAGCCAAGTCAATGGGCCGACTCAAATGGGTCAAGCCAATTGGGCTGATCAAATGGGCCGATACAAATGAGCCGAGTCAATGAGCCGATTTAATGGGCCCCCAAATACATCAAATCGGGCCTCATCAAGTGGGCCCTAAATACATTAAATTAACTTCATCAAGTGGGCCCCTAATACATTAAATGGGCCAAACCAATGGGCAGTACCAACAACACCCTTCATCCATTATTAGAGATCATTATAGAGCATTATTTAAAAATCATATTCCAAGGATCATTTGGACCATACCACAAATAATAGTGGTGATAAAGATTTTCGCAGTTAAATTTCTAGTGGGCCCAATAGTATTTATTTTTCATCTAGTCTGTGCATAAGGTCACAAAGACCTAGACATAGAGGAAAAACAAATATCATATTGGTCCAAAACCCTGTAACCCAAGGGGTTTTCAATGGGGGATGTTCAATCCACTGTTTTCTATAGTGTGGTCCATCTGATAACTGGATCTGTCTTATTTTTAGTCTCAAGCCTTGAGACAGTCTTGCCAAAGGGATGGACGGTGATGGTAGTTCCCACACGCTCAACAGATGAACGGTCTGGATATCAGACCTGCACCATGATCAGGGCCCACATGGCTCCTCCAAATGGGCGATGCAGACACAAAATATACATCACGGTAGGGCCCCACATGTGATAGTTGGCCCCACCGTCCCTTCCTTTGGACGGTGGGGATACAACCCATACATCACAGTGTATCCACCCAAGTCCACACTGCTGGACGGTCTGGGTCAAAGATATCGACGGGGTGGGTATACAATACATACACCAAGATGGGTCCCACGTAGGTGGGCTGTCCCACTTCCCTCTCTCTCAGTGTGTATATATATATATATATATATATATATATATATATATATATATATATATATATATATATATATATATATATATATATATATATATATATATATATATACAATGCATAAGGTCAACACACAACACCCATGTTTTAGACTACACAGGTCAAGGACCTTCACACGGACCTAAGAGTTTATGCTCTCCACAGAGCAAGGGTCAACACAAAACACCCCCACGTACGCTCCCGTCGGAGGCCTCCTATGAGGACTTGAAAGGGGTGAGAAACACCTTAGACCCAATCTTACAGAAAGAATAATTACAAGGGTCCTCTGGACTCTAATGACTTACAAATAAGTAGATGAGCCCCATTTAGCACATTGATGAAGATCTCCTCCTTTGATGATGAAGAATCTTGAGCTCCCTTGAACCACAACTCAGATGATGTACCAAGATAAGGTGACGGGTTGGGTCAAGGTTATGATGGAATCGTACTCTATTAGATATTTTCCTATAAAGGAGACAGAGCGATTCCAATCATCTATGCATTCAAGGTATCCTAGCTTAATGATTTGGCATTAAGATGGTAGCTGAAGGATCCTTGAATGCGGAAGTTCATTCCCCAATCCACTCTATTGAATGTCAATGATGAGGTTGGATTAGAGGATGAACTTCCGTGAGAGAAAAGGCTAAAGGTATATGATCTGAGGTTAAACAATCAAAAACACTCTCTGTTTTCTCTACCAACAACCAAGGGCAAGCTCTCATTAAATAGGCAAAAGGTTCCAACAAATATAAAACGATCACATTTTTAACAGAGTTCGATATCATCGAGCGTATACTATCGATAACATCGACTGACCGCTCAATGATACGAACTCAACTGTCAAACGCTTTTGAAACTTTTTGCCAACTGGTCGAGGAGATCGAACACACATCGATGACATCGGATTTCGAACTCTGATTTCATCGATACTGGGTTCGATACCTCGACATTTGAAAATGTGAGAGCACTTGGCTTTGAAACTTAACAGCTCTAAGATATGATCAAGCATCACTCGATATCATCGGAATTTGAATGTCGATGATATCGATGGCAGTATCGATTCATCAATAATTTCAGGGAATTTTCCTATAAGCTTGCTGAATAGTTTTTATCCTATTTCGATGATATCGACCCAACCTCGATATGATCGATATTTGAATATCGATTTTATCGAGTGACCCTCGAACTAAGAAAAACAACCAGAAAACTTGCTGGATAGATTTGTGTCCCAATCCGATATCATCGAAGGTCTATCGATATATCGAGATTTGAATTCTGAGGATATCGAGGACCCCTTTGATATATCGAGAATCACATGATTTGCCTTTGTGGCATTTTAGACACAACTGACCTGATGTTGATTTTACCGAGTCGACTCAATGGACTCGAGATTCAAAATTCAATGATATCGAGCATTCCGTCGATTCATCGATAATTCAGTCCAGAAATCTTTGTGGTTGTTGGACATCATAAGTCCTCATTTCAATAATATCGAGTGATCTTCGAGGACATCGATAACAGGGTTCGATTTCATCGAGCCATGTATAGATAAATCAATAAAGGTAGAAAACTTAAAGATTTTTTATGTTTTTTTTTTTAAGTTTTCTAACCAAAAACCATAGGATGTTCTATTGAATTTTAAGGGTTTTAATTACCCGATGTTTTGGGACATGGGATGTGAGGCTAAGATTTACCTGTGACGAGTTTGGGCACACATCTTATTGAGGCAGACGCTTGATCAATCTTCCTATGGTGCTCCTTTGTCTTGCTGACTAATGTTCTTACTAATTGACAAACCAGAGCACTTTCATCAATTGGTACGCCCCACTTGGTCGATCATCAAAACATAAATCTAATCCTACAAAACACCCACTATTGGATCTTCTTGGTTCCTTGGCTTCCTTAGCTCCTAAGCTCAACCTTTACTGGGGGAAGATGATAATTGAAGGGTTGGATGGTGAGATGAGGGGTAGGAAGTGGGCCTTCTCTTTCTCTCCTTAGGATTTTCTCTCCTTAGTTGCTAGGGATTTTTGGATAGAGAATGAGATGGGATGGAATGATGGATGGGAGAGAGAGATGGGAGATGTAAGAGAGGAATGGGTTTGGAGAGAGAGAGAGAGAGAGAGAGAGAGAGAGAGAGAGAGAGTTGACTTTGGGGATGGCTTGTGTAAGAGAGGGATGGGTGATATAGTTGACTTAATTGATTGATGTCATGTTTGGGTAGAGATTCTCTCAGAATTCGCAACACATGGCATTTTTCTCATAATAAACGCGGGCCCACAACTCCTAGCCTGGGTATCGCATCAATGCGTAAGACATGGCATCGGAACGACGGCGATGGTTCGGTTGTTAGGGTACAAGTCTCGGGTCGAGTCGACTCAGATATACGGGATGCGACTTAGGGTCGCACACAAACACAGATTACAGGTCATAGGTCGCCAGAATTTGACGGGGAGGATCGTCGAAGTCTAAGGAATTGTAAGGACTAAGATACGGGCCTTACAAGTCGAGTACCCTGCTTGACCAATCGTGAGGAGCTCGACTCAAACTCCAACAACCTATTTCAGCCTCCCTCGACCAGTCGAGGGCTATACTAGATCAGTTGAACAAGACACTCAACCAGTCGAGCAAGGCTCTCGACCAGTCGAAGGTTGTTTTTATCCGATCGAGCCGAAAAATTTGAAATTTGGCTGATTCTTAGACCAGTCGAAGGAACCATTTTTTAGCCTATATATAGAGGTCGTTTCTCATTTCAAATCATTCAGAAAAGCCATAGAAAGCCTCCACTTTGAGAGAAAAGTCCCCATCATTATCAAGTTATAGTCTGGTAATTTTGGATCTTGTAATAGCTTATTTGTTTTTCTAATTCCTTGATCTCTATTTTGTGAATCTGATTTTTTTAATGGGAGTTTTGAAAGTGCCCTGGTTTGTCAAATAGCGTGAGTGTTGAGTCAGTTAAACTACAGAGCCTGATAGGAAGATCGATTCAAGCGCCTGCCTCAACCGGATGTATGCAAGCTCACCACAGGTAAATTTGAGCATCACATCCCTTATCCCAAATCACCAGGTATTCTAAAACACTTAAAAAATGTTAGAATATCATAGGAAATTTTGGGTAAGAAAATATTTTCAAAATAGGAAAATTCTCTAAGTTTTCTTGCCTTGTCAATTTTATCGATACACATCTCAATATGATCGACCTACGTTGTTGAGTCCTCGATGCTTTATCGATACCATCGAAAAGAGGACCAAATATGTCCAGCAACCTTATACACATTTGGACAGAATTATCGATGTATCGATACACTTATCGATATCATCGATATTCAAATCTCGAGTCTATCGAAGTTGACTCGATAATATCGACAGACAGATTTTCGGCGCCCCTGTTTTTTCTTAAGAATATTATATAAGCATCGATATATCGAAGCCTCCTCGATACCATCAAAATTCAAACCTTGATGATATCGGAAGGCCTTAGATGATATCGGTCTTGGACGCCAAGTTCTCTAACAAAATATTTCAGAGTGGTTTATCTATGATCAAGGGTCACTCGATAGAATCGATATTCAAATATCGATGATATCGATGCCGTATCGATTGCATTGAGCATGGACATAAACTGTCCAGCGAGTTTTATGAAAAATTCTTTTGATTTATCGATGCATCGACACAGCAATTAATATCATCGACATTCAAATTCCGATGATCTCGAAGGTCCCTCGATCATTCATGAAAACCTGAAATATTTCAAGTCAAGTCTCTCTCATTTTTCAAGTGTCGATGAATCGAACCTCTCATCGATGGAATCGAAGTTCGAAATCCGATGACATCGACAATTGTTTCGATTCATCAATCAGCTGGCAAAAGGTTTCAAAAGCGTATGACATTGAGTTCGAGTCATCGAGCGTACCATCGATGCTATCAAGAGTATACGCTCGATGATATCGAACCTGCTCGATGATATCGAACTCTGACATAAATGTGACCGTTGTATATCCGTTGGAACTTTTTGCCTATATAAAGAGGACTTGTCTAGTGTTGTTGTGAGAGAAAGAAGAGAGAGATTTTGAGTTTTTAACCTTAGATCTTATACCCAAAGCCCTTTCTCTCAAGGGAGTTCATCCTCTAATCCACCCTCACCATTGATATTCAATAGAGTTGATTGGGGAATGAACTTCCGCATTCAAGAATCCTTCAGCTATTACCTTAATGGCAAATCATGAAGCTGGGATGCCTTGAATGCATAGATGATTGAAATCACTCTATCTTCCTTACAGGAAAATCTTTTGAGGGTAGGATTTCATCATAACCTTGACACAACCCTTCGCCATGCATTGGTACATCTTTTGAGTTAGGGATCAAGGAGACCGAAGACTCTTCATCAACAAAGGAGGAGATCTTCGTTAACGTGCTTAATGAGACTCATCCACTTATCTGTAAGTATCTAGAGTTTAGAGGATACTTGAGATCATTCTTTTTTACGATTGGGTCTTAGGTGTTTCTGACCCCATCAAGCCCTCGTAGGAGGCCTCCAGCAGGAGTGTACGTGGTGGGTACGTTGTGTGGACCCTTACTCTGTGGATAGCATAAACATCTGGTTGAAGGTGAACCAGTCAAAACCTTAGGTTTGAGGTGAACCGTGTGAAACCTCAGGTTTGGGGTAAACCGTTTAAAACCTCCAGTAGGGTCTTATGGAAGATCCTTAACCAGTGTGCCTAAAAGTGGGTGCTTTGTGTTGACCCTTGCTCGTGAGAGTATAAACAGTCAGCCTTAGTGTAGGTTGTAAAGGTTAAAGGTGAACCTGATTTAATACCTTAGGTATGAGGTGAACCGCTGTGAAACCTCCTTAATGAAATTCGGTACACTCAAGGGTTGAGTGCGTCTGCAGGGAGTAGAGTAGACTGATCGTCGAACCACTATAAAAATTACTGTGTTTGAGATTGCTATTTTTTTGAATGTGTGATTTACTTTAATATTTTCACATCTGAATATCTGTGATCACACCTCACACACATATATAGTCATATCCATCATAAACTAGGTTGTATATTGTTCAGTTATTAAATAGTTTGTGATTGGATCCTCTATCAGGCTTGGAAGCCAGTAGAGTTATTTTTGAGTAATCCTAATATGAGCTTGTTGTTAGGATTTGTGCAATAGGATTTTAAATTAACCATAAAACCTTTAAAAGTCCTATCACCCCACTCTAGGACATATTGGCATATTCCTACTTCAACTAAAGCGGTCTCCACCGCTATTTCAAGTTTTTACTCTACCTTTTGAGATTTAAGGAATTCAAACAAGTAGCTCAAAGGTTTGAGATAATTTAAAATTTACTTAGAACCTAAAACCCTTGATTATGTTTATTGGATATTAAACATCTACACATCAAGCGAAGCGATTCTACGGGCTACATCAAAAAGTGTCTTCAAGAAGAATATAAGTATTCTTTGTTTATTTGTTTTTGGTTTTTGAGATTAACCAGAAAATCTCTGTATTGGTTTTGACTGAGATTAGCCAGAAAATCTCAGTGCGGGGTTTCGTTTGTGATAGCCCATTTGAAAACACAATTGTATAGGTTTTAAGGTGAACTAGAGAAAACCTTATTTTATAGTGCACGCCAATATCACGTGGGTTGTGATTATTGGGAGTGGAGTAGGTGTGGCTGTTTGAGAACAATTAGTGTACACACCGAACCACTATAACTCTTGGTGTTTTGTGGTGGATGATGTATGTGATGGATGTGTGATGAATGTTTGTAATCTTTTCATCTACATGTGGTGAATGCTTGTAATAAATAGCTTCCTATCTTTGCCTCTTGTTCTAGTTTACGATCTTGATCCTTACCGCGTTCAAGAAATCAGGTTGTCCTACCATAAACATTTGTTTCTGGTGTAAGGTTGTCCTTTGAACAAGGTTTGACTCAATTTCTCATTACTATTACAAATGAGATCTCTGATTGATTCATTTTTATTTTATATTTTTGTTCATTGTTTTTAAATTGGCATAGTCCTATTCACCTCCCCCCCCCCCTTTCTAGTACTAAGAGCTCACCCTTTTCAACTGGTATTAAAGCTAAGTTGCTCATTTGCTGGGATTAAATTCCTTGAGTTTATCGATCTAGAGCTTTCATTATGTCAAATTTCGATGCTTGTTTATTACTAGGCCACCACCTTTTGATGGCTCAAATTATGTTTATTGGAAAGATAGAATGAGGATTTTCTTGAAATCTATTGATGAAAGCGTGCGGCAAGCCACGGTAACAAAATGGAAACCACCTGTGTCTGAGGTTCTAGGCAGTGATGGAACCAAGTCCATTAAAGAAACTCCTTTTTATTTATGGACTATACCTCAGAAAAATGAAAGCAGTGCAAATGATAAGGCTTTAAATGCAATTACATGTGCTCTATCACTTGATGAATTTAAAAGAATCATTTCTTATGATACAACTAAACAAGTCTAGGACATTCTTGAAATGACACACGAAGGAACAACTATTGTCAAGAAATCTAAAGTCAAATCCTCACTATAAGGTTTGAGGAAATTTGTATGGAAGAAAATGAGTCTTTCATGGACTTCTATATGAAATTAAATGACATAGTCAACTCTATGTGGGGTTTAGGAGATGGAATCCCATAAAGCAAAGTTTGTGCAAAAATATTGCGATCTCTTCCTAAAAGGTTTAATTCCAAAGTTACTGCCATCTAGGAACTAAGAGACACAGATCAAATGAAGCTTGAGGAGTTAGTTGGTTCACTTCAAACCTACGAGTTAAAATTTAAAGCTCACAAAGGTAAGTCCATAGCACTTACATCATCCAAATCTATTACAAAAGATAGCGATGTTAATTCTGATTTTGAAGACATAGAGGATGATATGGCTTTACTTGTTACAAAGTTTTACTGGATTTTTAAAAGTAAGAAAAGAGTTGATTTTCAAAAACTTCTAATAAGAGAAAGGGAAAATCTAAAACTTGAAAATCTCTAAAAGATAGTCAATGTTTCAACTGCCATGAATATGAGCATTTGACAAATAAGTATCCAAAAAGGGATAAGCCGAAAAGAAAAGGCATGTTAGCCACTTGGGATGAATCATCCAGCTCTGAAATTTCTTCTGACTCGGATGAATCAGAACAAGAAACTTCAAATGAAGTAAAGGGTCTCATGACTATAGCCAGAGTCACCTCCTCAGATAGTTGCGATTCATCTGATTATTAGAATCTCAGGAGTGACCCTGAAAATGAAAATGATGATGATCTTCAAGATGCCTATAATGCCCTATACAGGGAAAGTTGCAAAATTGTTGTCAAACTAAAGCTTCAAAAAAAAAAATTTCTTAAATTAAAATAAGAACTTGAAAATACTGTTTTGGAAAAATATCATCTTTCTGATTGTTATGAAAAAAGCTAAATGTGATTTAAGTTTCAAAACTTCTGAATTTGAAAACCTCAGAACAGAAAATGAGAAATTAAAGCTTGAAGTTTCTTCTCTATTGAGTTCTAAGGATATTTGGAGATATGCCCTTGGAGACCCTAAGCTTGAAAAATTATTAACCGTATCCAGGAAATGTGGTGATAAATCGAGTATGGGCTATATCAAATACACTCCTCTGAAAAATAAGAATGTATCTCCTATATTTATTAAAGGAGAATCCTCAAATTCAAAAGGAAAGAGGTTGAAAAATAATAACCAAAATAACTTTAAAAATTCAAAACCTTTTCAAGCTTCTAAAGTCAATCCTAATAACATCAGTTTTAGAAATCAAAGTTATAACCCCTTAGCTAAAAAAATAGTGGACTCACTCAAAGGGCTTCTCAAATCTAACTCCAATATCAAAGTTGATAGACAGAGAAATTTAAATTATACCAAGCCAAGGAAAACCAATACTACTCCTAAACCCAAAACAACAATGAAATGGGTTCCTGAAGTTACTTGTCTTGTTCCCCACACTGCCTTTAAGGCTTCTAGACATTTAAAGTGGTACCTAGACAATCGTTGTTCAAGACATATGACAAGTGACAAAGATATATTCACCAACTACAAAGAAATGAATGATGACTTAATTACTTTTGGTGATGAAAGCAACTGCGAGATTATTTGCCAAGGTACTGTATAAATTTCTAACATTTCTCCTTTTGAAAACGTCTTATATGTTGAAGGTCTTAAGCACAATCTTTTAAGTATATCTCAAATCTGCGATAACAAATATAGTGTTAATTTTACTAATCAAGGATGCAATATTTCAAATGAGAAAGGTTGTGTGATAGTAAATGGTTGTAGAACTTCTAAAAATTGTTATATCATTAATGAGTCTTGCTTGTCTACATTCACATGTTACGTGGTCCAAACAGATGAAACTTAATTATGGCATAAGCGCCTTGGATATGTTAACTACCGAAATCTTTATAGACTAAGCAAAATTGATCTTATTAGAGGTCTACCCAAACTAAAGAAAGTTGATAAAATATGTGGTGCATGCTAGATTGGCAAATAAACTAGGAGGAGTCACAAGAAAGTGAACTCATCTGCCACATCCAAACCCCTTGAACTTCTCCATATGAATCTAGTTCGACCAACCAGAACCGAGAGTAGAGGTGGTAAGAAGTATTTTCTAGTTATTGTTGATGACTTTACCAAATTTACTTGGGTAGCATTCATGAGAGAAAAATCTGAGACTCTCGATGAAGTAAAAAAGATACTAAAATGAATTCAGACTGAAAAAGAAATGAATGTTATCAAGATCAGAAGTGATCGTGGGACTGAATTCGAAAATAGCAAGTTTGAGAAATTATGTACCGATCATGGTATATCACATGAGTTTTTCGCTCCTAAAATACCTCAACGAAATGTGGTTGTTGAAAGAAAAAATGGAGTGCTACAAGAGATGGCTAATGTTATGCTAAATAGCATAAAGTTACATAAAAATTTGTGGGCTGAAACTGTAAATACTACATGTTATATTATAAACTGTGTGTACATAAGAAAATCTAAAGATAAAATAGCTTATGAGTTGTGGTTTAATAAAAACTGAACTGTTAAATACTTTCGAATTTTTGGAAGTAAGTGCTTCATCGTACGTGAACGTGAAAATCTAGGGAAGTTTGAAGCCAAAAGTGATGTAATGATATTCTTGGGTTACGCTCTGAATAGTCGAGCATATTGTGTTCTTAATAAGAGAATAGGAGTGATTCAGGAATCTATTAATGTTGTAATTGATGATCACCTGAACACACCCACATCTAGTTCAGAAGATGATGAAGTCAATTTAATTGAGAAACCTAACTCCTCATCTAGTCCAGTCAATACTAAACTAAGATCAGTCAAAGATCATCCTACCAATCTAATATTAGGCAATCCTCTCACTGGAGTGAGTATAAGAAAACAATTAGAGAACATTTGCAATTATGTTTGCTTTACTTCTTAAGTTGAACCAGCCAACGCAAAAGAAGCACTTACTGATGAAAATTGGATTGTTGCCTTGCAAGTAGAATTAAATCAGTTTGTTAGGAATGATGTTTGGTACTTAGTTCTAAGACCATCTGATAAACACATAATTGGAACCAAATAGATTTTAAAAACAAATCCGATGAATTGGGAAATATAATCAGAAACAAGGCTAGACTGGTTGTACAAGGATGCACTCAAATAGAAGGAGTCGATTATGATGAAACCTTTGCTCCAGTAGCTCGTCTTGAATCAATCAAATTATTTATATCCATTATTTTCTTCAAAAGTTTAAGATATATTAAATGAATGTTAAAAGTGCTTTCTTAAATGGTGATCTACACGAAGAGGTCTAGGTTGAACAACCTAAGGGCTTTGAGGACCTTAAACACTCTAATTATGTATATTGCCTTAAAAGGCACTTTACGGTCTGAAACAAGCTCCCAGGGCAAGGTATAAGAAGCTGACTAAGTTCTTACTCAGTCACAATTTTGTTATGGGAAGTATCGATAAAACCTTATTTGTTAAAAAATATAATGAACACATACTAATTGTAAAGATATATGTTGATGATATTATCTATGGTTCTACATGCACTTACATGTCCGTTGAGTTTGCAGAGCTTATGAAATCCAAGTTCGAGTTGAGTATTGTGGGAGAATTGAACTACTTTCTAGGCTTGCAGGTTAAACAACTAAAAGATGGTATCTTCATTTCTCAAACCAAGTACACTTTAAATTTGGTTATGAAATTTAGATTTGAGAATGGTAAGAAATTCGATACTCCTATGAGTATGACTCTCAAGCTTTCAAAGGATGAAACGGGTAAAAGTATAGACTCTCAGTTATATCACAACATGATTAGTAGTCTCTTATACTTAACTGCAAGTTGACCAGATATTGTATTCAGTGTAGGTATATGTGTTAGATATCAATCAGATCCAAAAGAATCACATCTTATTGCTGTTAAATGCTTTATTAGATATGTTGTAAGTACTACTAATTTTGGCCTCTGGTATCCGTATGATACAAATGTTCAATTAGTTGGATATACAGATGCTGACTGGGTAGGGAACATTGATGATAGAAAGTCTACCAGTGGTGGATGTTTCTATGTTGGGAGTTGTTTAGTTTCCTGGCACAATAGGAAACAAAGTTCGGTATCGTTATCTACAGCTAAGGTTGAATACATTGCAGCTGCTAATGTTTGTACCCAGCTTGTTTGGATGAAAAGACTGTTAAACGATTACGGTATTGCGTAAGATACAATGATCTTGTATTGCGATAACTCTTGCACAATTAATATCTCAAAAAATCTTATCCAACGTTCTCGTACGAAGCAATTGATATTTGTTATCACTATATTCAAGAATTGGTTGAAGATAAAAGTGTTTCTTTAGAATATATCCGGACAGAAAATCAGCTTGCTGACATTTGGATTAAATCGCTTGACAGGAGTAGGTTTTCTAAATTGAAATTTGATATTGGTATGTGTAATTCAAATTAATTGGATTATATTATTTTTGTCATGCCCCAAACTCGGAAACCGGGCTCACATAATTCCTGATTGCCGAATCCGCCGCCGACCGCCTCCGTAGTACCCCATTCTCGGCTCCTGTCACCCATATACCAGGTTCCGATCCTAGGATCCTACAAGGAGGATTTTAAACATGAATTCATTTCATAATTTGCATAACCCACTAGCAATAACCATAAGAGCACCATAAAAAATTCACTATGGTAAAAAACTTTTGAGTACAAGGCGCATAAAGAGAAATATAATGATAATAATAACCAAAAACTCCTGAAGCTCCGTAGCACGCTCCTGCTCCTGCTCAACTACGACTGCGTCCTTGCGTCACCTGCACGCATCTATCATGCATAAGCTTATAGGAAGCTTAGAGGGTGGTGATAGTGTGTGCAGAATATAAGCTTACTTGGAATGCAATATCAGAGTAATGCGGAATATGCTGGTGAATTCATGAATACTATTAGTTGTAGCAAGGCTATGCGATGTAAGACATAAATGCTATGGGCTATACCAAGGCTATAATGTGATGCAAGGCATGAGTGCTATCGGCTATACCAAGGTCATGCGATGCGAGATGCAAATCAAGCATACCAATCCTCATCGGAATCCACATAATCATACAACTCATCTTTAGGATATCACCAGGGTCTATTATACTCTACGCCAGCTTGTCGCCTCTATCCGAACGCACAACTGGGTAACTAGAAGAGACCTCACTATCCACCTGCCAATGTCGGGCCCAGCCCGTCGATAGCGGACCCATTCCTTAAGCTGGTCAGACTCAACTTAGATATTGCCCCCACACATAGGTGGGTAAGGTCACACCCCTTTCCAACCGACCACGACAAAGTGAAAAACACAGCCTCTTTGTATTTGGCCCTCATGCACTCATACATCCACTCGGTCTAGGCATTGGAGCATCCTTCATTGTACTATAAGGATTTGGGGACTTTCACCCTAAGACATCCTTCGCGCCCCCGTGCTTAAACAGTATTTTCGGTATCCAATCCTGCCGTCTGTGCTATACCTGCGGAGGCTACAACTCTGATGTCGCTAGGGCAAATAGTAATCACAATTACACAATGCAAGATGCATGAGTCACACAGTCCTATCATGTATCAATCCTACGCATGTCGTGCGCTCATGTGGGACAACTCCACCTATCAGGGAGTCCCATGAACAACTTGCCCAATGTCATACGCAATGGTCAACCACATCTCATATCAATCATGCGGATGATGCGTATGGACATGTATCATGATGCTGTGTTATCGCATACTCAAATCGACATCGATAATCGGCCTATATACAAAGCGGGGTCCATCAATGGACAGCCGATCTAAACCATACTATCATAAGGCTCACTAGATGCCCTAAGGAGCCCAAATGAGTTCTAGATGGACTCCAAAATTAAAACAATCCTAATAGCAATCAATAGGGCCAACATTTTAGGTTAACCCAAGAAAAATAGATGGATCATGCAATATCAATGGGGCCCAATAATTAGGGTCAATCCCACTTAGAGAATGATGAGAATAAGCCTAATAAGGCCTAAGGGAAAGTCACGATGTGGACATTTAACCATCAATGCCCCTTAATGTGGACATTCAACCAACATTGTTCCCAAGAAGTGGCCCACATAGAGCCTAACATATAGTGGGCCCATGGCCTCACACAAGGGTCTCATACACAACATAATGGGCCTCACACAAGGGTCTCATACACAACATAATGGGCCTCACACATGGGCTTAATATACATCACAATGGGCCTCCCTCAAGGGTATAATATGCATCACATTAGGCTTCACTCATGAGCCCCATATACATTATTATGGGCCTCACTCATGGTCCTCACATACATCACTTTGGGCCTTACTAAATGGGCGTCATACATCACATCGGGCCTCATCATATGAGCCTCAAATACATCTTATTGGGCCTCATCAAATGGGCTGTAAATACATCTCATTGGGCCCCATTCAAAGGCCATAAATACATCACATGGGCCTGATTTCTGGTCCTCAAATACTACACAATGGGCCTCATACAACAGTTGGGCCTCATACATATCAAGTGGACCTGATGGGGCAGCCCTTGGTTTAACAAAATTGATCGACAGCGTGGTTAAAACACACTCATTATGGTGCACCCCACATGCTAATGGGGGCGTGGTGAATACATACATCAGGGCGGGTTCCCACACTACCCTAGACAGATGGACGGCTGGAGAACCACATACATTCAAGTGGGGTCCACGTCCTCAAGCAGACGAACAGTTGGATATAACAATACATCATGGTGGCCTCACGCCACTCGTCCAGATGGACGGGTTTATATAGAGCATATACATCAAGGTGGGTCCCACCACCACACGTGCCACACATGTGGGGTGGGCCCCATGTCCCAAAAAAGATGGATGGTATGTATAAAATACATACATCATGGCAGGACACAACTTGCTGATGTCCCAGCAATGGGACCCACCACCCTACATTGGACGGTGTGGATAGAAGAATACATACATTAGGGTGTCATCCCACCGTCCCAATCAAATGGACAGTGGGGATAGAGAATACATGCATTAAGGTGGGCCCATCCCACACATGCAACACTTGTGGGTGGGTCCCACACCTCAAGAAAAAGGGATGGAGGGTGTTGGATGTAACACAAATACATAAGGTGGGTTCCACCGTCCTGGCCAATGGACGGCTGGATGAAACATTACATCACGGTGCGTCCCACCTGGACGGCTCATATAAAACACATACACCATGCTGGCCCATAAAGCTTGCTGATGTCGATGTACCAGCAAGCTGCTGGCCGTCCAGCGGATGGACAACCCAATGTAAAAATGCAGAGGTGGGTCCACACGCATGGGACCCACTAGTAGATAAGCTGATATTTATTTTCCTTCCATCTGGCCTGACCCAAAAATGGGCAGCAAGGTGGGCTCCATAAACTGGATGTCCAGAAATTTCTGGATAGTTTGGATTTTGCTAATCATATTAGTGGGCCACACACATCATCATCATCACCTTAAAAGAAATGAGAAAGAGAGAGGAAGAGAGGGAGAGAGAGAAAAAGAGAAAGGACCGGCCAAAGGTGGGAACCCCGCCACTATGGGCCCCTTAAAGCTCCAAACCATACATCATGATCATCATATGGGTCTCATGCATTGCATGGCCCTAAATCAGAAAATCTAAGGTGGGGATGCCATCCCCACAATGCAATCAAGGGTCTAGATGACCCATTAATGACCTAGATCAAGTAATACATCGTGATGGGGTCCATGGAGAATGGCCCCATCATGGCTTGTGCATGCAACCAAGGTGGGCCATTAGCCACACCTAGGGGGTAAAATAGGATCTCCACCATTGATTGGTGGGTCCTACATGCCCCCAAGTAAGAAAATCTAAAGTTCTAAGCTAGAAAACCAATGATCAAAACCTAGAAAAGCACCCACCTATGATCTTCTTCTCCTTCTTCCACCCTTGGGTTCTTATGCTTCAAATGAGTTGATTTAATGGTGGTGATGGGTTCCTAAGGGCTGGATTGGGAGGGCTTGAGCTTAAAGGTGGCTGGATTTTTGGACCTCTCATGGAGGGTTGAAGGTTGCTAGCTATGGAGAATTGAGAAGGAAAGGAGAGGGAGAGAGATAAGAGAGAGAGAGAGAGAGAGAGAGAGAGAGAGAGAGAGAAATGATTACCTAGCTCTTTTAGCTAGGCAATGATGATGGTGTAAGACATGGGGAAGAAAAATAATAATGGGCTAGGGAGTAGGGTGGCTAGGATAGCTAGGGTAGCTGGGGGTGATGTCATCCTCATGATGACCTAGGGAAGTGTGTCATGGGATAGGTGGGTCCCACAACATGCGGTCCACGACCATGATCATGCGCAGCCCATATCTCATGATATAGACGTCGGATAGGCGCACTAGACGTGGCATCGGAACCGCGACAACGACGTGGTCGTAATGGTGCAGGTTTTGGGTCGAGCTAACTCGAGTTTATAGGATGAGACTCAGGATCAGAAGCAAATGAAATCTAAGGGTCGTGGGTCGCCAGAATTTGACTGGGAGGATCGCGGGATCCTACGAAATGGAACGGACACTAGGACATGGGCCTGACAGCTCTCCCCTCCTAATAAAAATTTTGTCCTCGAAATTTACTATCACACAGAATAATCAAGAAAGGGAAGAGAAAGCATGACATCATGAGCACATAACAATCAATGCAATACAAGGCATAATACAATCAATCTACAAACAAATGGGGATAGTGCTCTCTAATCTCAGCCTCCCACTCCCAAGACGCCTCCTCAACAGAATGATGACCCCACTAAACCTTCACCAAAGGAATGACCTTGGTTCGGAAGACCTGCTCCTTCCGATCAAGGATGAAATTGGTTGCTCAATGTAGAAAACATCCTCACAGACCTCAAGAGGCTCCCAATCAATCACAGAAACGGTGTCTAACCCACACTTCTGCAGCATAGAAACATGAAAAACGTTGTGGATGCCAGACAACTCAAGAGGTAAGGCAAACCTGTAGGCCACGGCGCCAACGCGCCCAGTGATCTCGAAAGGTCCAATAAACCTCGGGGCGAGCTTACCCTTCGCTTCAAACAAGCTCGGGACCTAGGAGACGGTGCTCTCCAACCTCGGCTCAACCACTGGGAGATCTACACGACCTGCCATACAAAGCCTTAAAGGGAGACATACCAATAGTCGCCTGGTATCTATTATTATACGCAAACTCAGCCAAGCGCAAATGCTCGTCCCAGCTACTTGAGAAGTCGGTCACACAAGCATGAAGCATATCCTCAAGGATCTGGTTGACCCTCTCAGTCTGCCCATCGGTTTACGGATGATAAGCGGTGTTGAACTGCAAGGCAGACCCTGTCACTTTCTGGAAGCTCCTCCAAAACTAAGACGTGAACCTCGGGTCTTGGTTGAAAATAATCAAAACCGAAAACCGTGCAGTTTCACGATCTCATCAATAAACAATCTAGCAAGAAAATGTACCGACTTCATCAGACGATCTACTACAACCTAGATGACATCATGACTCCACTGAGTCCTCAGCAACCCATAATAAAATCGGTGGATACGTGCTCCGACTTCCACATCAGATGCTCAACGGTTGCAATGGACCAGGGGGTCTCTGATGATTGGCCTTGACACAATGACATTTGTCACACTCGGCCACAAAACTAGTGATATGGGGTTTCATCCCTGCCCAAAAATACTGACGCCTCATATCACGGTATATCTTTGTCGAGCCAGGGTGGATAAAAAACTATGATCGATGTGCAACGGTCATAAGATCTCTGTAAAACCCTGGAACATCCGGGACAGATAATCAGCCACTGAAATGAAGTCCATTAGAACCAATCTGCCAATCTGTTTGACTCTCAGATGCTGCCTCTGCCCAATAACTCTGCAATGACTCGTCTACCTGCTAAGCCTCGATCCCTTGCAACGAGAGAGGGTTTAATCGACAGGCTCGATAACTGCACAATAGAAGATTGTAAGCCAAACGCAAAGTCGAACGTTGACACACCCTTAAGCATCTTCCACTCCTTAATCATCATATGCACCACTAGGTCTCGTGGTTGACGGCTAAGGGCATCCAACACCACGTTCGCCTTGCCCGAATGGTACTGAAGATCAAAATCATAATCCTTCAGGAGCTCCATCCAATGCATCTACCTCATGTTCAGCTCAGACTGAGAGAATAGGTACTTTAAGCTCTTATGGTCAGAGAAGAGCTTGAACCTGACCCCATAAAGAAAGTGTCTTCACACCTTCATTGCGAAGACAACGGCTGCCAGCTCCAAATCAAGCGTGGGATAGTTCAGCTCATGGACCTTAAGCTGGCGAGACGCAAAAGCTACAGGCTTCCCGTACTGCATCAGGACAGTACCCAAGCCAATACATGAAGTATCGGTAAATACAACAAAGACTTCACTCCTAGAGGGAAGAGTGAGAACAGGAGCAGACGTGAGGCGGTCCTTCAGCTTCACAAATGCTCGCTCGTAGGCGTCACTCCACACAAACTATGTGCCCTTATGGGTCAGCTTGGTCAACGGTGCTGCGATACAAGAGAATCCCTTGATAAATCATCGATAATATCCCACCAAATCAAGAAAATTACGGATCTTGGATGCGTTCGTGGGCTTGCCCCACTGACGCACTGCATCAACCTTCAAGGGGTCCATTGCGACACCCTCCCTCGTCACCATGTGACCGAAGAACTTCACCTCCTCCTGCTAAAACTCACACTTCTCGAGCTTCGCATACAACTGGTGGGTATGGAGGGTCTGCAAGGAGATCTCCAAATGCTGCTCATGGTCCTCACAAGTCCTAGAATAAATCATAATGTCGTCGATGAAGACCACAACAAATTGATCAAGATAAGGACGGAAGATCTCATTCATCAACTGCATGAAGACCGAGGACGCATTGGTCAGTCCGAAGGACATGAACTGAAACTCAAAGTGACCATAGCGTGTCTTGAAAGCTATCTTCAGGATGTCCTCCTCTTGGAACCGAATCTGATGGTAATCGAACCGCAAGTCAATCTTCGAAAAGAACTGTGCACCCTGTAGCAGATACTTGTTCTTGATCGTGACCCGATTGAGCTCATGGTAATCCACCTAGAGCCTTAATGAGCCATCCTTCTTCCTATCGAATAGTACCGGTGCTCCCCACGGTGAACTGCTCAGATGAATGAATCCCAACTCTCGCAACTCATCCAACTGCTGCTGCAACTCTTGTAACTCCATCGGTGTCATACGATACGGGGCCTTCGAGATAGGCGCGGTACCAGGCACAAGGTCAATCTGAAAATCAATATACCGGAGTGGCGGCAATCCCGAAAATCACAAACCACTAGCAACTACTCGATGCCCACTGCAAAGGGCTCCTTTGATGTGCACGACATCAAACAAGACAACGACTCTCCTCTAGGCTCGGCAACGAACTGGAACTGCGGCAAGCCATCTATAAGGAATGCGACCGTCTTCACAGAGCAGTTCAAGACGGCGTGGTACTCGGCAAGCCAATCCATGCCCAGGATGACATCGAACTCTGACATCGGCAATACAAACAAATCTGAAGGCAAGAATGTCTCCTTGATCAAGATGGGGTAAGACAAACAACATCGACTTGGCACTGTAGTCTTCCCCAAGGGCATCGATACGGTCAATCCCTCACGGGTAGACTCGGTCGGCAATCCAGTTGAACGACAGAAATCCTATGACATGAAAGAATGAGATGCACCAGAGTAGAACAGAACTCGACCAATGTATGCATAAATAAGAAGAATACCCTCAACGACTCCTCCAGAGAATTGCAGGTCCTGCTGAGCTGCATAGAATCTAGCTTGAACTAACTGGGGAGGTGTCTGTCCCCTCTGAGGTCTCTATTGCTGCTGCGGCTGGAACTACTGCCTCGGCTGTTGTGGTCTCGATGGCTGGTGTCGCTGCCGATGATGTGGGGGCTTTGGTGGTAGGAGCTGATGTCGCTGTTGTTCTTGGCGGGGGCAGCTGCGGTGATCTCGGCAGCTGCTGACGGGGACACTCCCACCTATGGTGTCCTATCCCACCGCATCGGTAACAAACATCGGGGAGATGCCTCTGAGGTGGTGCTGGAGGTGCCGCTGGCACTGCTGGTGCTCTGCGGATCACGCGCCTCTACTGATGGAAACCACTAGAGGGAGCCCTCCTCCGATCTCTTCTCTGACCCCGTTCACTCTGAGTGCTGGCTCACTCAGTCTCGTAAATCTATGCTGTAACAGCCCGAATTTTTGTCAACCTGGGATTAGACGTCCTTAGGCAATGGGTCGATCCTAACACCTTATTAACTTGTCAAAACTAAGTCCCAAAGGCTAAAATCGCTTGCGAACCCATTTCTTTCACAAATCCCACCCTTCACCACCTTGATCTTTCAATTTTTCTAAGTACTTTCACCCTAGACACTATCTTAAACTAGCTAAGTAGTATAACTTGCATCACTTTATATACAAACTACAAAGGACTAAGTACCACCTCAGACAGAAATCTTATAGGACTAAATCCTTTAGAAATGAGACAAAGTAACTAAGTGCAAAACTAGATTAGCTACGAAATTCGCTAGAATCGCTTTAAATACGATCTGCAAGACCCAAAACTTGTAGAATCATTGACGCTAGGTTACCCTAAAATCTCGGATCAAAATCATTACCCGACTGCTCTCGGGAGCACGTTGAAACTCCATATTAGATCTGGACCGCACATCGGGAGTCCGAATAATACAAGGTTAAGGATTTAAGATCGCCTCGCTGGGCTTGACCAACATCTCGGAAATCAAATCCAAATAGTGTCCCAGCGCTATTCGCTTGAGCTAGGAGTGAAGAGTGTGAGAAATGTGAAATTAATTCAAAATAAAATATCTCAAATAGTAATTTGGTACCTCTCACTTGCGGATCAGTTTTAAGCAACCAGACCGTCATAATCAAACCAAATAACACCCTCGGATCAGGAAAAATTTCATACACATATCCATGTACTCGGAATCTCCGATCGAGATCCGCTGACCGTTAAACTGAAACTGGTGCACCACGCGTGATCTGGAATCCCGACTGAAATGAAAACTTAACTAAACGTAGATCCGGTGTCAGTGAGTTTAAGTCCGACCTTTGGCTCAAGGAGGCCCGCCAGAAGTCCTCCGTTGAGCTGAAACTGACCCGCTTTGGTTATAACCTAAGTATACTTTGACCTGGAGTCTATTTCGGTTAGTTTTTAGGCTATATAAGGACCTTAAACCCCTCTCATTGCAGCCATGCGAATTTGAGAGGAACCCTAGAGAGAGGAGAGAGAAGAGAGAGAGAAAGTGTGGGATATGTGGGAGCATCTCCCTTCCTTGCTTCCCTGCTATTATCCATGCTTAACCGCTCCGTTCTTATCATTTTTCCAGCAATTCCAGCTCCGTTTCTAGGTAAGAAACCCTAACCCTAATCTGTTTTGGGGTTTTGATAGTTGTAGGTTATGAAATAGCTAACATATTTCATTCTATAGGTTGCCAAACTGCCGAATACGGAAGCTTAGTAAACCTATCGGATCCGTTACGATTCTACGACAAAAGGTGCGGACTTTAGATGTATAGGTTATGGTTTTCAACGTTTTCAATGTCAGATAATGATAGATTCATGATCTGCATGCAATTGCACATGTACAAAGTGCTGTCTGTTTTCCGTTTCGATTAAAGATGAAAAATATGGAATTCTACATACTTTAGGTATTTGTAGAAAGTACCGTATACGTATAAATTTTGGAAATGTGTTTGACATGATTAATTGTTGTATGAATATATTATATGTGGATAAATTACTTGTTTGGCGAAAGGACTCGCCCTATACATGTTTTGCTTATATACACTATGTATGTTGAAATTGTGTATTCTAGAAAGTACTGTATACGTATAAATTTTGGAGATATATTTGCCATGATTATTTTCTGTATGAATATATTATACATGGATAAAATACTTGCTTGGCGAAAGGATAGCCCTAATACATGTTTTGCTAACATACACCATGTATGTTGTAATAGTGTATTCTAAGTGTTTGTAAAAATGACTGAATGAGTATAGAATTCTCATTCGTGTTCGCCATGACTAATTGTTATGGATATATGATTGTTGTATTGGTGATACCCCTTTGACGAAAGGATTTGTCCTGAATCACGCCACGGCCACTATACGCTATATATGTTGAAATGTGTAGCCCAAGTGTTTGTGAAAATGTTCAAATGAATATGGAACTTGGATTCCTACCTTCCATGACTATCCGTCGTAGGTGTACGCGTGTTATGATTGGGGCAACTCCCTAGTGAAAGGATTTGGCCTAATGCCTATGTGATCAACATATGTCATGTATGTTGATGTATATATTTTAAAGTGTTTGTTGAAATGTTTGAATGAGCAGTAGTTAGCAAATTGTAATGTATAAGGGTATTAAGATATGATTCTCAACTTCTTTTAACTATGTGTATGTTTTCCTTGGATAGTTGTGTGATTAGGAATTGAATATGTTCAAACTCATGCTTGTGTTGTGCTTCATAACATGCTCAACTGCCTTTATGATTTTATCTATGTAATGCATATGTTTAAATTCATATTTACGTTGTATGATCCGTCATGGGTGATGGGGGAGTGGAGCAACGAGTGCGTGCAATAGCCCTGGCAGCCCTAAACGGATAATACCAGACTTTGATTGTATGATTTGAATCTTGATCCATTACTGCTTTATTTATCTGCAATTGATTGTGTTTGGGGCTATGATTATAGTCCAGACAATCGGTACCAGAATTGAATTCGTGGCTATGATTCATTTGCCACGTGAGATGTGTTCGACGAACCCGAGTCGTACTTCGGTTCGCGATAGTGGTTGGCCACACGAAGTGCTTATGCGCTTCATATCATTCAACTTGTTGTGCGCTCGAGCTCGTCAAGCAACCCGATCTGTCTTATGTATGTTCACCATGTTTGGACGCTACTGCTTGAACCTAGGGTACCAAACTTACCAGTGAAATCCCTTTTAACCATGGTACCTCGATCCGCTAAGACTCATGAGCCGGGCATGGTGGTATGGGACATTGTGGTCGAGCTGTCGGCCTACGTTGGGGCCACGTGCCTCCACGTAGTGACCAGTGAGCAACCAGACTCGTGAACCAATTATGGTGGTATGGGACGCTATATTCGTGCTGTCGGCCTACATTGATAAGGTGATGGGGGAGTGGTGCAACAAATGCGAGCAACAGCCCTGACAGCCCTTTGTAGTGACCTCGAGCATACTCTGGAATCGCGGTGAGCCTTAGAGTTTTGTCATAGTGTATGGAGTATGAACTAGGCTTGTTTCTGTATAGTGATGAATCGTTAAAGAGGTGATGGGGGAGTGGTGTAACCCTTGTGCATAACAGCCCTGACAGCCTTTGCAGTGACCTAGAAAACACACCATCGTCTGAGATTAACTAGGAGTGACGACCCTAGAATGGTTCATGTTTGGGAATGATACAAGGGTGGTACCTTAGTTTCCCAATCCCGCTGTTTGAAATGAACTAATAAATACTCGGTAATCATGCCCATCATGCATTGCATGTGCCTGGAAGATGTGGAGCACTGAGAGATGAAAGCATGCCTAGAACGTAAGATGGTGTTGCACGAGGGGGGGTGTGGTGAGGGCATACATCATGACTGCATTCATACTTGTATTAATAAGAGTAGTTAGGAGTGTTTGATTTTACTGCTTTATCATTACTGCTTGACTGGATTGATAACATGTTAACCTATGCTTTACTGTTCCACTGAGTTGATCACTCACTCCCACGTTACGGGACGGTGTTGTACACACCAACCAGATTTGTTGAGTTTCAGGTGATGGCGATGCTTATGAAGCAGAGCCAGGCTACTACTATGATGTTGAGGAGGAGTTCTCCTACATGTAATCTCTGACAGGTCTATGAAGACCTGGTATTGTATTGACGGGGCTATGATACTTGGGATAGAAGACATTACACTTACACATTTGGTATATTTTAGAAATGTACTTGAAATTTATTAACCTGGTAATGTTATCACACTCTGGAGACTCACCACAGTTTTTATATATTATATATTATATATATCTACCATAGTCTTCCGCTTGTAATTTAACTGTCTCTAGAGTATGATATGTTGTTTTGGCTTAATCTCACTCATATTCAATGCACTAATACAGACAACATTTAATCATCATTATCTATGTTGCATAAGTGATGTTCTGGAACTCAAGAGTTGAGTTACTACTCGACCCTCAATTTTTCGGGGCGTTACATATGCCCTCCGCACTACTGCCTCAAAATTCGGGAGCTCATGCCCAACAACACGGCCTCAGAGACCGTTATGCAAGTCGTTCTCCAAATGGCGGGCCTTCTGCTCCTCATCATCGATTAAGTACAGTGCAGACCTCAATAGCACCACGAAATGAGTCGTGTACTGAGCCACAGTCATGTCTTCCTGCACCAAGGTCTCGTACTCTAATGCTCGTTGCCGTTGAACGTGCTCAGGGAAGTACTGTCGATCGAACTGGTCAATGAAATCCTCCCATGTCCAGACGAATTCAGCTCATGCGACATGGGCAATGGAGGTCCACCAGTGCTCGGCCTCACCCTCAAGAATATACACTTCTAGTGTGACTCACTGCTAGGTCGTGCATCTCAATGTCTCAAACATCTTCTCCACTGGGGAGCGCCATCTCTCTACTACGGAAGGAAGTCTCATAATAAGGCCCTCGCGCGCTCCTGCTCCTTCTGCTCTGGATTCTCGGCGGGAAGCCTGCCCTCCCCCTGATGGGCAGCGGTCAAAGCTTGGATCATTTCTCGCAACTAATTGGCATCATCTGACATAGTAGGGGCTGCGCCAGTCCCTGACAAAGGTGCGGGATCTGTAGGAGCCTCGGGTGTGGGAACAGGATGCTCAGGCAAGGCAACGGAAACAGTGGGAGGCGGAATAAGAACCTCGGGCCGAAGAACAGGGTCCTCAAGTGAGTTGCTCGGGCGCCTCAGGTGCCTCTGGTACCACGGGTACCTTGCGTGCCTCGTCTAGGCGGTATGGTCTATAGCAAAGAACAAAGGCTTCTATCAGCCTTGGGAACTTTCGAAGGCTTAGACGTTAAGGAACCAAATCAGAAAGATATGCACTCCAGACCTCCTTGTCATAAGCTCGTAGCAGACTTGTGATGTTGTCCGGAGTTATTCCCAAGTTATGCTCTGATACCAACTCTTGTCACGCCCCAAATTCAGAAACCAGGCTAACAAAATTCCCGATCGTGGAATCCAGCGCCGACAGCCTCCTAGTACCCCATTCTCGGCTCCCGGCACCTATATACAAGGTTCTGATCCTAGGATCTTACAAGGAGAATTTTAAACATGAATTCATTTCATAATAAGCATAACCATAGCATAACCCATGAACAATAACTATAAAAACACCATCACAAAATCCACTATGATAAAAAAACTTTTAAGTACAAGGCGCATAAAGGGAAAACAATGATAATAATAACTAAAAACTCCTGAAGTTCTATGGCAGACTCCTGGTCATGCTTAACTAAGACTGCATCCTCGCGTCACCTGCACGCATCTATCATGCATAAGCTTATAGGAAGCTTAGAGGGTGGTGATAGTGTGTGCGGAATATAAGCGTACTCAGAATGCAATATCAGAGTAATGCAAAATGTGCTGGCGAATTCATGAATACTATTAGCCGTACCAAGGCTATGCGATGTAAGGCATGAATGTTATTAGCCATACCAAGGCTATAATGGGATGCAAGGTATGAATGATATCGGCCATACCAAGGCTATGATGGGATGCAAGGCATGAATGCTATCGGCCATACCAAGGCCATGCGATACAAGATGCAACTCAAGCATACCAATCCTCATCGGAATCCACATAATCATACAGCTAATCTCTCGGATATCACCAGGGTCTATTATACTTAAAGCTAGCTTACCGCCCCTATCAAAGCGCACAACAGGGTATGTGGAAGGGACCTCACTATCCACCTGCCAATGTCGGGCCCGGATCGTCGATAGTGGACCCATTCCTCAAGCTGGTCATACTCAACCTAGATATTGTCCCCTCACTCAGGCAGGTAAGGTCACACCCCTTTCCAACAGACCACGACACAGTGGGAGATACGGCCTTCTGGTATTTGTCCCTCATGCGCTCATACATCCACTCGGTCTAGGCATTGGAGCATCGTCCATGGTGCCATAAGGGTTTGGGGGCTTTCACCCTGGGACATCCTTCGCGCCCCGTGCTTAATTAGTATTTTCGATATCCAATCCTACCGTCCACGCTATACCTGCGGAGGCTACAGCCCTGATGTCGCTAGGGCGAATAGTAATCACAATCACACAATGCAAGATGCATGAGTCACACAGTCTAATCATGCATCAATCCTACTCATGTCGTGCGCTCATGTGGGACAACTCCGATTATTAGGGAGTCTCATGAACAACCTGCCGAATGTCATATGCAATGGTTAACTACATCTCATATCAAGCATGCAGATGATGCGTATGGGCATGTATCATGATGTTTTGCTATTGCATACTCATAATCGGCATATATACATAGCAGGGTCCATAGATGGACAACCGATCTATACCATACTATCATAAGGCCCACTAAATGCCCTTGGGGGCCCAAATGAGTTCTAAATGGACTCTAAAATTAAAACAATCCTAATAGCAATTAATAGGGACTAACATTTTGGGTTAGCCCAAGAAAAATAGATGGATCATGCAATATCAATGGGGCCCAATAAATAGGGTCAATCCCACTTAGAGAATGATGAGAATGGGCCTAACAAGGCCTAAGGGAAGGTTACAATGTGGACATTTAACCATCATTGCCCCTCAATGTGGACATTTAACCAACATTGCCCCCAACGAGTGGCCGACATAGAGCCTAACATATAGTGGGCCCATGGCCTCACACAAGGGTCTCATATACAACATAACGGGGCCTCACACAAGGGCTTAATATACATCGCAATGGGCCTCCCTCAAGGGTCTAATATGCATCACATTGGGCTACACTCATGGGCCCCATATACATCATTATGGGCCTCACTCATGGGGCCTCACATACATCACTTTGGGCCTTACCAAATGGGCCTCATACATCACATCGAGCCTCATCATATGGGCCTTAAATACATCTCATTGGGCCTCATCAAATGGGCTACAAATGCATCTCATTGGGTCTCATTCAAAGGACATAAATACATCACTTGGGCCTAATTTCTGGGCCTCAAATACTACATAATGGGCCTCATATAATAGGTGGACCTCATATATATCAAGTGGGCCTGATGGGACAGCCCATAGTTTAACAAAACCGATGGACAGCGTGGTTGAAACACACTCATCATGGTGCACCCCACATACTGATGGGGGCATGGTGAATATATACATCACGGTGGGTTCCCACACCACCCTGGACAAATGGACGGCTGGAGAACTACATACATTCAAGTGGGGGTACATGGCCTCAAGTGGACGGATGGTTAGATATAACAATACATCATGGTGGCCTCGCGCCACTCGTCCAGATGGACGGATGGATATAGAGCATATACATCAAGGGGAGTCCCACCACCACACATGCCACACGTGTGGGGTGGACCCCACGTCACAAAATAGATGGACGGTATGTATAAAATACATACATCATGGCAGCACACAGGTTGCTGACGTCCCAGCAATGGGACCCACCATCCTACATTTTACAGTGTGGATAGAATAATACATACATCAGGGTGTCATCCCACCATCCCAATCAAATGGACGGTGGGGATAGAGAATACATGCATTAAGGTGGGCCCATCCCACCCATGCAACACGTGTGGGTGGGTTCCATGCCTCAGGAAAAAAAGGATAAAGTGTGTTGGATGTAACACAAATACATAGGTGGGTTCCACCGTCCTGGCCAATGGACGGCTGGATGAAACTAAAATTGCGGTGAAAACCACTTTAGTTGAAGTCGAGATATGTCAATATGTCCCAGAGGGGGGTGAATAGGACTTTTTAAAAGTTTTTATGATTTATTTAAAATCCTATTACACTAATCCTATTAACAGGCACATATTAGGATTACTCAAACTTAACTCTACTGGCTTCCAAGCCCGGTAGAGGATCCAATCACAAAATATTTGAGAAGTAAACAATATGCAAACTAGTTTATGATGGATATGACTATGTAAGTGTGTGAGGTGTGATCTTAGATATTCAGATTTACAAATATTGAAGTAAATCACACAATCAGAAGAATAACAATCTCAAACACAGTCATTTTTATAGTAGTTCGACGATCAGTCTACTCCACTCCCGGCAGACGCACTCAACCCTTGAGTGTGCCGGATTTCACTAAGGAGGTTTCACAGTGGTTCACCTCAAACCTAAGGTTTTAAATCAGGTTCACCTTCAACCTTTACAACCTACACTGAGACTGACTGTTTATGCTCTCATGAGCAAGGGTCAATACAACGTACCCACTTTTAGGAACACTGGTCAAGGATCTTCCATAAGACCGTACCAGAGGTTTCTACACGGTTCACCTCAAACTCAAGGTTTCACAGTGGTTGACCTCAAACCTATGGTTTTGATGGTTCACCTTTAACCAGATGTTTATGTTCTCCACAGATCAAGGGTCTACACAACGTACCCACCATGTACACTCCCGCCGGAGGCCTACTACGAGGGCTTCAAGGGGTGAGAAACACCTAAGACCTAATCCTACAAAGGAATGCTCACAAGTGTCCTCTAGACTCTAGATACTTACAGATAGGCTGATGAGTCTCATTAAGCACGTTGACGAAGATCTCCTCCTTTGTTGATGAAGACTCTTCGATCTCCTTGATCCGTAACTCAAAAGATATACCAATGCATGGTGACGGGTTGGGTCAAGGTTATGATGAAATCCTACTCTCAAAAGATTTTCCTATAAGGAAGATAGAACGATTTCAATTATCTAAGCAATCAAGGTATCCCAACTTAATGATTTGCCATTAAGGTGGTAGCTGGAGGATCCTCGAATGCGGAAGTTCATTCCCCAATCCACTCTATTGAATATCAATGGTGAGAGTGGATTGGAGGATGAACTTCCCTTAGAGAAAGGGTTTTAGGTATAAGATCTAAGGTTAAACACTCAAAAGCACTCTCTTCTTTCTCTCACAGCAACGATAGACAAGTCCTCTATATATAGGCAAAAAGGTTCCAACGGATATAAAACGATCACATTTATGATAGAGTTTGATATCATCGAGTAGGTTCGATATCATTGAGCGTATACTCTCGATAACATCGATGGTTAGCTAGATGACTCGAACTCAATGTCATACGCTTTTGAAACCTTTTGCCAGATGGTCGATGAATCGAAACGATTGTTGATGTCATCGAATTTTGAACTCCGATTCCATCAATGATAGGTTCGATCCATTGACACTTGAAAAATGAGAGAGACTTGACTAGAAATATTTCAGGTTTTCATGAATGATCGGGGAACCATCGAGAACATCAGAATTTGAATGTCGATGATATCGATATCAGAGTCATGACATCGATAAATCCAACGGAATTTTCATTAAGCTTATTGGACAGTTTATGACCTTGTTCGATGCAATCGACCTGGTACCGATGTCATCGATATTTGAATATCGATTCTATCAAGGGGTCCCCGATCATAGTTAAACCACCCTGAAATATGTTGCTAGAGAACTTGGTGCCCAAGATCGATATCATTGAAGGCCTACCGATATCATCGAGGTTTGAATTTCGATGGTATCGAGGAGGCTTCAATATATCGATGCTTATATGATATTCTTTAAGAAAAACAGAGGCGCCAGAAATCTGCCTGTCGATAGTATCAAGTCGACTTTGATAGACACGAAATTTAAATATCAGTGATATCGATAGGTGTATCGATATATCGATAATTCGTCCAGATAAGTTATGAGGTTACTAGACATATTTGGTCCTCTTATCGATGGTATCGATGGAGCATCGAGGACACGACAACGCAGGTTGATCATATCAAGATGTGTATCGATACAATCGACAGGGCAAGAAAACTTAGAGAATTTTTTTTATTTTTGAAAATGTTTTCTTACCCAAAACCCTAAGATGTTCTAGTTTGATTTTAAGGGTTTTAACTTACCTAGTGATTTCGGACAAGGGATGTGAGGCTCAGATTTACCTGTGGCGAGCTTTCACACATCCGGTTGAGGCAGACGCTTGAATTGATCTTCCTATCAGGCTTTGCAGACGAACTGACTCAACACTTACGCAAATTGACAAACCAGGGCACTTTCAGAAACATTACATCACGGTGTGTCCCAACTGGATGGCTCATATAAAAACTACCAGAAAAGGGGCAAAGGCTACGGATAAAAATCATAGCTATAGGCCTATTGCTATGGTTATAGTCCATAGCACGTCCGTAGCAATTGGTGGTGTAGTTAAAGGTCAAAAACTTATGGCTACGAATTTAATCCGTAGCAGTAGATATCAATAGCTACGGATAGAATCCATAGCTATACTTTCTGTAGTAAATGTATCTATAGCTACGGATAATATCAGTATCGAAAAGTGGAATGAAATCCGTAGCAATATGTTGAAATAAGCAATAGCTACGGTTTTAAGAACAAGGGCTACGGCTAATATCCATAGCTAGTTTTAAAAAAAAAAATTTATAACAATGGTGTTTGTTACCATTGCAAGAACTTGCTGTGATTAATCAACTCATCTAAGCTAATACAATTAATGCTAATAGGAATAGTACATAAAATGCAATCAGGAAAAAAATGATACATTTATTACTGTAACGCCCTGAAAATCAGGGGTCGAGCATAAACTCAACACCCGAGTTCCAGAACATCACTTATGCAACAAAATGAATGATGATTGAATGTTGACTATATTCGTGCATTGAACATGAGTGAGATTAAGCCAAAACAGCATATCATACTCCAGAGACAGTTAAGTTTGCGAGCGGAAGACTGTGATAGATAGATAAAATATAAAACTTATGATGAGTCTCCAGAGTGTGATAACATTACCAGGTTAAATAAATACAAGTGCAGTTCTAAAATTTACCAAATGTGAGGAAGTGTAATGCCTTCTATCCCAAGAACCATAACCCCGTCAATACAATACCAGGTCGTCATTGGCCTGTCAAAAAGTTACATGTAGGAGAACTCCTCCTCCACATCATAGAAGTCCGGCTCTACTTCGTAAGCATCGCCATCACCTGAAACTCAACAAATCTGGTGGGTGTTCGGAACACCGTCCCGTAACGTGGGAGTGAGTGATCAACTCAGTGGAACAGTAAAGCATAGGTTAACATGTTATCAATTCAATCAAGCAGTAATGATAAAGCAGTACAAATCAAACATTTCTAACTACTCTTGTTAAGTGCGAAAATGAAATGACATGATGCTGTATGCCCTTGCCAAACCACCCTCAAGCGACATCATCTTACGTTCGCGAATGCTTACTCCCTCAGTGCGCCACATCTACAAAGCACATGCGGTGCGATGATGCTCATGATTACCAAGTTTTTATTAGTCCATTTCAAACAGCAGTATTGGGAAACTAAGGTACCTCCCTTGTATCATTCCCAAACATGATCCATTCTAGGGTCGTCAATCCTAGTTATTCTCATACGATATTATAGTTTGAGAAGCTTAGTGAAGGCATCGCAAAGGCTCATCACCCGTCAGCGCGGATACAGATCTCACCGTATGCGGCTCAATTGCTGGCCGTCAGCTCGAGTACAGGTCTCACCGTACTCGGCTCAATCACTAGCCGTCAGCTCAAGTACAGGTCTCACCGTACTCGGCTCAACTCACACTCTAGTTGCTGTGAAAGACTCGTCGCCAATCACAGACCCTTGGAGTGTACTCGATGATACCACGGAGGACTCGTCGCCCGTCAGCACGAGCACAGATCTCACCGTACTCGGCTCTCGCCGAAGTATCGACAGCTCGAATACAGTGTCCCATACCACCATATTCGGCTCACGAGTTGATTGCGCAATGGTCACTACGGGGAGGCACATGGCCCCAGCGTAGGCCGACAGCTCGACCACGGTGTCCCATACCACCATGCCCGGCTCATGCGACTTAGCGGATCTAGGTACCATGGTTAAACGGGGATCGCCACTGGTAAGTTTGGTACCCTAGGTTCAAGCAGTAGCGACCAAACAGGGTGAACATGCATAAGGCAGATCGGGTTACTTGATGAGCTCGACTAGCACGATCGCCCGTTGAGTTGCACGACATGAAGTGCATAAACAACTTCGTGTGGCCTAGCCACTGCCGATAGGCAACGCACGACTCGAGTTCGTCGAACACATCCCACGTGGCAAATGAATCTCAGCCACGAGTTCAATCTCGTTACCGATTGCCTGGACTATAATCATAGCCCCAAACACAATCAATTACAGAGATATAAAGCAGTAATAGATCAGGATTCAAATCATACAATCAGTCTGGTATTATCTGTTTAGGGCTGCCAGGGCTGTTGCACGCACTCGTTGCTCCGCTCCCCCATCACCCATGACGGATCATACAACATAAATATAAATTTAAACATATGCATTACATAGTTAAAATCATAAAACAGTTGAGCATGTTATGAATCACAACACAAGCATGAGTTTGTACATGTTCAAATCCTAATCACACAACTATCAAAGGAGATTATACACATAGTGAAAAGAGGTTGAGAATCATATCTCAACACCCTTATATATTACAATTTGCTAACTACTCCACATTCAGACATTTCAAGAAACACTTAAACAAACATACATCAACATACATGACATATGTCGATCACATAGGCATTAGGCCAAATCCTTTCGCTAGGGAGTTGCCCCAATCATAACACGCGTACACCCACGACGGATAGTCATGGCAAGCAGGAATCCAAGTTCCATATTCATTCAGCCATTTCCACAAACACTGGGCCACACATTTTAGCCTATATAGTGTATATGGCCGTGGCGTGATTTAGGGCAAATCCTTTCGTCAAAGGGATATCGCCATTACAACAATCATATATCCATGACAATTAGTCATGGCGAGCACGAATGAGAATTCTATACTCATTCAGCCATTTTCACAAACACTTAGAATACACTATTCCAACATACATAGTGTATGTTAGCAAACATGTATTAGGGCTATTCTTTCGCTAAGCGGTTATTTTATCCGCGTATACCATATTCATACAACAATTAATCATGACAATTATATTTCCAAAATTTACACATACGCGGTATTTCTAGAATACACAATTTCAACATACTAGGCATTTACACACGAGCATGTATTTCAACGATTCCTTTCGCCAAACTAGTATTTTATCCATATACTATATAATCATACATTAAATAAACATGTCAAGCATTTTCCCGAAAAAAATACGTATACGGTATTTCTACGTATACCTAGAGTATGTGAAATTCCATATTCTACAATGTTAATCGAAACAGGAAACGGAAAGCACTTTGTACATGTGCAATTGCATGCAGATCATGAATCTATCATTATCTGACATTGAAAGCGTTGAAAAACGTAACTTATACGCTTAAAGTCCTCACCTTTTGTCGTAGAATCGTAATGGAGTTGATAGGTTTGCTAAGCTTCCGTATACGGCAACTAGGCGACCTATAGAACGAAATAGGTTAGCTACTTCACAACCTACAACAGTCTAAATCCCAAAACAGATTAGGGTTAGGGTTTCTTACCTAGAAACGATGCCGGAAACGCCGGAAAAGCGTCAAGAAGGATGCGGTGGAGCATGGATAGCAGCAGGGAAGGACGGCAGGGAGATTCTCCCACATCTCCCACACTTTCTCTCTCTTTTCCCTCTCTCAAATCCAAATTCGTATGGCTGCCATGAGAGAGGGTTTAAGGTCCTTATATAGTCTCAAAACTCACCGAAATAGACTCCTGTTCAAAGGTTACTGCTAATATAGGTATTTCGTCACTTTTCCAGCTCAAAAGAGGTGTTCTGGTGGCCCTCCTTGAGCCAAACGTAAGACTTAAGCTCACCATCTATGGATCCACGTGGGATTACGTTTTCGACTCGATCGGATTCCCAGATCGCACGTGGCGGACCACTTTCAGTTCAACGGTCAGTGGGCCACGATCCGAATTTCAAGTACATGTAAATGTTCCTGAAATTTTTCTTAATCCGAGGGTGTAATTTGGTCTGATTCTGACGGTCAGGTTGCTTAATACTGATGCGCAAGCGAATGGTGCCAGATCACTATTCCTGATATTTTTATTAGGATGGAAATAGTGTTTTTCACACACCCTCGTTCCGGATCGAAATAAATGGCCGTGGGACATCGGAATCGCCTGATTTTTGAGATGATTGTCAAGCCCAGTGGGGCGGTCCTGGTTCCTTAGCTTCGTGTTAATCGGACTCCCGATGTGCGATCTAGCCCTCATACGAAGTTTCGTTTCAGTCCCGAGAGCAGACGGGTAATGAGTTCGGTTCTAAACTTTAGGGTAACCTAGAGTCACATGTTTTACAAGTTTTGGGTCTTGCAGATCGTATTTAAAGCGATCCCAACAGATTTCATGGCTAGTCAAGTTTGCACTTTGTTAACTTTGTTAAATTTCTAAAGGATTTAATCCTAATTGTTTTCTGGTTGAGATGGTACTTAGGCCTTTGTAGTTTGTATATAAAGTGATCCAAGTTTTACTACTTAGCTAGTTTAAGTTAGTGTCTAGGGCGAAAGTGCTTTGAAAATTTGAAAGCACAAGGTAGTAAAGGGGTGGGATTTGTGAAGGAAATGGGTTCAGGAGCGATTTTAGACTGTGGGATTTAGTTTTGACAAGTTGATAAGGTCTTAGGATCGACCCATTGCCCTAGAACGTCTAATCCCAGGTTGGCAAAAATCCGGGATGTTACAATTACAAATAACAATCAAATCATACAATGCATCCTACATTCACATTTCTAAATAAACAATACCCGGGTAAGAGTGACAGATGCTACTATTCCCACATTGTTTTCCATCTCCAAAACTCTCATTGGACATTTGAATTAACATAAAATAGCTCAAGGATGTAAAAGCAATTACCCAGAATTTAAAAATAGATATAAAAAAAAGTTACAAAAATGAAATGGCATTTCATTTGATACCTTGAGTGTTACACCAGCACCGAACCATACATCACCAACAACCTTCAAGCTATCAAGCTTAAGGATGCTATGGATAGACTTGAAGCGACTGAGAAAGTTGCTGACCTGCAAAAAAGAAAGGAAAGACACTCAATTGTAAACATGCAAGGCTGAACAACCCCAAGGATTTGACAGAATCCTGACATATGATATGAACATTTCACCTTTTTGAATTCAGGTCCCAACTCAATAAAAGGGTTTGCTGGATTAGTTCTTGCATTGTTTCTGATTACAGAGCCATCGGCCAATGTATAATGATCCAACTACAAAAAAAAAAAAAAAAAAAAAAAAAAAGTGTTAGTAATGCTCTATATCCATCCAAGTAACCAAGATCAACTTCAAGAAAAGTATTAACCTGGATGAGAAGCAAATCAGATGTTGCCTTCACTGGAAGAAACCGATATCGAGGAACATTGGCACCAATAGCATGATCAAAGAACTGGTTCCTAGAAAGAAGAAATGAAGAAATGCATTTGATGAATACCCGTATCGTTGCTCCAGCTGCAGTTTCCAGCTGAAGAACTTTCACACCATCCACTTCCTAAAAATACCAATGACTTCATCAGCACTTCTCACACTAGTAGTAGTGAGTGAGAAATTTTTATTAGTGTTTGGAATGAAAAAGGCTTGCCGTAGGGTTTGGAATAATCTCCATTTTAAGGGCGTCGGCCTCCACCAACTGTTTAATGGCCTTCAAACTCACCCACCTGTACAAACAGGTATCAGCATTCCAACATTTTACATGCAACATTAAGACAGCTTGAAGATCAGGGGTTGATATTCACAACCAGTTGTTGGGGTTGAAAATCTTGAATTTTTCTATTGATTTAAATTCATTTACCTGGAAAACACAAGGGAACATCACAAATCAGTCAAATATGAACCGTTTAAAAATTCAAGTAAGTCATGCATGTGATTAGCACGATATTGAAAGTGTGGTTTGTTATTCACATGATATTAGAAAATTTCAAAAGAAGAATGAGAAGAAAATCAGCATATAGCATGGCTCTTACATGTTCGTCAGGAACCTGTGTAATTTCTAGGAGCTGCATTACATTTTGGGAGGAATAATGTCGACAAAGGCTAACCATTGAACATATCAGTAAAATACAATTAACTCAGAGAGGCAGCGGATAACTAGCAAATAAAATGCATCTCATTTAGTCAATTTCGGAATGAGAATAGAAAAGGCAGTTCAATAAACCTGAGTAGCAGATCAAATAAAAGGTATGAGGTTTGCTACAGCCACTCACATGTGGATCCCTCCCTAGCCATCCATATGCAAGCACACATGTGCACACATGACAGGTCATCTGCCCAAAATGGACGACCATCACCAACAACTCATTGTGCAATTTAACAATAAGAACATTAGAAGCTTACGAATACACCTAAAATGAAAGAAATGAAAGCATCTGTAATCAAAGGCAGAGAAATGCATACTTGTATCATAGCTCCAAGAAGATCATTTGTCCAATGAACCCCCAAGCAACTGATTGCCAAATCTAATAAAATTCATTACTGAATAAAAATATATACACCCCTCAATCAACCCATTTTGTGAAGGAATTTGCAAAGGTCCTTTGTATTTTCTTGACAACATGGTCTCTAGTCATATGTTGGACCCAACATACCTTTCTTTTATAGGGAGGAATTCTTCATCACCAACCACAAAATGTGTTTCAAGATTGTAATCAGAGACATCTGCCTCAACATCTTTACACAATTTCACCATGTCATATGACATATCCATCATAATAAGTTTTTGAATGGCACCTGCCATAAAAGAACAGGTAAATTCAGCTGCAACTTGTATGGTTGACGGAATTTGGTTGTATTCAAAAGATAGACATGATTAGAAGCAAGATGGTGTAATGAACTGAAAATCTGGATAGTCCATAGGTTAATGCAATGCTAAGTTTCAGAAGACATCATTATTTAATAGTTGAAAGTTACAACACATTAAGATTGAATAAGAGATTATGAGCAAAGGGAGTAATGCATCATACAAAACAAGATTCAATATTTCTATGCAGTAGAAAAGGCAAATAATTAAAAGCATCTTATTTCATCCAACCTTCAAAACCAGTAGCAATTGTCGGTTGAATAACTAGTTGCTGACAATATAGTGCAACTATAAACATGCTTAAAAATACATGTACAAAAATCAAGTCTCAACTAATAACCTCACCCGGCAGAGCCAACACGACCCTTGATCGAGCCAAATTGAATTGATCAAAACTCAATTTTCACGCCTTCTCCTCCTAGCGTTATCATCTCCATCTCCCATTTCTTCAGCAGCTATCTTGTCACTCTCAGCAACAAGTTCACCATTGCAATTTTCACAATGGAAATATTCATCATTTGGGCTTATCTTACCTCGACATCCAGAGCTGAATACCTGGACATATGAATATCACGCATTACTCGCATATCAACTAGCCACTTCTATCATCCATCCACAATATATAAACATCACCAATGTAATTATAACTTCACCCACAATCAGGGCATATATATATATATATATATATATATATATATATATATATATAATATATATTCCTGAATTGTGTTCCTATTGTCCAATTCATCTTTTAGTTTTTTCTTCATCTAGTGCATTTTGTACCCTCTCCCTAACGTCGATGTCCTGGAGAAACTAAAATAGCAAATAAGAGCGTCTAGCAACTCTAACCTTCTACAGAGTTAAGAGAGAGAGAGAGAGAGAGAGAGAGAGTGAACAACTCCCAGAAATATAGCAAGGTTAGCTTTAATTCCTTGTTGGATGTCTGGGATCTTTTGATCTGTGAGGTTTTTTTTAGCATGCCCATCAAATTAACTGTTGGAATGAATCACCAGATCATCGCCCCCCCCCCCCTCCCCCCACATAGGAGTGCTAGTGGATCGGGTTGTCCAGACGGTTCACTAAGCCCAACCCAACAATAAGTCAATCTGCATAAATCAGTATAAATGGTGACAAATGGGCTGGGCACAAAAATAGACTGATTCCCAATTCAATAGATTCTCCTAATTTCTTTCTTTACTTTGTTTTCTAGACTACAACATTGATGTCTTCAGGTTCATTGAATATCAACTCATCAACAATTGCTAATGAGCTAAGATTAGGTCCTGCATCGGCATCAGTTACATCCTTAAATCATTCCAATAGATGGCACGTCTCTTCTTCGATAAAAATCTTTTTTGGAACCTCCAATACCACATGCAATTCAGGAATTTTTGGATCTCCGGAGTAGAAAACTTGCGTGGCATGCTCCACAAGAATGAACGGCTCGTCACCCACTTTGTCTGAACTGTAAAGACTGGACAAATTTGCTAATCTTAGATTTGCTTCGACATCAAAAGAAGTACCATGATGTGTCACCTTCACCCAATCACACTTAAATAGGATGGGCTTGTACCCTGTTCTATACTCCAATTGGATAATTCTACGAAGGACTCCGTAGTAAGGTTGATTTTCATCCACCGTATTCATATCCTTAGCACTAGATCGGAAGGTGGTCATACCCTCTATCATAACCCCACTGTTTTGGTTTTTTTATTCTCCTCATAGTCCTTAGTGATGAAGAGAAAACCATTAATACAGTACTTATTGTATAGAGTAGAAAAAGCTAGAGGTCCTCTCATTATATCTTTAAATTCTTTATCGTTGGATTCGCTGAACTCTGGTTGCCTCTTCAACCAAGGTATGAATTCATCCTCGCTAGGCACCCTGTTGGTCCTCCTGTACCATTGCTGCAAGAAATCTTTGTGCTTCCTGCGCGTTATTTGATACCATTGTTATTGAAATCGCATAAAGTAAAGAAGATATATACAAATGAGCTAATTGTGCATACCCTTCCCACACATCATAGCTGGGATGACTCTTCAGTACCCATGTATGAGCCTGTTTGTATTCGATACTCACTAGGATAACACTTTGACCCGAACCTATTGGACCAACATCGTCATCATGAGAGTCGTTATCAACGATATCTTGCAACTTTTGTAGTCCTGGAATGACTCCGCCAAACCATTTTTCCAGTTTTTCCAAAAGGCTTGTTTTTTTATTTTCCTCTATATTGGTTGCAATATATAATTGTCTCCTCTTGGATGTATTGTTCTGCAATGCAACCCTCAGGTCGCATCTTGTTATGGACATAGACTTTGAATGTCTTCATGAACGTGACAAAGATAATGATACATTACAAATACATGCAACTGTAGATGTTATGCCAGATTATTCTTACTAAGCTCATAGCGTACCTTTCAAATGGATACATCCATCGATAGTATACAGGACCACAGAGGATACATTTCGAATGGATACATCCATCAATAGTATACATGCACCTTTTTTTAAGCCTCGTAAGCCAAGTGGATCGACAAATGCATCATCACGACAAATATCGATGGAGGGCATATAATCTCAAGCTAACATAATGTCCTAGCTATACCCCTCTCAAGAGTGAGGAGCGTTTGAAGGTCTACTGTTGTCGAGCACAAGACATTAAAAAAGGTGCAAAAGCTTGTAATTATAAGACGAATGACCTTCCTATCCCTGAATGCATGTTGGATGAGAACTGGGAGCAAATGTTGCATCAACACATGGTAAGAATGAGACTTCATTCCCTTTAAATCCATGCAATCTCCCTTTATGAAGGTCTTCCAATTCGTACTAAAATTGATTGGAACACGTAGGTCATACAAAGTCTAGATAAAAAGTTTTTTCTCTTCTTTTCTTAAACAAAAAGGACCTTATTTTTGAATCATCTTGCCATTGCTCTTTTTTAGCCGTAGACGCTTTTTAATTCCCAACCGTTTTAGGTCCCTAGGCGCATTACCATCATCCCTGGTCTTGTCGGGTGTGTTCAACAACAACGCGATAAGGATTTCACATATATTTTTCTCGACATGCATAACATTAAGGTTGTGACGCACTGGAATATCTTTCCAATACTCCATATCAAATAATATAGATCGTTTAAAAAACCATGGTGATTCAACATCACCCGTTAACTCTTGCCGGCCTCGATCAATACCCCTCATATTCCTCTTCTCAGTCTTCCCCCATTGCATTTTCAAGTTCGCAGTTTGTCTTTTGACCTCAATCCCGTCCAGACAGATGGGTTGTCGTCGCATCTCCACCTTCTTATTAAATGTGCCAACACCCTTGTCCTTCCTTGCCTAGTCTAAAAGTGGCAACCACCATCTGTGGCCCATATAAACATGTTTCTTTCCATGTTGGAGTCGCAAGGAATCTGTGTTGGGACCACATACAGGACAACCATACTTACCCTTGGTCATACAACTAGAAACATTATCATATGCTGTAAAGTTGTGGATTGTCTAGAGTAAAAAGGCACGCATGTTGAATTTGTTGTCATGGTATGCGTCAAATGTTGTGACCCCTTTCTGCCATAAGTCTTGTAATTCATCAATCAATGGCTATAAATAAACATCAATATCATTTCCTGGTTGTTGTGGTCCCTCAATGAGCAAAGTCAACATAGTAAACTGAGGTTTCATGCAAAACTTTGGTGGAATGTTGTATGTCACACACATAACGGGCCATGAACTATAAGATGTACTGAAAGCGCCGAATGGGTTAAACCCATCTATAGTCAGTCCCAATCGAACATTGCGAGGCTCGGCTGAAAAATTCATATACTTGTCATCGAGATTCTTCCATGCAATAGAATCAGTTGGATACTCCATCTTCCATGCTGCAATTTTCTGGTTGAGTGTCAGGACATTTCTTTTGCCAACCATGGCACACTAAACGTTCTTTGTAGCCTTGGTGTTAATGGAAAAACCTTAACACTTTGGCAGATACACTAGATTGTTTTCTCTCAATATCCATTTCTATCTTGAACCTAGAAGCTTTACAAGTTGGACAACTGGTTTTCATCTCGTTTTCTTTCCAGTACAAGATGCAGTCATTTGGACAAGCATGGATCTTCACATAATCAAGACCCAACTTTCTAATGATCTTCTTCACTTGGTAGGTATTAGTAGGGACCTTGTTACTGGAAGATAACACCTTCTTTAGTAGTTGAATGAGCTCTGTAAAACTTTTTTCGCTCCATCCATGGTTCACCTTTAATTTGAAAAGTTGTACATAGTGAAATCTTGGGCCCCTAGGTATAGCTCAGTCACTGCGTCTCGTAGATTTTCTTCAAACTCATCAGTTTCATTTTCCCCAAAGACGCCTTCGACTACAGGGGTCACATTCGGCTCATCTTGTACAACTTCATCTAGGTTATTACCCCTGAGTTCTTAAACGATCGCGTTGTGAACCTCATTTAAGTTTAGGACATTGTTGTACTGTTGGGAACTTGATGCATATTTAGTACACTTAGGTGATACATGCTCACCATGCATGTCCCAAACCCTATAGCTTGGGTCGAATCCATTTTTCATTAGATGTATTTCCAAATCATCATAAGAAACCGGTAATCGTAAACATCTGCAAGTGGCACATGGATAAAGAATGGTTTATCTACCAAGAAGGTGTTCTCGTGCAAACTTCAAAAAGCCTCTGATTCCATAAATAAAATGAGGGTTCGGAAAATTTAGTGTCATCCACTCCCTATCTATTATAGCCGGATCCTGATTAACCAAGGGGTTCATTTTGAACCTGCACCTTACCCAAAAAAAAAATGTATTTTTCACCTATTCACGGATCTAATTCTAAACACATGCATCTATGACTATCATTGGAGTTTAGTCTTTGAATAACTTTAAATTTTCATGGGCATATCATGAGGGACTTGGATTGCCTAGTAATGGTGTTGTGTGGGCCACCGCATGATGTATTTGTTTCATCCATGCCATTCATCCATTTTTTTACATCATGTTAGGGCATGAGACCCAAAAAAGCAAGAACCAAATCTTATGTGGATCACATAAGATGAAACAGTGGTTATTGAACGCCCATTCATTTTTGGGCTCATGAGCCGCGATGATATGGAAAAATGAATGGACAATATGAATAAAACAAATATATAAAGCCTAAGCTTTTGCTGCTAGTGGTGGTAGTGGGTTTTTTGGGCTCATTTTTGTTGTGAATGGATGCTTTCTCCATAACCTCTAAATGAAGAGACTTGAACTAGTTGGGCTGGGGAACTTTTCAAAGCTCAGGCCCATTCTAGTGTCAGACCATTTATGGAAGAAGGAAATGGGAATGAATCCATCATGAGGTGGTCCATGATTCCATGAGCTAATGGTTTGAATTTCAAAATCAATGGACCCCACATTAGGATCTGTGGACCAGACGGTCTCTCTGTCTAGACTGTTTTGTAGCGATGGAAGAATAACAATGGGTTTGTTGTTGTCCTGCCACATGTAGGCCGTTCGAGTTTAGATCTACCTCATTTTGTTGTTGCCTTAAAATGAGCTAGTGCAATAGACATATGAAGTGAATTTCATGATGGGCCCTACACAACTTTTGTTACACATGCTTTTGAGTGATGTGGGCAACTCAAATCACTCAAATCTTAGATCTGCAATTTTTTTTCTACTGAATGCTACTCGTGTTGTGCATAAAGTAGATGGTGAGGCGCACACTTGTTGACCCATCCAGACCGACCAATCATTGGGCCATCTCATTGCCGAGAGAAAATGCCCAAATATTTTAAGAAATTAATGTTTTTAGTCATTTTATAGACTCTTATGGTTGAATTCACCCTTTAGGCCATTTGATTTTTGGGCTTGAGAAAATATACACGTTGGTTTCAATACAAAGCCAATCTGGAGCCTATATCTAGGACCATTTAATATGGCCTGTACCTAAATTTCAAACCGAGATTAAACCAGTGGGCTCAGGCTAACCTTAGCCCAAACTAGCATGAGCCCCATCGAATTGATACTCCTATTTATAACCGTCCAAAATGCATTACTGATCAGAATTCACAGCTCATAATATTCTGGGATGTTCAATGCAGGATTTAGTCCGACAGTGTTTTGTCACCATTAACTGCATCTTGAGTTAATGGTGACTCCATAGGGAGAGAAAGTCAAGGAAGTGAGGGCATTTCCACCAGCCCCACAGGGAGGGGGGCTCACAATCTGACACCAGCCAACAACAGATAAACCACACACACTCAGGTGGGGCCTCAAACTGAGAAGTATGAGGCTTAGGCTTGGGGCTAGTATGAGCAAGAGGAACATGTTCATTCCAAATGAATGCCTAATATGCCTGAGGAATGTGGAATTTGTTGACCGTTTATTCCTGCAATATTCTTTTTTCTAAGATATTTTGTCACGCCCTAAACTCGGAAAACGGGCTCACAAAATTCCCGATCGCCAAATCCGGCGCCGACAGCCTCTGTAGTGCCCCATTCTTGGATCCCGACACTCACATGCCAGAGTCCGATCCTGGGATCCTACAAGGAGAATTTTCAGTATGATTTTTTTTTTTGTAATGGAGCATAACCACAAGCATAACCATATCACCAAAATAATGTGTTGAAGCATAAAATAAGCAAAGAAGTGAAGAAAAGAAATGTCTAGAAAATCAGTTTGAAGATGACTTTGCGCGGGTTCGCGCAAAGTGAATTGATTGCGCAGGACCCCGCAAAGTAAATGAGTTACGCGGGTTGATCAGTGAAGGTAAATTGCGCGGGGATGGTAGGTTGCGCTAGACTGCGCAAAGCATATCGATTGCGCTGGTCCGCGCAAAGTGTTCTACGGAGGTATAAAAAAGGTTGGATGTTATTTTGTCCCACAACGACCAGAACAGAGATTTACACCAGTAAAAATGTCTATAAATACCCTGTTCTTTCTCTCAAAAGGGGTTAGAAGATTTTCAGAGTGAAAGAAAGACGAAGAAGAAGATAGAAGGTGCAGAGCATTGGGCTCCTGTAGTTTGCGCGGACCCGCGCAAAGGAGCATTGGGCTCCTGTCATTTGCGCGGACCCGCGCAAAGTCTGTAGTTTGCGCGGACCGGCGCAAACCGACTGTTAGACAGTTTATAACAGCAATGGGCTGTTATGCTGCTAGAATGGCTAGAGTCTTCAAGTCTTCAAGTCTTCAAGTTCTTCTTGTTCAGGAGAAAAGGAAGAAAAAGAGTCTTCCTCCTAAGTTTCAGGAGATGACTGAAATAGCGTTGTTATACTGCCGGAATCTCCGTCCTCTTGAAGACTATTGGTCGATTTGTTTATTCCTCCTAAGTCATAGGAGATGATTCAAATAGCACTGTTATGCTGCCAAAATTTATATTTAACTGCGATAATCGTAACTTGCAATGAATTCTTTGTAAACTATCTTAGAATCAAGGGATACTTGAGGGTGTAAATGAATTCAGAATCAATAAAAATGTGATGATTGTTTCTGTAACTATTTCATTGTTATGTTTGAATAAGATAATTCCCAAATCAAATACTTTTGTTATCTTGTCGAAACAAAATGGCGACTCCACTGGGGACATTTGTATCTTATTTAACACTAACATTGGGAAAGTTACAAGACTCTCATTACTGTTTTTGGCGTCTTCCAGACGCCAAAATGGCGACTCTCAGTGGGAACATCCTCCCCTTCATCTCTAAGATAGTTTACTTAATCTTCCATATACTAATTTCATGAATGTTTTGTTATTGAAGGTACCCAAATTCAACCACACTACATTGCTAATGGCTAACGTTGCGAGAAAAGTGAACTTCCGATTCACCGCTACTGGATTTGTAATTGAATATGCGCCGAGCCAAACTCCTGAGCATACGAAAGCAAGCACTACAAGTAGGCACAAAGCGACTCAAGTAACAGTGGGAGTTATTTCTGTCTCACCTCAACCACAAGAAAGTGATGAGAATTGGACTTTGGTCTTGTCCAAGAAGACAAAAGCAAAGACTTTAAAGAACCGCAAAGCGAAAGTACTTGTACCAAGAACTGAGGGACCGGTCATGCGTAGCATAGCTAGAAGAAAACCTGAGCTTGCCCTTCCAGCAATTTATCCCGAACAAGCTGCTTCGCAGTTCTCGTTGCACGATATCTCGGCTTTAATCGCTCCAAAGACCAAATGGACAGAGTCGCAGAAAGGCAAAGCACTGATGATAGGATCACCAATGCCTATGTCACCTCAAACAAGCTCGCCTATAACTATATCACCTCGATCGGTTGAAAGCACAGGAAGTACACAAGAATCAAACAAGACTCCAATGTCTCCCCTCTTTATAAGTCCTGTTACGTCAACATACTCGCGTTTTACTCAAAAAATAGCTTCGACAAACAGTCAAGAGGCCGCAGTATATATGGCAGAAACGGGTCAAGGAAATAGGCCATCTACTGAAGAACGTGTTGATCAAATGGTAGAGGCACAAAGAGTGCTAATGGATGAATGCCGGAACCTCAGAGAAGCTCTGGCAACTCTGGCACATAATGTAGCCCAAATAGTGGCTCCACCCATGATGGGAGCAACGAATGGACAATAGAACCAACCTGAAGGCTCTCGTCCGCAAGAGATAGGATCACGAGGATCAGTTCCAGCAGCAAGAGCTATAACGCAAGATGATGTAAGACAAGTCGTCGAAGAAGCAGTCAGAATAGAAAGAGAGCGAGCGAATACCGGTCGTTTCAGATACCGAACACCCTACCCAAGAGAGAGGTAGAGGATGTTCCGTTTCCAGCCAATTTTAAGCATCCAGATTTCCAGAAATTTAATGGGGAAGGATCACCAGAAGAACACCTGATGCATTTCATCACCAGCATGGGAAACTTCTCCACAATACCTCAATACTGTTTACGCTTATTTGGATCATCATTGACAAGTAAAGCTTTCAGGTGATATTCAAATTTAGCACCAGGATCTATACGCACATGGGAAGAAATGCAAGATGCTTTCATGTCAAACTTCTTCTCATCAGAACGCGACGTTAGTATCACAGAATTAGCTTCAGTGCGACAGCGAGAAGGAGAACCAGTTGGAAAATTCATAGACAGATGGAAGACACTGGGGGCATCGTGTAGGCAGTTGCCAGAAGAAAAGGAACAAGTCAAAATGTGTCTGAACTCTATGGAGACAGGAATTGCGTTCGGACTCACCAGCGCTGATATCGGAACCTTTCGCGATTTGGCTACCAAAGCTCATGCATTGGAATTAATGACTCGTAAGATGCCAGCATTTCATCATGAAACTGTCAGAAGAATACCTGGCAGGACAACCGTCAACACCATCGATCGGGATAAGAAAAATCAAGAGGTGAAGGGCTCGAGAGACAAAAGGCCGGAAGGAAAAGAAAACTGGAATCAATCAAGGGATAGATATGGTGGAAAAAAGCTTAGAATGCTCGATTCTCATGAAGGATTTAAGTTTGACAAAGAGGACGTGGTGCCTATGATGCAACAATTGTTAAAAGCAGGTACCCTGGAATTACCGGAACCGAAACGCCCTGAAGATGCGACGAGAACCCGGGAAAGAAACTTTTGCCGTTATCATCGTTTAGTGGGACATCCGACAGAAAATTGTTACACGTTAAAGTGCATCATACAACGAATGATAAATAGAGGAGATATAATAACCAGTGAAAGCAAACAAAAGAATACAAGGGCGACGGTAAATGTATTGTCAATTCAAGAAAAGACTCGAGGAATGAAAGAGAAGGGAGACTGAAGGCCGATAAGAAATGCGACAATGATTACGTTGCGATCAGGGAAGCAGATAACAAGTCCGATAAAGCAAAAAGCAGAAATTATAAAGAAAGAAGTAATTGAAAAACAAAACATCAATGATAGAAGTAAAAATGAAGATACGACGACAAAAGTGGCTTACGATGTAGTTAGTCACTTGAAAGGTATATCTGCACGTTTAAGTATTTATGATGCGCTCAAGTTATCAGAAGAGTTTCGACAGAGTTTGATTCAAGCACTGTCTGATCACGATGTGAGAGAAACTTTACTGACAGAAATGAAGAATGAAAGAAGCAAGGAAAAGGTGGATTGTCTACCAGTAATATCTTTCTCTGATGATGACTTAATTGGTGAAACAGAACATAACAGGCCATTGATGATAGAAGGGTACATTTGCGAAAAGAAGATAAAACGAATCATGATAGACAATGGGTCAGCAGTGAATCTTTTGCCACTTTCCATGATCACTAAATTGGGTTACCGCCGTTCAGATTTGCGCCCCAGTGGAATGATGATACAAGGGTTTAATCAAGATGGACAGCGCGCACTCGGTAAAATTACTGTAATATTGGAAGTGGGAGAACTAATTACTACTGTTGTATGTCATGTTATAAATGCTGTGACGACATATAATCTTCTCTTAGGCAGGCCATGGATACATCAATACAATATTGTACCTTCTACTCTACACCAATATTTCAAATATTATAAGGATGGAATGCAGTGTAAAGTAATGGCTGATGCGAAACCATATACAGAAGCTGAGTCTTTCTTTGCGGATGCTAGCTATTATAAATGTTTCTCCAAAGAAGCGGGAAATGATGATAGAAAGAGAGTCTTGAAAGATGTCCAAATAAATAAAGCTAGAGAAGAAAGGGCGGAGTCTCCTGAGACTACAGAAGCAAGGAAAAAGTTCTATTTTGTACCAAAGCGCCTGAGACAACCGGGACAACCGCCGTTGACATTGTTGTCGATAGAACAGTTGAAAGTCTTACAGTCTAATTACACGATGCCCTTACCCAATATCGAAAGATGTAAGCCATTTGCAGCCGCCCCAGGCACATTTCAAGTCAGAGTCAGTGCTAAATATCCTGAAGCAATAAAGTTCCACGTTGCAGCAGAGGTGAAGAATGAAAACACAAGCAATATATATCATGGAGAGTTAGCACCGCAGAATTTGAGAAAATACAGTGCAGTAAGCAAGAAAATCATGAGAAATATGGGTTTTGATTGTGACAAGCCCACTGGATTGAATCATGGGAAAGGAATTCAAATCCCTCTCGGAGTTAATCAAGAAAAACGGAGAAAATTCCAAGGATTAGGAGTAGAATCATCAGTAAATATGGTATCAGTAAATATGACTCCAGCCGAACAGATATTAGAACAAGATGCTAAGGTAGTCAAGTGTCCTGAAAGTGCTCCAAGACAAATAGAAGATGCGGGACAGCCGACAATAGATGGCTTGCGGGAAATAAATTTGGGAACAGCAGAAGAGCCAAGGAACACATTTATCAGTGTCAGTCTTTCAGATCAGGAATTTGAGAAATATGGCCAGCTTCTCAGAGAAAATAAAGACGTCTTCGCTTGGACATATGAAGAAATGCCAGGATTGGAACCATCTGTAGCAATGCATCGATTAAATATTTCCAAAGAAAAGAAACCAGTAAAGCAAGCACAAAGGCGATTCCACCCAGACCTGATTCCATTAATCGAAAAAGAAGTAAATAAATTAATAAAGGTTGGATTCGTCAGAGAAGTTAAATATCCTAAGTGGATATCAAACATTGTTCCGGTAAAAAAGAAGAATGGGCAGATTAGAGTATGCATCGACTTCAGAGATCTGAATGAAGCATGTCTGAAAGATGACTTTCCTCTCCCGATAACAGAATTATTAATTGATAGCACTACTCAGTATGCTATTATGTCTTTTATGGACGGATACACGGGTTATAATCAAATCAGAATGGCACCCGAAGATGAAGAGGCAACGGCTTTCAGAACACCGCATGGAATTTATTGTTATAAAGTTATGCCTTTCGGTCTCAAAAATGCTAGGGCAACATATCAAAGGGCAATGAAAAACATTTTTCAAGATATGATGATAAACATGTTGAATGCTATGTTGATGACTTGGTGGTCAGGTCGGGAGATCATCAAGAACATCGCGAACATTTAGCATCAGTCTTCCGTCGTCTCAGAAAGAAGCAATTAAAAATAAACCCTGCTAAGTGTGCATTTGGAGTATCTTTTGGCAAGTTCCTCGGCTTTGTTGTACAACACAGAGGGATCGAGATTGATCCCGAAAAAATTAAGGCTATTCAAAATATGCCGCCGCCAATGACGTTGAAGGAATTAAAAAGTTTACAAGGAAAATTGGCATACATTCGTCTTATCATTTCAAATCTCGCAGGAAGATGTCAGCCATTTTCTCGGTTAATGAAGAAAGATACAGAATTTGTATGGGATCACGCCTGTCAAAATGCATTTGACTCAATCAAGGAATTATTAGGACAGCCGCCGGTGTTAACAGCTCCAATAAAAGGTAAGCCACTTATCTTATATACATCTGCAGCTACAAATTCTTTGGGTGCTTTGTTAGCACAGGTGAACGAAACCGGAAAAGAGACTGCTCTTTATTATCTAAGCCGAACATTGATGGGGGCAGAATGCAATTATTCTTCGATTGAGAAAGAATGTTTGGCGCTGATATTCGCTGTACAAAAGTTGAGGCATTATTGTCTCTCCCATGATATAACTCTGATCTCAAGAGCAGATCCGATAAAATTTTTAATGACCAGGCCGATGTTGTCAGGAAGACTAGCCAAGTGGATGTTATTGTTGTCAGAATATACTATTTCATATAAACCAGCGAAAGCAGTAAAAGGACAAGCCATGGCAGACTTCCTCGCAGCACATCCTATAGCAGAAAGTGAAGAAATTAATGACGAATTTCCAGATGAACAGGTTATGTTGGCTGAATCTCAGAATCTTTGGCAAATGTATTTTGATGGTGCTGCTCAAATATCGGGAGCGGGGGCAGGAATAATATTCATTACACCTCAAGGCGATTTATTGCCATATTCCTTCACATTGGGCACCGCATGCACAAACAATGAAGCTGAATACAGAGCTCTTATCATCGGAATGGAAATAGCCCAGCAAATGGAAATAAAATTATTACATATCTTCGGAGATTCTAAATTGATTGTAAATCAGTTGACAACAGAATTCGAAGTAAGGAAAGAAGAACTTCTGCCCTATTATCGGAAGGCACAAAAGTTGCTTGAACAATTTTGTCATGTGGAAATTAAACACATACCACGCTCTGAGAATGCAAAAGCGGACGCTCTAGCCGGTCTGGCAGCAGCTCTGTCCTGCACAAATCGAAGTCCTCTTCAGGTAACTATAGAAGAAAGAAGATTCCTGCCGTCTGCAGAGGTTATCGAAGAAACCGTAGAAATGTTTCCTATATCTTGTCTAGAAGTAATGATAGATGATTGGCGTCAGCCTTTCGTTGATTATCTCAAATATAATATCTTGCCAGAAGATAATGCGCAAAGGCAGCAGATTAAGCAGCGATCGGGCAAATTTGTCATATGCAGTGAAGTATTGTATAGAAAATCTTACAATGGAATGCTACTAAGATGCTTAGACAAGCAAGAAGCAAACCAAATGCTGCGGGAAGCACATTCAGGTGAATGTGGAGCACATCAAGCCGGCCGAAATTTGTGCCATAGAGTACATCGAATGGGTTATTATTGGCCTACTATGTTCAAAGATGCGATAGAATATGCAAAGCGGTGTCATGAATGCCAAATACACGGAGATGTAATACATGTTCCCCCAGAAGACTTACATCAGTTTGTTACTTCCTAGCCTTTCTCAGCCTGGGGACTCGATGTGATTGGTCCTATAAATCCCCCTTCATCTAAAGGAAAACAGTATATTCTGGCAGCAACAGATTATTTCTCTAGATGGACCGAAGCAATTGCCTTGCGTACTGTTAAAGAGACAGATGTGGTCAATTTCATTCGACATGCTATAATATACCGTCATGGTATTCCGAAAAAGATCGTCACTGATAATGGCGCCCCTTTTAAAAATAGAGGCATGGAAAAGTTGTGTCAGAAGTTCGGCATCCAGCATTCATTTTCAACACCTTATTATCCTCCGGCCAATGGATTAGCTGAAGCATTTAACAAAACGATTATCAAAATAATCAAGAAAACGGTGACAGGTAATAAGCGTGATTGGGATGAAAAGTTACAAGAAGCATTATGGGCCTACAGAACTACTCATCGTACAGCAACAGGGGCGACACCTTATTCATTAATCTATGGTATAGAGGCAGTTATCCCAATCGAAATGCAGGTGGCATCACTCAGGATAGCAGTACATCAATCTATAACAGATGATGAAAATGCAAAAATAAGGTTGAAAGAGTTGGATTTGCTCGATGAGAAACGTCTTGAAGCTCAGCAGCGGTTGCAGTCATATCAGGCCAGGATATCGGCTGCATTTGATAAACAGGTTAAATACCGTTCTTTCAAAAAAGGGGATATGGTGTTAATGCTAAAAAGACCTATAGTGATTACTCGCCGAACAGGGGGCAAGTTCGAGCCCAAATGGGACGGTCCATATGTGGTAAAAGAAGTATACTCCAATGGGGCATATAGAATCACAAATCAAGAAGGACAGAGTATCAGTATACTTGTCAACGCCCGTTTCATCAAGAGTACTATCCTTAAAGATAGACATGTGGATTTTGATTCAGAATATTATCAGCATAATGAATCTGTAGCAAAAGGGGGCAAGGATGAATAAGATCATGTTCATCTATCAACAAAAGAATATGTGAAGAAAATTCACGAGCGTGTCAATTATCAAGCATCAAATCCGAAAATATGATCATCATCATTGCCACACAAGTTTGACAAATCTTGAAGATTCTTTTGAAGATATTGACAATATTGATATATATTGCTTTACAAGGCATGGATCTTCTGGAAGATATTATCTCAGATGGAAATATCTACTACTACTATACTGGCAATGATGATGATCATAGATATTGTTGCCTTACAAAGATACACCAATCACAGTTAAAGGGGCAGTATAGCCAAGCCAAATCCTAAAAGAGCTAAATTGAGCAAAATCAAAAAGATCAAGCTCTAAAAAAAAAAAAAAAAAAAAAAAAAAATGCTCTAAAGGATCAAGCTCTAAAAGAGCCGGCCAAATATACATAAGACCTATGAAGATCGCCATTCGGGCAGCGGCGAGGAGTCAGTGGCCCTAAAAATCCCGCGAAGACCATCGTGCGGACCCATGCGGGCAGCTGACGAAGTCAAGGATTCAAAGCCTAAAAGGCCATAAATCCGCAAAGACTAGTCACCGTAACTCCCATGCCGTCTGTATAGCTTCCGGCAGCGCCACGGGGAACGGATGAAAATGCCCTCCTGTGAATGGGCTCGACCTTGCAGACGAAGAAAACAGGGGCCGCAGTGCGAGCTTTATGCCAACCGTGCGTAAGACCCTCCAGATCTAGGGTTTGATTTCAGTAGTAACTCGTGAGGAAGGGGTTAAACCTACTCATTGATGGACTGGCGACCCTAGATTTGGTGCCCAAAGGTAGCCTTGCGAGCCCTGCGAACTCTAGAGAGTTACCGTGGTCAACCCTGTGGGTAAAACCAACAGTTCACCGCCCGGTAGCGTTAATGGGCCCCTCTGATGGACCTTGGCCGTGAGCTCAAGGCAGTGAAAAGCCCAAAAGCGAACTCTAGAGAGTTACAGTGGCCATCACATCAGACCCATAAATGCTCCACTACTCATGAGCTTAAACTGTGTGTGTGCGCACGCTCCACTACTCATGAGCTTAAACTGTGTGTGGCTAATTAAATTGAAACTTAGTGCCGCCAATTTAAAACACTCACATAGAGAATCCCGCACTAACAAAGCATAAAAGGTTTAGAAATTTTAAAGGATGTAATGAAATTATTATATAAAGTACGAATATAATTTGATAATGTTAGTATAAATATCATCGACATACAATGAGAAAATGCTATTATAAACATCTCAAAATGCTTTCAAAAAAAAAAAAAAAAAAACATGTCTAAAAAACATGAAAATAAAAATCACATGTTCAAAATTACATGTTTTAAAGATCTTCTGTAATTCCCACTGCTTCCGAATATCTGCGCAAATCTTCTTTCAACTGTGCCTGGGCTATATCATGTTTAGATTTTTCTTCAAGAATAAGTTTCGCTTGATCAGGGACGCCAGCAAGTTTATTCTCCAGAGAAGCAATCATTCCTTTACTTCGAAGTTGCGCGGATTTTTCAATATTAATAGATTTAACATTCGCATGTATCCTTTCTTCAACATCTTGAATGATCAAGGCTTTTTCGTGATTCCTTCTCTCCAGTTGAGAAATTTCTTCCTTCAGGGCTGCAATACGATCTTGGATAGTCTTATTTTCATCCATACGAATCTTTAATTGATCTTGAAGAATCATATGCTCTTGTTCAAGTCTAGAAATTGATGAAGCGGTCAGAGAGGCTTGTTCTTGAGATGAAGCCAGCTGCTTCTTGTACTCTAAAATCTCAGGGGCAATTGTAACGTTCTCTACCGACGCCAGAGAAATTACTGAATCGCGAAACTTGAGGAGTGAATTACGCAAAGGAGATATGTTGTAACATCCCGAATTTTTGCCAACCTGGGATTAGACGTCCTAGGGCAATGAGTCGATCCTAAGACCTTATCAACTTGTCAAAACTCAATCCCACAGTCTAAAATTGCTCTTTAAACCATTTTCTTCACAAATCCTACCCTTCACTACCTTATGCTTTCAATTTTTCAAAGCACTTTCGCCCTAGACACTAACTTAAACTAGTTAAGTAGTAAAACTTAGATCACTTTATATACAAACTACAAAGGCCTAAGTACCATCTCAACCAGAAAACAATTAGGATTAAATCCTTTAGAAATTTAACAAAGTTAACTAAGTGCAAAACTTGATTAGCCATGAAATCCGTTGGGATCGCTTTAAATACGATCTGCAAGACCCAAAACTTACAAAATCAGTGACTCTAGGTTACCCTAAAGTTTAGAACCAAACTCATTTCCCGGCTGCTCTCGGGAATGAAACGAAACTTCGTATTAGGTCTAGATCGCACATCGGGAGTCCGATTAACACGAAGCTAAGGAACTAGGACCGCCCCACTGGGCTTGACAATCATCTCAAAATTTAGGTTCGGCCGATGTCCCACGGCCATTCGTTTCGATCCGGAGCGAGGGTGTGTGAAAAACACTATTCCCATTCCAAAATAAATATCAGGAATAGTGATCTGGCACCATTTGCTTGCGCATCAGTATTAAGCAACTAGACTGTCAGAATCAGACCAAATTACACCCTCGGATCAGAAAAAATTTCAGGAACATTTACATGTACTTGGAATTTCGGATCGTGGCCCACTGACCGTTGAACTGAAAGTGGTCCGCCATGTGTGATCTGGGAATCCGATCGAGTCGAAAATGTAATCCCACGTAGATCCATGTGTGGAGAGCATAAGTCTGACGTTTGACTCAAGGAGGGCCACCAGAACCTCTCTTTTGAGCTGGAAAAGTGACGAAATACCTATATTAGCAGTAACCCTTGAACATGAGTCTATTTCGGTGAGTTTTGAGACTATATAAGGACCTTAAACCCTCTCTCATGGCAGCCATACGAATTTGGGTTTTGAGAGAGGGAAAAGAGAGAGGAAGTGAGGGAGAAGTGGGAGAATCTCCCTGCCGTCGTTCCCTGCCACTACACGAGCTGCACCATCCCTTTCTTGACGCTTTTCCGGCGTTTCCGGCGTCGTTTCTAGGTAAGAAACCCTAACCCTAATCTGTTTTGGGGTTTAGACTGTTGTAGGTTATGAAATAGCTAACTTATTTCGTTCTCTAGGTTGCCAAACTGCCGAATACGGAAGCTTAGCAAACCTATCAACTCCGTTACGATTCTACGACAAAAGGTGCGGACTTTAGGTGTATAGGTTATGGTTTTCAACGCTTTCAATGTCAGATAATGATAGATTCATGATCTGCATGCAATTGCACATGTACAAAGTGCTTTCCATTTCCTATTTGATTAACGTTGTAGAATATGGAATTTCACATACTCTAGGTATACGTAGAAATACCGTATACGTATTTTTTTTTGGAAAAATGTTTGACATGTTTATTTAATGTATGATTATATAATATATGGATAAAATACTAGTTTGGCGAAAGGAATCGCCGTAATACATGTTCGCTTGTAAATGCTACGTATGTTGAAATTGTGTATTCTAGAAATACCGTATATGTGTAATTTTTGGAAATGCAATTGTCATGATTATTTGATGTATGATTATGCTATACATGGATAAAATACTCACTTGGCAAAAGGTTAGCCCTAACACATATTTTGCTAACATACGTCATGTATGTTGTAATAGTGTATTCTAAGTGTTCGTGAAAATGACTGAATGAGTATAGAATTCTCATTCGTGCTTGTCATGACTAGTTGTCATGGATTCATGATTGATGTATTGGCGATACTCCTTTGATGAAAGGATTTGCCCTAAGTCACGCCACGGCCAATATACACTATATAGGCTAAAATGTGTGGCCCAAGTGTTTGTGTAAATGGCTGAATGAATATGGAACTTGGATTCCTGCTTGCCATGACTATCCGTCGTGGGTGTACGCGTGTTATGATTGGGGCAACTCCCTAGTGAAAGGATTTGGCCTGATGCCTATGTGATCGACATATGTCATGTATGTTGATGTATGTTTGTTTAAGTGTTTCTTGAAATGTCTGAATGAGTAGTAGTTAGCAAATCATAATGTATAAGGATGTTGAGATATGATTCTCAACCTCTTTTAACTATGTTATGATCTCCTTGGATAGTTGTGTGATTAGGAATTGAACATGTACAAACTCATGCTTGTGTTGTGATTCATAACATGCTCAACTGCTTTATGATTTTAACTATGTAATGCATATGTTTAAATTTATATTTACGTTGTATGATCCATCATGGGTGATGGGGGAGCGGAGCAACGAGTGCGTGCAACAGCCCTGGCAGCCCTAAACGGATAATACCAGATCTTGATTGTATGAGTTGAATCTTGATCCATTACTGCTTTATCTATCTGCAATGGATTGTGTTCGGGGCTATGATTATGGCCTAGGCAATCGGTAACGGGATTGAACTCGTGGCTGAGATTCATTTGCCATGTGGGATGTGTTCGACGAACTCGAGTCGTGCGTTGCCTGTCGGCAGTGGCTAGGCCACACGAAGTTGTTTATGCACTTCATGTCGTGCAGCTCAACGGGCGATCGTGCTAGTCGAGCTCGTCAAGTAACCCGATCTGTTTTATGCATGTTCACCCTGTTTGGACGCTACTACTTGAACCTAGGGTACCAAACTTTCCAGTGAAACCCCCTTTTAACCATGGTACCTCGATCCGCTAAGACGCATGAGCCGGGCATGGTGGTATGGGACACCGTGGTCGAGCTGTCGGCCTACGCTGGGGTCATGTGTCTCCCCGTAGTGACCATTGCACAACCAAACTCGTGAGCCGAATACGGTGGTATGGGACACTGTATTCGATATGTCGATACTTACGGCGAGAGCCGAGTACGGTGAGACCTGTGCTCGTGCTGACGGGCGACGAGTCCTCCGTAGTATCTTCGAGTATACTCCAAGGGTCTATGATTGGCGACGAGTCTTTCACAGCAACTAGAGTATGAGTTGAGCCGAGTACGGTGAGACCTGTACTCGAGCTGACGGCTAGTGATTGAGCCGAGTACGGTGAGACCTGTACTCGAGCTGACGGCCAGCAATTGAGCCGCATACGGTGAGATCTGTATCCGCGCTGACGGGTGACGAGCCCTTTGCGATGCCTTCACTATGTTTCTCAAACCATAATATCGTATGAGATTAACTAGGATTGACGACCCTAGAATGGATCATGTTTGGGAATGATACAAGGGAGGTACCTTAGTTTCCCAATACTGCTGGTTGAAATGGATTAATAATAACTTGGTAATCATGAGCATCATCGCACAGCATGTGCTTTGTAGATGTGGCGCACTGAGGGAGTTAAGCATTCGCGAACGTAAGATGATGTCGCTTGAGGGTGGTTTGGCAAGGGCATACAGCATCATGTCATTTCATTCTTGCATTTAATAAGAGTAGTTAGAATTGTTTGATTTGTACTGCTTTATCATTACTGCTTGATTGAATTGATAACATGTTAACCTATGCTTTACTGTTCCACTGAGTTGATCACTCACTCCCACGTTACGGGACGGTGTTGTACACACCAACCAGATTTGTTGAGTTTCAGGTGATGACGATGTTTGTGAAGCAGAGCCGGACTACTTCTATGATGATAGGAGGAGTTCTCCTATCTGTATCTCTCTGACGGGTCAATGAAGACCTGATAGTGTATTGACGGGGCTATGGTACTTGGGATAAGAGACATTACACTTCCTCACATTTGGTATATTTTAGAACTGCACTTGTATTTATTTAACCTGGTAATGTTATCACACTCTGGAGACTCATCATAGGTTATATATTTTATCTATCTATCACAGTCTTCCGCTTACAAATTAACTGTCTCTGGAGTATGATATGCTGTTTTGGCTTAATCTCACTCATGTTCAATGCACGAATACAGTCAACATTTAATCATCATTCATTTTGTTGCATAAGTGATGTTCTGGAACTCGGGAGTTGAGTTTATGCTCGACCCCCGATTTTCAGCGCGTTACATATGTTGAGTCTAGCCATCTTGGCGGAGCTTTCCAAAATCTCTATAGCAACATCCAAATCCAACCATTGATTGGGATTTCTGAAGATATGGATTATTGCTAACAAAGAATGTTTCACCATAAGCATTTTATGAACAGGGATTTTTGCAAAAGATGATAATTCAGAAGTAGTGGCCACAGAATCAGAGCTTACCGCACCACTGCAAGGATGAGTTCCTATAGTAAAAGAAGAAAGATATTCAAAATATTATTATGAAATATGTAGTCGTGAATGAAGATAATCAGTGCATAAATATGTACCTGTCACCTGGATATGACCTACAGAGGCAGAAGCTCTCTGAGTCATGGAAAGACCAAGTTCCACCATATCAGCAAAAGATGGTGCTCTAGCTTCTGTGCTTGAATCTCTGGTAGTTGGAGTTGGCAAGTCTGTAGTCTCTGTGGGAAATATGATTTCACGAGCCACTACTCTTGGTACTACCAATGGAACTATAGGTGCTCTTGGTGAAGATACCACAAGAGGACTCGCTGAAGAGACAGCACCTATTTCTGCAACTTGAGCTCCTAAAAAAGGAGACGCAATGAAAGGGAGACATAAGAATAAAATAATAAATTATTAAAATATAGATAGATATGCATGTGGAAATTAAATCTCCTTTACCTGGTGAATACCCATATTCGCCATAATCTAAAGGTTCTTCCTCATTTTCTTCAGTTGCAGGAGATTTA
>JAJHSJ010000007.1:30072044-30156462 GCA_021015155.1 Magnolia officinalis
TGCGGTCTTCACCGCAATTTCATGTGGTATCAGAGCGGGTCTCTCTTTAAGGGCTTCACCGCCTAGAGAGTGATCTTGACTAAAGTTGGGAATATGGCCAAAGGAGAGGGCTCATCAGTCACTAGACCTCCAGTATTTGATGGCTCAAATTATGCATACTGGAAGGCTATGATGCACTACTTTCTGAGATCTTTGGATCATGATGTTTGGGATATAGTTGAAAGTGGATACGTGCCACCAACCGAACAAATCGTACTTGACAATGGCACGACCATCACAAAGCCCAAACCCAAAGAAAAGTGGAAAGCGCTCAGCAACGAAAAACAGACTGCTGAAGCAAAAGCTATGAACGCCATCTACAGTGTCGTGTCCTAGGATATATTCAATCAGATAAGTATGTGTGGGACATCCAATGAAGTATGTGATCTGTTGGAAACAACTCATGAAGGCACAAGAGATCTAAACTTCAACTCCTCGCTTCACAGTTCGAAAGTCTCAGAATGGAAGAGCATGAGACCTTTATGGAGTTTTTCACAAAATTAAATATCATCTCTAACTTCATGGGTGGGATTGAGAGGAAAAGTTCCGCTACCCAAAATATGTTGGAAAATCTTAAGATCCCTACTGGAACGGTTTAATCCCAAAGTAACAACAATTGAAGAGTGTAGGAATATTGATGAGATGAAAGTAGAAGAACTGGTAGATTCCCTACAAACTTTTGAAGGACATTTCAAACAATCCTAAAAATCAAAAACACTGTCCTAAAAACTTCAAAGAAAACAAAACATGAGGACAATGGAAGTGAAAAGGAAGATGAAGATGAAGATGAGGAAGTGGCTTTGCTGGCACAAAAATTCAAAAGATTCTTTTAGAAAAATCGTGGCGAGCCTTTCCAAAAATAGTGAAGTAAATGTTCTCTGTCTCTCAAGATATAACATTTACTTCCAGAAGCACGAAAGTATTTCACACTAGGTTATTTTCCATACCATAGTTCGTATGGAGTTTTGTTCAAACCTGCTTTAAGGTTAACTCTATTGATGATGTAGTAGGCAGTGTTGACAGCTTTAGCCTAGAAACTCTTCGCCATATCTTTTCCATTTAACTTACTAAACCCATTTCCTTCAGTACTTGATTTTTTCTTTCAACAACTCCATTTTGCTATGGGGTTTTTGGGGCTGAGAATTCATGACTGATTCCTTTCTCATCACAGTATCTTTTAAATCACTCATTTTCAAATTCGCCACCATGATCACTCCTGATGCGATTTATGCAATATCCTTTTTTCATTTTGAAGTCGCTTTGCCAAAATTACAAATTCATCAAAGGCATCTAGTTTCTCCCGAAGAAATGCGACCCAAGTAAATCTGGTGTAATCATCTACGACCACCAGGAGTATCTCTTCTTGCCATGACTTTCCACTTTGGTCGGACCAACTAGGTCCATATGTAACAGATCCAAAGGTTTTGTTGTTGCTATGGTGGTTGTCTTTTTGTGACCGACTTTTATTTGTTTACCTTTTAAACAATCACCACATACAACTTTTTCTTGTTTTCTAATATTTGAAAAGGCCGAGCTATTAAGTCCTAAAAGGGGGGGGGGTGAATAGGACAATGCCAAATGAAAAAATTTAATAGCGAAATTTAAATAAATTAAATACTGATAGCAATAAACAATCCCACAACGCTGAAATTAAAGACAACCTCAAATGTACGATATTGAGAGGTTGATACAGATGTTGTTCTAAGGACAACCTTACACCAAAACCAAGGGTTTATGGCAGGACAACCTTTTTAGAACGTTTGTGTATCAAAAACTGAAACTGATACAGAGGAATAAAGAAATAAATAGCAAGAAAAGAAATCTAAGCTATTGCAACATTCCCACACTTACATAAAAGAAATTACAACATTCTCCACAAATGCAAAAAGGAAAATTTCAACATCCACAAAATAAAATAAACAATCAATCAACCACAAGACCAGAAATTATAGTGGTTCGCTTGTATGTACACCAACTGTTAAACAACAGCCACACAACTACTCCACTCCTAATATCGTCACACAGTGGATATTAGCGTTCACTATGAAAATAGGTTTTCCAAGGTTCACCTAAAACCCTCACAATTGTGTCTTTCAAGTGGGCTTACACAATTCAAAAACCCCACACTCTAAGTTTTCTGAAGCACCTCAGACAAAGCAAAATAGAGAGATTTTTCTGGCACAATCTCAATGAAACCAAAAGAAAGGAATTTACAAAACTATAAAATACCTAGATATTCTCCTTTTGATACAGTCCAGAAGAACCAAATCGAAGTAGAAGTTCAACGTAGACGTTCAAATGTTCATACTCACTTGTGAAATGGTTCTAGGTTCTAAATTGATTTTAAATTATATCACCTTGGGCTATTGATTTTGATTCCAAGAATTGGAGAATATATCAATCCCTCTTTCAAATAAAATTGGAATGCATAATACAAAATCAAATGCAAAGAAAGATAATTAAAGAGAATATCAAATGAGAACAATATAACTTAAAATAATGACTAACTTATCTCTCAGAGTGGTGTATTGATTTAGCTTGAATTGAATATCAAATTTGTGTTCTATTTATAAGTGTAGAAATCACAAGCACGACTGGTCGTTAGGTCGCCACGACTGGTCGTAAGACCAACGGATTTTTGAAATTTTGAGCGCAATAAGATAAAGTTGTTCCACGACTGGTCAAAGGACCTGATCGACCAGTCGAGAGGCCTCCACGACTGGTCGAGTCCTGTCCACGACTGGTCGTGCATAACCCATTTTAGTTGCTAGACTTTGAGTTGAGTCTGGAAGGACTGGTCGAACAAGAGTTGAGCACTGTTCACATGACCGGTCGAGCAGTCTCCAGGACTGGTCGAGGCTTTAACAAAAATTTCCAAAAATCAGTAACAAACATAGGTCTAGTCGAGGAATTCTTGGACTGGTCGAGCCAGTGCTAGGACTAGTCGAACATAGCCTAGGACTAGTCGAAAAACAGACTAAACACTTATAAAATGAACCGATTGAATTATGTATTCAAAATGACCTACCCTAAGGTCAATCTAGGGTCAACCAAACCTTGTTAGTGTTATATGAACATTGAGTCTTCTTTTCCTTCAGTTGATAGTTGATCTTTGAAGTTCACGAAGCTTGAGATCTTGATAAATTTAGAAGCTTGAACACGTGACTTCTGACGCTTGAATTTGTGATACATTGAAGCTTGAGATATTGAGGATCAAAGTTTAGAAACTTTGTCTTTATTTGGATGAAGCTTTTGATAACTTGAACTATGAAGCTTGAAACACTGAGCGATGTTCTTGAATCATGAAGTCTTGCTTTTGAAGTTCTTGAAGTAAAGCCTATATCCTTGTACATGAGATGCACTGTCTTGAGTATGTAGAAGCTCTACACAAGACATAGATTCCAAGAGGTTTTGGCACTACGAAATTTGACAATCATAGGAGCTAGATACCATAGCACTTATAAACTCCCCCTTTGTCAAATTTGTGACAAAACATACTTCATAATAACATAAGCATTAAATGCACAAAGAATCATGCACCAATTATCAATATAAACCAGTTACAACCTGGTTAAAGAATCATGCACCAGTTATCAATATAAACTAGTTACAACCTGGTTAAAGAATCCTACACCAATTATAAACTGATAAAAAAAAAATCGCATCGATCACAACACATCAATTCCTCCAACAATACTCCTTACTTACTCCCCCTTTCAAATAATGGATGATGGCTACATATCCACAATCCATCCACACAATTACCCACAATCCACAATCCACCACATGCCAATCCACACAATCAGCATGATAAATTTTCCCCGTTTTTGTCACAAGATGACAAAGGAAGAATAAAAGTAGATAAAGAAGGAAGAATAAGAAGAGTAATGAGGAATAAATGAACAAGATAGTCAATATAAAAAACCATAAGTAAGCAATGTTCAAGCATAATCTACCATTTTAAGCATTGTTCAAGCATAATCAACCAAGTTCAACCAAATTCAACCCCATAAAGCAAAAGAAAGCCAAATATCATTAAAGTTATTACAAACCAAGATAAGTAAAAACTAATCAGAACCCGATGAAGGAGCAGGTATGGTAGGATCAAGATTATGAAGTCCCTTGTTCAGGAGCCTAAGATATTCGCGCATATATTTGAATTGTAAATCATGGGACACATTCATGTTCTCTACCTTTTCCTCAAGCGAGCGCAAACGTGCATCAAAATCAGACGGTTGAAAATCAAGATCATTTGCCGAATCGAATTCGATCTCATCAAAAATATCATCCATGTTGATGTCATCTGGAGGTAAATCACCTTCCTCTTCATTCACCACATCAGCTCCACCACACCCACATTGATTTGGCTTGTAGCCAACCTCCGATTCATTTTATTTATATTGCAGTTGTTGAAGATTAGGTGTTGAATGGGAACTTCCCCAACAAGCATAACCACTAAAATATCGGAGGCCAACATAGTCATAAGATATGCGAAAGGAATGTCACTGTGTCCTGAATGGAGACGAAATTGAATTATACAATGACAGATTAAAGAAGGAAGGCATACACTGGTTCCAGAAATAATGGAATGAAGAATCCGAACCATGAAAGTGGTGAGTTCGGTTTGTTGTTACCAGAACGGGGATAAACATTAGAAATAAAAATCATGTGAAGGACTTTGTATCTGGGTAACAAATATTTTGAGGCAAGCGCATTTCCAGAAGGATTCCATTCAGCATCTATATTGCACAAAGCTCTAGTAAGCATACGCTTTTCAGATTCAGATGGTTTAGCCACTAGAGTGCTAATGGGAATACCTTCATCATTGACAGGTATGTCCATTAAACTAGAGATCAGATGTCGGTCTACTTCAACTGGACCTTCTCTAGTTGCAATAATAAATGTCAGATTTTAGTTAAAAAATAAAAAATACTTGCATACATACCTTGCGCAATGGACCGGTATGCCAGCCCACCCCAATGTAGAATGTTATATCATCCTACAGATTGGAGGAGAGGAAAGATATCAAATGAAGCTAGATGTTCAACATGAACAGGTCGTTCAACAACAACATTGCGCAATCTAATATCCCGCACATAAGACAGATCGTCTTCAGGTGATCGAAGGTAGCACATTGTGATAAGTGTCGATCTAGAAGATGAAGGACCACGAGAAGTTTTCTTTTTGGCCATACCTTCCATTTGCAAGTAAGAAATCAAAGAACAAAGAGATTGCAAAAGAAGTAGAGTGGGCTTTCACAAGATCAAATTTGGAGAAGAAAACCTCAATAACCACTACGAATCAAGAAATAAATCACACCAATGAAGAAAAGGAGTGATAAGAACTTGATGTAAATGAAGCACTAACCTGAAGAAGAAATCCAAAATGAAGAAAAATAAATTTTTTCCCCCAAATAAAGTTCCAACCATGCTACATGACTGGTCGAGTACATGCTCGACTGGTCGTGCCATAACTGGTCGAGTATGCACTCGACTGGTCGTGCACAGCCGAAAATATGCATTTTTCATAAAATTTGAAATTATAATAATTTAAAATAACAAATATATACAATACGATACAAAAATGCATAAATAATCAATTCAAATTGCACATACCAATATCAAATTTCAATTTACCAAACCTACTTTTGTCGAGCGGTTTTGTGAATATGTCAGCAAGTTAAGTCTTGGTCGGTATATATTCTGAAGAAATAGTCTTGTCTTCCACTAATTCACAAATGTAGTGATATTTAATGTCAATATGCTTAGTTCATGAGTGTTGGATTAGATTTTTAGAGATATTAATTGCACTTGAATTATCACAATATAAAACCATAGTATTATGTGCAATTCCATAATCGCTTAACATTCTTTTCATCCACACAAGCTGAGTACATGCATTTCCTGGTATAATGTATTCAGCCTCAACAATTGAGAGCGATATGGAACTTTGTTTCTTACTTAACCAAGAAACTAAACAGTTCCCTACATAAAAAACAACCACCACTGGTTGATTTCCTATCATCAATGTTACCAGCCCAATCAGCATCAGTGTAACCCGCTAATTGCACATTAGTATCATGTGGATACCAAAGACCCATATTTGTCTGAACTTGTGACATATTGCAAAATGCACTTAACAGCAGTTAAATGTGACTCTTTAGGGTCAGATTGATATCTAACGCAATTCCTACACTAAATGTAATATCAAGTCGGCTTGCAGTTAAATACAACAAACTACTTATCATACTGTGATCAATTTAGGATCTGCACTCTTACCTGTAGAGTCCTCTGAGAGTTTTAAAGTCGTACTCATAGGAGTATTAAAATTTTCCCATTCTCAAATCCAAACTTCTTAACTAAGTGCAAAGCATATTTAGTTTGAGAGATAAAGAAACCATCAGGTTGCTGTTTTACTTGCAACCCTAGGCAATAATTCAATTCCCCAACCATGCTCATTTCGATCTTAGACTTCATAAGATCTGCAAACTCAATAGTCATGTTAGCACAGGTAGATCCATAAATAATATCATCAACATAAATTTGCACTATTAAAATGTGATCATTATGTTTCTTTACAAACAATGTCTTATCAACACTTCTCATTATGAAGTTATGACTTAGTAGAAACTTAGTCAACTTTTCGTACCATGCCCTGGGAGCTTGTTTCAAACTATAAAGTACCTTTTTCAGGCGATAGACATGATTAACATTCTTTGGGTCTTCAAAACCCGTTGGTTGTTCAACATACACTTCTTCATGCAAATCGCCATTTAAGAAAATACTCTTTACATCCATTTGATATATTTTGAACTTTCTAAAGCATGCAATGGATATAAATAGTCTGATTGATTCAAGACGAGCTACTAGGGAAAAGCTCTCATCATAATCGATGCATTCAATTTGAGTGTACCCTTGTACAACCAGCCTAGCCTTGTTTCTAATAATATTACTAAGTTCATCAGACTTATTTTTGAAAATCCATTTAGTTTCGATAATGTGTTTATCTTTAGGTCTAGGAACTAAGTACCAAACATCATTTCTAACAAATTGATTAAGCTCTTCTAACATCGCAACTATCCATTTTTCGTTAGTGAGAGCTTCTTTTACGTTAGCCGGTTCTATCTGAGATGTACAGCACATGTAGTTACCCATATCTTCTAATTATTTATGAGTACGCACACCAGTGAGAGGTTTTCCAAGAATTTGATTAGTTAGATTGTCTTTAACTGTTCTCAGTTCAGTGTTTTGTTGACTTGATGAAAAGTCTGGTTTATTAAGTAGAAGAACTTCATCATTTTTTAAACCTGAGACATGTGTATTCAAGTAATCGTCAATAACCACATTAATGGACTCTTGAATAATACTAGTCCGCTTATTAAGAACCCGATACGCTCGACTATTCAGGGCATACCCTAAAAATATCCCTTCATCACTTTTGGTGTCAAACTTCCCCAGATTTTCTCAGTCACGTAAAATGTAGCAATTGCTGCCAAAAATTCCAAAGTATTTGACAGTAGGTTTCTTATTAGACCACATTTCATAAGCCGTTTTACTATTTAATTTTCTAGTATAAACACGGTTAATTATATAGCAGGAAGTATTTACTGCTATGGCCCAAAGATTTTTAGGGAGCTTCATACAATTTAACATTACATTTGTCATTTCTTGAAGCACTCTATTTTTTCTTTCAACTATACCATTTTGTTATGGTGTTTTGGGCGCAGAAAATTCATGTTATATTCTCTGATCACTGGAAAACTTCTCAAAACTGTTATTCTCAAAATTTGATCCATGATCGCTACGGATCTTATAGACTTGAGATTCTTTTTCAGTTTGGATACGTCTAAGTACCCTTTTTACTTCATCGAGAGTTTTTGATTTGTCTCTTAAGAAGTTACCCAAGTATATCTAGTAAAGTCATCTACAATTACCAGTATGTACTTCTTGCCACCTCCACTCTCTCTGTTCTAGTTGGTCTAATAAGATCCATATGGAGGAGTTCGAGCAGTTTAGATGTGGCATTTGAGTCCACCTTTTTGTGAGAACTCTTAGTTTGTTTGCCAATCTGGCATTCGCCACATATTTTATCTATTTTATGTATTTTGGGTAAGTATCTTACTAACTCTCTTTTACTCAATGTATATAAGTTACGGTAGTGTATATGTCCAAGGCGTTTATGTCATAACTCGGTCTCATTGGTATGGACCATGTAGCACAATAGATTAGATGAGCTAGAATCACTTATAATGTAGCAGTTTTCAGAAGTTCTACGACCAGTTAATATTACTGAACCATTTTTATTTAAAATTTTGCACTCTAACTTAGTAAATTTACGTTATGATTATTATCGCATATTTGAGAAATGCTTAATAAGTTGTGTTTTAACCCTTTTACATATAAAACATTCTCAAATAAAGGAAGGTTAAAGAGTTGAATGTACCTTGGTCAACAATCCTGCAGTTACTATCATCACCGAATGTGACTGAACCATCAGTCATGTCTTTAAGATTGGTGAACAGACCTTTTTCACCTATCATGTGTCTGGAGCATCCACTGTCTAGGTACCATTTTGAATGGCTTATAGCTTTGAAAAAAGTGTGGGCAACCAAGCACGTAACCTTAGGAACCCCATTTCATTACAATCTTGGGTTTAGGAGTATAGTTGGTCTTCTTTTGTTTGTACTTGTTATAAGACCGACCCATTGAGTTAGATTTTAAGAGCTCCTTAAGTAAATCAACAATTTTATCAGCTAAAGGATTATGATTCTGATTTTTATAGTTGATACGGTTACTTTTAGGTTTTAAGGATTGAAAAGTTTTAGCATTTTTTGGATAATTTTGATTTTTCCCTTTTGAGTTTGAAGACTCTCCTTTCACAAACTTAGGAGGTGTATTCTAATGTTTGGGAGGCATACTCTTGCCGTAGCCCAATCCAGATCGGTCACCACATTTTCTGGATCTGGATAAAAGTTTTTCTAACTTAGGATCACCTTGGGCATACCTCCAAGTGTCTTTTCAACTCAAAAGTGAAGAGACTTCAACTTTTAGCTTTTCATTTTCAGATTTTAAGTTTTTAACTTAGGAGTTTTTGAAATCTAAGTCACACTTAGTTTTTTCAAAACAATCTGAAATGTGTGATTTTTCTAAAATAAGATTATCAAAATTTTCTTTAAGTTTTAAAAACTTTTCTTTCTGAAGTTTTAGTTTTATCGCAATTTTACACAACTTTCCTTGTATAGGACATTATAAGCATCTTGAAGATCTTCTTCATTTTCATTATCACTATTCAGATTTTCTTTACTAGTTGAATCATCATTATCTGAAAAAGTGAACTTGGCTAGAGTCATAAGGGCTTTAACTTCATTACCCGACTTAGTTTCAGAATCTTCTGACTCAGAAGAGGCTTCAGAGTAGGAAGATTCATCCCAAGTAGCCAACATTCCTTTCCTTTTAGGTTTGTCCTTTTTAGGACACTTGTTTGCTAAATGCTCATATTCATGACAGTAGTATCATTGACTATCTTTTAAAGATTTCCAAGTTTTAGATTTAGATCTTTTCTTATCATTAGATTTTTGAAAATCAACCCTCATTTTACTTTTAAAATATTATAAAACTTTTTACATAAAAGGGCCATATCATCTTTAAAATTTTCAAAATCTGAATTACTACAATTTTCTTGAGAAATACTTTTAGAAGATTTAAGGGCGATGGATTTACCTTTAGGAGCTTTAAAGTTTAACTCATAGGTTTGTAATGAGTTTGTCACGCCCCAAACTCGGAAACCGAGCTCACAAAATTCCGATCACCGAATCCAGTGCAACAGCCTCCGTAGTATCCCATTTTTTGCTCCCAACGCTCATCATACGCCAGATTCCGATCCTGGGATCTTACAAGGAGGATTTTCAACATGAATTTGTCTCATAAGAAGCATAACCACAAGTATACCTAAATCATAAGAACAACATCATCACCACATATCCACTAATATAATCATTTGAGTACAATGCTGAAAGGGAAATACATATATCGAAAATCAAAGCTCCAGAGGTCCGCTGCATGCTCCAAGCTCCACGCCGCTGAAACCTAATGTTACCTTGCATGCATCTATCATACATAAGCTTATAGAAAGCTTAGTGGGTGGTGAAAGTGTGTGAATAGAATATGTGTCCTCAGAATGTAATATCAGAGTAAACGAAGATACTAATAAGTCCACAAGCCATACAATATCCGAGTAAGCTGAAATATTGACGAGATCATGAATCACACGATATCAGAGTAAGCGAAAATATACTGATAAGTCCATGAGTGCCATCAGCCGTACCAATGTTATGCAATGCAAGGCACGAATGCTAACGACCATATCAATGCTAAAACATGGCAACCCAAAATGTTAAATGTTGTGGATGCAATGCAATATGCGGTGCGAATGAAATGAACAAGTTGGAGTGAATTCAGGATGATAGTACGTAGTATCGCAGGCTATGGGGTCCATCACAAGGGACTTTTATTCAAACAAGTCCCATATCGAGAATTTGAATAGTCAGACTCAATGTGGTAAACTCCTGATCTCAGGTTAGTCAAGCGCCCCAACATAAATCCTGGCCATTGCAACGGTATACGTAACAAATAGTTGCGCATCATCAGCTTAAGTGAATAGTGAATAAATGAATGAGTATGTAAATCCTGCTCAATAAGTCCACATATCAGCACCAGACACTCTGGGATCATCACCGGAGTCTAGTACACTCCAAGGTGGCTACCGCCACAGCCGGAAACGTAGCCCAGCGAGTGGAAAAGACCTCACTACCCGCTTACCAGTAGTATACTATGCCTACCCGGCTCATCGATAGCGGACCCATTTGGGAGCTAGTCAAACTCAGCCTAGCTTATAGCCCCCTCACTCAGGAGGATAAGGCTACACCCCCTCCCAACCGACCACGACATAGTGGGAGACGAGGCCTAATGGTATTCGACACTCGTGAGCTCATGTATCCACTCGGTCTAGATGTTGGGGCATCTCTTGGCCACATAGGTTTAGGGACTTTCACCCATGGACATCCAAAGTGCCCAGATGGTCGAACCAAACATTTTCGGTGTCCCATCTAGCCATCCATGACATGCCTGTGGAGCCAACGACCCTGATGTCGCTAGGGCGTGCAATAATCACAACACACAATGCAAGATGCATGAGTCATACAATCCAGTCATGCATCAATCCTGCGCATACCGTGCGCTCGCGAGACAATCTCCGCCTATTAGGGAGTCTCGTAACAGCCTACCTAATGACATATACAATGGCCAACCACATCTCATAACAAATATGCAGAAGAAGAGCGTATGGGCATGTATCATGATGCTATGCTATCACATACTCATAATCGGTATCAATATCCGGCATCGACAATCGACCTCAACAATGTGGACATTTAACCAACATTACCTCCAAGGAATGGCCCACATAGAGCTTAACCTATAGTGGACATATGGCCTCACACGAGGGTTAAATATACAATACCACGGGCCTCGCTCAAGAGCTTAATACACATCACGATGGGCCTTTCACATGGGCCTATCATACATCCCAATAGGCTCCTTCACTTGGCCTTCAAATGCATCGCAATGGGCCTCATCACATAGGCCTCATATACATCACATTGTGCCTTAAACACGGCCTGAATACACCTCACAACGGGCCTCAAATACTAGCCGCATGTACATCACATTGGGCCTCGACAATCGGAATCGGCAATCGGCCACAGCAATCGGAATCAACAATCGGCCATGATAATCGGCCTCGATTGATAATCGGCAATCGACCACGACAATCAGAATCGATCGATTATCGACCTCGATGATCGAAATCGGTAATCAACATCGATGAGAATGTCCTAACACGGCCTAAAGGAATGTCACAATGTGGACATTTAACCATCATTGCCCATCAACGTGGACATTCAACCAACATTGCTCCTAAGGAGTGGCCCACATAGGGTCGAACATACAGTGGGCCCACGGCCTCATACAAGGGTCTAATATACATCACAATGGGCTGAATACACTAGCCTAATATACATCACCATGGCTCATGACCCATGGCCCTCAAATACATCATAATGGGCAACGACCCATGGGCCTCAATATACATCAAGTGGACCGCATTAATGGGTCTCATATACACGACATGTGGCCCTGCACATGGGCCTCAAACACATAGCATGCGGGCCCTACACATGGGTCTCATATACATCAAATGGGCCATATACCTTGGCCTTGAATACTTCACAAGGGCCTTACCAATGGGCCTCGAATACATCTGAATGGGCCTTACCCATGAGCCTCAGATTCAAGCAGGTAGGCCCCATCATATGGGCCTTAAATATAAGGCAGGTGGGCCCTATCACATGGGCCAAAATACAAACAGGTGGGCCCCTCACATGGGCCAAAAATAGATCATGATGGGCCTCATAGATAGGCCGCACCAATGGGCCTCAAGTACATCAAGTGGGCCTCTCACATGTCACGATGGGCCTCTACCCATGGAGTCCAAATACATTTTAATGGCCCTCAACCCATGGGCCCTAAATACATCTTAATGGGCCTCAACCCATAGGCTCCAAATAAAAGTTATTGGGCCTTGCTCATGGGTCAATGTACATAACATCGGGTCGAATCAAGTGAACTAAATCAAATGGGCTGGTACAAAGGGGCTAAATCAATTGGGCCGATCAAATGGGCCGATACAAATGGGCCGTGTCAATTGGGTCGATCAAATGGGCCAATACAAATGAACCGCGTCAATGGGCCGACTCAAATGGACCGATGCAAATGAGCCGAGTCAATGAGCCGAATCGAATGGGCCGATTCAGTGGGCTTCCCAAATACATCAAATCAGGCCTCATCAAGTTAGCCCCAAATACATTAAATTAGCTTCATCAAGTGGGCCCCTAATACATTAAATGGGCTAAACCAATGGGCAGTACCAACTACACCCTTCATCCATTGTTAGAGATCATTATAGAGCATTATTTAAAAATCATATTCCAAGGATCATTTGGACTATACCACAAATAATAGTAGTGATAAAGATTTTCGCAGTTAAATTTCCAGTGGGCCCACCATAGTAATTCTTTTCCATCTAGTCTGTGCATAAGGTCACAAAGACCTGGATATAGAGGAAAAACAAATATCATATTGGTTCAAAACCCTGTAACCCAAGGGGTTTTCAATGGGGGATGTTCAATCCACTGTTTTCTGTAGTGTGGTCCATCTTATAACTGGATTTGTCTTATTTTTAGTCTCAAGCCTTGAGACAGTCTTGCCAAATGGATGGACAGTGATGGTAATTCCCACACGCTCAACAGATGAACGGTCTGAATATCAGAGCTGCACCATGATCAGGGCCCACATGGCACCATCCAAATGGACGGTGCAGATACGAAATATACATCATGGTAGGGCCCCACATGTGATAGTTGGCCCCACCGTCCCTTCCTTTGGACGGTGGGGATACAACCCATACATCACAGTGTATCCACCCACTTCTAGACCGTTGGACGGTGGACGGTCTGGATCAAGATATGGATGGGGTGGGTATACAATACATACACCAAGATGAGTCTCACGTAGGTGGGCCATCCCACTTCCCTCTCTCTCAGTGGATGGACAGTGTATTATTATTATTATTTTAGTGGATTTTCCTAGGTGGGGCCCATATAAGGAAGATATACTCCCGCCAGTTGGGTCCCTGTCTTTGTGATGGGTCCAACAAGCCCAATACTGGGTATTTTTCGATGCACAAAAACATCTTAGCGAGCCCTAATAATTTTTAACTACCAAAATAATGTTCTAGACGATGTGGCCTACCAGAGTTTTGGATCAACTTCATTTTTTGGCTCAACGCCTAAAATGAGCTAGGAAATTTGATGGTTGGTGTGGATCAGGTACGTGCATCAAAGTGGGGTCTATGTCCAGTGGACTAGATCGCTAGGATATAACACACATGTCACGGTGGTCCCACAAGCTGGATAAAGCATGATGTGCTCCACCTGAGGTTTGCATCTGCCTCAGCCATGCCTAGATGGGCTGCGTGGAAAATACATCAAGGTGGGTCCATGACAGCGTTGCTCACACACTGCATTAAACCAATACTTGTGTTTTTCTTCATCTGGACAGGCCAGCAGGCATGCTGTTGGACGTTCCAGCAAGGTGGGCCCCATATGGATGGCATAAATATAATACATACTTCATGGTGGGGTGCGTCAGGGTGGGCCACACATATCAAAAGAGAGAAAAAGAATAAAGAATGAGAGAGAGGAAGATCGGTAGTGGAGGCACCCCGCCACTATGGGCCCCTCCATACAATGTATGCATTAAGATGGGTCCCACCACAAGTGGGCCCTCAAATAACAAATTCGACAGTTACATCACCCACATGTCGGCCTTCTTCTTGGTCCCTTAGCCTCGTTAGCTCGTATGCACAACTTTTGACGGTGGATGATAGAGTCTTGATGGTGGGGATGAGAGATTGGGTGGTAGAGAAGTGGGCCACACTTGGGTTGCTCTTGGAAGGGTTGGACGTTTGATTTATTTTTTTTTATTGCTTGGGAGCGAAGAGAGAGAATGAGAGAGAGAGAGGGGGAAGTGATGGGTGAAAAGGGATGGGATAATGGGTGATGGGTGATGGAGTTCTAAGAAAGGGATGGGTGGAGAGAGAGAGAGAGAGAGAGAGAGAGAGAGAGAGAGAGAGAGAGTTGACTTTGGGAATGGAGAGAGATGGGTTGCTTGTACTTGACTTGTACTTGTGATAGGATATGTACTTGACATTGATTGATTGATTGATGAGATAGGTTGTAGAGATTCTCTTAGAATTTGCAACGCGTGACGTTTCTTTAGATTGAACGTGGGCCCATATCTTTTGACCTGGGTATTGGATAGGTGCACGAGTCACGGCGTTAGAACCGCGACGATGGCGTGGTCGCTAAGATACAAATTTCGGGTCAAGCCAACTTCGGTATGAAGAACTCGTCTTAGGATCGCGTGCAAACGTCGGATACAGGTCGAGGATTGTAGGAATTGGACCAGGAAGATCGAGAAAGCCTACGGATCGGTACGGTTTAGGATACAAGCCTTACAACTCTCCCCACCAAATAAAAATTTCGTCCTCAAAATTTATAGAACAGATAAGGGAAGAGGGAGCATCATCATATATATATGTCAAGGCACAATTAATTTATAAAAGGATAAGATTAACCCTCTCTAATCTCAACCTCGCACTCCCAAGACACCTCATCATCACTATGGTGACCCCTATTGAACCTCAGACCCTGGATCAGAAACGGTCGAAACTGGGATACCTTGCAGCCTCATCATCTCATCAATGACCAATCTAACAAGATAGTCCTAATGCCTGGTCGTGCGAATCGTCGGCGATTCCTCCTAACGAATGAGGGTCCTGCTGAGCCGCATAAAACTTGCCCTAGGTCTGTTGGGTAGGTGTATGTCCTTCCCTAAAGAGGTCATTGCTGCTAAAAAAAGGGGGCACTCACGCTTACGATGCCCCATCTCACCACATTTGAAGTAAACGCCCGTGAATGGTCTTTGTGGTGGTACTGAAAGTGATGTTGGTGTTTAAAAGGATGGACGGTTCGTGTGCCTCTGCGGCCGTTGGCTCTGCTGCTGTTGGTAACTACTAAAGGGGGCCTTCTTCCTCTTTCGGTCTCCTCTGTAGTCTTGAACCCTTTGCGAATCGTTCCATTCTGCCTCATATATTCGGGCCCTCTGAACCACCTACTCAAAGGTCGGGAGTATGTGTCCAACGACACGACTCCTAAGGCCAAAACATAAGCCGTTCTCAAAATGGCGAGCCTTCTGCCCCTCATCATTAACCAAATATGGCGCGAACCTCGATAGAGCCACAAAACAAGCCGTGTAATGTGCCACAGACATGTCTCCCTGCACCAAGGTCTCGAACTCTAATGCTCGTTGGCGACGAATGTGGTCGGGGAAGTATTGCTACTCGAATCAGTCTATAAAATCCTCCCATATGCAAATGAAATCTTGCCTGCAACATGAGTAATGGAGGTCCACCAGTGCTCGGCCTCACCCTCGAGAAAAAATACTGCTAATCGGACTCGGTGTTGGGTCGTACATGCCACCGTATCGAAAATCTTCTCCACATCGGAGCGCCATCTCTCGGTAGCCGTCGGATTCTGCTCGCCCTGAAAATGCGGGGGATCGAGCTATCAGAACTCTTAGATAAGGGCGCTCGCACACTCCTGCTCTACCTAGGCTGGTGAAACCACGGGTGGCCTATCCTGCACCTGAAGGATGGCGGTCATGGTTTGTAACATCTGCTGAAGCTGATCTGCACTCACGGGCATTGTCGAGGCTGCGATAGACTCGAACGGAGGTTCAGGAGTCTCAGGTGGGGAAACGAGAATCTCAGGCGGGGGAGCGAAAGTCACTCGGGTCACTCGCTTGGGTGTCATGTCCTCCAAGAAGGAACAAGGGCCTATCATCCTCGAACACTCTAAAATATACACACACAATGAGGAGCTATATCAGAAAATCTTTAAGTTATTTGAACTCGGGGATCTAACCATTTTAAGTTCTCAACAATCGTAGTGTAGGGTAGCTATTAGCAGATATGTGATGTTATCCTCAAGTATTCCCAAGTTATGCTCTGATACCATCTTCTGTCACACCCCAAACTAGAAAATTGGGCTCACAAAATTCCCGATTGCCGAATCGGTGCCGACAGCCTCCGTAGTACCCATTCTCGGCTCCAAGCACTCATACGCCAGATTCCGATCTTGGGATCCTACAAGGAGGATTTTCAACATGAAATTGTCTCATAAGAAGCATAACCACAAGTATACGCAAAACATAAGAACAACATCATCACCACATATCCACTAATATAATCATTTTAGTACAACACTAAAAGGAAAATAAATATATCGAAAATCAAAGCTCCAGAGGTCCACTGCATGCTTCAAGCTCCACGCTATTGAAACCTAACACCACTTGCATGCATATATCGTGCATAAGCTTATAGAAAGCTTATTGGGTGGTGAAAGTGTGCGATTAGAATATGCATGCTCAGAATGTAATATCAGAGTAAATGGAGATACTGATAAGTCCACAAGCCATACAATATCTAGTAAGCCGAAATACTGACGAGATCAGGAATCATAAAATATCAGAGTAAGAGGAAATATACTGATAAGTCCATGAGTGTCATCAGTCGTAACAATGCTATGCGATGCAAGGCATGAATGCTAACGACCATATCAATACAAGAACATGGCAACCCAAAATGCTAAATGCTGCGGATGCAATGATATATACGGTGCGAATGAAATGAACAAGCTGGAGTGAATTCGGGATGATAATACATAGTATCGCAGGCTATGGGGTCCATCACAAGGCACTTCTATCCAAACTAGTCCCATACCAAAATTTGGATAGTCAGACTCAATGTGGTAAAGTCCTGATCTCAGGCTAGTCGCGCGCCCAAACCTAAATCCTGGCCGTTGCGACGGTATACGTAATAAATAGTTATGCACCATCAGCCCGAGTGAGTGAATAGTGAATGAATGAATGAGTATGCAACTCCTGCTCAATAAGTCCACATATCAGCACCAGACATCTCTCAGATCATCACCGGAGTCTAGTACACTCCAAACTGGCTACTGCCACAGCCGGCCGCGTAGCCTAGCGAATGGAAAAAGACCTCACTACTCGCCTGCCAGTAGAATACTAATGCCTACCAGGCTCATCGATAGCGGACCCATTTGGGAGCTGGTCATACTCAACCTAGCTTATAGCCCCCTCACTCGGGCGGATAAGGCCACACCCCCCTCCTAACCGACAACGACACAGTGGGAGACGCAGCCTACTAGTATTCGACACTCAGTCGCTCATGTATCCACTCGGTCTAGACGTTGGGGCGTCTCATGTCCACAGAGGTTTAGGGACTTTCACCCACGGACATCCAAAGTGCACAGATGCTCGAACCAAATATTTTCGGTGTCCCATCTAGCCATCTACGACATGCCTGTGGAGGCTACAGCCCTGATGTCGCTAGGGCGTGCAATAATCACAACACACAACGCAAGATGCATGAGTCATACAATCCAGTCATGCATCAATCCTGCACATACAGTGCGCTCGTGCGAGACAATCTCCGCCTATCAGGGAATCTCAAAACAACCTACCTAATGACATATGCAATGGCCAACCACATCTCATAACAAACATGCAGAAGATGTGTATCGGCATGTATCATGATGCTATGCTATCACATACTCATAATCGGTATCAATATCCGGCATCGACAATCGACCTCGACAATATGGACATTTAACCAACATTACCTCCAAGGAATGACCCACATAGATCTTAACCTATAGTGGACCCATGGCCACACACAAGGGTTAAATGTACAATACCACGGGCCTCACTCAAGAGCTTAATACAAATCACGATGGGCCTTTCACATGGGCCTATCAAACTTCACAATGGGCTCCATCGCCTGGCCTTCAAATGCATCGCAATGGGCTTCATTACATAGGCGTCATATACATCACATTGGGCCTTAAACATGGCCTGAATACACCTCACAATAGGCCTTAAATATGGGCCGCATATACATCACATTGGGCCTCTACAATCGGAATTGACAATCAGCCACGACATTCAGAATCGGCAATCGGCCACGATAATCGGCCTCAATTGATAATCGACAATCTGCCATGACAATCAGAATCGATCGATAATCGGCCTCGATGATCGGAATCAGTAATCGGCATCGATGAGAATGTCCTAACAAGGCTTAAGGGAAGGTTACAATGTGGACATTTAACCATCATTGCCCATCAACGTGGACATTCAACCAACATTGGTCCTAAGGAGTGGCCCACATAGGGCCGAACATATAGTGGGCCCACGACCTCATACAAGGGTCTAATATACATCACAATGGGTTGAATACATGGGCCTAATATACATCACCATGGGCCATGACCCGTGGTCCTCAAATACATCATAATGGGCTACAACCCATGGGCCTCAATATACATCAAGTGGACCGCATTAATGGGTCTCATATACACGATATGTGGACCCTGCACATGGGTCTCATATACATCAAATGGGCCATGTACCTGGGCCTCGAATACTTCACAATGGGCCTTACCCATGGGCCTCGAATACATCACAATGGGCCCTGCCCATGGGCCTTAGATTCAAGCAGGTGGGCCCCATCATATGGGCGTTAAATACAAGGCAGGTGGGCCCTATCACATGGGTCTCAAAATACAAGGAAAGTGGGCCCTGTCACATGGCCAAAATACAAACAGGTGGGCCTCGCACATGGGCCAAAAATAGATCATGATGGGCCTCATAGATAGGCCGCACCAATGGGCCTCAAGTACATCAAGTGGGCCTCTCACATTTCACAATGGTCCTCTACCCATGGACTCCAAATACATTTCAATGGGGCTCAACCCATGGGCCCTAAATACATCTTAATGGACCTCAACCCATGAGCTCCAAATACAACTTATTGGGCCTTACTCATAGGCCAATGTACACAACATCAAGCTGTATTAATGGGTCAAATCAAGTGGACCAAATCAAATGGGCCGGTACAAAGGGGCCAAATCAATTGGGCCGATCAAATGGGCCAATACAAATGAGCCAAGTCAATGGGCCGACTCAAATGGGTCAAGCCAATTGGGCTGATCAAATGGGCTGATACAAATGAGCCGAGTCAATGAGCCGATTCAATGGGCCCCCAAATACATCAAATCGGGCCTCATCAAGTGGGCCCTAAATACATTAAATTAACTTCATCAAGTGGGCCCCTAATACATTAAATGGGCCAAACCAATGGGCAGTACCAACAACATCCTTCATCCATTATTAGAGATCATTATAGAGCATTATTTAAAAATCATATTCCAAGGATCATTTGGACCATACCACAAATAATAGTGGTGATAAAGATTTTCGCAGTTAAATTTCTAGTGGGCCCACCATAGTATTTATTTTTCATCTAGTCTGTGCATAAGGTCACAAAGACCTAGACATAGAGGAAAAACAAATATCATATTGGTCCAAAACCCTGTAACCCAAGGGGTTTTCAATGGGGGATGTTCAATCCACTGTTTTCTGTAGTGTGGTCCATTTGATAACTGGATCTGTCTTATTTTTAGTCTCAAGCCTTGAGACAGTCTTGCCAAAGGGATGGACGGTGATGGTAGTTCCCACACGCTCAACAGATGAACGGTCTGGATATCAGACCTGCACCATGATCAGGGCCCACGTGGCTCCTCCAAATGGGCGATGCAGACACAAAATATACATCACGGTAGGGCCCCACATGTGATAGTTGGCCCCACCGTCCCTTCCTTTGGACGGTGGGGATACAACCCATACATCACAGTGTATCCACCCAAGTCCACACTGCTGGACGGTCTGGGTCAAAGATATGGACGGGGTGGGTATACAATACATACACCAAGATGGGTCCCACGTAGGTGGGCTGTCCCACTTCCCTCTCTCTCAGTGTGTATATATATATATATATATATATATATATATATTATTATATATATATACACAATGCATAAGGTACAACACACCAGCACCCATGTTTTAGACTACACAGGTCAAAGACCTTCACACGGACCTAAGAGTTTATGCTCTCCACAGAGCAAGGGTCAACACAAAACACCCCCACGTACGCTCCCGTCGGAGGCCTCCTATGAGGACTTGAAAGGGGTGAGAAACACCTTAGACCCAATCTTACAGAAAGAATAATTACAAGGGTCCTCTGGACTCTAATGACTTACAAATAAGTAGATGAGCCCCATTTAGCACATTGATGAAGATCTCCTCCTTTGATGATGAAGAATCTTGAGCTCTCTTGAACCGCAACTCAGATGATGTACCAAGATAAGGTGACGGGTTGGGTCAAGGTTATGATGGAATCGTACTCTATTAGATATTTTCCTATAAAGGAGACAGAGCGATTCCAATCATCTATGCATTCAAGGTATCCTAGCTTAATGATTTGCCATTAAGATGGTAGCTGAAGGATCCTTGAATGCGAAAGTTCATTCCCCAATCCACTCTATTGAATGTCAATGATGAGGTTGGATTAGAGGATGAACTTCCGTGAGAGAAAAGGCTAAAGGTATATGATCTGAGGTTAAACACTCAAAAACACTCTCTATTTTCTCTACTAACAACCAAGGGCAAGCTCTCATTAAATAGGCAAAAGGTTCCAACAGATATAAAACGATCACATTTTTAACAGAGTTCGATATCATCGAGCGTATACTATCGATAACATCGACTGACCGCTCAATGATACAAACTCAACTGTCAAACGCTTTTGAAACTTTTTGCCAACTGGTCGAGGAGATCGAGCACACATCGATGACATCGGATTTCGAACTCTAATTTCATCGATATTGGGTTCGATACCTCGACATTTGAAAATGTGAGAGCACTTGGCTTTGAAACTTAACAGCTCTAAGATATGATCAAGCATCACTCGATATCATCGGAATTTGAATGTCGATGATATCGATGGCAGTATCGATTCATCAATAATTTCAGGGAATTTTCCTATAAGCTTGTTGAATAGTTTTTATCCTATTTCGATGATATCGACCCAACCTCGATATGATCGATATTTGAATATCGATTTTATCGAGTGACCCTCGAACCAAGAAAAACAACCAGAAAACTTGCTGGATAGATTTGTGTCCCAATCCGATATCATCGAAGGTCTATCGATATATCGAGATTTGAATTCTGAGGATATCGAGGACCCCTTTTGTAACATCCCGGATTTTTGCCAACCTGGGATTAGACGTCCTTAGGCATTGGGTCGATCCTAAGACCTTACCAACTTGTCAAAACTAAATCCCACAGTCAAAAATCGCTCCTTAACCCATTTCCTTCACAAATCCCACCCTTCACTACCTTGTGCTTTCAATTTTTCAAAGCACTTTCGCCCTAGACACTATCTTAAACTAGCTAAGTAGTAAAACTTGGATCACTTTATATACAAACTACAAAGGCCTAAGTACCATCTCAACCAGAAAACATTTAGGATTAAATCCTTTAGAAATTAGGCAAGATTTAGCTAGTGTTAAACTAGTGTGCCTGTGAAATTAGCACCAATCGCTTTAAATACGATCTGCAAGACCCAAAACTTGCAAAATCATTGACTCTAGGGTACCCTATAATCTAGGATCAATCTCATTACCCGGTTGCTCTCGGGAGCATCCCGAAACTTCGTATTAGGTCTAGATCGCACATCGGAAGTCCGATTAACACGAAGCTAAGGAACTAGGACCGCCTTACTGGGCTTGACAATCATCTCAAAAATCAGGTCCAACCGATGTCCCACGGCCATTCGTTTCGATCCGGAGCGAGGGTGTGTGAAAAACACTATTCCTTTTGAAAATAAAATATCTGGAATAGTGATCTGGCACCTTTCGCTTGCGCATCAGTATTAAGCAACCAGACCGTCAGAATCAGACCGAATTACACCCTCGGATCAGGAGAAATTTCATACACATTTACATGTACTCAGAATCTCCGATCGAGATCCGCTGACCGTTGAACTGAAACTGGTCCGCCACGCGTGATCTGGAAATCCCACTGAAATGAAAACTTAATAGAACGTAGATCCGGGTGTCTGTGAGCTTAAGTCTGACGTTTGGCTCAGGAAGGGCCACCAGAACCTCTCTTTTGAGCCGGAAAAGTGATGAAATACCTATATTAGCAGTAACCTTTGAACAGGAGTCTATTTCGGTGAGTTTTGAGACTATATAAGGACCTTAAACCCTCTCTCATGGCAGCCATACGAATTTGGAATTGAGAGAGGGAAATGAGAGAGAAGTGAGGGAGATGTGGGAGAATCTCCCAGCCGTCGTTTCCTGCCACCACACGGCTGCTGCACCGTCCCTTTCCTGAATTTTCCCGGCGTTTCCGGCGTCGTTTCTAGGTAAGAAACCCTAACCCTAATCTGATTTGGGGCTGGGTGGTTGTAGGTTGTGAAATAGCTAACCTATTTCGTTCTCTAGGTTGCCAAACTGCCAAATACGGAAGCATAGCAAACCTATCAACTCCGTTACGATTCTACGACAAAAGGTGCGGACTTTAGGTGCATAGGTTAGAGTTTTCAACGCTTTCAATGTCAGATAATGATAGATTCATGATCTGCATGCAATTCACATGTACAAAGTGCTTTCCGTTTCCTGTTTCGATTAACGTTGTAGAATATGGAATTTCACATACTTTGGGTATACGTAGAAATACCGTATACGTATTTTTTTTGGAGAAATGTTTGCATGTTTATTTAATGTATGATTATACTATATATGGATAAAATACTAGTTTGGCGAAAGGAATCGCCGTAATACATGTTCACTTGTAAATGCTATGTATGTTGAAATTGCGTATTCTAGAAATACTGTATACGTATAAATTTTGGATATGTATTTATCATGATTATTTGCTGTAGTAATATATTATACATAGATAAATACTTGCTTGGCTAAGGGATAACCCTAATACATGTTTTACTAACATAACCATGTATGTTGTAATAGTGTATTCTAAGTGTTTGTGAAATGGCTGAATGAGTATAGAATTCTCATTCGTGCTCGCCATGACTAATTGTCATGGATTCATGATTGATGTATTGGCGATACCCCCCTTTGACGAAAGGATTTGCCCAAGTCACGCCACGGCCAATATACACTATATATGCTAAAATGTGTGGCCCAAGTGTTTGTGGAAATGACTGAATGATATGGAACTTGGATTCCTGCTTGCCATGACTATCCGTCGTGGGTGTACGCGTTGTTATGATTGGGGCAACTCCCCAGTGAAAGGATTTGGCCTAATGCCTATGTGATCGACATATGTTGTGTATGTTGATGTATGTTGTTTAAGTGTTTCTTGAAATGTCTGAATGAGTAGTAGTTAGCAAATTGTAAGTATAAGGGTGTTGAGATATGATTCTCAACCTCTTTTAACTATGTGTATGATCTCCTTTGATAGTTGTGTGATTAGGAATTGAACATGTACAAACGCATGCTTGTGTTGTGATTCATAACATGCTCAACTGTTTTATGATTTTAACTATGTAATGCATATGTTTAAATTTATATTTACGTTGTATGATCCGTCATGGGTGATGGGGAGCGGAGCAACGAGTGCGTGCAACAGCCCTGGCAGCCCTAAACGGATAATACCAGACCTTGACTGTATGAGTTGAATCTTGATCCATTACTGCTTTATTTATCTGCAATTGATTGTGTTTGGGGCTATGATTATAGCCCAGGCAATCGGTAACGGATTGAACTCGTGGCTGAGATTCATTTGCCACGTGGGATGTGTTCGACGAACTCGAGTCATGCGTTGCCTGTCGGCAGTGGCTAGGCCACACGAAGTTGTTTATGCACTTCATGTCGTGCAGCTCAACGGGCGATCGTGCTAGTCGAGCTCGTCAAGTAACCCGATCTGCCTTATGCATGTTCACCCTGTTTGGACGCTACTGCTTGAACCTAGGGTACCAAACTTACCAGTAAAACCCCCTTTTAACCATGGTACTCGATCCGCTAAGACGCATGAGCCGGGCATGGTGGTATGGGACACCGTGGTCGAGCTGTCGGCCTACGCTGGGGCCATGTGCCTCCCCGTAGTGACCATTGCGCAACCAACTCGTGAGCCGAATATGGTGGTATGGGACACTGTATTCGAGCTGTCGATACTCCGGCGAGAGCGAGTACGGTGAGATCTGTACTCGTGCTGACGGGCGACGAGTCCTCCGTAGTATCATCGAGTGTACTCCAAGTGTCTGTGATTGGCGACGAGTCTTTCACAGCAACTAGAGTATGAGTGGAGCCGAGTACGGTGAGACCTGTACTCGAGCTGACGGCTAGTGATTGAGCCGAGTACGGTGAGACCTGTACTCGAGCTGACGGTCAGCAATTGAGCCGCATACGGTGAGATCTGTATCCGCGCTGACGGGTGACGAGCCCTTTGCGATGCCTTCACTATGCTTCTCAAACCATAATATCGTATGAGATTAACTAGGATTGATGACCCTAGAATGAATCATGTTTGGGAATGATACAAGGGAGGTACCTTAGTTTCCAATACTGCTGTTTGAAATGGACTAATAAAACTTGGTAATCATGAGCATCATCGAACCGCATGTGCTTTGTAGATGTGGCGCACTGAGGGAGTAAGCATTCGCGAACGTAAGATGATGTCGCTTGAGGGTGGTTTGGCAAGGGCATACAGCATCATGTCATTTCATTTTCACACTTAACAAGAGTATTTAGAAATGTTTGATTTGTACTGCTTTATCATTACTGCTTGATTGAATTGATAACATGTTAACTATGCTTTACTGTTCCACTGAGTTGATCACTCACTCCCACGTTACGGGACGGTGTTCCGAACACCCACCAGATTTGTTGAGTTTCAGGTGATGGCGATGCTTATGAAGCAGAGCCGGACTTCTATGAGGTGGAGGAGGAGTTCTCCTACATGTAACTTTCTGACAGGCCAATGAAGACCTGGTATTGTATTGACGGGGTTATGGTTCTTGGGATAGAAGGCATTACACTTCCTCACATTTGGTAAATTTTAGAACTGCACTTGTATTTATTTAACCTGGTAATGTTATCACACTCTGGAGACTCATCATAAGTTATATATTTTATCTATCTATCACAGTCTTCCGCTTGCAAACTTAACTGTCTCTGGAGTATGATATGCTGTTTTGGCTTAATCTCACTCATGTTCAATGCACGAATACAGTCAACATTCAATCATCATTCATTTTGTTGCATAAGTGATGTTCTGAAACTCGGGAGTTGAGTTTATGCTCGACCCCCGATTTTCAGGGTGTTACAAGATGGTATCAGAGCATGATTTTGATTAACCGGACCTGGGTTATGGTCACACTACGCACTCTGACGCACTCTGACTTGGGAGGGAGCGACGGAACATAGAAACAGTCATAGGTATTCCGATTTCGCCAATCGGCGAAGTTCACTAAAGTCGAACGCCGAAATCAAGTCCGTATTCAACCATGGTCACACGGGTCGACCTTAAAACATTCCTAGGTCATCTATTAAAGATTCTAGATTACCCTAACCATTGAAAATAGATAGAATACGGGATAATGTGATGAAGATAACTACTCCGAATCCTCGGAGCTTCTCTGTACTCCTCACAGAGACTTCTCAAATCCACGAGGAAAGAAAGCAGAAAATAGAAATAAATTCAAATTCGAAACTGATTAATGAATGACTAAAAACGAGTTCACGACCCTTTAAATAAGGATACCAGGTAATGGGAAAGAAATCAGGAACAAACTACAACTAAAACTTCTAGAATTCGCGACTTACTATGGGTCGTGATGTATACTAGTGGGTAAAGTTTTCGGTCAAAAATAGTTAGTGTCCTAAACGACTTCACCAAACCATTCTCCTAATTATTCTAAGCTCTTTACACGATGAGCGCAACTCCTAAAGCCCAACAGATGAAGAGTAATTAAAGTAAAACTACCATTTTTAGCAAAACGAAATTGAAACGGGGAAATGACCATCAATCGGGAGGTTTTCTCGCAATTCCGGGCTGCGCAACCTGGCATAGCTGGGTTGGTTGGCTTCATTAGCTCGTTCTACCCCAAATTCATATATTTTACGTCAGATAACTCATTCCGGATTGCAAGATATGTTTGATTGTCCCGAAATTACCCGAATTGGAGCGAATCAGAGTTGGGGGCCCCTCCACGTTAATACACTAAGCCCCCAGATCGAACCAGGGTGCATTTGGCACCCTGGGCATGTGGCAAACAGGGCCCCACCGCGGCGGCGCCGCGGCTCGGGCGGCGGACCGCGGTCCGGCCGGTTTTCCGGCGAGGGTCCAAGGCTCAGGTTGGTCGGCCCAACCTCCTACACCCTCTGGCACGTGCCATTTTGGCAATGGGTTGGGTTTTTAAGGGCTGGAGCACCCTTCTTCCTCATTTCACCCATTTTCAAACACCTCCAAACCCATTTTCGATTTTTCTCAAAACCCATCCCTCCAAACCTTGCAATCTTTCATTTTCTTCCATAACCCACACACCATCCATCCTTCCACAATGTTTACAACATAACTTACCCCCTACCCTCTCCATTCTCTCTCATTTGAGCGCTTACATGCCTCATTTGAAGCTCTAAAATCGTGCAAGCTCTCAACCCATCCCATCTACTCATTTTCCTCCTTCAATCCCTGTCCGTTGGGGCCTTTACAATCATCTGTTGGGGCTCACATCTGTGGAGAACCAAACCTCCAGCCCTTTTCTCTCTCTCCATCACTTTTCATTCATTTTTTTTCCATGGCTCTATCCGAGCTTAGTTCGGCCACCTTCACGGATGATTAACTATCCACACTATTGTTTGAAGTTTGCATGGGTTACCGCCTTTGGGTGTTTACGTTTTCATGTGATGGGTCTAGTAGTTGGTAGAATGTTTTAGATGTTTGAGGACGTTTAGGGCCCGTTCGGCCAAATTACATTAAGTGCGATTAGGTGGATGGAATTGTAAAAGTAATAATAAATATATGGGTAAGGTATGGTCCCTAGATTGAGTGTATCCCATGGTTTCCGATACTAGGTTTGGAATGTATGCAATAAAGAGTATACCCTAAGTTGTTCCTCTTACACTTAGGAGTTCCGATTCCTGGGATTTGGAAATCCCATCTCACCCTTCCCAACACAATGCTCATTTTCCACAGCCTATAAAGTAATTTTAATCCCCGCCCACCCACCTGCCAAATATGCCATTCCCCATCCCGAAGTGGGATTAGCAATACAGTCCCATTTTAATACAACTTAAGACCACTGGCCAAATGGTGTTAAAGTAATAAAGTCCCTTGATAAACATTAACCCACCACACTTTGATAGCTTAAGCTTTTAGAGTAATGGTTGTTTGACAAATAGACCCTTGGAGTTTTGGACTTAGAGCAGTGCTTCAATAGACCTGACAGTATAGGAAATCCAACCAATTAAGAACGTGAACTTTAGAACCCCCCTTGTGGTTGGTTTGAGCATGTGTGACCTGCTCGGGCGTAGTTAAATTCAACCTTAGGCAACTCAATTACAATTAGGAAACTTTGACCCTAAGTAATAAAACCCTTCCTTGTATTAAAAATGAAGTGAAATCATCTAACGTATAAGTATCGACTTTGGACTCACCTATGGATTCCTACTACTCCTCAATTAAGACTAGGCTACTGGTTAGGCTAAGGAAAGTAAAAGACTAATTAATTATGCTAAGCCAATTGAATAATAGACTTAGTTATTCGGCTTAACCGACTCAGACCCACTACACAATTTTCTTTCCGTGTTGGCCCGACCATTTACAATTAAGAGTTTATAATTTTGTCCTTGAAAAGTGTTAGGAGTATATTGCTGATAGAGACTTTGTCTTTTAGGCCTAAGGAATTGCCCAAATGGGCAATAGACAGTTAGGGATTAGGTCCCAAATCGCATGCCATGTTGGCATACATATTGTGTTTCTGAACGTAAAAAGATAGCCTGCCTATTAAGCTAGACATAATTAAATAGGATAAGTCTGGACCGCGACAACACTCCTTGGTAGAATTAGGCATCTTGCCTCAAACTCACACCCATCCGTGATAGCCCCTTTCTATAATTCTAGGTACCAAGACTGATGTAGTGGGAGACCGCATTTCATTTCATGTCAAGGATAAGACTTAAATTACACCTTGTTCCGACATACGGAGCAGGACATAAATCTTGAGCCTTGAGGGTGAAAATAAATTTTTAAGGGGGGTAGAACATGATGAGCCCAATCTAGTTAGGTCACCTAATACACCTCTTTGATCTGGATGACACAGCGGAAATGTGGTGGACCCTACTCCACTGGCTCAGGATCGAAACGGTGTTTGTTAACATACGAACATTATAGAAGCCCTAGCCTGCCCTACTATGAGAAACCGTTTTAGGATGATCTAGTAAGATTTGATTCACCATTTCCTTGGACATAGATAATAATGAGGACTCTCTTAGACTAAGACCTAAAGGGCAACCTTAGAATAAACAATTTGAGCTTTTCAATGATGGACATTCCCTACGTTTCTAGAGTGATCGGACTACGGAGTTACTGAAATATACAACTGCGAAACATTCGCGGCTTGACCCAATTCTCAATCCTGGGCGACTACCAATGGACTCACTGCTTGGCCGAGCAGAAGACCAGGATCCACCAGGATTCGGAAGGGATACGCTGAGCTTTCTACCCTGGCCCGGTAGATGATCGATGTATCAGGATTAAGCCCACCATAAACGTCTCTCCGTGTTGGTCAAACAATGAGAACAGCTATCTTACTCTAGATAATTGGGATTTGTCGTCGAGACTCCAAATAAGTAAATAAATAAATGGTAGCAAACCATCAGGGTAAGAGAAATGGATAAAGAATTAAGTTTTAAGGGGGGTAGACTAAAATGAACCAGCTGGTATATACCCTACCACGCGTAGAAACTTGGAATCAATAAGTCTTAGGCGAATGAAATAATAGAAATCTTCCCTTATTACCCTTAGCCAATTTCGGGGACGAAATTTTATTTTAAGGGGGGTAGATTGTAACATCCCGGATTTTTGCCAACCTGGGATTAGACGTCCTTAGGCATTGGGTCGATCCTAAGACCTTACCAACTTGTCAAAACTAAATCCCACAGTCAAAATCGCTCCTTAACCCATTTCCTTCACAAATCCCACCCTTCACTACCTTGTGCTTTCAATTTTTCAAAGCACTTTCGCCCTAGACACTATCTTAAACTAGCTAAGTAGTAAAACTTGGATCACTTTATATACAAACTACAAAGGCCTAAGTACCATCTCAACCAAAAAACATTTAGGATTAAATCCTTTAGAAATTAGGCAAGATTTAGCTAGTGTTAAACTAGTGTGCCTGTGAAATTAGCACCAATCGCTTTAAATACGATCTGCAAGACCCAAAACTTGCAAAATCATTGACTCTAGGGTACCCTATAATCTAGGATCAATCTCATTACCCGGTTGCTCTCGGGAGCATCCCGAAACTTCGTATTAGGTCTAGATCGCACATCGGAAGTCCGATTAACACGAAGCTAAGGAACTAGGACCGCCTTACTGGGCTTGACAATCATCTCAAAAATCAGGTCCAATCGATGTCCCACGGCCATTCGTTTCGATCCGGAGCGAGGGTGTGTGAAAAACACTATTCCTTTTGAAAATAAAATATCTGGAATAGTGATCTGGCACCTTTCGCTTGCGCATCAGTATTAAGCAACCAGACCGTCAGAATCATACCGAATTACACCCTCGGATCAGGAGAAATTTCATACACATTTACATGTACTCAGAATCTCCGATCGAGATCCGCTGACCGTTGAACTGAAACTGGTCCGCCACGCGTGATCTGGAAATCCCACTGAAATGAAAACTTAATAGAACGTAGATCCGGTGTCTGTGAGCTTAAGTCTGACGTTTGGCTCAGGAAGGGCCACCAGAACCTCTCTTTTGAGCCGGAAAAGTGATGAAATACCTATATTAGCAGTAACCTTTGAACAGGAGTCTATTTCGGTGAGTTTTGAGACTATATAAGGACCTTAAACCCTCTCTCATGGCAGCCATACGAATTTGGAATTGAGAGAGGGAAAAGAGAGAGAAAGTGAGGGAGATGTGGGAGAATCTCCCAGCCGTCGTTTCCTGCCACCACACGGGCTGCACCGCCCCTTTCCTGACATTTTCCCGGCGTTTTCGGTGTCATTTCTAGGTAAGAAACCCTAACCCTAATCTGATTTGGGGCTTGGGTGGTTGTAGGTTGTGAAATAGCTAACCTATTTCGTTCTCTAGGTTGCCAAACTGCCAAATACGGAAGCATAACAAACCTATCAACTCCGTTACGATTCTACGACAAAAGGTGCGGACTTTAGGTGCATAGGTTAGAGTTTTCAACGCTTTCAATGTCAGATAATGATAGATTCATGATCTGCATGCAATTTCACATGTACAAAGTGCTTTCCGTTTCCTGTTTCGATTAACGTTGTAGAATATGGAATTTCACATACTTTGGGTATACGTAGAAATACCGTATACGTATTTTTTTTGGAGAAATGTTTGGCATGTTTATTTAATGTATGATTATACTATATATGGATAAAATACTAGTTTGGCGAAAGGAATCGCCGTAATACATGTTCACTTGTAAATGCTATGTATGTTGAAATTGCGTATTCTAGAAAATACTGTATACGTATAAATTTTGGATATGTATTTATCATGATTATTTGCTGTAGTAATATATTATACATAGTTAAAATACTTGCTTGGCTAAGGGATAACCCTAATACATGTTTTACTAACATACACCATGTATGTTGTAATAGTGTATTCTAAGTGTTTGTGGAAATGGCTGAATGAGTATAGAATTCTCATTCGTGCTCGCCATGACTAATTGTCATGGATTCATGATTGATGTATTGGCGATACCCCCCTTTGACGAAAGGATTTGCCCCAAGTCACGCCACGGCCAATATACACTATATATGCTAAAATGTGTGGCCCAAGTGTTTGTGGAAATGACTGAATGGATATGGAACTTGGATTCCTGCTTGCCATGACTATCCGTCGTGGGTGTACGCGTGTTATGATTGGGGCAACTCCCCAGTGAAAGGATTTGGCCTAATGCCTATGTGATCGACATATGTTGTGTATGTTGATGTATGTTTGTTTAAGTGTTTCTTGAAATGTCTGAATGAGTAGTAGTTAGCAAATTGTAAAGTATAAGGGTGTTGAGATATGATTCTCAACCTCTTTTAACTATGTGTATGATCTCCTTTGATAGTTGTGTGATTAGGAATTGAACATGTACAAACGCATGCTTGTGTTGTGATTCATAACATGCTCAACTGTTTTATGATTTTAACTATGTAATGCATATGTTTAAATTTATATTTACGTTGTATGATCCGTCATGGGTGATGGGGGAGTGGAGCAACGAGTGCGTGCAACAGCCCTGGCAGCCCTAAACGGATAATACCAGACCTTGACTATATGAGTTGAATCTTGATCCATTACTGCTTTATTTATCTGCAATTGATTGTGTTTGGGGCTATGATTATAGCCCAGGCAATCGGTAACGAGATTGAACTCGTGGCTGAGATTCATTTGCCACGTGGGATGTGTTCGACGAACTCGAGTCATGCGTTGCCTGTCGGCAGTGGCTAGGCCACACGAAGTTGTTTATGCACTTCATGTCGTGCAGCTCAACGGGCGATCGTGCTAGTCGAGCTCGTCAAGTAACCCGATCTGCCTTATGCATGTTCACCCTGTTTGGACGCTACTGCTTGAACCTAGGGTACCAAACTTACCAGTGAAACCCCCTTTTAACCATGGTACCTCGATCCGCTAAGACGCATGAGCCGGGCATGGTGGTATGGGACACCGTGGTCGAGCTGTCGGCCTATGCTGGGGCCATGTGTCTCCCCGTAGTGACCATTGCGCAACCAAACTCGTGAGCCGAATATGGTGGTATGGGACACTGTATTCGAGCTGTCGATACTCCGGCGAGAGCCGAGTACGGTGAGATCTGTACTCGTGCTGACGGGCGACGAGTCCTCCGTAGTATCATCGAGTGTACTCCAAGTGTCTGTGATTGGCGACGAGTCTTTCACAGCAACTAGAGTATGAGTGGAGCCGAGTACGGTGAGACCTGTACTCGAGCTGACGGCTAGTGATTGAGCTGAATACGGTGAGACCTGTACTCGAGCTGACGGTCAGCAATTGAGCCGCATACGGTGAGATTTGTATCCGCGCTGACGGGTGACGAGCCCTTTGCGATGCCTTCACTATGCTTCTCAAACCATAATATCGTATGAGATTAACTAGGATTGACGACCCTAGAATGGATCATGTTTGGGAATGATACAAGGGAGGTACCTTAGTTTCTCAATACTGCTGTTTGAAATGGACTAATAAAAACTTGGTAATCATGAGCATCATCGAACCGCATGTGCTTTGTAGATGTGGCGCACTGAGGGAGTAAGCATTCGCGAACGTAAGATGATGTCGCTTGAGGGTGGTTTGGCAAGGGCATACAACATCATATCATTTCATTTTCGCACTTAACAAGAGTATTTTGAAATGTTTGATTTGTACTGCTTTATCATTACTGCTTGATTGAATTGATAACATGTTAACCTATGCTTTACTGTTCCACTGAGTTGATCACTCACTCCCACGTTACGGGATGGTGTTCCGAACACCCACCAGATTTGTTGAGTTTCAGGTGATGGCGATGCTTATGAAGCAGAGCCGGACTTCTATGAGGTGGAGGAGGAGTTCTCCTACATGTAACTTTCTGACAGGCCAATGAAGACCTGGTATTGTGTTGACGGGGTTATGGTTCTTGGGATAGAAGGCATTACACTTCCTCACATTTGGTAAATTTTAGAACTGCACTTGTATTTATTTAACCTGATAATGTTATCACACTCTGGAGACTCATCATAAGTTATATATTTTATCTATCTATCACAGTCTTCCGCTTGCAAACTTAACTGTCTCTGGAGTATGATATGCTGTTTTGGCTTAATCTCACTCATGTTCAATGCACGAATACAGTCAACATTCAATCATCATTCATTTTGTTGCATAAGTGATGTTCTGGAACTCGGGAGTTGAGTTTATGCTCGACCCCCGATTTTCAGGGTGTTACACCTTTGATATATCGAGAATCACATGATTTGCCTTTGTGGCATTTTAGACACAACTGACCTGATGTTGATTTTACCGAGTCGACTCAATGGACTCGAGATTCAAAATTCAATGATATCGAGCATTCCTTCGATTCATCGATAATTCAGTCCAGAAATCTTTGTGGTTGTTGGACATCATAAGTCCTCATTTCAATAATATCGAGTGATCTTCGAGGACATCGATAACAGGGTTCGATTTCATCGAGCCATGTATAGATAAATCAATAAAGGTAGAAAACTTAAAGATTTTTTATGTTTTTTTTTTAAGTTTTCTAACCAAAAACCATAGGATGTTCTATTGAATTTTAAGGGTTTTAATTACCCGGTGTTTTGGGACATGGGATGTGAGGCTAAGATTTACCTGTGACGAGTTTGGGCACACATCTTATTGAGGCAGACGCTTGATCAATCTTCCTATGGTGCTCCTTTGTCTTTCTGACTAACGTTCTTACTAATTGACAAACCAGAGCACTTTCATCAATTCGTACGCCACTTGGTCGATCATCAAAACATAAATCTAATCCTACAAAACACCCACTATTGGATCTTCTTGGTTCCTTGGCTTCCTTAGCTCCTAAGCTCAACCTTTACTGGGGGAAGATGATAATTGAAGGGTTGGATGGTGAGATGAGGGGGTAGGAAGTGGGCCTTCTCTTTTCTCTCCTTAGGATTTTCTCTCCTTAGTTGCTAGGGATTTTTGGATAGAGAATGAGATGGGATGGAATGATGGATGGGAGAGAGAGATGGGAGATGTAAGAGAGGAATGGGTTTGGAGAGAGAGAGAGAGAGAGAGAGAGAGAGAGAGAGAGAGAGAGTTGACTTTGGGGATGGCTTGTGTAAGAGAGGGATGGGTGATATAGTTGACTTAATTGATTGATGTCATGTTTGGGTAGAGATTCTCTCAGAATTCGCAACACATGGCATTTTTCTCATAATAAACGCGGGCCCACAACTCCTAGCCTGGGTATCGCATCAATGCGTAAGACATGGCATTGGAACGACGGCGATGGTTCGGTTGTTAGGGTACAAGTCTCGGGTCGAGTCGACTCAGATATACGGGATGCGACTTAGGGTCGCACACAAACACAGATTACAGGTCATAGGTCGCCAGAATTTGACGGGGAGGATCGTCGAAGTCTAAGGAATTGTAAGGACTAAGATACGGGCCTTACAAGTTGAGTACCCTGCTTGACCAATCGTGAGGAGCTCGACTCAAACTCCAACAACCTATTTCAGCCTCCCTCGACCAGTCGAGGGCTATACTAGATCAGTTGAACAAGACACTCAACCAGTCGAGCAAGGCTCTCGACCAGTCGAAGGTTGTTTTTATCCGATCGAGCCGAAAAATTTGAAATTTGGCTGATTCTTAGACCAGTCGAAGGAACCATTTTTTAGCCTATATATAGAGGTCGTTTCTCATTTCAAATCATTCAGAAAAGCCATAGAAAGCCTCCACTTTGAGAGAAAAGTCCCCATCATTATCAAGTTATAGTCTGGTAATTTTGGATCTTGTAATAGCTTATTTGTTTTTCTAATTCCTTGATCTCTATTTTGTGAATCTGATTTTTTTAATGGGAGTTTGAAAGTGCCCTGGTTTGTCAATTAGCGTGAGTGTTGAGTCAGTTAAACTACAGAGCCTGATAGGAAGATCGATTCAAGCGCCTGCCTCAACCGGATGTGTGCAAGCTCACCACAGGTAAATTTGAGCATCACATCTCTTATCCCAAATCACCAGGTATTCTAAAACACTTAAAAAATGTTAGAATATCATAGGGAATTTTGGGTAAGAAAATATTTTCAAAATAGGAAAATTCTCTAAGTTTTCTTGCCTTGTTAATTTTATCGATACACATCTCAATATGATCGACCTACGTTGTTGAGTCCTCGATGCTTTATCGATACCATCGAAAAGAGGACCAAATATGTCTAGCAACCTTATACACATTTGGACAGAATTATCGATGTATCGATACACTTATCGATATTATTGATATTCAAATCTCGAGTCTATCGAAGTTGACTCGATAATATCGACAGGCAGATTTTCGGCGCCCCTGTTTTTTCTTAAGAATATTATATAAGCATCGATATATCGAAGCCTCCTCGATACCATCAAAATTCAAACCTTGATGATATCGGAAGGCCTTCGATGATATCGGTCTTGGACGCCAAGTTCTCTAACAAAATATTTCAGAGTGGTTTATCTATGATCAAGGGTCACTCGATAGAATCGATATTCAAATATCGATGATATCGATGCCGTATCGATTGCATTGAGCATGGACATAAACTGTCCAGCGAGTTTTATGAAAAATTCTTTTGATTTATCGATGCATCGACACAGCAATTAATATCATCGACATTCAAATTCCGATGATCTCGAAGGTCCCTCGATCATTCATGAAAACCTGAAATATTTCAAGTCAAGTCTCTCTCATTTTTCAAGTGTCGATGAATCGAACCTCTCATCGATGGAATCGAAGTTCGAAATCCGATGACATCGACAATTGTTTCGATTCATTAATCAGCTGGCAAAAGGTTTCAAAAGCGTATGACATTGAGTTCGAGTCATCGAGCGTACCATCGATGCTATCAAGAGTATACGCTCGATGATATCGAACCTGCTCGATGATATCGAACTCTGACATAAATGTGACCGTTGTATATCCATTGGAACTTTTTGCCTATATAAAGAGGACTTGTCTAGTGTTGTTGTGAGAGAAAGAAGAGAGATTTTGAGTTTTTAACCTTAGATCTTATACCCAAAGCCCTTTCTCTCAAGGGAGTTCATCCTCTAATCCACCCTCACCATTGATATTCAATAGAGTTGATTGGGGAATGAACTTCCGCATTCAAGAATCCTTCAGCTATTACCTTAATGGCAAATCATGAAGCTGGGATGCCTTGAATGCATAGATGATTGAAATCACTCTATCTTCCTTACAGGAAAATCTTTTGAGGGTAGGATTTCATCATAACCTTGACACAACCCTTCGCCATGCATTGGTACATCTTTTGAGTTACGGATCAAGGAGACCGAAGACTCTTCATCAACAAAGGAGGAGATCTTCGTTAACGTGCTTAATGAGACTCATCCACTTATCTGTAAGTATCTAGAGTTTAGAGGATACTTGAGATCATTCTTTTTTACGATTGGGTCTTAGGTGTTTCTCACCCCATCAAGCCCTCGTAGGAGGCCTCCAGCAGGAGTGTACGTGGTGGGTACGTTATGTGGACCCTTACTCTGTGGATAGCATAAACATCTGGTTGAAGGTGAACCAGTCAAAACCTTAGGTTTGAGGTGAACCGTGTGAAACCTCAGGTTTGGGGTAAACCGTTTAAAACCTCCAGTAGGGTCTTATGGAAGATCCTTAACCAGTGTGCCTAAAAGTGGGTGCTTTGTGTTGACCCTTGCTCGTGAGAGTATAAACAGTCAGCCTTAGTGTAGGTTGTAAAGGTTGAAGGTGAACCTGATTTAATACCTTAGGTATGAGGTGAACCGCTGTGAAACCTCCTTAATGAAATTCGGTACACTCAAGGGTTGAGTGCGTCTGCAGGGAGTAGAGTAGACTGATCGTCGAACCACTATAAAAATTACTGTGTTTGAGATTGCTATTTTTTTGAATGTGTGATTTACTTTAATATTTTCACATCTGAATATCTGTGATCACACCTCACACACATATATAGTCATATCCATCATAAACTAGGTTGTATACTGTTCAGTTATTAAATAGTTTGTGATTGGATCCTTTATCAGGCTTGGAAGCCAGTAGAGTTATTTTTGAGTAATCCTAATATGAGCTTGTTGTTAGGATTTGTGCAATAGGATTTTAAATTAACCATAAAACCTTTAAAAGTCCTATCACCCCACTCTAGGACATATTGGTATATTCCTACTTCAACTAAAGCGGTCTCCACCGCTACTTCAAGTTTTTACTCTACCTTTTGAGATTTAAGGAATTCAAACAAGTAGCTCAAAGGTTTGAGATAATTTAAAATTTACTTAGAACCTAGAACCCTTGATTATGTTTATTGGATATTAAACATCTACACATCAAGCGAAGCGATTCTACGGGCTACATCAAAAAGTGTCTTCAAGAAGAATATAAGTATTCTTTGTTTATTTGTTTTTGGTTTTTGAGATTAACCAGAAAATCTCTGTATTGGTTTTGACTGAGATTAGCCAGAAAATCTCAGTGCGGGGTTTCGTTTGTGATAGCCCATTTGAAAACACAATTGTATAGGTTTTAAGGTGAACTAGAGAAAACCTTATTTATAGTGCACGCCAATATCACGTGGGTTGTGATTATTGGGAGTGGAGTAGGTGTGGCTGTTTGAGAACAATTAGTGTACACACCGAACCACTATAACTCTTGTGTTTTGTGGTGGATGATGTATGTGATGGATGTGTGATGAATGTTTGTAATCTTTTCATCTACATGTGGTGAATGCTTGTAATAAATAGCTTCCTATCTTTGCCTCTTGTTCTAGTTTATGATCTTGATCCTTACCGCGTTCAAGAAATCAGGTTGTCCTACCATAAACATTTGTTTCTGGTGTAAGGTTATCCTTTGAACAAGGTTTGACTCAATTTCTCATTACTATTACAAATGAGATCTCTGATTGATTCATTTTTATTTTATATTTTTGTTCATTGTTTTTAAATTGGCATAGTCCTATTCACCCCCCCCCCCCCCCCCCCCCCTTTCTAGTACTAAGAGCTCACCCTTTTCAACTGGTATTAAAGCTAAGTTGCTCATTTGCTGGGATTAAATTCCTTGAGTTTATCGATCTAGAGCTTTCATTATGTCAAATTTCGATGCTTGTTTATTACTAGGCCACCACCTTTTGATGGCTCAAATTATGTTTATTGGAAAGATAGAATGAGGATTTTCTTGAAATCTATTGATGAAAGCGTGTGGCAAGCCACGGTAACAAAATGGAAACCACCTGTGTTTGAGGTTCTAGGCAGTGATGGAACCAAGTCCATTAAAGAAACTCCTTTTTATTTATGGACTATACCTCAGAAAAATGAAAGCAGTGCAAATGATAAGGCTTTAAATGCAATTACATGTGCTCTATCACTTGATGAATTTAAAAGAATCATTTCTTATGATACAACTAAACAAGTCTAGGACATTCTTGAAATGACACACGAAGGAACAACTATTGTCAAGAAATCTAAAGTCCAAATCCTCACTATAAGGTTTGAGGAAATTTGTATGGAAGAAAATGAGTCTTTCATGGACTTCTATATGAAATTAAATGACATAGTCAACTCTATGTGGGGTTTAGGAGATGGAATCCCATAAAGCAAAGTTTGTGCAAAAATATTGCGATCTCTTCCTAAGAGGTTTAATTCCAAAGTTACTGCCATCTAGGAACTAAGAGACACAGATCAAATGAAGCTTGAGGAGTTAGTTGGTTCACTTCAAACCTACGAGTTAAAATTTAAAGCTCACAAAGGTAAGTCCATAGCACTTACATCATCCAAATCTATTTCAAAAGATAGCGATGTTAATTCTGATTTTGAAGACATAGAGGATGATATGGCTTTACTTGTTACAAAGTTTTACTGGATTTTTAAAAGTAAGAAAAGAGTTGATTTTCAAAAACTTCTAATAAGAGAAAGGGAAAATCTAAAACTTGAAAATCTCTAAAAGATAGTCAATGTTTCAACTGCCATGAATATGAGCATTTGACAAATAAGTATCCAAAAAGGGATAAGCCGAAAAGAAAAGGCATGTTAGCCACTTGGGATGAATCATCCAGCTCTGAAATTTCTTCTGACTCGGATGAATCAGAACAAGAAACTTCAAATGAAGTAAAGGGTCTCATGACTATAGCCAGAGTCACCTCCTCAGATAGTTGCGATTCATCTGATTATTAGAATCTCAGGAGTGACCCTGAAAATGAAAACGAAGATGATCTTCAAGATGCCTATAATGCCCTATACAGGGAAAGTTGCAAAATTGTTGTCAAACTAAAGCTTCAAAAAGAAAATTTTCTTAAATTAAAATAAGAACTTGAAAATACTGTTTTGGAAAAATATCATCTTTCTGATTGTTATGAAAAAAGCTAAATGTGATTTAAGTTTCAAAACTTCTGAATTTGAAAACCTCAGAACAGAAAATGAGAAATTAAAGCTTGAAGTTTCTTCTCTATTGAGTTCTAAGGATATTTGGAGATATGCCCTTGGAGACCCTAAGCTTGAAAAATTATTAACCGTATCCAGGAAATGTGGTGATAAATCGAGTCTGGGCTATATCAAATACACTCCTCTGAAAAATAAGAATGTATCTCCTATATTTATTAAAGGAGAATCCTCAAATTCAAAAGGAAAGAGGTTGAAAAATAATAACCAAAATAACTTTAAAAATTCAAAACCTTTTCAAGCTTCTAAAGTCAATCCTAATAACATCAGTTTTAGAAATCAAAGTTATAACCCCTTAGCTAAAAAAATAGTGGACTCACTCAAAGGGCTTCTCAAATCTAACTCCAATATCAAAGTTGATAGACAGAGAAATTTAAATTATACCAAGCCAAGGAAAACCAATACTACTCCTAAACCCAAAACAACAATGAAATGGGTTCCTGAAGTTACTTGTCTTGTTCCCCACACTGCCTTTAAGGCTTCTAGACATTTAAAGTGGTACCTAGACAATCGTTGTTCAAGACATATGACAAGTGACAAAGATATATTCACCAACTACAAAGAAATGAATGATGACTTAATTACTTTTGGTGATGAAAGCAACTGCGAGATTATTTGCCAAGGTACTGTATAAATTTCTAACATTTCTTCTTTTGAAAACGTCTTATATGTTGAAGGTCTTAAGCACAATCTTTTAAGTATATCTCAAATCTGCGATAACAAATATAGTGTTAATTTTACTAATCAAGGATGCAATATTTCAAATGAGAAAGGTTGTGTGATAGTAAATGGTTGTAGAACTTCTGAAAATTGTTATATCATTAATGAGTCTTGCTTGTCTACATTCACATGTTACGTGGTCCAAACAGATGAAACTTAATTATGGCATAAGCGCCTTGGATATGTTAACTACCGAAATCTTTATAGACTAAGCAAAATTGATCTTATTAGAGGTCTACCCAAACTAAAGAAAGTTGATAAAATATGTGGTGCATGCCAGATTGGCAACCAAACTAGGAGGAGTCACAAGAAAGTGAACTCATCTGCCACATCCAAACCCCTTGAACTTCTCCATATGAATCTAGTTCGACCAACCAGAACTGAGAGTAGAGGTGGTAAGAAGTATTTTCTAGTTATTGTTGATGACTTTACCAGATTTACTTGGGTAGCATTCACGAGAGAAAAATCTGAGACTCTCGATGAAGTAAAAAAGATACTAAAATGAATTCAGACTGAAAAAGAAATGAATGTTATCAAGATCAGAAGTGATCGTGGGACTGAATTCGAAAATAGCAAGTTTGAGAAATTATGTACCGATCATGGTATATCACATGAGTTTTTCGCTCCTAAAATACCTCAACGAAATGTGGTTGTTGAAAGAAAAAATGGAGTGCTACAAGAGATGGCTAATGTTATGCTAAATAGCATAAAGTTACATAAAAATTTGTGGGCTGAAACTGTAAATACTACATGTTATATTATAAACTGTGTGTACATAAGAAAATCTAAAGATAAAATAGCTTATGAGTTGTGGTTTAATAAAAACTAAACTGTTAAATACTTTCGAATTTTTGGAAGTAAGCGCTTCATCGTACGTGAACGTGAAAATCTAGGGAAGTTTGAAGCCAAAAGTGATGTAATGATATTCTTGGGTTACGCTCTGAATAGTCGAGCATAGTGTGTTCTTAATAAGAGAATAGGAGTGATTCAGGAATCTATTAATGTTGTAATTGATGATCACCTGAACACACCCACATCTAGTTCAGAAGATGATGAAGTCAATTTAATTGAGAAACCTAACTCCTCATCTAGTCCAGTCAATACTAAACTAAGATCAGTCAAAGATCATCCTACCAATCTAATATTAGGCAATCCTCTCACTGGAGTGAGTATAAGAAAACAATTAGAGAACATTTGCAATTATGTTTGCTTTACTTCTTAAGTTGAACCAGCCAACGCAAAAGAAGCACTTACTGATGAAAATTGGATTGTTGCCTTGCAAGTAGAATTAAATCAGTTTGTTAGGAATGATGTTTGGTACTTGGTTCTAAGACCATCTGATAAACACATAATTGGAACCAAATAGATTTTAAAAACAAATCCGATGAATTGGGAAATATAATCAGAAACAAGGCTAGACTGGTTGTACAAGGATGCACTCAAATAGAAGGAGTCGATTATGATGAAACCTTTGCTCCAGTAGCTCGTCTTGAATCAATCAAATTATTTATATCCATTATTTTCTTCAAAAGTTTAAGATATATTAAATGAATGTTAAAAGTGCTTTCTTAAATGGTGATCTACACGAAGAGGTCTAGGTTGAACAACCTAAGGGCTTTGAGGACCTTAAACACTCTAATTATGTATATTGCCTTAAAAAGGCACTTTACGGTCTGAAACAAGCTCCCAGGGCAAGGTATAAGAAGCTGACTAAGTTCTTACTCAGTCACAATTTTGTTATGGGAAGTATCGATAAAACCTTATTTGTTAAAAAATATAATGAACACATACTAATTGTAAAGATATATGTTGATGATATTATCTATGGTTCTACATGCACTTACATGTCCGTTGAGTTTGCAGAGCTTATGAAATCCAAGTTCGAGTTGAGTATTGTGGGAGAATTGAACTACTTTCTAGGCTTGCAGGTTAAACAGCTAAAAGATGGTATCTTCATTTCTCAAACCAAATACACTTTAAATTTGGTTATGAAATTTAGATTTGAGAATGGTAAGAAATTCGATACTCCTATGAGTATGACTCTCAAGCTTTCAAAGGATGAAACGGGTAAAAGTATAGACTCTCGGTTATATCACAACATGATTAGTAGTCTCTTATACTTAACTGCAAGTTGACCAGATATTGTATTCAGTGTAGGTATATGTGCTAGATATCAATCAGATCCAAAAGAATCACATCTTATTGCTGTTAAATGCTTTATTAGATATGTTGTAAGTACTGCTAATTTTGGCCTCTGGTATCCGTATGATACAAATGTTCAATTAGTTGGATATACAGATGCTGACTGGGTAGGGAACATTGATGATAGAAAGTCTACCAGTGGTGGATGTTTCTATGTTGGGAGTTGTTTAGTTTCCTGGCACAATAGGAAACAAAGTTCGGTATCGTTATCTACAGCTAAGGTTGAATACATTGCAGCTGCTAATGTTTGTACCCAGCTTGTTTGGATGAAAAGACTGTTAAACGATTACGGTATTGCGTAAGATACAATGATCTTGTATTGCGATAACTCTTGCACAATTAATATCTCAAAAAATCTTATCCAACGTTCTCGTACGAAGCAATTGATATTTGTTATCACTATATTCAAGAATTGGTTGAAGATAAAAGTGTTTCTTTAGAATATATCCGGACAGAAAATCAACTTGCTGACATTTGGATTAAATCGCTTGACAGGAGTAGGTTTTCTAAATTGAAATTTGATATTGGTATGTGTAATTCAAATTAATTGGATTATATTATTTTTGTCATGCCCCAAACTCGGAAACCGGGCTCACATGATTCCTGATTGCCGAATCCGCCGCCGACCACCTCCGTAGTACCCCATTCTCGGCTCCTGTCACCCATATACCAGGTTCCGATCCTAGGATCCTACAAGGAGGATTTTAAACATGAATTCATTTCATAATTTGCATAACCCACTAGCAATAACTATAAGAGCACCATAAAAAAATTCACTATGGTAAAAAACTTTTGAGTACAAGGCGCATAAAGAGAAATATAATGATAATAATAACCAAAAACTCCTGAAGCTCCGTAGCACGCTCCTGCTCCTGCTCAACTACGACTGCGTCCTTGCGTCACCTGCACGCATCTATCATGCATAAGCTTATAGGAAGCTTAGAGGGTGGTGATAGTGTGTGCAGAATATAAGCTTACTTGGAATGCAATATCAGAGTAATGCGGAATATGCTGGTGAATTCATGAATACTATTAGTTGTAGCAAGGCTATGCGATGTAAAACATAAATGCTATGGGCTATACCAAGGCTATAATGTGATGCAAGGCATGAGTGCTATCGGCTATACCAAGGTCATGCGATGCGAGATGCAAATCAAGCATACCAATCCTCATCGGAATCCACATAATCATACAACTCATCTTTAGGATATCACCAGGGTCTATTATACTCTACGCCAGCTTGTCGCCTCTATCCGAAAGCACAACTGGGTAACTAGAAGAGACCTCACTATCCGCCTGCCAATGTCGGGCCCAGCCCGTCGATAGCGGACCCATTCCTTAAGCTGGTCAGACTCAACTTAGATATTGCCCCCACACATAGGTGGGTAAGGTCACACCCCTTTCCAACAGACCACGACAAAGTGAAAAACACAGCCTCTTTGTATTTGGCCCTCATGCACTCATACATCCACTCGGTCTAGGCATTGGAGCATCCTTCATTGTACTATAAGGATTTGGGGACTTTCACCCTAAGACATCCTTCGCGCCCCCGTGCTTAAACAGTATTTTCGGTATCCAATCCTGCCGTCTGTGCTATACCTGCGGAGGCTACAACTCTGATGTCGCTAGGGCAAATAGTAATCACAATTACACAATGCAAGATGCATGAGTCACACAGTCCTATCATGTATCAATCCTACGCATGTCGTGCGCTCATGTGGGACAACTCCACCTATCAGGGAGTCCCATGAACAACTTGCCCAATGTCATACGCAATGGTCAACCATCTCATATCAATCATGCGGATGATGCGTATGGACATGTATCATGATGCTGTGTTATCGCATACTCATAATCGACATCGATAATCGGCCTATATACAAAGCGGGGTCCATCAATGGACAGCCGATCTAAACCATACTATCATAAGGCTCACTAGATGCCCTAAGGAGCCCAAATGAGTTCTAGATGGACTCCAAAATTAAAACAATCCTAATAGCAATCAATAGGGCCAACATTTTGGGTTAACCCAAGAAAAATAGATGGATCATGCAATATCAATGGGGCCCAATAATTAGGGTCAATCCCACTTAGAGAATGATGAGAATAAGCCTAATAAGGCCTAAGGGAAAGTCACGATGTGGACATTTAACCATCAATGCCCCTTAATGTGGACATTCAACCAACATTGTTCCCAAGAAGTGGCCCACATAGAGCCTAACATATAGTGGGCCCATGGCCTCACACAAGGGTCTCATACACAACATAATGGGCCTCACACAAGGGTCTCATACACAACATAATGGGCCTCACACATGGGCTTAATATACATCACAATGGGCCTCCCTCAAGGGTATAATATGCATCACATTAGGCTTCACTCATGAGCCCCATATACATTATTATGGGCCTCACTCATGGTCCTCACATACATCACTTTGGGCCTTACTAAATGGGCGTCATACATCACATCGGGCCTCATCATATGAGCCTCAAATACATCTTATTGGGCCTCATCAAATGGGCTGTAAATACATCTCATTGGGCCCCATTCAAAGGCCATAAATACATCACATGGGCCTGATTTCTGGTCCTCAAATACTACACAATGGGCCTCATACAACAGTTGGGCCTCATACATATCAAGTGGACCTGATGGGGCAGCCCTTGGCTTAACAAAATTGATCGACAGCGTGGTTAAAACACACTCATTATGGTGCACCCCACATGCTGATGGGGGCGTGGTGAATACATACATCAGGGCGGGTTCCCACACTACCCTAGACAGATGGACGGCTGGAGAACCACATACATTCAAGTGGGGTCCACGTCCTCAAGCAGACGAACAGTTGGATATAACAATACATCATGGTGGCCTCACGCCACTCGTCCAGATGGACGGGTTTATATAGAGCATATACATCAAGGTGGGTCCCACCACCACACGTGCCACACATGTGGGGTGGGCCCCATGTCCCAAAAAAGATGGATGGTATGTATAAAATACATACATCATGGCAGGACACAACTTGTTGATGTCCCAGCAATGGGACCCACCACCCTACATTGGACGGTGTGGATAGAAGAATACATACATTAGGGTGTCATCCCACCGTCCCAATCAAATGGACAGTGGGGATAGAGAATACATGCATTAAGGTGGGCCCATCCCACACATGCAACACTTGTGGGTGGGTCCCACACCTCAAGAAAAAGGGATGGAGGGTGTTGGATGTAACACAAATACATAAGGTGGGTTCCACCGTCCTGGCCAATGGACGGCTGGATGAAACATTACATCACGGTGCGTCCCACCTGGACGGCTCATATAAAACACATACACCATGCTGGCCCATAAAGCTTGCTGATGTCGATGTAGCAGCAAGCTGCTGGCCGTCCAGCGGATGGACAACCCAGATGTAAAAATGCAGAGGTGGGTCCACACGCATGGGACCCACTAGTAGATAAGCTGATATTTATTTTCCTTCCATCTGGCCTGACCCCAAAAATGGGCAGCAAGGTGGGCTCCATAAACTGGACGTCCAAAAGTTTCTGGATAGTTTGGATTTTGCTAATCATATTAGTGGGCCACACACATCATCATCATCACCTTAAAAGAAATGAGAAAGAGAGAGGAAGAGAGGGAGAGAGAGAAAAAGAGAAAGGACCGGCCAAAGGAGGGAACCCCGCCACTATGGGCCCCTTAAAGCTCCAAACCATACATCATGATCATCATATGGGTCTCATGCATTGCATGGCCCTAAATCAGAAAATCTAAGGTGGGGATGCCATCCCCACAATGAAAATCAAGGGTCTAGATGACCCATTAATGACCTAGATCAAGTAATACATCGTGATGGGGTCCATGGAGAATGGCCCCATCATGGCTTGTGCATGCAACCAAGGTGGGCCATTAGCCACACCTAGGGGGTAAAATAGGATCTCCACCATTGATTGGTGGGTCCTACATGCCCCCAAGTAAGAAAATCTAAAGTTCTAAGCTAGAAAACCAATGATCAAAACCTAGAAAAGCACCCACCTATGATCTTCTTCTCCTTCTTCCACCCTTGGGTTCTTATGCTTCAAATGAGTTGATTTAATGGTGGTGATGGGTTCCTAAGGGCTGGATTGGGAGGGCTTGAGCTTAAAGGTGGCTAGATTTTTGGACCTCTCATGGAGGGTTGAAGGTTGCTAGCTATGGAGAATTGAGAAGGAAAGGAGAGAGGAGAGAGAGAGAGAGAGAGAGAGAGAGAGAGAGAGAGAGAGAAATGATTACCTAGCTCTTTTAGCTAGGCAATGATGATGGTGTAAGACATGGGGAAGAAAAATAATAATGGGCTAGGGAGTAGGGTGGCTAGGATAGCTAGGGTAGCTGGGGGTGATGTCATCCTCATGATGACCTAGGGAAGTGTGTCATGGGATAGGTGGGTCCCACAACATGCGGTCCACGACCATGATCATGCGCAGCCCATATCTCATGATATAGACGTCGGATAGGCGCACTAGACGTGGCATCGGAACCGCGACAACGACGTGGTCGTAATGGTGCAGGTTTTGGGTCGAGCTAACTCAAGTTTATAGGATGAGACTCAGGATCAGAAGCAAATGAAATCTAAGGGTCGTGGGTCGCCAGAATTTGACTGGGAGGATCGCGGGATCCTACGAAATGGAACGGACACTAGGACATGGGCCTGACAGCGCTCCCCTCCTAATAAAAATTTTGTCCTCGAAATTTACTATCACACAGAATAATCAAGAAAGGAAGAGAAAGCATGACATCATGAGCACATAACAATCAATGCAATACAAGGCATAATACAATCAATCTACAAACAAATGGGGATAGTGCTCTCTAATCTCTGCCTCCCACTCCCAAGACGCCTCCTCAACAGAATGATGACCCCACTAAACCTTCACCAAAGGAATGACCTTGGTTCGGAAGACCTGCTCCTTCCGATCAAGGATGAAATTGGTTGCTCAATGTAGAAAACATCCTCACAGACCTCAAGAGGCTCCCAATCAATCACAGAAACGGTGTCTAACCCACACTTCTGCAGCATAGAAACATGAAAAACGTTGTGGATGCCAGACAACTCAAGAGGTAAGGCAAACCTGTAGGCCACGGCGCCAACGCGCCCAGTGATCTCGAAAGGTCCAATAAACCTCGGGGCGAGCTTACCCTTCGCTTCAAACAAGCTCGGGACCTAGGAGACGGTGCTCTCCAACCTCGGCCCAACCACTGGGAGATCTACACGACCTGCCATACAAAGCCTTAAAGGGAGACATACCAATAGTCGCCTGGTATCTATTATTATACGCAAACTCAGCCAAGCGCAAATGCTCGTCCCAGCTACTTGAGAAGTCGGTCACACAAGCATGAAGCATATCCTCAAGGATCTGGTTGACCCTCTCAGTCTGCCCATCGGTTTACGGATGATAAGCGGTGTTGAACTGCAAGGCAGACCCTGTCACTTTCTGGAAGCTCCTCCAAAACTAAGACGTGAACCTCGGGTCTTGGTTGAAATAATCAAAACCGGAAACCGTGCAGTTTCACGATCTCATCAATAAACAATCTAGCAAGAAAATGTACCGACTTCATCGGACGATCTACTACAACCTAGATGACACCATGACTCCACTGAGTCCTCAGCAACTGTAACATCCCGGATTTTCGCCAACCTGGAATTAGACGTCCTTAGGCGATGGGTCAATCCTAACACAGGTTTAACTTCCCAAACGCTCAATTAAAGCCTCAAATCCCGTCTTAAACCATTTTCTTCACAAATCCCACCCTTCACTACCTTGTGCTTTCAATTTTTCAAAGCACTTTCGCCCTAGACACTATCTTAAACTAGCTAAGTAGTAAAACTTGGATCACTTTATATACAAACTACAATGGCCTAAGTACCATCTCAACCAGAAAACAATTAGGATTAAATCCTTTAGAAATGTAACAAAGTTAACTAAGTGCAAACTCGATTAGCCATGAAATCCATTGGGATCGCTTTAAATACGATCTGTAAGACCCAAAACTTGCAAAATCAGTGACTCTAGGTTTCCCTAAAGTCTAGAGCCAAACTCATTACCCGTCTGCTCTCGGGACTGAAACGAAACTTCGTATGAGGTCTTGATCGCACATCGGAAGTCCGATTAACACGAAGCTAAGGAACCAGGACCGCCCCACTGGGCTTGACAATCATCTCAAAAATCAGATGATTCCGATGTCCGACGTCCATTTATTTCGATCCGGAGCAAGGGTGTGTGAAAAACACTATTCCTTTTGAAAAGAAAATATCTGGAATAGTGATCTGGCACCTTTCGCTTGCGCATCAGTATTAAGCAACCTGACCGTCAGAATCAGACCAAATTACACCCTCGGATCAGGAAAAATTTCAGGAACATTTACATGTACTCAGAAATTCTGATCGTGGCCCACGGACCGTTGAACTGAAAGTGGTCCGCCACGTGCGATCTGGGAATCCGATCGAGCCGAAAACGTAATCCCACGTAGATCCGCAGAGGGTGAGCTTAAGTCTGACGTTTGGCTCAAAGAGGGCCACCAGAACACCTCTTTTGAGCTGGAAAAGTGGCGAATATCCTATATTAGCAGTAACCCGTGAACAGGAGTCTATTTCGGTGAAGTTTTAGGCTATATAAGGACCTTAAACCCTCTCCCATTCCAGCCATACGAATTTGGATTTGAGAGAGGGAAAAGAGAGAGGAAGTGAGGGAGAAGTGGGAGAATCTCCCTGCCGTCGTTCCCTGCCACCACACGGGCTGCACCATCCCTTTCTCGTCGCTTTCCCAGCGATTCCAGCCCCGTTTCTAGGTAAGAAACCCTAACCCTAATCTGTTTTAGGGTTGTATAGGTTGTAGGTTATGAAATAGCTAACCTATTTCGTTCTCTAGGTTGCCAAACTCCCGTATACGGAAGCTTAGCGAACCTATCAACTCCGTTACGATTCTACGACAAAAGGTGCGGACTTTAGGTGTATAGGTTACGTTTTTCAACGCTTTCAATGTCAGATAATGATAGATTCATGATCTGCATGCAATTGCACATGTACAAAGTGCTTTCCGTTTCCTGTTTCGATTAACATTGTAGAATATGGAATTTCACATACTCTAGATATACGTAGAAATACCGTATACGTATTTTTTTTGGAGAAGTGTTTAACATGTTTATTTAATGTATGATTATACTATATATGGATAAAATACTAGTTTGGCGAAAGGAATCGCCGTAATACATGTTCACTTGTAAATGCTACGTATGTTGAAATTGTGTATTCTAGAAATACTGTATACGTATAAATTTTGGAGATGTATGTATCATGATTATTTGCTGTAGTAATATATTATACATGGATAAAACACTAGCTTGGCTAAGGGATAACCCTAATACATGTTTTACTAACATACACCATGTATGTTGTAATAGTGTATTCTAAGTGTTTGTGGAAATGGCTGAATGAGTATGGAATTCTCATTCATGCTCGCCATGACTAATTGTCATGGATTCATGATTGTTATATTGGCGATACCCCCTTTGACGAAAGGATTTGCCCTAATCACGCCACGGCCATTATACCCTATATATGCTAAAATGTGTGGCCCAAGTGTTTGTGGAAATGACTGAATGGATATGGAACTTGGATTCCTACTTGCCATGACTATCCGTCGTGGGTGTACGCGTATTATGATTGGGGCAACTCCCTAGTGAAAGGATTTGGCCTAATGCCTATGTTATTGACATATGTCATGTATGTGATGTATGTAAGTTCAAGTATAACTTGAAATGTCTGAGTGAGTAGTAGTTAGCAAATTGTAATGTATAAGGGTGTTGAGACATGATTCTCAACCTCTATAAACTATGTGTATGATCTCCTTTGATAGTTGTGTGATTAGGAATGGAACATGTACAAACTCATGCTTGTGTTGTGATTCATAACATGCTCAACTGCTTTATGATTTTAACTATGTGATGCATATGTTTAATCTATATTTACGTTGTATGATCCGTCATGGGTGATGGGGGAGCGGAGCAACGAGTGCGTGCAACAGCCCTGGCAGCCCTAAACGGATAATACCAGACTGATTGGAAGATTTGAATCCTGATCTATTACTGCTTTTATCTCTGTAATTGATTGTGTTTGGGGCTATGATTATAGTCCAGGCAATCGGTAACGGGATTGAACTCGTGGCTGAGATTCATTTGCCACGTGGGATGTGTTCGACGAACTCGAGTCGTGCGTTGCCTGTCGGCAGTGGCTAGGCCACACGAAGTTGTTTATGCACTTCATGTCGTGCAGCTCAATGGGCGATCGTGCTAGTCGAGCTCATCAAGTAACCCGATCTGCCTTATGCATGTTCACCCTGTTTGGTCGCTACTGCTTGAACCTAGGGTACCAAACTTACCAGTGGCGATCCCCGTTTAACCATGGTACCTAGATCCGCTAAGTCGCATGAGCCGGGCATGGTGGTATGGGACACCGTGGTCGAGCTGTCGGCCTACGCTGGGGCCATGTGCCTCCCCGTAGTGACCATTGCGCAATCAACTCGTGAGCCGAATATGGTGGTATGGGACACTGTATTCGAGCTGTCGATACTTCGGCGAGAGCCGAGTATGGTGAGATCTGTGCTCGTGCTGACGGGCAACGAGTCCTCCGTGGTATCATCGAGTACACTTCAAGGGTCTGTGATTGGCCACGAGTCTTTCACAGCAACTAGAGTGTGAGTTGAGCCGAGTACGGTGAGACCTGTACTTGAGCTGACGGCTAGTGATTGAGCCGAGTACGGTGAGACCTGTACTCGAGCTGACGGCCAGCAATTGAGCCGCATACGGTGAGATCTGTATCCGCGCTGACGGGTGATGAGCCCTTTGCGATGCCTTCACTACGTTTCTCAAACCATAACATCGTATGAGAATAACTAGGATTGACGACCCTAGAATGGATCATGTTTGGGAATGATACAAGGGAGGTACCTTAGTTTCCCAATACTGCTGTTTGAAATGGACTAATAAAACTTGGTAATCATGAGCATCATCACACCGCATGTGCTTTGTAGATGTGGCGCACTGAGGGAGTAAGCATTCGCGAACGTAAGATGGTGTCGCTCGAGGGTGGTTTGGCAAGGGCATACAGCATCATGTCATTTCATTCTTGCATTTATAAGAGTAGTTAGAATTGTTTGATTTGTACTGCTTTATCATTACTGCTTGATTGAATTGATAACATGTTAACCTATGCTTTACTGTTCCACTGAGTTGATCACTCACTCCCACGTTACGGGACGGTGTTCCGAACACCCACCAGATTTGTTGAGTTTCAGGTGGTGGCGATGCTTGTGAAGCAGAGCCGGACTACTTCTATGATGATAGGAGGAATTCTCCTATCTGTATCTCTCTGGCAGGTCGATGAAGACCTGATATTGTATTGACGGGGCTATGGTACATGGGATAGGAGGCATTACACTTCCTCACATTTGGTACATTTTAGAACTGCACTTGTATTTATTTAACCTGGTAATGTTATCACACTCTGGAGACTCATCATAAGTTATATATTTTATCTATCTATCACAGTCTTCCGCTTGCAAATTTAACTGTCTCTGGAGTATGATATGCTGTTTTGGCTTAATCTCACTCATGTTCAATGCACGAATACAGTCAACATTCAATCATCATTCATTTTGTTGCATAAGTGATGTTCTGGAACTCGGGAGTTGAGTTTATGCTCGACCCCCGATTTTCAGGGCGTTACAGCAACCCATAATAAAATCGGTGGATACGTGCTCCGACTTCCACATCAGATGCTCAACGGTTGCAATGGACCAGGGGGTCTCTGATGATCGGCCTTGACACAATGACATTTGTCACACTCGGCCACAAAACTAGTGATATGGGGTTTCATCCCTGCCCAAAAATACTGACGCCTCATATCACGGTATATCTTTGTCGAGAAAGGGTGGATAAAAAACTATGATCGATGTGCATCGGTCATAAGATCTCTGTAAAACCCTGGAACATCCGGGACAGATAATCAGCCACTGAAATGAAGTCCATTAGAACCAATCTGCCAATCTGTTTGACTCTCAGATGCTGCCTCTGCCCAATAACTCTGCAATGACTCGTCTACCTGCTAAGCCTCGATCCCTTGCAACGAGAGAGGGTTTAATCGACAGGCTCGATAACTGCACAATAGAAGATTGTAAGCCAAACGCAAAGTCAAACGTTGACACACCCTTAAGCATCTTCCACTCCTTAATCATCATATGCACCACTAGGTCTCGTGGCTGACGGCTAAGGGCATCCAACACCACGTTCGCCTTGCCCGAATGGTACTGAAGATCAAAATCATAATCCTTCAGGAGCTCCATCCAATGCATCTACCTCATGTTCAGCTCAGACTGAGAGAATAGGTACTTTAAGCTCTTATGGTCAGAGAAGAGCTTGAACCTGACCCCATAAAGAAAGTGTCTTCACACCTTCATTGCGAAGACAACGGCTGCCAGCTCCAAATCAAGCGTGGGATAGTTCAGCTCATGGACCTTAAGCTGGCGAGACGCAAAAGCTACAGGCTTCCCGTACTGCATCAAGACAATACCCAAGCCAATACATGAAGTATCAGTAAATACAACAAAGACTTCACTTCCAGAGGGAAGAGTGAGAACAGGAGCAGACGTGAGGCGGTCCTTCAGCTTCAGAAACGCTCGCTCGTAGGCGTCACTCCACACAAACTATGTGCCCTTATGGGTCAGCTTGGTCAACGGTGCTGCGATACAAGAGAATCCCTTGATAAATCATCGATAATATCCCACCAAACCAAGAAAATTACGGATCTTGGATGCGTTCGTGGGCTTGCCCCACTGACGCACTGCATCAACCTTCAAGGGGTCCATTGCGACACCCTCCCTCGTCACCATGTGACCGAAGAACTTCACCTCCTCCTGCTAAAACTCACACTTCTCGAGCTTCGCATACAACTGGTGGGTATGGAGGGTCTGCAAGGAGATCTCCAAATGCTGCTCATGGTCCTCACGAGTCCTAGAATAAATCATAATGTCGTCGATGAAGACCACAACAAATTGATCAAGATAAGGACGGAAGATCTCATTCATCAACTGCATGAAGACCGAGGACGCATTGGTCAGTCCGAAGGACATGAACTGAAACTCAAAGTGACCATAGCGTGTCTTGAAAGCTATCTTCAGGATGTCCTCCTCTTGGAACCGAATCTGATAGTAATCGAACCGTAAGTCAATCTTCGAAAAGAACTGTGCACCCTATAGCAGATACTTGTTCTTGATCGTGACCCGATTGAGCTCACGGTAATCCACCTAGAGCCTTAATGAGCCATCCTTCTTCCTATCGAATAGTACCGGCGCTCCCCACGGTGAACTGCTCAGATGAATGAATCCCAACTCTCGCAACTCATCCAACTGCTGCTGCAACTCTTGTAACTCCATCGGTGTCATACGATACGGGGCCTTCGAGATAGGCGCGGTACCAGGCACAAGGTCAATCTGAAACTCAATATACCAGAGTGGCGGCAATCTCGAAAATCACAAACCACTAGCAACTACTCGATGCCCACTGCAAAGGGCTCCTTTGATGTGCACGACATCAAACAAGACAACGACTCTCCTCTAGGCTCGGCAACGAACTGGAACTGCGGCAAGCCATCTATAAGGAATGCGACCGTCTTCACAGAGCAGTTCAAGACGGCGTGGTACTCGGCAAGCCAATCCATGCCCAGGATGACATCAAACTCTGACATCGGCAATACAAACAAATCTGAAGGCAAGAATGTCTCCTTGATCAAGATGGGGTAAGACAAACAACATCGACTTGGCACTGTAGTCTTCCCCAAGGGCATCGATACGGTCAATCCCTCACGGGTAGACTCGGTCGGCAATCCAGTTGAACGACAGAAATCCTATGATATGAAAGAATGAGATGCACCAGAGTAGAACAACACTCGACCAATGTATGCATAAATAAGAAGAATACCCTCAACGACTCCTCCAGAGGATTGCAGGTCCTGCTGAGCTGCATAGAATCTAGCTTGAACTGACTGGGTAGGTGTCTGTCCCCTCTGAGGTCTCTATTGCTGCTGTGGCTGGAACTACTGCCTCGGCTGTTGTGGTCTCGATGGCTGGTGTCGCTGCCGATGATGTGGGGGCTTTGGTGGTAGGAGCTGATGTCGCTGTTGTTCTTGCGGGGGCAGCTGCGGTGATCTCGGCAGCTGCTGACGGGGACACTCCCACCTATGGTGTCCTATCCCACCGCATCGGTAACAAACATCGGGGAGATGCCTCTGAGATGGTGCTGGAGGTGCCGCTGACATTGCTGGTGCTCTGCGGATCACGCGCCTCTACTGATGGAAACCACTAGAGGGAGCCCTCCTCCAATCTCTTCTCTGACCCCGTTCACTCTGAGTGCTGGCTCACTCAGTCTCGTAAATCTATGCTGTAACAGCCCAGATTTTTGTCAACCTGGGATTAGACGTCCTTAGGCAATGGGTCGATCCTAACACCTTATTAACTTGTCAAAACTCAGTCCCAAAGGCTAAAATCGCTTGCGAACCCATTTCTTTCACAAATCCCACCCTTCACCACCTTGATCTTTCAATTTTTCTAAGTACTTTCACCCTAGACACTATCTTAAACTAGCTAAGTAGTATAACTTGCATCACTTTATATATAAACTACAAAGGACTAAGTACCACCTCAGACAGAAATCTTATAGGACTAAATCCTTTTGAAATGAGACAAAGTAACTAAGTGCAAAACTAGATTAGCTACGAAATTCGCTAGAATCGCTTTAAATACGATCTGCAAGACCCAAAACTTGTAGAATCATTGACGCTAGGTTACCCTAAAATCTCGGATCAAACTCATTACCCGACTGCTCTCGGGAGCACGTTGAAACTTCATATTAGATCTGGACCGCACATCGGGAGTCCGAATAATACGAGGTTAAGGATTTAAGATCACCTCGCTGGGCTTGACCAACATCTCGGAAATCAAATCCAGATAGTGTCCCAGCGCTATTCGCTTGAGCTAGGAGTGAAGAGTGTGAGAAATGTGAAATTAATTCAAAATAAAATATCTCAAAAGTAATTTGGTACCTCTCACTTGCGGATCAGTTTTAAGCAACCAGACCGTCATAATCAAACCAAATAACACCCTCGGATCAGGAAAAATTTCATACACATATCCATGTACTCGGAATCTCCGATCGAGATCCGCTGACCGTTAAACTGAAACTGGTGCACCACGCGTGATCTGGAATCCCGACTGAAATGAAAACTTAACTAAACGTAGATCCGGTGTCAGTGAGTTTAAGTCCGACCTTTGGCTCAAGGAGGCCCGCCAGAAGTCCTCCGTTGAGCTGAAACTGACCCGCTTTGGTTATAACCTAAGTATACTTGACCTGGAGTCTATTTCGGTTAGTTTTTAGGCTATATAAGGACCTTAAACTCTCTCATTGCAGCCATGCGAATTTGAGAGGAACCCTAGAGAGAGGAGAGAGAAGAGAGAGAGAAGTGTGGGATATGTGGGAGCATCTCCCTTCCTTGCTTCCCTGCTATTATCCATGCTTAACCGCTCCGTTCTTATCGTTTTTCCAGCAATTCCAGCTCCGTTTCTGTTTTGGGGTTTTGATAGTTGTAGGTTATGAAATAGCTAACCTATTTCATTCTATAGGTTGCTAAACTGTCGAATACGGAAGCTTAGTAAACCTATCGGATCCGTTACGATTCTACGACAAAAGGTGCGGACTTTAGATGTATAGGTTATGGTTTTCAACATTTTCAATGTCAGATAATGATAGATTCATGATCTGCATGCAATTGCACATGTACAAAGTGTTGTCTGTTTTCCGTTTCGATTAAAGATGAAAAATATGGAATTCTACATACTCTAGGTATTTGTAGAAAGTATCGTATACGTATAAATTTTGGAAATGTGTTTGACATGATTAATTGTTGTATGAATATATTATATGTGGATAAATTACTTGTTTGGCGAAAGGACTCGCCCTATACATGTTTTGCTTATATACACTATGTATGTTGAAATTGTGTATTCTAGAAAGTACTGTATACGTATAAATTTTGGAGATATATTTGCCATGATTATTTTCTGTATGAATATATTATACATGGATAAAATACTTGCTTGGCGAAAGGATAGCCCTAATACATGTTTTGCTAACATACACCATGTATGTTGTAATAGTGTATTCTAAGTGTTTGTGAAAATGACTGAATGAGTATAGAATTCTCATTCGTGTTCTCCATGACTAATTGTCATGGATATATGATTGTTGTATTGGCGATACCCCTTTGACGAAAGGATTTGTCCTGAATCACGCCACGACCACTATACGCTATATATGTTGAAATGTGTAGCCCAAGTGTTTGTGAAAATGTTCAAATGAATATGGAACTTGGATTCCTACCTTCCATGACTATCCGTCGTAGGTGTACGCGTGTTATGATTGGGGCAACTCCCTAGTGAAAGGATTTGGCCTAATGCCTATGTGATCAACATATGTCATGTATGTTGATGTATGTATTTTAAAGTGTTTGTTGAAATGTTTGAATGAGCAGTAGAGTAGTTAGCAAATTGTAATGTATAAGGGTATTGAGATATGATTCTCAACTTCTTTTAACTATGTGTATGTTTTCCTTGGATAGTTGTGTGATTAGGAATTGAATATGTACAAACTCATGCTTGTGTTGTGCTTCATAACATGCTCAACTGCCTTTATGATTTTATCTATGTAATGCATATGTTTAAATCATATTTACGTTGTATGATCCGTCATGGGTGATGGGGGAGAGGAGCAACGAGTGCGTGCAATAGCCCTGGCAGCCCTAAACGGATAATACCAGACTTTGATTGTATGATTTGAATCTTGATCCATTACTGCTTTATTATCTGCAATTGATTGTGTTTGGGGCTATGATTATAGTCCAGACAATCGGTACCAGAATTGAATTCGTGGCTATGATTCATTTGCCACGTGAGATATGTTCGACGAACCCGAGTCGTACTTCGGTTCGCGATAGTGGTTGGCCACACGAAGTGCTTATGCGCTTCATATCATTCAACTTGTTGTGCGCTCGAGCTCGTCAAGCAACCCGATCTGTCTTATGTATGTTCACCATGTTTGGACGCTACTGCTTGAACCTAGGGTACCAAACTTACCAGTGAAATCCCTTTTAACCATGGTACCTCGATCCGCTAAGACTCATGAGCCGGGCATGGTGGTATGGGACATTGTGGTCGAGCTGTCGGCCTACGCTGGGGCCACGTGCCTCCCCGTAGTGACCAGTGAGCAACCAGACTCGTGAACCAATTATGGTGGTATGAGACGCTATATTCGTGCTGTCGGCCTACATTGATAAGGTGATGGGGGAGTGGTGCAACAAATGCGAGCAACAGCCCTGACAGCCCTTTGTAGTGACCTCGAGCATACTCTGGAATCGCGGTGAGCCTTAGAGTTTTGCCGTAGTGTATGGAGTATGAACTAGGCTTGTTTCTGTATAGTGATGAATCGTTAAAGAGGTGATGGGGGAGTGGTGTAAACCTTGTGCATAACAGCCCTGACAGCCTTTGCAGTGACCTAGAAAACACACCATCGTCTGAGATTAACTAGGAGTGACGACCCTAGAATGGTTCATGTTTGGGAATGATACAAGGGTGGTACCTTAGTTTCCCAATCCCGCTGTTTGAAATGAACTAATAAATACTCGATAATCATGCCCATCATGCATTGCATGTGCCTGGAAGATGTGGAGCACTGAGGGATGAAAGCATGCCTAGAACGTAAGATGGTGTTGCACGAGGGAGGGTGTGGTGAGGGCATACATCATGACTGCATTCATACTTGTATTAATAAGAGTAGTTAGGAGTGTTTGATTTTACTGCTTTATCATTACTGCTTGACTGGATTGATAACATGTTAACCTATGCTTTACTGTTCCACTGAGTTGATCACTCACTCCCACGTTACGGGACGGTGTTGTACACACCAACCAGATTTGTTGAGTTTCAGGTGATGGCGATGCTTATGAAGCAGAGCCAGGCTACTACTATGATGTTGAGGAGGAGTTCTCCTACATGTAATCTCTGACAGGTCTATGAAGACCTGGTATTGTATTGACGGGGCTATGATACTTGGGATAGAAGACATTACACTTACACATTTGGTATATTTTAGAAATGTACTTGAAATTTATTAACCTGGTAATGTTATCACACTCTGGAGACTCACCACAGTTTTTATATATTATATATTATATATATCTACCATAGTCTTTCGCTTGTAATTTAACTGTCTCTAGAGTATGATATGCTGTTTTGGCTTAATCTCACTCATGTTCAATGCACTAATACAGACAACATTTAATCATCATTATCTATGTTGCATAAGTGATGTTCTGGAACTCAAGAGTTGGAGTTACTACTCGACCCTCAATTTTTCGGGGCGTTACATATGCCCTCCGCACTACTGCCTCAAAATTCGGGAGCTCATGCCAACAACACGGCCTCAGAGACCGTTATGCAAGTCGTTCTCCAAATGGCGGGCCTTCTGCTCCTCATCATCGATTAAGTACAGTGCAAACCTCAATAGCACCACGAAATGAGTCGTGTACTGAGCCACAGTCATGTCTTCCTGCACCAAGGTCTCGAACTCTAATGCTCGTTGCCGTTGAACGTGGTCAGGGAAGTACTGTCGATCGAACTGGTCAATGAAATCCTCCCATGTCCAGACGAATTCAGCTCATGCGACATGGGCAATGGAGGTCCACCAGTGCTCGGCCTCACCCTCAAGAATATACACTTCTAGTGTGACCCACTGCTGGGTCGTGCATCTCAATGTCTCAAACATCTTCTTCACTGGGGAGCGCCATCTCTCTACTACGGAAGGAAGTCTCATAATAAGGCCCTCGCGCGCTCCTGCTCCTTCTGCTCTGGATTCTCGGCGGGAAGCCTGCCCTCCCCCTGATGGGCAGCGGTCAAAGCTTGGATCATTTCTCGCAACTGATTGGCATCATCTGACATATTAGGGGCTGCGCCAGTCCCTGACAAAGGTGCGGGATCTGTAGGAGCCTCGGGTGTGGGAACAGGATGCTCAGGCAGGGCAACGGGAACAGTGGGAGGCGGAATAAGAACCTCGGGCCGAAGAACAGGGTCCTCAAGTGAGTTGCTCGGGCGCCTCAGGTGCCTCTGGTACCACGGGTACCTTGCGTGCCTCGTCTAGGCGGTATGGTCTATAGTAAAGAACAAAGGCTTCTATCAGCCTTGGGAACTTTCGAAGGCTTAGATGTTAAGGAACCAAATCAGAAAGATATGCACTCCAGACCTCCTTGTCATAATCTCGTAGCAGACTTGTGATGTTGTCCGGAGTTATTCCCAAGTTATGCTCTGATACCAACTCTTGTCACGCCCCAAATTCAGAAACCAGGCTAACAAAATTCCCGATCGTGGAATCCAGCGCCGACAGCCTCCTAGTACCCCATTCTCGGCTCCCGGCACCTATATACAAGGTTCTGATCCTAGGATCTTACAAGGAGAATTTTAAACATGAATTCATTTCATAATAAGCATAACCATAGCATAACCCATGAACAATAACTATAAAAACACCATCACAAAATCCACTATGATAAAAAAACTTTTAAGTACAAGGCGCATAAAGGGGAAAACAATGATAATAATAACTAAAAACTCCTGAAGTTTATGGCAGACTCCTGGTCATGCTTAACTAAGACTGCATCCTCGCGTCACCTGCACGCATCTATCATGCATAAGCTTATAGGAAGCTTAGAGGGTGGTGATAGTGTGTGTGGAATATAAGCGTACTCAGAATGCAATATCAGAGTAATGCAAAATGTGCTGGCGAATTCATGAATACTATTAGCCGTACCAAGGCTATGCGATGTAAGGCATGAATGTTATTAGCCATACCAAGGCTATGATGGGATGCAAGGTATGAATGCTATCAGCCATACCAAGGCTATGATGGGATGCAAGGCATGAATGCTATTGGCCATACCAAGGCCATGCGATACAAGATGCAACTCAAGCATACCAATCCTCATCGGAATCCACATAATCATACAGCTAATCTCTCGGATATCACCAGGGTCTATTATACTTAAAGCTAGCTTACCGCCCCTATCAAAGCGCACAACAGGGTATGTGGAAGGGACCTCACTATCCGCCTGCCAATGTCGGGCCCGGATCGTCGATAGTGGACCCATTCCTCAAGCTGGTCATACTCAACCTAGATATTGTCCCCTCACTCAGGCAGGTAAGGTCACCCCTTTCCAACAGACCACGACACAGTGGGAGATACGGCCTTCTGGTATTTGTCCCTCATGCGCTCATACATCCACTCAGTCTAGGCATTGGAGCATCGTCCATGGTGCCATAAGGGTTTGGGGGCTTTCACCCTGGGACATCCTTCGCGCCCCGTGCTTAATTAGTATTTTCGATATCCAATCCTACCATCCACGCTATACCTGCGGAGGCTACAGCCCTGATGTCGCTGGGGCGAATAGTAATCACAATCACACAATGCAAGATGCATGAGTCACACAGTCTAATCATGCATCAATCCTACTCATGTCGTGCGCTCATGTGGGATAACTCCGATTATTAGGGAGTCTCATGAACAACCTGCCGAATGTCATATGCAATGGTTAACTACATCTCATATCAAGCATGCAGATGATGCGTATGGGCATGTATCATGATGTTTTGCTATTGCATACTCATAATCGGCATATATACATAGCAGGGTCCATAGATGGACAACCGATCTATACCATACTATCATAAGGCCCACTAAATGCCCTTGGGGGCCCAAATGAGTTCTAAATGGACTCTAAAATTAAAACAATCCTAATAGCAATTAATAGGGACTAACATTTTGGGTTAGCCCAAGAAAATAGATGGATCATGCAATATCAATGGGGCCCAATAAATAGGGTCAATCCCACTTAGAGAATGATGAGAATGGGCCTAACAAGGCCTAAGGGAAGGTTACAATGTGGACATTTAACCATCATTGCCCCTCAATGTGGACATTTAACCAACATTGCCCCCAACGAGTGGCCCACATAGAGCCTAACATATAGTGGGCCCATGGCCTCACACAAGGGTCTCATATACAACATAACGGGGCCTCACACAAGGGCTTAATATACATCGCAATGGGCCTCCCTCAAGGGTCTAATATGCATCACATTGGGCTACACTCATGGGCCCCATATACATCATTATGGGCCTCACTCATGGGGCCTCACATACATCACTTTGGGCCTTACCAAATGGGCCTCATACATCACATCGAGCCTCATCATATGGGCCTTAAATACATCTCATTGGGCCTCATCAAATGGGCTGCAAATGCATCTCATTGGGTCTCATTCAAAGGACATAAATACATCACTTGGGCCTAATTTCTGGGCCTCAAATACTACATAATGGGCCTCATATAATAGGTGGACCTCATATATATCAAGTGGGCCTGATGGGACAGCCCATAGTTTAACAAAACCGATGGACAGCGTGGTTGAAACACACTCATCATGGTGCACCCCACATACTGATGGGGGCATGGTGAATATATACATCACGGTGGGTTCCCACACCACCCTGGACAAATGGACGGCTGGAGAACCACATACATTCAAGTGGGGGTACATGGCCTCAAGTGGACGGATGGTTAGATATAACAATACATCATGGTGGCCTCGCGCCACTCGTCCAGATGGACGGATGGATATAGAGCATATACATCAAGGGGAGTCCCACCACCACACATGCCACACGTGTGGGGTGGACCCCACGTCACAAAATAGATGGACGGTATGTATAAATACATACATCATGGCAGCACACAGGTTGCTGACGTCCCAGCAATGGGACCCACCATCCTACATTTTACAGTGTGGATAGAATAATACATACATCAGGGTGTCATCCCACCATCCCAATCAAATGGACGGTGGGGATAGAGAATACATGCATTAAGGTGGGCCCATCCCACACATGCAACACGTGTGGGTGGGTTCCATGCCTCAGGAAAAAAAGGATAAAGTGTGTTGGATGTAACACAAATACATAGGTGGGTTCCACCGTCCTGGCCAATGGACGGCTGGATGAAACTAAAATTGTGTGAAAACCACTTTAGTTGAAGTCGAGATATGTCAATATGTCCCAGAGGGGGGTGAATAGGACTTTTTAAAAGTTTTTATGATTTATTTAAAATCCTATTACACTAATCCTAATAACAGGCACATATTAGGATTACTCAAACTTAACTCTACTGGCTTCCAAGCCCGGTAGAGGATCCAATCACAAAATATTTGAGAAGTAAACAATATGCAAACTAGTTTATGATGGATATGACTATGTAAGTGTGTGAGGTGTGATCTTAGATATTCAGATTTACAAATATTGAAGTAAATCACACAATCAGAAGAATAACAATCTCAAACACAGTCATTTTTATAGTAGTTCGACGATCAGTCTACTCACTCCGGCAGACGCACTCAACCCTTGAGTGTGCCGGATTTCACTAAGGAGGTTTCACAGTGGTTCACCTCAAACCTAAGGTTTTAAATCAGGTTCACCTTCAACCTTTACAACCTACACTGAGACTGACTGTTTATGCTCTCATGAGCAAGGGTCAATACAACGTACCCACTTTTAGGAACACTGGTCAAGGATCTTCCATAAGACCGTACCAGAGGTTTTTACACGGTTCACCTCAAACTCAAGGTTTCACAGTGGTTGACCTCAAACCTATGGTTTTGATGGTTCACCTTTAACCAGATGTTTATGTTCTCCACAGATCAAGGGTCTACACAACGTACCCACCATGTACACTCCCGCCGGAGGCCTACTACGAGGGCTTCAAGGGGTGAGAAACACCTAAGACCTAATCCTACAAAGGAATGCTCACAAGTGTCCTCTAGACTCTAGATACTTACAGATAGGCTGATGAGTCTCATTAAGCACGTTGACGAAGATCTCCTCCTTTGTTGATGAAGACTCTTCGATCTCCTTGATCCGTAACTCAAAAGATATACCAATGCATGGTGACGGGTTGGGTCAAGGTTATGATGAAATCCTACTCTCAAAAGATTTTCCTATAAGGAAGATAGAACGATTTCAATTATCTAAGCAATCAAGGTATCCCAACTTAATGATTTGCCATTAAGGTGGTAGCTGCAGGATCCTCGAATGCGGAAGTTCATTCCCCAATCCACTCTATTGAATATCAATGGTGAGAGTGGATTGGAGGATGAACTTCCCTTAGAGAAAGGGTTTTAGGTATAAGATCTAAGGTTAAACACTCAAAAGCACTCTCTTCTTTCTCTCACAGCAACGATAGACAAGTCCTCTATATATAGGCAAAAAGGTTCCAACGGATATCAAAGATCACATTTATGATAGAGTTTGATATCATCGAGTAGGTTCGATATCATTGAGCGTATACTCTCGATAACATCGATGGTTCGCTAGATGACTCGAACTCAATGTCATATGCTTTTGAAACCTTTTGCCAGATGGTCGATGAATCGAAACGATTGTCGATGTCATCAAATTTTGAACTCCGATTCCATCAATGATAAGTTCGATCCATTGACACTTGAAAAATGAGAGAGACTTGACTAGAAATATTTCAGGTTTTCATGAATGATCGGGGAACCATCGAGAACATCAGAATTTGAATGTCGATGATATCGATATCAGAGTCATGACATCGATAAATCCAACGGAATTTTCATTAAGCTTGTTGGACAGTTTATGTCCTTGTTCGATGCAATCGACCTGGTACCGATGTCATCGATATTTGAATATCGATTCTATCGAGGGGTCCCCGATCATAGTTAAACCACCCTGAAATATGTTGCTAGAGAACTTGGTGCCCAAGATCGATATCATTGAAGGCCTACCGATATCATCGAGGTTTGAATTTCGATGGTATCGAGGAGGCTTCAATATATCGATGCTTATATGATATTCTTTAAGAAAAACAGAGCGCCAGAAATCTGCCTGTCGATAGTATCGAGTCGACTTTGATAGACATGAAATTTAATATCGGTGATATCGATAGGTGTATCGATATATCGATAATTCGTCCAGATAGTTATGAGGTTACTAGACATATTTGGTCCTCTTATCGATGGTATCGATGGAGCATCGAGGACACGACAACGCAGGTTGATCATATCAAGATGTGTATCGATACAATCGACAGGGCAAGAAAACTTAGAGAATTTTTTTTATTTTTGAAAATGTTTTCTTACCCAAAACCCTAAGATGTTCTAGTTTGATTTTAAGGGTTTTAACTTACCTAGTGATTTCGGACAAGGGATGTGAGGCTCAGATTTACCTGTGGCGAGCTTTCACACATCCGGTTGAGGCAGACGCTTGAATTGATCTTCCTATCAGGCTCTGCAGACGAACTGACTCAACACTTACGCAAATTGACAAACCAGGGCACTTTCAGAAATATTACATCACGGTGTGTCCCAACTGGATGGCTCATATAAAAACTACCAGAAAAGGGGCAAAGGCTACGGATAAAAATCATAGCTATAGGCCTATTGCTATGGTTATAGTCCATAGCATGTCCGTAGCAATTGGTGGTGTAGTTAAAGGTCAAAAACTTATGGCTACGAATTTAATCCGTAGCAGTAGATATCAATAGCTACGGATAGAATCCATAGCTATACTTTCTGTAGTAAATGTATCTATAGCTACGGATAATATCAGTATCGAAAAGTGGAATGAAATCCGTAGCAATATGTTGAAATAAGCAATAGCTACGGTTTTAAGAACAAGGGCTACGGCTAATATCCATAGCTAGTTTTTAAAAAAAAATTATAACAATGGTGTTTGTTACCATTGCAAGAACTTGCTGTGATTAATCAACTCATCTAAGCTAATACAATTAATGCTAATAGGAATAGTACATAAAATGCAATCAGGAAAAAAATGATACATTTATTACAAATAACAATCAAATCATACAATGCATCCTACATTCACATTTCTAAATAAACAATACCCGGGTAAGAGTGACAGATGCTACTATTCCCACATTGTTTTCCATCTCCAAACTCTCATTGGACATTTGAATTAACATAAAATAGCTCAAGGATGTAAAAGCAATTACCCATAATTTAAAAATAGATATAAAAAAAAGTTACAAAAATGAAATGGCATTTCATTTGATACCTTGAGTGTTACACACCAGCACCGAACCATACATCACCAACAACCTTCAAGCTATCAAGCTTAAGGATGCTATGGATAGACTTGAAGTGACTGAGAAAGTTGCTGACCTGCAAAAAAGAAAGGAAAGACACTCAATTGTAAACATGCAAGGCTGAACAACCCCAAGGATTTGACAGAATCCTGACATATGATATGAACATTTCACCTTTTTGAATTCAGGTCCCAACTCAATAAAAGGGTTTGCTGGATTAGTTCTTGTATTGTTTCTGATTACAGAGCCATCGGCCAATGTATAATGATCCAACTACAAAAAAAAAAAAAAAAAAAAAAAAAAAAAAAAAAAAAAAAAAAAATGTGTTAGGAATGCTCTATATCCATCCAAGTAACCAAGATCAACTTCAAGAAAAGTATTAACCTGGATGAGAAGCAAATCAGATGTTGCCTTCACTGGAAGAAACCGATATCGAGGAACATTGGCACCAATAGCATGATCAAAGAACTGGTTCCTAGAAAGAAGAAATGAAGAAATGCATTTGATGAATACCCGTATCGTTGCTCCAGCTGAAGAACTTTCACACCATCCACTTCCTGAAAATACCAGTGACTTCATCAGCACTTCTCACACTAGTAGTAGTGAGTGAGAAATTTTTATTAGTGTTTGGAATGAAAAAGGCTTGCCGTAGGGTTTGGAATAATCTCCATTTTAAGGGCGTCGGCCTCCACCAACTGTTTAATGGCCTTCAAACTCACCCACCTGTACAAACAGGTATCAGCATTCCAACATTTTACATGCAACATTACGACAGCTTGAAGATCAGGGGTTGATATTCACAACCAGTTGTTGGGGTTGAAAATCTTGAATTTTTCTATTGATTTAAATTCATTTACCTGGAAAACACAAGGGAACATCACAAATCAGTCAAATATGAACCGTTTAAAAATTCAAGTAAGTCATGCATCTGATTAGCACGATATTGAAAGTGTGGTTTGTTATTCACATGATATTAGAAAATTTCAAAAGAAGAATGAGAAGAAAATCAGCATATAGCATGGCTCTTACATGTTCGTCAGGAACCTGTGTAATTTCTAGGAGCTGCATTACATTTTGGGAGGAATAATGTCGACAAAGGCTAACCATTGAACATATCAGTAAAATACAATTAACTCAGAGAGGCAGCGGATAACTAGCGAATAAAATGCATCTCATTTAGTCAATTTCGGAATGAGAATAGAAAAGGCAGTTCAATAAACCTGAGTAGCAGATCAAATAAAAGGTATGAGGTTTGCTACAGCCACTCACATGTGGATCCCTCCCTAGCCATCCATATGCAAGCACACATGTGCAGACATGACAGGTCATCTGCCCAAAATGGACGACCATCACCAACAACTCATTGTGCAATTTAACAATAAGAACATTAGAAGCTTACGAATACACCTAAAATGAAAGAAATGAAAGCATCTGTAATCAAAGGCAGAGAAATGCATACTTGTATCATAGCTCCAAGAAGATCATTTGTCCAATGAACCCCCAAGCAACTGATTGCCAAATCTAATAAAATTCATTACTGAATAAAAATATATACACCCCTCAATCAACCCATTTTGTGAAGGAGTTTGCAAAGGTCCTATGCATTTTCTTGACAACATGGTCTCTAGTCATATGTTGGACCCAACATACCTTTCTTTTATAGGGAGGAATTCTTCATCACCAACCACAAAATGTGTTTCAAGATTGTTATCAGAGACATCTGCCTCAACATCTTTACACAATTTCACCATGTCATATGACATATCCATCATAATAAGTTTTTGAATGGCACCTGCCATAAAAGAACAGGTAAATTCAGCTGCAACTTGTATGGTTGACGGAATTTGGTTGTTTTCAAAAGATAGACATGATTAGAAGCAAGATGGTGTAATGAACTGAAAATCTGGTTAGTCCATAGGTTAATGCAATGCTAAGTTTCAGAAGACATCATTATTTAATAGTTGAAAGTTACAACACATTAAGATTGAATAAGAGATTATGAGCAAAGGGAGTAATGCATCATACAAAACAAGATTCAATATTTCTATGCAGTAGAAAAGGCAAATAATTAAAAGCATCTTATTTCATCCAACCTTCAAAACCAGTAGCAATTGTCGGTTGAATAACTAGTTGCTGACAATATAGTGCAACTATAAACATGCTTAAAAATACATGTACAAAAATCAAGTCTCAACTAATAACCTCACCCCGGCAGAGCCAACACGACCCTTGATCGAGCCAAATTGAATTGATCAAAACTCAATTTTCACGCCTTCTCCTCCTAGCGTTATCATCTCCATCTCCCATTTCTTCAGCAGCTATCTTGTCACTCTCAGCAACAAGTTCACCATTGCAATTTTCACAATGGAAATATTCATCATTTGGGCTTATCTTACCTCGACATCCAGAGCTGAATACCTGGACATATGAATATCACGCATTACTCGCATATCAACTAGCCACTTCTATCATCCATCCACAAATATATAAACATCACCAAATGTAATTATAACTTCACCCACAATCAGGGCATATATATATATATATATATATATATATATATATATATATATTCCTGAATTGTGTTCCTATTGTCCAATTCATCTTTTAGTTTTTTCTTCATCTAGTGCATTTTGTACCCTCTCCCTAACGTCGATGTCCTGGAGAAACTAAAATAGCAAATAAGAGCGTCTAGCAACTCTAACCTTCTACAGAGTTAAGAGAGAGAGAGAGAGAGAGAGAAAAGAGAGAGAGAGAGAGAGAGAGAGAGAGAGAGAGTGAACAACTCCCAGAAATATAGCAAGGTTAGCTTCTATTCCTTGTTGGATGTCTGGGATCTTTTGATCTGTGAGGTTTTTTTTAGCATGCCCATCAAATTAACTGTTGGAATGAATCACCAGATCATCGCCCCCCCCCCTCCCCCCACATAGGAGTGCTAGTGGATCGGGTTGTCCAGACGGTTCACTAAGCCCAACCCAACAATAAGTCAATCTGCATAAATCAGTATAAATGGTGACAAATGGGCTGGGCACAAAAATAGACTGATTCCCAATTCAATAGATTCTCCTAATTTCTTTCTTTACTTTGTTTCTAGACTACAACATTGATGTCTTCAGGTTCATTGAATATCAACTCATCAAACAATTGCTAATGAGCTGAGATTAGGTCCTGCATCGGCATCAGTTACATCCTTAAATCATTCCAATAGATGGCACGTCTCTTCTTCGATAAAAATCTTTTTTGGAACCTCCAATACCACATGCAATTCAGGAATTTTTGGATCTCTGGAGTAGAAAACTTGCGTGGCATGCTCCGCAAGAATGAACGGCTCGTCACCCACTTTGTCTGAACTGTAAAGACTGGACAAATTTGCTAATCTTAGATTTGCTTCGACATCAAAAGAAGCACCATGATGTGTCACCTTCACCCAATCACACTTAAATAGGATGGGCTTGTACCCTGTTCTATACTCCAATTGGATAATTCTACGAAGGACTCCGTAGTAAGGTTGATTTTCATCCACCGTATTCATATCCTTAGCACTAGATCGGAAGGTGGTCATACCCTCTATCATAACCCCACTGTTTTGGTTTTTTATTCTCCTCATAGTCCTTAGTGATGAAGAGAAAACCATTAATACAGTACTTATTGTATAGAGTAGAAAAAGCTAGAGGTCCTCTCATTATATCTTTAAATTCTTTATCGTTGGATTCGCTGAACTCTGGTTGCCTCTTCAACCAAGGTATGAATTCATCCTCGCTAGGCACCCTGTTGGTCCTCCTGTACCATTGCTGCAAGAAATCTTTGTGCTTCCTGCGCGTTATTTGATACCATTGTTATTGAAATCGCATAAAGTAAAGAAGATATATACAAATGAGCTAATTGTGCATACCCTTCCCACACATCATAGCTGGGATGACTCTTCAGTACCCATGTATGAGCCTGTTTGTATTCGATACTCACTAGGATAACACTTTGACCCGAACCTATTGGACCAACATCGTCATCATGAGAGTCGTCATCAACGATATCTTGCAACTTTTGTAGTCCTGGAATGACTCCGCCAAACCATTTTTCCAGTTTTTCCAAAAGGCTTGTTTTTTTATTTTCCTCTATATTGGTTGCAATATATAATTGTCTCCTTTTGGATGTATTGTTCTGCAATGCAACCCTCAGGTCGCATCTTGTTATGGACATAGACTTTGAATGTCTTCATGAACGTGACAAAGATAATGATACATTACAAATACATGCAACTGTAGATGTTATGCCAGATTATTCTTACTAAGCTCATAGCGTATCTTTCGAATGGATACATCCATCGATAGTATACAGGACCACAGAGGATACATTTCGAATGGATACATCCATCAGTAGTATACATGCACCTTTTTGTAAGCCTCGTAAGCCAAGTGGATCGACAAATGCATCATCACGACAAATATCGATGGAGGGCATATAATCTCAAGCTAACATAATGTCCTAGCTATACCTGTAACATCCCGGATTTTTGCCAACCTGGGATTAGATGTCCTTAGGCAATGGATTGCTCCTAACACCTTATTATTTCATCAGAACTCAATCCCACAGTCTAAAATTGCTCTTTAAACCATTTTCTTCACAAATCCCACCCTTCACTACCTTATGCTTTCAATTTTTCAAAGCACTTTCGCCCTAGACACTAACTTAAACTAGCTAAGTAGTAAAACTTGGATCACTTTATATACAAACTACAAAGGCCTAAGTACCATCTCAACCAGAAAATAATTAGGATTAAATCCTTTAGAAATTTAACAAAGTTAACTAAGTGCAACTCGATTAGCCATGAAATCCGTTGGGATCACTTTAAATACGATCTGCAAGACCCAAAACTTGCAAAATCATTGACGCTAGGTTACCCTAAAACCTAGGATCAATCTCATTACCCGGTTGCTCTCGGGAGCATCTCGAAACTTCGTATTAGGTTTAGATCGTACATCGGGAGTCCGATTAACTCGAAGCTAAGGAACTAGGACCGCCCCACTGGGCTTGACAATCATCTCAAAAATCAGCTCCGACCGATGTCCCACGGCCATTTATTTCGATCCGGAGCGAGGGAGTGTGAAAAACACTATTCCCTTTGAAATTAAATATCTGGAATAGTGATCTGGCACCATTCGCTTACGCATCAGTATTAAGCAACCAGACCGTCAGAATCAGACCAAATTACACCCTCGGATCAGGAAAAATTTCAGGAACATTTACATGTACTTGGAATTTCGGATCATGGCCCACTGACCGTTGAACTGAAACTGGTCCGCCACGCGTGATCTGGAAATCCCACTGAAATGAAAACTTAATAGAACGTAGATCCATAGATGGTGAGCTTAAGTCTGACGTTTGGCTCAAGGAGGGCCACCAGAACCTCTCTTTTGAGCTGGAAAAGTGACGAATTACCTATATTAGCAGTAACCTTTGAACAGGAGTCTATTTCGGTGAGTTTTGAGGCTATATAAGGACCTTAAACCTTCTCTCATGGCAGCCATACGAATTTGGAATTTGAGAGAGGGAAAGAGAGAGAGAAAGTGTGGGAGATGTGGGAGAATCTCCCTGCCGTCCTTCCCTGCTGCTATCCATGCTCCACCGCATCCTTCTTGACGCTTTTCCGCGTTTCCGGCGTCGTTTCTAGGTAAGAAACCCTAACCCTAGGTCTGATTTGAGCTTGATTAGTGATAGGTTATGGGAAGACTAATCGAATGCGCTCTTTAGGCTAGAAAACTCCCGTATACGGAAGCTCCAACACCCTTGCTGATTTGTTGGAATTCCAAGGGCTGAGGTGAGGACTTTAAGCGTATAAGTTACGTTTTTCAACGCTTTCAATGTCAGATAATGATAGATTCATGATCTGCATGCAAATGCACATGTACAAAGTGTTTTCCGTTTCCTGTTTCGATTAGCGATAAAGAATATGGATTTTCACATACTCTAGATATACGTAGAAATACCGTATACGTATTTTTCTTGGGAAAATGTTTGACATGTTTATTTAATGTTTGATTATATCATGTGTGGATAAAATGCTAGTTTGGCGAAAGGGATCGCAAAAATACATGTTCATGTGTAAATGTCATGTATGTTGAAATTGCGCATTCTAGAAATTCCGCATACGTGCGGATTTTGGAAATGTAATTGTCATTATTAATTGTTGTATGAATACGGTATACACGGATAAATAAACGCTTAGCAAAAGAATAGCCCTAATACATGTTTACTAACATACACTATGTATGTTGGAATAGTGTATTCTAAGTGTTGTGAAAATGGCTGAATGAGTATAGAATTCTCATTCGTGCTCGCCATGACTAATTGTCATGGATATATGATTGTTGTAATGGAGATATCCCTTTGACGAAAGGATTTGCCCTAAATCACGCCACGGCCAGTATTCACTATATGTGCTAAAATGTGTGGCCCAAGTATTTGTGAAAATAGCTGAATGAATATGGAACTTGGGTTCCTACGTGCCATGACTATCCGTCGTGGGTGTACGCGTGTTATGATTGGGGCAACTCCTAGCGAAAGGATTTGGCCTAATGCCTATGTGATCGACATATGTCATGTATGTTGATGTATGTTTATTTAAGTGTTTCTTGAAATGTCTGAATGTGTAGTAGTTGGCAGATTGTAATATATGAGGGTGTTGAGATATGATTCTCAACCTCTTTTCACTATGTGTATGATCTCCTTTGATAGTTGTGTGATTAGGATTTGAACATGTACAAACTCATGCTTGTGTTGTGCTTCATAACATGCTCAACTGTTTTATGATTTTAACTATGTAATGCATATGTTTAAATTTATATTATGTTGTATGATCCGTCATGGGTGATGGGGGAGCGGGGCAACGAGTGCGTGCAACAGCCCTGGCAGCCCTAAACGGATAATACCAGACTGATTGTATGATTTGAATCTTGATCCATTACTGCTTTATATCTCTGTAATTGATTGTGTTTGGGGCTATGATTATAGTCCAGGCAATCGGTAACGAGATTGAACTCGTGGCTGAGATTCATTTGCCACGTGGGATGTGTTCGACGAACTCGAGTCGTGCGTTGCCTGTCGGCAGTGGCTAGGCCACACGAAGTTGTTTATGCACTTCATGTCGTGCAGCTCAACGGGCGATCGTGCTAGTCGAGCTCGTCAAGTAACCCGATCTGCCTTATGCATGTTCACCTTGTTTGGACGCTACTGCTTGAACCTAGGGTACCAAACTTACCAGTGAAACCCCTTTTTAACCATGGTACCTCGATCCGCTAAGACGCATGAGCCGGGCATGGTGGTATGGGACACCGTGGTCGAGCTGTTGGCCTACGCTGGGGCCATGTGCCTCCCCGTAGTGACCAATGCGCAACCAACTCGTGAGCCGAATACGGTGGTATGGGACACTGTATTCGAGCTGTCGATACTTCGGCGAGAGCCGAGTACGGTGAGATCTGTGCTCGTGCTGACGGGCAACGAGTCCTCCGTGGTATCATCGAGTACACTCCAAGGGTCTGTGATTGGCCACGAGTCTTTCACAGCAACTAGAGTGTGAGTTGAGCCGAGTACGGTGAGACCTGTACTTGAGCTGACAGCTAGTGATTGAGCCGAGTACAGTGAGACCTGTACTTGAGCTGACGGCCAGCAATTGAGCCGCATACGGTGAGATCTGTATCCGCGCTGACGGGTGACGAGCCCTTTGCGATGCCTTCACTACGCTTCTCAAACCATAATATCGTATGAGATTATCTAGGATTGACGACCCTAGAATGGATCATGTTTGGGAATGATACAAGGGAGGTACCTTAGTTTCCCAATACTGCTGTTTGAAATGGACTAATAAAAACTTGGTAATCATGAGCATCATCGCACCGCATGTGCTTTGTAGATGTGGCGCACTGAGGGAGTAAGCATTCGCGAACGTAAGATGATGTCGCTTGAGGGTGGTTTGGCAAGGGCATACAGCATCATATAATATCATTTTTGCACTTAACAAGAGTAGTTAGAAATGCTTGATTTGTACTGCTTTATCATTACTGCTTGATTGATTTGATAGCATGTTAACTTATGCTTTACTGTTCCACTGAGTTGATCACTCACTCCCACGTTACGGGACGCTGTTGTACACACCAACCAGATTTGTTGAGTTTCAGGTGGTGGCGATGCTTGTGAAGCAGAGCCGGACTACTTCTATGATGATAGGAGGAATTCTCCTGTCTGTATCTCTCTGGCAGGTCAATGAAGACCTGATATTGTATTGACGGGGCTATGGTACATGGGATAGGAGGCATTACACTTCCTCACATTGGTACATTTTAGAACTGCACTTGTATTTATTTAACCTGGTAATGTTATCACACTCTGGAGACTCATCATAAGTTATATATTTTATCTATCTATCACAGTCTTCCGCTTGCAAATTTAACTGTCTCTAGAGTATGATATGCTTTTGGCTTAATCTCACTCATGTTCAATGCACGAATACAGTCAACATTCAATCATCATTCATTTTGTTGCATAAGTGATGTTCTGGAACTCGGGAGTTGAGATTATGCTCGACCCCTGATTTTCAGGGCGTTACAATACCCCTCTCAAGAGTGAGGAGCGTTTGAAGGTCTACTGTTGTCGAGCACAAGGCATTAAAAAAGGTGCAAAAGCTTGTAATTATAAGACGAATGACCTTCCTATCCCTGAATGCATGTTGGATGAGAACTGGGAGCAAATGTTGCATCAACACATGATAAGAATGAGACTTCATTCCCTTTAAATCCATGCAATCTCCCTTTATGAAGGTCTTCCAATTCGTACTAAAATTGATTGGAACACGTAGGTCATACAAAGTCTAGATAAAAAGTTTTTTCTCTTCTTTTCTTAAACAAAAGGACCTTATTTTTGAATCATCTTGCCATTGCTCTTTTTTAGCCGTAGACGCTTTTTAATTCCCAACCGTTTTAGGTCCCTGGGCGCATTACCATCATCCCTGGTCTTGTCGGGTGTGTTCAACAACAACGCGATAAGGATTTCACATATATTTTTCTCGACATGCATAACATTAAGGTTGTGACGCACTGGAATATCTTTCCAATACTCCATATCAAATAATATAGATCGTTTAAAGAACCATGGTGATTCAACATCAGCCGTTAACTCTTGCCGGCCTCGATCAATACCCCTCATATTCCTCTTCTCAGTCTTCCTCCATTGCATTTTCAAGTTCGCAGTTTGTCTTTTGACCTCAATCCCGTCCAGACAGATGGGTTGTCGTCGCATCTCCACCTTCTTATTAAATGTGCCAACACCCTTGTCCTTCCTTGCCTGGTCTAAAAGTGGCAACCACCATCTGTGGCCCATATAAACATGTTTCTTTCCATGTTGGAGTCGCAAGGAATCTGTGTTGGGACCACATACAGGACAACCATACTTACCCTTGGTCATACAACTAGAAACATTATCATATGCTGTAAAGTGTGGATTGTCTAGAGTAAAAAGGCACGCATGTTGAATTTGTTGTCATGGTATGCGTCAAATGTTGTGACCCCTTTCTGCCATAAGTCTTGTAATTCATCAATCAATGGCTATAAATAAACATTAATATCCTTTCCTGGTTGTTGTGGTCCCTCAATGAGCAAAGTCAACATAGTAAACTGAGGTTTCATGCATAACTTTGGTGGAATGTTGTACGTCACAACATAACGGGCCATGAACTATAAGATGTACTGAAAGCGCCGAATGGGTTAAACCCATCTATAGTCAGTCCCAATCGAACATTGCGAGGCTCGGCTGAAAAATTCATATACTTGTCATCGAGATTCTTCCATGCAATAGAATCAGTTGGATACTCCATCTTCCATGCTGCAATTTTCTGGTTGAGTGTCAGGACATTTCTTTCGCCAACCATGGCACACTAAACATTCTTTGTAGCCTTGGTGTTAATGGAAAAACCTTAACACTTTGGCAGATACACTAGATTGTTTTCTCTCAATATCCATTTCTATCTTGAACCTAGAAGCTTTACAAGTTGGACAACTGGTTTTCATCTCGTTTTCTTTCCAGTACAAGATGCAGTCATTTGGACAAGCATGGATCTTCACATAATCAAGACCCAACTTTCTAATGATCTTCTTCACTTGGTAGGTATTAGTAGGGACCTTGTTACTGGAAGATAACACCTTCTTTAGTAGTTGAATGAGCTCTGTAAAACTTTTTTCGCTCCATCCATGGTTCACCTTTAATTTGAAAAGTTGTACAATAAAAGTCAGCATAGTGAAATCTTGGGCCCCTAGGTATAGCTCAGTCACTGCGTCTCGTAGATTTTCTTCAAACTCATCAGTTTCATTTTCCCCAAAGACGCCTTCAACTACAGGGGTCACATTCGGCTCATCTTGTACAACTTCATCTAGGTTATTACCCCTGAGTTCTTAAACGATCGCGTTGTGAACCTCATTTAAGTTTAGGACATTATTGTACTGTTGGGAACTTGATGCATATTTAGTACACTTAGGTGATACATGCTCACCATGCATGTCCCAAACCCTATAGCTTGGGTCGAATCCATTTTTCATTAGATGTATTTCCAAATCATCATAAGAAACCGGTAATCGTAAACATCTGCAAGTGGCACATGGATAAAGAATGGTTTATCTACCAAGAAGGTGTTCTCGTGCAAACTTCAAAAAGCCTCTGATTCCATAAATAAAACGAGGGTTCGGAAAATTTAGTGTCATCCACTCCCTATCTATTATAGCCGGATCCTGATTAACCAAGGGGTTCATTTTGAACCTGCACCTTACCCAAAAAAAAATGTATTTTTCACCTATTCACGGATCTAATTCTAAACACATGCATGTATGACTATCATTGGAGTTTAGTCTTTGAATAACTTTACATTTTCATGGGCATATCATGAGGGACTTGGATTGCCTAGTAATGGTGTTGTGTGGGCCACCGCATGATGTATTTGTTTCATCCATGCCATTCATCCATTTTTCTACATCATGTTAGGGCATGAGACCCAAAAAAGCAAGAACCAAATCTTATGTGGATCACATAAGATGAAACAGTGGTTATTGAACGCCCATTCATTTTTGGGCTCATGAGCCGCGATGATATGGAAAAATGAATGGACAATATGAATAAAACAAATATATAAAGCCTAAGCTTTTCCTGCTAGTGGTGGTAGTGGGTTTTTTGGGCTCATTTTTGTTGTGAATGGATGCTTTCTCCATAACCTCTAAATGAAGAGACTTGAACTAGTTGGGCTGGGGAACTTTTCAAAGCTCATGCCCATTCTAGTGTCAGACCATTTATGGAAGAAGGAAATGGGAATGAATCCATCATGAGGTGGTCCATGATTCCATGAGCTAATGGTTTGAATTTCAAAATCAATGGACCCCACATTAGGATCTGTGGACCAGACGGTCTCTCTGTCTAGACTGTTTTGTAGCGATGGAAGAATAACAATGGGTTTGTTGTTGTCCTGCCACATGTAGGCCGTTCGAGTTTAGATCTACCTCATTTTGTTGTTGCCTTAAAATGAGCTAGTGCAATAGACATATGAAGTGAATTTCATGATGGGCCCTACACAACTTTTGTTACACATGCTTTTGAGTGATGTGGGCAACTCAAATCACTCAAATCTTAGATCTGCAATTTTTTTTCTACTGAATGCTACTCGTGTGTGCATAACGTAGATGGTGAGGCGCACACTTGTTGACCCATCCAGACCGACCAATCATTGGGCCATCTCATTGCCGAGAGAAAATGCCCAAATATTTTAAGAAATTAATGTTTTAGTCATTTTATAGACTCTTATGGTTGAATTCACCCTTTAGGCCATTTGATTTTTGGGCTTGAGAAAATATACACGTTGGTTTCAATACAAAGCCAATCTGGAGCCTATATCTAGGACCATTTAATATGGCCTGTACCTAAATTTCAAACCGAGATTAAACCAGTGGGCTCAGGTTAACCTTAGCCCAGACTAGCATGAGCCCCATCGAATTAATACTCCTATTTATAACCGTCCAAAATGCATTACTGATCAGAATTCACGGCTCATAATATTCTGGGATGTTCAATGCAGGATTTAGTCCGACAGCGTTTTGTCACCATTAACTGCATCTTGAGTTAATGGTGACTCCATAGGGAGAGAAAGTCAAGGAAGTGAGGGCATTTCCACCAGCCCCACAGGGAGGGGGGCTCACAATCTGACACCAGCCAACAACAGATAAACCACACACACTCAGGTGGGGCCTCAAACTGAGAAGTATGAGGCTTAGGCTTGGGGCTAGTATGAGCAAGAGGAACATGTTCATTCCAAATGAATGCCTAATATGCCTGAGGAATGTGGAATTTGTTGACCGTTTATTCCTGCAATATTCTTTTTTCTAAGATATTTTGTCATGCCCTAAACTCGGAAAACGGGCTCACAAAATTCCCGATCGCCAAATCCAGCGCCGACAGCCTCTGTAGTGCCCCATTCTTGGATCCCGACACTCACATGCCAGAGTCCGATCCTGGGATCCTACAAGGAGAATTTTCAGTATGATTTTTTTTTTGTAATGGAGCATAACCACAAGCATAACCATATCACCAAAACAATGTGTTGAAGCATAAAATAAGCAAAGTGAAGAAAAGAAATGTCCAGAAAATCAGTTTGAAGATGACTTTGCGCGGGTTCGCGCAAAGTGAATTGATTGCGCAGGACCCCGCAAAGTAAATGAGTTGCGCGGGTTGATCAGTGAAGGTAAATTGCGCGGGGATGGTAGGTTGCGCTAGACTGCGCAAAGCATATCGATTGCGCTGGTCCGTGCAAAGTGTTCTACGGAGGTATAAAAAAGGTTGGATGTTATTTTGTCCCACAACGACCAGAACAGAGATTTACACCAGTAAAAATGTCTATAAATACCCTGTTCTTTCTCTCAAAAGGGGTTAGAAGATTTTCAGAGTGAAAGAAAGACGAAGAAGAAGATAGAAGGTGCAGAGCATTGGGCTCCTGTAGTTTGAGCGGACCCGCGCAAAGGAGCATTGGGCTCCTGTCATTTGCGCGGACCCGCGCAAAGTCTGTAGTTTGCGCGGACCGGCGCAAACCGACTGTTAGACAGTTTATAACAGCAATGGGCTGTTATGCTGCTAGAATGGCTAGAGTCTTCAAGTCTTCAAGTCTTCAAGTTCTTCTTGTTCAGGAGAAAAGGAAGAAAAAGCGTATTCCTCCTAAGTTTCAGGAGAGGACTGAAATAGCGTCTTTATACTGCCGGAATCTCCGTCCTCTTGAAGACTATGGTCGATTTGTTTATTCCTCCTAAGTCATAGGAGATGATTCAAATAGCACTGTTATGCTGCCAAAATTTATATTTAACTGCGATAATCGTAACTTGCAATGAATTCTTTGTAAACTATCTTAGAATCAAGGGATACTTGAGGGTGTAAATGAATTCAGAATCAATAAAAATGTGATGATTGTTTCTGTAACTATTTCATTGTTATGTTTGAATAAGATAATTCCCAAATCAAATACTTTTGTTATCTTGTTGAAACAAAATGGTGACTCCACTGGGGACATTTGTATCTTATTTAACACTAACATTGGGAAAGTTACAAGACTCTCATTACTGTTTTTGGCGTCTTCCAGACGCCAAAATGGCGACTCTCAGTGGGAACATCCTCCCCTTCATCTCTAAGATAGTTTACTTAATCTTCCATATACTAATTTCATGAATGTTTTGTTATTGAAGGTACCCAAATTCAACCACACTACATTGCTAATGGCTAACGTTGCGAGAAAAGTGAACTTCCGATTCACCACTACTGGATTTGTAATTGAATATGCGCCGAGCCAAACTCCTGAGCATACGAAAGCAAGCACTACAAGTAGGCACAAAGCGACTCAAGTAACAGTGGGAGTTATTTCTGTCTCACCTCAACCACAAGAAAGTGATGAGAATTGGACTTTGGTCTTGTCCAAGAAGACAAAAGCAAAGACTTTAAAGAACCGCAAAGCAAAAGTACTTGTACCAAGAACTGAGGGACCGGTCACGCGTAGCATAGCTAGAAGAAAACCTGAGCTCGCCCTTCCGGCAATTTATCCCGAACAAGCTGCTTCACAGTTCTCGTTGCACGATTTCCGGCTTTAATCGCTCCAAGACCAAATGGAAAGAGTCGCAGAAAGGCAAAGCACTGATGATAGGATCACCAATGCCTATGTCACCTCAAACAAGCTCGCCTATAACTATATCACCTCGATCGGTTGAAAGAACAGGAAGTACACAAGAATCAAACAAGACTCCAATGTCTCCCCTCTTTATAAGTCCTGTTACGTCAACATACTCGCGTTTTACTCAAAAAACAGCTTCGACAAACAGTCAAGAGGCCGCAGTATATATGGCAGAAACGGGTCAAGGAAATAGGCCATCTACTGAAGAACGTGTTGATCAAATGGTAGAGGCACAAAGAGTGCTAATGGATGAATGCCGGAACCTCAGAGAAGCTCTGGCAACTCTGGCACATAATGTAGCCCAAATAGTGGCTCCACCCATGATGGGAGCAACGAATGGACAATAGAACAACCTGAAGGCTCTCGTCGCAAGAGATAGGATCACGAGGATCAGTTCCAGCAGCAAGAGCTATAACGCAAGATGATGTAAGACAAGTCATCGAAGAAGCAGTCAGAATAGAAAGAGAGCGAGCGAATACCGGTCGTTTCAGATACCGAACACCCTACCCGAGAGAGGTAGAGGATGTTCCGTTTCCAGCCAATTTTAAGCATCCAGATTTCCAGAAATTTAATGGGGAAGGATCACCAGAAGAACACCTGATGCATTTCATCACCAGCATGGGAAACTTCTCCACAATACCTCAATACTGTTTACGCTTATTTGGATCATCATTGACAAGTAAAGCTTTCAGGTGATATTCAAATTTAGCACCAGGATCTATACGCACATGGGAAGAAATGCAAGATGCTTTCATGTCAAACTTCTTCTCATCAGAACGCGACGTTAGTATCACAGAATTAGCTTCAGTGCGACAGCGAGAAGGAGAACCAGTTGGAAAATTCATAGACAGATGGAAGACACTGGGGGCATCGTGTAGGCAGTTGCCAGAAGAAAAGGAACAAGTCAAAATGTGTCTGAACTCTATGGAGACAGGAATTGCGTTCGGACTCACCAGCGCTGATATCGGAACCTTTCGCGATTTGGCTACCAAAGCTCATGCATTGGAATTAATGACTCGTAAGATGCCAGCATTTCATCATGAAACTGTCAGAAGAATACCTGGCAGGACAACCGTCAACACCATCGATCGGGATAAGAAAAATCAAGAGGTGAAGGGCTCGAGAGACAAAAGGCCGGAAGGAAAAGAAAACTGGAATCAATCAAGGGATAGATACGGTGGAAAAAAGCTTAGAATGCTCGATTCTCATGAAGGATTTAAGTTTGACAAAGAGGACGTGGTGCCTATGATGCAACAATTGTTAAAAGCAGGTACCCTCGAATTACTGGAACCGAAACGCCCTGAAGATGCGACGAGAACCGGGAAAGAAACTTTTGCCGTTATCATCGTTTAGTGGGACATCCGACAGAAAATTGTTACACGTTAAAGTGCATCATATACAACGAATGATAAATAGAGGAGATATAATAACCAGCGAAAGCAAACAAAAGAATACAAGGGCGACAGTAAATGTATTGTCAATTCAAGAAAAGACTCGAGGAATGAAAGAGAAGGGAGACAGAAGGCCGATAAGAAATGCGACAATGATTACGTTGCGATCAGGGAAGCAGATAACAAGTCCGGTAAAGCAAAAAGCAGAAATTATAAGGAAGAAAGTAATTGAAAAAAAAAACATCAATGATAGAAGTAAAAATGAAGATACGACGACAAGTGGCTTACGATGTAGTTAGTCACTTGAAAGGTATATCTGCACGTTTAAGTATTTATGATGCGCTCAAGTTATCAGAAGAGTTTCGACAGAGTTTGATTCAAGCACTGTCTGATCACGATGTGAGAGAAACTTTACTGACAGAAATGAAGAATGAAAGAAGCAAGGAAAAGGTGGATTGTCTACCAGTAATATCTTTCTCTGATGATGACTTAATTGGTGAAACAGAACATAACAGGCCATTGATGATAGAAGGGTACATTTGCGAAAAGAAGATAAAACGAATCATGATAGACAATGGGTCAGCAGTGAATCTTTTGCCACTTTTCATGATCACTAAATTGGGTTACCGCCGTTCAGATTTGCGCCCCAGTGGAATGATGATACAAGGGTTTAATCAAGATGGACAGCGCGCATCGGTAAAATTACTGTAATATTGGAAGTGGGAGAACTAATTACTACTGTTGTATGTCATGTTATAAATGCTGTGACGACATATAATCTTCTCTTAGGGGTAGGCCATGGATACATCAATACAATATTGTACCTTCTACTCTACACCAATGTTTCAAATACTATAAGGATGGAATGCAATGTAAAGTAATGGCTGATGAGAAACCATATACAGAAGCTGAGTCTTTCTTGCGGATGCTAGCTATTATAAATGTTTCTCCAAAGAAGCGGGAAATGATGATAGAAAGAGAGTCTTGAAGATGTCCAAATAAATAAAGCTAGAGAAGAAAGGGCGGAGTCTCCTGAGACTACAGAAGCAAGGAAAAAGTTCTATTTTGTACCAAAGCGCCTGAGACAACCGGGACAACCGCCGTTGACATTGTTGTCGATAGAACAGTTGAAAGTCTTACAGTCTAATTACACGATGCCCTTACCCAATATCGAAAGATGTAAGCCATTTGCAGCCGCCCCAGGCACATTTCAAGTCAGAGTCAGTGCTAAATATCCTGAAGCAATAAAGTTCCACGTTGCAGCAGAGTTGAAGAATGAAAACACAAGCAATATATATCATGGAGAGTTAGCACCGCAGAATTTGAGAAAATACAGTGCAGTAAGCAAGAAAATCATGAGAAATATGGGTTTTGATTGTGACAAGCCCACTGGATTGAATCATGGGAAAGGAATTCAAATCCCTCTCGAGTTAATCAAGAAAAACGGAGAAAATTCCAAGGATTAGGAGTAGAATCATCAGTAAATATGGTATCAGTAAATATGACTCCAGCCGAACAGATATTAGAACAAGATGCTAAGGTAGTCAGTGTCCTGAAAGTGCTCCAAGACAAATAGAAGATGGGGGACAGCCGACAATAGATGGCTTGCGGGAAATAAATTTGGAACAGCAGAAGAGCCAAGAACACATTTATCAGTGTCAGTCTTTCAGATCAGGAATTTGAGAAATATGGCCAGCTTCTCAGAGAAAATAAAGACGTCTTCGCTTGGACATATGAAGAAATGCTAGGATTGGAACCATCTGTAGCAATGCATCGATTAAATATTTCCAAAGAAAAGAAACCAGTAAAGGAGCACAAAGGCGATTCCACCCAGACCTGATTCCATTAATCGAAAAAGAAGTAAATAAATTAATAAAGGTTGGATTCGTCAGAGAAGTTAAATATCCTAAGTGGATATCAAACATTGTTCCGGTAAAAAAGAAGAATGGGCAGATTAGAGTATGCATCGACTTCAGAGATCTGAATGAAGCATGTCTGAAAGATGACTTTCCTCTCCTGATAACAGAATTTTTAATTGATAGCACTACTCAGTATGCTATTTGTCTTTATGGACGGATATGCGGGTTATAATCAAATCAGAATGCACCCGAAGATGAAGAGGCCAACGGCTTTCAGAACACCGCATGGAATTTATTGTTATAAAGTTATGCCTTTCGGTCTCAAAAATGCTGGGCAACATATCAAAGGGCAATGAAAAATATTTTTCAAGATATGATGATAAACATGTTGAATGCTATGTTGATGACTTGGTGGTCAGGTCGTGAGATCATTAAGAACATCACGAACATTTAGCAGTCAGCTTCCGTCGTCTCAGAAAGAAGCAATTAAAAATAAACCCTGCTAAGTGTGCATTTGGAGTATCTTTGGCAAGTTCCTCGCTTTGTTGTACGACACAGAGGGATCGAGATTGATCCCGAAAAAATTAAGGCTATTCAAAATATGCCGCCGCCAATGACTTGAAGGAATTAAAAAGTTTACAAGGAAAATTGGCATA